>CM067349.1:62107970-62622962 GCA_034190875.2 Urechis unicinctus | reverse complement strand
TATATTCATTAAACAAATCTGCCTTGATTAGATGAATTCAATCTATTCAAGCAAAAGCCTTTCATTTTTTTTAAATAAATAAATATTAAACATAATAGCGTCAGTCACTGCCCAAAGATATGCAGAATTGATGTTACATTGAGAAAATAGCGATCAATTCCTTTAGGCATGGTTTGATGATACTCCCTTGAATATTCTATCAAGGCAAATCAATGCATGCTACAGATTTTTGATCTATCAGATATTGCTGACCCAAGGCTTCATACCATTATATCATTGATTATATTTTCAATAACTTTGTACACTCAGTTGGACTTAAAATTGAATATCGGGGATGTAGCTCAGTGGTAGAGCGCTTGCTTCGCATGTAAGAGGCCCCGGGTTCAAATCCCGGCATCTCCAAAATACGTTTTGACCAGTATTAGTTGCATTTCGACCAAACAAATCGATTGTTTGATTCAGAAGTAAGAGAACTTGACTAATTCTATTTTGCACATGAACAATCATTCGCTTTAGGTCAACCGATCTACTTGTTAGCTTGTGAGAAAAACCTATGTTTGCGTCATCTTCAAGCTTTCAAATGTCTGACAAGACATGGGTGACCTAAACATGTATATTCATTAAACAAATCTGCCTTGATTAGATGAATTCAATCTATTCAAGCAAAAGCCTTTCATTTTTTTAAAATAAATAAATATTAAACATAATCGCGTCAGTCACTGCCCAAAGATATGCAGAATTGATGTACATTGAGAAAATAGCGATCAATTCCTTTAGGCATGGTTTGATGACACTCCCCTTGAATATTCTATCAAGGCAAATCAATGCATGCTACAGATTTTGCATCTATCAGATATTGCTGACCCAAGGCTTCATACCATTATATCATTGATTATATTTTCAATAACTTTGTACACTCTCAGTTGGACTTAAAATTGAATATCGGGGATGTAGCTCAGTGGTAGAGCGCTTGCTTCGCATGTAAGAGGCCCCGGGTTCAAATCCCGGCATCTCCAAAATACGTTTTGACCAGTATTAGTTGCATTTCGACCAAACAAATCGATTGTTTGATCAGAAGTAAGAGAACTTGACTAATTTCTATTTTGCACATGAACAATCATTCGCTTTAGGTCAACCGATCTACTTGTTAGCTTGTGAGAAAAACCTATGTTTGCGTCATCTTCAAGCTTTCAAATGTCTGACAAGACATGGGTCACCTTAACATGTATATTCATTAAACAAATCTGCCTTGATTATGAATTCAATCTATTCAAGCAAAAGCCTTTCATTTTTTAAAATAAATAAATATTAAACATAATCGCGTCAGTCACTGCCCAAAGATATGCAGAATTGATGTTACATTGAGAAAATAGCGATCAATTCCTTTAGGCATGGTTTGATGACACTCCCTTGAATATTCTATCAAGGCAAATCAATGCATGCTACAGATTTTGCATCTATCAGATATTGCTGACCCAAGGCTTCATACCATTATATCATTGATTATATTTTCAATAACTTTGTACACTCAGTTGGACTTAAAATTGAATATCGGGGATGTAGCTCAGTGGTAGAGCGCTTGCTTCGCATGTAAGAGGCCCCGGGTTCAAATCCCGGCATCTCCAAAATACGTTTTGACCAGTATTAGTTGCATTTCGACCAAACAAAACGATTGTTTGATTCAGAAGTAAGAGAACTTGACTAATTCTATTTTGCACATGAACAATCATTCGCTTTAGGTCAACCGATCTACTTGTTAGCTTGTGAGAAAAACCTATGTTTGCGTCATCTTCAAGCTTTCAAATGTCTGACAAGACATGGGTGACCTAAACATGTATATTCATTAAACAAATCTGCCTTGATTAGATGAATTCAATCTATTCAAGCAAAAGCCTTTCATTTTTTTAAAATAAATAAATATTAAACATAATCGCGTCAGTCACTGCCCAAAGATATGCAGAATTGATGTTACATTGAGAAAATAGCGATCAATTCCTTTAGGCATGGTTTGATGACACTCCCTTGAATATTCTATCAAGGCAAATCAATGCATGCTACAGATTTTGCATCTATCAGATATTGCTGACCCAAGGCTTCATACCATTATATCATTGATTATATTTTCAATAACTTTGTACACTCAGTTGGACTTAAAATTGAATATCGGGGATGTAGCTCAGTGGTAGAGCGCTTGCTTCGCATGTAAGAGGCCCCGGGTTCAAATCCCGGCATCTCCAAAATACGTTTTGACCAGTATTAGTTGCATTTCGACCAAACAAAAATCGATTGTTTGATTCAGAAGTAAGAGAACTTGACTAATTCTATTTTGCACATGAACAATCATTCGCTTTAGGTCAACCGATCTACTTGTTAGCTTGTGAGAAAAACCTATGTTTGCGTCATCTTCAAGCTTTCAAATGTCTGACAAGACATGGGTGACCTAAACATGTATATTCATTAAACAAATCTGCCTTGATTAGATGAATTCAATCTATTCAAGCAAAAGCCTTTCATTTTTTTTAAATAAATAAATATTAAACATAATAGCGTCAGTCACTGCCCAAAGATATGCAGAATTGATGTTACATTGAGAAAATAGCGATCAATTCCTTTAGGCATGGTTTGATGACACTCCCTTGAATATTCTATCAAGGCAAATCAATGCATGCTACAGATTTTGCATCTATCAGATATTGCTGACCCAAGGCTTCATACCATTATATCATTGATTATATTTTCAATAACTTTGTACACTCAGTTGGACTTAAAATTGAATATCGGGGATGTAGCTCAGTGGTAGAGCGCTTGCTTCGCATGTAAGAGGCCCCGGGTTCAAATCCCGGCATCTCCAAAATACGTTTTGACCAGTATTAGTTGCATTTCGAAAAACAAATCGATTGTTTGATTCAGAAGTAAGAGAACCGGCATCTCCAAAATACGTTTTGACCAATATTAGTTGCATTTCGACCAACCAATCGATTGTTGTGATTCAGAAGTAAAAACTTGACTAGATCTATTTTTTGCACATGAACAATCATTCGCTTTAGGTCAACCGATCTACTTGTTAGCTTGTGAGAAAAACCTATGTTTGCGTCATCTCAAGCTTTCAAATGTCTGACAAGACATGGGTGACCTAAATATGTATATTCATTAAACAAATCTGCCTTGATTAGATGAATTCAATCTATTCAAGCAAAAACCTTTCATTTTTTTAAAATAAATAAATATTAAACATAATCGCGTCAGTCACTGCCCAAAGATATGCAGAATTGATGTTACATGAGAAAAATAGCGATCAATTCCTTTAGGCATGGTTTGATGACACTCCCTTGAATATTCTATCAAGGCAAATCAATGCATGCTACAGATTTTGCATCTATCAGATATTGCTGACCCAAGGCTTCATACCATTATATCATTGATTATATTTTCAATAACTTTGTACACTCAGTTGGACTTAAAATGAATATCGGGGATGTAGCTCAGTGGTAGAGCGCTTGCTTCGCATGTAAGAGGCCCCGGGTTCAAATCCCGGCATCTCCAAAATACGTTTTGACCAGTATTAGTTGCATTTCGACCAAACAAATCGATTGTTTGATTCAGAAGTAAGAGAACTTGACTAATTCTATTTTGCACATGAACAATCATTCGCTTTAGGTCAACCGATCTACTTGTTAGCTTGTGAGAAAAACCTATGTTTGCGTCATCTTCAAGCTTTCAAATGTCTGACAAGACACATGGGTGACCTAACATGTATATTTCATTAAACAAAAATCTGCCTTGATTAGATGAATTCAATCTATTCAAGCAAAAGCCTTTCATTTTTTTAAAATAAATAAAATATTAAACATAATCGCGTCAGTCACTGCCCAAAGATATGCAGAATTGATGTTACATTGAGAAAATAGCGATCAATTCCTTTAGGCATGGTTTGATGACACTCCCTTGAATATTCTATCAAGGCAAATCAATGCATGCTACAGATTTTGCATCTATCAGATATTGCTGACCCAAGGCTTCATACCATTATATCATTGATTATATTTTCAATAACTTGTACACTCAGTTGGACTTAAAATTGAATATCGGGGATGTAGCTCAGTGGTAGAGCGCTTGCTTCGCATGTAAGAGGCCCCGGGTTCAAATCCCGGCATCTCCAAAATACGTTTTGACCAGTATTAGTTGCATTTCGACCAAACAAAAAATCGATTGTTTGATTCAGAAGTAGAGAACTTGACTAATTCAATTTTGCACATGAACAATCATTCGCTTTAGGTCAACCGATCTACTTGTTAGCTTGTGAGAAAAACCTATGTTTGCGTCATCTTCAAGCTTTCAAATGTCTGACAAGACATGGGTCACCTTAACATGTATATTCATTAAACAAATCTGCCTTGATTAGATGAATTCAATCTATTCAAGCAAAACACTTCATTTTTTAAAATAAATAAATATTAAACATAATCGCGTCAGTCACTGCCCAAAGATATGCAGAATTGATGTTACATTGAGAAAATAGCGATCAATTCCTTTAGGCATGGTTTGATGACACTCCCTTGAATATTCTATCAAGGCAAATCAATGCATGCTACAGATTTTGCATCTATCAGATATTGCTGACCCAAGGCTTCATACCATTATATCATTGATTATATTTTCAATAACTTTGTACACTCAGTTGGACTTAAAATTGAATATCGGGGATGTAGCTCAGTGGTAGAGCGCTTGCTTCGCATGTAAGAGGCCCCGGGTTCAAATCCCGGCATCTCCAAAATACGTTTTGACCAGTATTAGTTGCATTTCGACCAAACAAATCGATTGTTTGATTCAGAAGTAAGAGAACTTGACTAATTCTATTTTTGCACATGAACAATCATTCGCTTTAGGTCAACCGATCTACTTGTTAGCTTGTGAGAAAAACCTATGTTTGCGTCATCTTCAAGCTTTCAAATGTCTGACAAGACATGGGTGACCTAACATGTATATTCATTAAACAAATCTGCCTTGATTAGATGAATTCAATCTATTCAAGCAAAACCTTTCATTTTTTTAAAAAATAAATAATATTAAACATAATCGCGTCAGTCACTGCCCAAAGATATGCAGAATTGATGTTACATTGAGAAAATAGCGATCAATTCCTTTAGGCATGGTTTGATGACACTCCCTTGAATATTCTATCAAGGCAAATCAATGCATGCTACAGATTTTGCATCTATCAGATATTGCTGACCCAAGGCTTCATACCATTATACATTGATTATATTTTCATAACTTTGTACACTCAGTTGGACTTAAAATTGAATATCGGGGATGTAGCTCAGTGGTAGAGCGCTTGCTTCGCATGTAAGAGGCCCCGGGTTCAAATCCCGGCATCTCCAAAATACGTTTTGACCAGTATTAGTTGCATTTCGACCAAACAAATCGATTGTTGATTCAGAAGTAAGAGAACTTGACTAATTCTATTTTGCACATGAACAATCATTCGCTTTAGGTCAACCGATCTACTTGTTAGCTTGTGAGAAAAACCTATGTTTGCGTCATCTTCAAGCTTTCAAATGTCTGACAAGACATGGGTGACCTAAACATGTATATTCATTAAACAAATCTGCCTTGATTAGATGAATTCAATCTATTCAAGCAAAACCCTTCATTTTTTTAAAATAAATAAATATTAAACATAATCGCGTCAGTCACTGCCCAAAGATATGCAGAATTGATGTTACATTGAGAAAATAGCGATCAATTCCTTTAGGCATGGTTTGATGACACTCCCTTGAATATTCTATCAAGGCAAATCAATGCATGCTACAGATTTTGCATCTATCAGATATTGCTGACCCAAGGCTTCATACCATTATATCATTGATTATATTTTCAATAACTTTGTACACTCAGTTGGACTTAAAATTGAATATCGGGGATGTAGCTCAGTGGTAGAGCGCTTGCTTCGCATGTAAGAGGCCCCGGGTTCAAATCCCGGCATCTCCAAAATACGTTTTGACCAGTATTAGTTGCATTTCGACCAAACAAATCGATTGTTTGATTCAGAAGTAAGAGAACTTGACTAATTCTATTTTGCACATGAACAATCATTCGCTTTAGGTCAACCGATCTACTTGTTAGCTTGTGAGAAAAACCTATGTTTGCGTCATCTTCAAGCTTTCAAATGTCTGACAAGACATGGGTGACCTAAACATGTATATTCATTAAACAAATCTGTCTTGATTAGATGAATTCAATCTATTCAAGCAAAACCCTTTCATTGTTTTAAAATAAATAAATATTAAACATAAGCGCGTCAGTCACTGCCCAAAGATATGCAGAATTGATGTTACATTGAGAAAATAGCGATCAATTCCTTTAGGCATGGTTTGATGACACTCCCTTGAATATTCTATCAAGGCAAATCAATGCATGCTACAGATTTTGCATCTATCAGATATTGCTGACCCAAGGCTTCATACCATTATATCATTGATTATTTTTTCAATAACTTTTGTACACTCAGTTGGACTTAAAATGAATATCGGGGATGTAGCTCAGTGGTAGAGCGCTTGCTTCGCATGTAAGAGGCCCCGGGTTCAAATCCCGGCATCTCCAAAATACGTTTTGACCAGTATTAGTTGCATTTCGACCAAACAAATCGATTGTTTGATTCAGAAGTAAGAGAACTTGACTAATTCTATTTTGCACATGAACAATCATTCAAACATTTCGCTTTAGGTCAAACCGATCTACTTGTTAGCTTGTGAAAAAACCTATGTTTGCGTCATCTTCAAGCTTTCAAATGTCTGACAAGACATGGGTGACCTAAACATGTATATTCATTAAACAAATCTGCCTTGATTAGATGAATTCAATCTATTCAAGCAAAACACTTCATTTTTTTAAAATAAATAAATATTAAACATAATAGTGTCAGTCACTGCCCAAAGATATGCAGAATTGATGTTACATTGAGAAAATAGCGATCAATTCCTTTAGGCATGGTTTGATGATACTCCCTTGAATATTCTATCAAGGCAAATCAATGCATGCTACAGATTTTGCATCTATCAGATATTGCTGACCCAAGGCTACATACCATTATATCATTGATTATATTTTCAATAACTTTGTACACTCAGTTGGACTTAAAATTGAATATCGGGGATGTAGCTCAGTGGTAGAGCGCTTGCTTCGCATGTAAGAGGCCCCGGGTTCAAATCCCGGCATCTCCAAAATACGTTTTGACCAGTATTAGTTGCATTTTCGACCAAACAAAACGATTGTTTGATTCAGAAGTAAGAGAGAACTTGACTAATTCTATTTTGCACATGAACAATCATTCGCTTTAGGTCAACCGATCTACTTGTTAGCTTGTGAGAAAAACCTATGTTTGCGTCATCTTCAAGCTTTCAAATGTCTGACAAGACATGGGTGACCTAAACATGTATATTCATTAAACAAATCTGCTTGATTAGATTAGATGAATTCAATCTATTCAAGCAAAACCTTTCATTTTTTTAAAATAAATAAATATTAAACAAATCGCGTCAGTCACTGCCCAAAGATATGCAGAATTGATGTTACATTGAGAAAATAGCGATCAATTCCTTTAGGCATTTTGATGACCTTTTCTATCAGGCAAATCATGGTTTGATGATACCCAAGGCTTCATACCATTATATCATTGATTATATTTTCAATAACTTTGTACACAGTTGGACCTTGAATATCGGGGATGTAGCTCAGTGGTAGAGCGCTTGCTTCGCATGTAAGAGGCCCCGGGTTCAAATCCCGGCATCTCCAAAATACGTTTTGACCAGTATTAGTTGCATTCGATCAATTTGCAGAAGTAAGACTAATTCTATTTTGCACATGAACAATCATTCGCTTTAGGTCAACCGATCTATATTAGCTTGAGAAAAACCTATGTTTCGTCATCTTCAAGCTTTCAAATGTCTGACATTGGGTGACCTATTTTCATTAAATAACTTTGTACACAATTCAATCTATTCAAGTTGGACTTAAAATTGATATATCGGGGATGTAGCTCAGTGGTAGAGCGCTTACTTCGCATGTAAGAGGCCCCGGCATGGTTCAAATCCCGGCATCTCAAGGCAAAATACGTTTTGACCAGTATTAGTTGCATTTCGACAACCAAACAAATCGATTGTTTGATTCAGAAGTACACTCAGTTGGACTTGACTAATTCGGGGATTTTGTGGTATGAACAATCATTCGCTTAGAGGTCAACCGATCTCTACTTGTTAGCTTTGAGAAAAAATCTATGTTTGCGTCATCTTTCAAGCTTTCAAATGTCTGACAAGACATGGGTCACCTAAAAAAAACCTATGTATATTCATTAAACAAATCTGCCTTGATTAGATGAATTCATGAATTCAATCTATTCAAGCAAAACCTTTCATTTTTTTAAAAATAAATAATATTAAACATAATCGCGTCAGTCACTGCCCAAAGATATGCAGAATTGATGTTACATTGAGAAAATAGCGATCAATTCCTTTAGGCATGGTTTGATGACACTCCCTTGAATATTCTATCAAGGCAAATCAATGCATGCTACAGATTTTGCATCTATCAGATATTGCTGACCCAAGGCTTCATACCATTATATCATTGATTATATTTTCAATAACTTTGTACACTCAGTTGGACTTAAAATTGAATATCGGGGATGTAGCTCAGTGGTAGAGCGCTTGCTTCGCATGTAAGAGGCCCCGGGTTCAAATCCCGGCATCTCCAAAATACGTTTTGACCAGTATTAGTTGCATTTCGACCAAACAAATCGATTGTTTGATTCAGAAGTAAGAGAACTTGACTAATTCTATTTTGCACATGAACAATCATTCGCTTTAGGTCAACCGATCTACTTGTTAGCTTGTGAGAAAAACCTATGTTTGCGTCATCTTCAAGCTTTCAAATGTCTGACAAGACATGGGTGACCTAAACATGTATATTCATTAAACAAATCTGCCTTGATTAGATGAATTCAATCTATTCAAGCAAAAGCCTTTCATTTTTTTAAAATAAATAAATATTAAACATAATCGCGTCAGTCACTGCCCAAAGATATGCAGAATTGATGTTACATTGAGAAAATAGCGATCAATTCCTTTAGGCATGGTTTGATGACACTCCCTTGAATATTCTATCAAGGCAAATCAATGCATGCTACAGATTTTGCATCTATCAGATATTGCTGACTGACCAAGGCTTCATACCATTATATCATTGATTATATTTTCAATAACTTTGTACACTCAGTTGGACTTAAAATTGAATATCGGGGATGTAGCTCAGTGGTAGAGCGCTTGCTTCGCATGTAAGAGGCCCCGGGTTCAAATCCCGGCATCTCCAAAATACGTTTTGACCAGTATTAGTTGCATTTCGACCAAACAAAACGATTGTTTGATTCAGAAGTAAGAGAACTTGACTAGTTCAATTTTGCACATGAACAATCATTCGCTTTAGGTCAACCGATCTACTTGTTAGCTTGTGAGAAAAACCTATGTTTGCGTCATCTTCAAGCTTTCAAATGTCTGACAAGACATGGGTGACCTAAACATGTATATTCATTAAACAAATCTGCCTTGATTAGATGAATTCAATCTATTCAAGCAAAACCCTTCATTTTTTTTAAAATAAATATATATTAAACATAATCGCGTCAGTCACTGCCCAAAGATATGCAGAATTGATGTTACATTGAGAAAATAGCGATCAATTCCTTTAGGCATGGTTTGATGACACTCCCTTGAATATTCTATCAAGGCAAATCAATGCATGCTACAGATTTTGCATCTATCAGATATTGCTGACCCAAGGCTTCATACCATTATATCATTGATTATATTTTCAATAACTTTGTACACTCAGTTGGACTTAAAATGAATATCGGGGATGTAGCTCAGTGGTAGAGCGCTTGCTTCGCATGTAAGAGGCCCCGGGTTCAAATCCCGGCATCTCCAAAATACGTTTTGACCAGTATTAGTTGCATTTCGACCAAACAAAAATTGATTGTTTGATTCAGAAGTAAGAGAACTTGACTAATTCTATTTTGCACATGAACAATCATTCGCTTTAGGTCAACCGATCTACTTGTTAGCTTGTGAGAAAAACCTATGTTTGCGTCATCTTCAAGCTTTCAAATGTCTGACAAGACATGGGTGACCTAAACATGTATATTCATTAAACAAATCTGCCTTGATTAGATGAATTCAATCTATTCAAGCAAAAAAGCCTTTCATTTTTTTAAAATAAATAAATATTAAACATAATCGCGTCAGTCACTGCCCAAAGATATGCAGAATTGATGTTACATTGAGAAAATAGCGATCAATTCCTTTAGGCATGGTTTGATGACACTCCCTTGAATATTCTATCAAGGCAAATCAATGCATGCTACAGATTTTGCATCTATCAGATATTGCTGACCCAAGGCTTCATACCATTATATCATTGATTATATTTTCAATAACTTTGTACACTCAGTTGGACTTAAAATTGAATATCGGGGATGTAGCTCAGTGGTAGAGCGCTTGCTTCGCATGTAAGAGGCCCCGGGTTCAAATCCCGGCATCTCCAAAATACGTTTTGACCAGTATTAGTTGCATTTCGACCAAACAAAACGATTGTTTGATTCAGAAGTAAGAGAACTTGACTAATTCTATTTTGCACATGAACAATCATTCGCTTTAGGTCAACCGATCTACTTGTTAGCTTGTGAGAAAAACCTATGTTTGCGTCATCTTCAAGCTTTCAAAAATGTCTGACAAGACATGGGTGACCTAAACATGTATATTCATTAAACAAATCTGCCTTGATTAGATGAATTCAATCTATTCAAGCAAAACCCTTTCATTGTTTTTAAATAAATAAATATTAAACATAATCGCGTCAGTCACTGCCCAAAGATATGCAGAATTGATGTTACATTGAGAAAATAGCGATCAATTCCTTTAGGCATGGTTTGATGACACTCCCTTGAATATTCTATCAAGGCAAATCAATGCATGCTACAGATTTTGCATCTATCAGATATTGCTGACCCAAGGCTTCATACCATTATATCATTGATTATATTTTCAATAACTTTGTACACTCAGTTGGACTTAAAATTGAATATCGGGGATGTAGCTCAGTGGTAGAGCGCTTGCTTCGCATGTAAGAGGCCCCGGGTTCAAATCCCGGCATCTCCAAAATACGTTTTGACCAGTATTAGTTGCATTTCGACCAAACAAATCGATTGTTTGATTCAGAAGTAAGAGAACTTGACTAATTCTATTTTGCACATGAACAATCATTCGCTTTAGGTCAACCGATCTACTTGTTAGCTTGTGAGAAAAACCTATGTTTGCGTCATCTTCAAGCTTTCAAATGTCTGACAAGACATGGGTGACCTAAACATGTATATTCATTAAACAAATCTGCCTTGATTAGATGAATTCAATCTATTCAAGCAAAAGCCTTTCATTTTTTTAAAATAAATAAATATTAAACATAAGCGTCAGTCACTGCCCAAAGATATGCAGAATTGATGTTACATTGAGAAAATAGCGATCAATTCCTTTAGGCATGGTTTGATGACACTCCCTTGAATATTCTATCAAGGCAAATCAATGCATGCTACAGATTTTGCATCTATCAGATATTGCTGACCCAAGGCTTCATACCATTATATCATTGATTATATTTTCAATAACTTTGTACACTCAGTTGGACTTAAAATTGAATATCGGGGATGTAGCTCAGTGGTAGAGCGCTTGCTTCGCATGTAAGAGGCCCCGGGTTCAAATCCCGGCATCTCCAAAATACGTTTTGACCAGTATTAGTTGCATTTCGACCAAACAAATCGATTGTTTGATTCAGAAGTAAGAGAACTTGACTAATCATTTTGCACATGAACAATCATTCGCTTTAGGTCAACCGATCTACTTGTTAGCTTGTGAGAAAAACCTATGTTTGCGTCATCTTCAAGCTTTCAAATGTCTGACAAGACATGGGTGACCTAAATATGTGTATTCATTAAACAAATCTGCCTTGATTAGATGAATTCAATCTATTCAAGCAAAAGCCTTTCATTTTTTTTAAATAAATAAATATTAAACATAATCGCGTCAGTCACTGCCCAAAGATATGCAGAATTGATGTTACATTGAGAAAATAGCGATCAATTCCTTTAGGCATGGTTTGATGACACTCCCTTGAATATTCTATCAAGGCAAATCAATGCATGCTACAGATTTTGCATCTATCAGATATTGCTGACCCAAGGCTTCATACCATTATATCATTGATTATATTTTCAATAACTTTGTACACTCAGTTGGACTTAAAATTGAATATCGGGGATGTAGCTCAGTGGTAGAGCGCTTGCTTCGCATGTAAGAGGCCCCGGGTTCAAATCCCGGCATCTCCAAAATACGTTTTGACCAGTATTAGTTGCATTTCGACCAAACAAAACGATTGTTTGATTCAGAAGTAAGAGAACTTGACTAGTTCAATTTTGCACATGAACAATCATTCGCTTTAGGTCAACCGATCTACTTGTTAGCTTGTGAGAAAAACCTATGTTTGCGTCATCTTCAAGCTTTCAAATGTCTGACAAGACATGGGTGACCTAAACATGTATATTCATTAAACAAATCTGCCTTGATTAGATGAATTCAATCTATTCAAGCAAAACACTTCATTTTTTAAAATAAATAAATATTAAACATAATCGCGTCAGTCACTGCCCAAAGATATGCAGAATTGATGTTACATTGAGAAAATAGCGATCAATTCCTTTAGGCATGGTTTGATGACACTCCCTTGAATATTCTATCAAGGCAAATCAATGCATGCTACAGATTTTGCATCTATCAGATATTGCTGACCCAAGGCTTCATACCATTATATCATTGATTATATTTTCAATAACTTTGTACACTCAGTTGGACTTAAAATTGAATATCGGGGATAGCTCAGTGGTAGAGCGCTTGCTTCGCATGTAAGAGGCCCCGGGTTCAAATCCCGGCATCTCCAAAATACGTTTTGACCAGTATTAGTTGCATTTCGACCAAACAAATCGATTGTTTGATTCAGAAGTAAGAGAACTTGACTAATTCTATTTTGCACATGAACAATCATTCGCTTTAGGTCAACCGATCTACTTGTTAGCTTGTGAGAAAAACCTATGTTTGCGTCATCTTCAAGCTTTCAAATGTCTGACAAGACATGGGTGACCTAAACATGTATATTCATTAAACAAATCTGCCTTGATTAGATGAATTCAATCTATTCAAGCAAAACCCTTTCATTGTTTTAAAATAAATAAATATTAAACATAATAGCGTCAGTCACTGCCCAAAGATATGCAGAATTGATGTTACATTGAGAAAATAGCGATCAATTCCTTTAGGCATGGTTTGATGATACTCCCTTGAATATTCTATCAAGGCAAATCAATGCATGCTACAGATTTTGCATCTATCAGATATTGCTGACCCAAGGCTTCATACCATTATATCATTGATTATATTTTCAATAACTTTGTACACTCAGTTGGACTTAAAATTGAATATCGGGGATGTAGCTCAGTGGTAGAGCGCTTGCTTCGCATGTAAGAGGCCCCGGGTTCAAATCCCGGCATCTCCAAAATACGTTTTGACCAGTATTAGTTGCATTTCGACCAAACAAATCGATTGTTTGATTCAGAAGTAAGAGAACTTGACTAATTCTATTTTGCACATGAACAATCATTCGCTTTAGGTCAACCGATCTACTTGTTAGCTTGTGAGAAAAACCTATGTTTGCGTCATCTTCAAGCTTTCAAATGTCTGACAAGACATGGGTGACCTAAAACATGTATATTCATTAAACAAATCTGCCTTGATTAGATGAATTCAATCTATTCAAGCAAAAACCCTTTCATTTTTTTAAAAATAAATAAATATTAAACATAATCGCGTCAGTCACTGCCCAAAGATATGCAGAATTGATGTTACATTGAGAAAATAGCGATCAATTCCTTTAGGCATGGTTTGATGACACTCCCTTGAATATTCTATCAAGGCAAATCAATGCATGCTACAGATTTTGCATCTATCAGATATTGCTGACCCAAGGCTTCATACCATTATATCATTGATTATATTTTCAATAAGTTTGTACACTCAGTTGGACTTAAAATTGAATATCGGGGATGTAGCTCAGTGGTAGAGCGCTTGCTTCGCATGTAAGAGGCCCCGGGTTCAAATCCCGGCATCTCCAAAATACGTTTTGACCAGTATTAGTTGCATTTCGACCAAACAAATCGATTGTTTGATTCAGAAGTAAGAGAACGTGACTAATTCTATTTTGCACATGAACAATCATTCGCTTTAGGTCAACCGATCTACTTGTTAGCTTGTGAGAAAAACCTATGTTTGCGTCATCTTCAAGCTTTCAAATGTCTGACAAGACATGGGTGACCTAAACATGTATATTCATTAAACAAATCTGCCTTGATTAGATGAATTCAATCTATTCAAGCAAAACCTTTCATTTTTTAAATAAATAAATATTAAACATAATCGCGTCAGTCACTGCCCAAAGATATGCAGAATTGATGTTACATTGAGAAAATAGCGATCAATTCCTTTAGGCATGGTTTGATGACACTCCCTTGAATATTCTATCAAGGCAAATCAATGCATGCTACAGATTTTGCATCTATCAGATATTGCTGACCCAAGGCTTCATACCATTATATCATTGATTATATTTTCAATAACTTTGTACACTCAGTGGACTTAAAATTGAATATCGGGGATGTAGCTCAGTGGTAGAGCGCTTGCTTCGCATGTAAGAGGCCCCCGGGTTCAAATCCCGGCATCTCCAAAATACGTTTTGACCAGTATATTAGTTGCATTTCGACCAAACAAAACGATTGTTTGATTCAGAAGTAGTAAGAGCTTGACTAATTCTATTTTGCACATGCATTTAAGTCAACCGATCTACTTGTTAGGTGAGAAAAAAAACTAATCCCGGTCACATCTCCAAAATGTATATTCATTAAACAAATTTGATTAGATGAATTCAATCTATTCAAGCAAAAGTTTTCATTTTTTAAAAAAAACCAAAAAAATAATCGCGTCAGTCACTGCCCAAAGATATGCAGAATTATGTTACATTGAGAAAATAGCGATCAATTCCTTTAGGCATGGTTTGATGACACTCCCTTGAATATTCTATCAAGGCAAATCAATGCATGCTACAGATTTTGCATCTATCAGATATTGCTGACCCAAGGCTTCATACCATTATATCATTGATTATATTTTCAATAACTTTGTACACTCAGTTGGACTTAAAATTGAATATCGGGGATGTAGCTCAGTGGTAGAGCGCTTGCTTCGCATGTAAGAGGCCCCGGGTTCAAATCCCGGCATCTCCAAAATACGTTTTGACCAGTATTAGTTGCATTTCGACCAAACAAAACGATTGTTTGATTCAGAAGTAAGAGAACGTGACTAATTCATTTTGCACATGAACAATCATTCGCTTTAGGTCAACCGATCTACTTGTTAGCTTGTGAAAAAAACCTATGTTTGCGTCATCTTCAAGCTTTCAAATGTCTGACAAGACATGGGTGACCTAAAACATGTATATTCATTAAACAAATCTGCCTTGATTAGATGATTTCATTCAATCTATTCAAGCAAAACCCTTTCATTTTTTAAAATAAATAATATTAAACATAATCGCGTCAGTCACTGCCCAAAGATATGCAGAATTGATGTTACATTGAGAAAATAGCGATCAATTCCTTTAGGCATGGTTTGATGACACTCCCTTGAATATTCTATCAAGGCAAATCAATGCATGCTACAGATTTTGCATCTATCAGATATTGCTGACCCAAGGCTTCATACCATTATATCATTGATTATATTTTCAATAACTTTGTACACTCAGTTGGACTTAAAATTGAATATCGGGGATGTAGCTCAGTGGTAGAGCGCTTGCTTCGCATGTAAGAGGCCCCGGGTTCAAATCCCGGCATCTCCAAAATACGTTTTGACCAGTAGTATTAGTTGCATTTCGACCAAACAAAACGATTGTTTGATTCAGAAGTAAGAGAACTTGACTAGTTCAATTTTGCACATGAACAATCATTCGCTTTAGGTCAACCGATCTACTTGTTAGCTTGTGAGAAAAACCTATGTTTGCGTCATCTTCAAGCTTTCAAATGTCTGACAAGACATGGGTGACCTTAACATGTATATTCATTAAACAAATCTGCCTTGATTAGATGAATTCAATCTATTCAAGCAAAAGCCTTTCATTTTTTTAAAATAAATAAATATTAAACATAATAGCGTCAGTCACTGCCCAAAGATATGCAGAATTGATGTTACATTGAGAAAATAGCGATCAATTCCTTTAGGCATGGTTTGATGATACTCCCTTGAATATTCTATCAAGGCAAATCAATGCATGCTACAGATTTTGCATCTATCAGATATTGCTGACCCAAGGCTTCATACCATTATATCATTGATTATATTTTCAATAACTTTTGTACACTCAGTTGGACTTAAAATTGAATATCGGGGATGTAGCTCAGTGGTAGAGCGCTTGCTTCGCATGTAAGAGGCCCCGGGTTCAAATCCCGGCATCTCCAAAATACGTTTTGACCAGTATTAGTTGCATTTCGACCAAACAAAACGATTGTTTGATTCAGAAGTAAGAGAACTTGACTAGTTCAATTTTGCACATGAACAATCATTCGCTTTAGGTCAACCGATCTACTTGTTAGCTTGTGAGAAAAACCTATGTTTGCGTCATCTTCAAGCTTTCAAATGTCTGACAAGACATGGGTGACCTAAACATGTATATTCATTAAACAAATCTGCCTTGATTAGATGAATTCAATCTATTCAAGCAAAAGCCTTTCATTTTTTTAAAATAAAATAAATATTAAACATAATCGCGTCAGTCACTGCCCAAAGATATGCAGAATTGATGTTACATTGAGAAAATAGCGATCAATTCCTTTAGGCATGGTTTGATGACACTCCCTTGAATATTCTATCAAGGCAAATCAATGCATGCTACAGATTTTGCATCTATCAGATATTGCTGACCCAAGGCTTCATACCATTATATCATTGATTATATTTTCAATAACTTTGTACACTCAGTTGGACTTAAAATTGAATATCGGGTATGTAGCTCAGTGGTAGAGCGCTTGCTTCGCATGTAAGAGGCCCCGGGTTCAAATCCCGGCATCTCCAAAATACGTTTTGACCAGTATTAGTTGCATTTCGACCAAACAAAACGATTGTTTGATTCAGAAGTAAGAGAACTTGACTAGTTCAATTTTGCACATGAACAATCATTCGCTTTAGGTCAACCGATCTACTTGTTAGCTTGTGAGAAAAACCTATGTGCGTCATCTTCAAGCTTTCAAATGTCTGACAAGACATGGGTGACCTAAACATGTATATTCATTAAACAAATCTGCCTTGATTAGATGAATTCAATCTATTCAAGCAAAAGCCTTTCATTGTTTTAAAATAAATAAATATTAAACATAAGCGCGTCAGTCACTGCCCAAAGATATGCAGAATTGATGTTACATTGAGAAAATAGCGATCAATTCCTTTAGGCATGGTTTGATGACACTCCCTTGAATATTCTATCAAGGCAAATCAATGCATGCTACAGATGTTGCATCTATCAGATATTGCTGACCCAAGGCTTCATACCATTATATCATTGATTATATTTTCAATAACTTTGTACACTCAATGGGACATAAAATTGAATATCGGGGATGTAGCTCAGTGGTAGAGCGCTTGCTTCGCATGTAAGAGGCCCCGGGTTCAAATCCCGGCATCTCCAAAATAATTTTAGACAAATATGAGTTGCATTTCGACCAAACAAAACGATTGTTTGATTCAGAAGTAAGAGAACTTGACTAATTCTATTTTGCACATGAAAAATCATTCGCTTTAGGTCAACCGATCTACTTGTTAGCTTGTGAGAAAAACCTATGTTTGCGTCATCTCTTCAAGCTTCAAATGTCTGACAAGACATGGGTGACCTAAATGTATATTCATTAAACAAAACTGCCTTGATTAGATGAATTCAATCTATTCAAGCAAAAGCTTTCATTTTTTTAAATAAATAAATATTAAACATAAGCGCGTCAGTCACTGCCCAAAGATATGCAGAATTGATGTTACATTGAGAAAATAGCGATCAATTCCTTTTGGCATGGTTTGATTATACTCCCTTGAATATTCTATCAAGGCAAATCAATGCATGCTACAGATGTTGCATCTATCAGCTACTGCTGACCCAAGGCTTCATACCATTATATCATCGATTATATTTTCAATAACTTTGTACACTCAGTTGGACTTAAAATTGAATATCGGGGATGTAGCTCAGTGGTAGAGCGCTTGCTTCGCATGTAAGAGGCCCCGGGTTCAAATCCCGGCATCTCCAAAATAATTTTAGACAAATATGAGTTGCATTTCGACCAAACAAAACGATTGTTTGATTCAGAAGTAAGAGAACTTGACTAATTCTATTTTGCACATGAAAAATCATTCGCTTTAGGTCAACCGATCTACTTGTTAGCTTGTGAGAAAAACCTATGTTTGCGTCATCTTCAAGCTTTCAAATGTCTGACAAGACATGGGTGACCTAAACATGTATATTCATTAACAAAACTGCCTTGATTAGATGAATTCAATCTATTCAAGCAAAAGCCTTTCATTTTTTTAAATAAATAAATATTAAACATAAGCGCGTCAGTCACTGCCCAAAGATATGCAGAATTGATGTTACATTGAGAAAATAGCGATCAATTCCTTTAGGCATGGTTTGATGATACTCCCTTGAATATTCTATCAAGGCAAATCAATGCATGCTTCAGATGTTGCATTTATCAGCTACCGCTGACCCAAGGCTTCATACCATTATATCATCGATTTTCTTTTCAATAACTTTGTACACTCAGTGGGACTTAAAATTGAATATCGGGGATGTAGCTCAGTGGTAGAGCGCTTGCTTCGCATGTAAGAGGCCCCGGTTCAAATCCCGGCATCTCCAAAATAATTTTACAAATATGAGTTGCATTTCGACCAAACAAAACGATTGTTTGATTCAGAAGTAAGAGAACTTGACTAATTCTATTTTGCACATGAAAAATCATTCGCTTTAGGTCAACCGATCTACTTGTTAGCTTGTGAGAAAAACCTATGTTTGCGTCATCTTCAAGCTTTCAAATGTCTGACAAGACATGGGTGACCTAAACATATATATTCATTAAACAAATCTGCCTTGATTAGATGAATTCAATCTATTCAAGCAAAAGCCTTTCATTGTTTTAAAATAAATAAATATTAAACATAAGCGCGTCAGTCACTGCCCAAAGATATGCAGAATTGATGTTACATTGAGAAAATAGCGATCAATTCCTTTAGGCATGGTTTGATGACTCTCCTTTGAATATTATATCAAGGCAAATCAATGCATGCTTCAGATGTTGCATCTATCAGCTACTGCTGACCCAAGGCTTCATACCATTATATCATCGATTTTCTTTTCAATACCTTTGTGTACACTCAGTGGGACTTAAAATTGAATATCGGGGATGTAGCTCAGTGGTAGAGCGCTTGCTTCGCATGTAAGAGGCCCCGGGTTCAAATCCCGGCATCTCCAAAATAATTTTAGACAAATATGAGTTGCATTTCGACCAAACAAAACGATTGTTTGATTCAGAAGTAAGAGAACTTGACTAATTCTATTTTGCACATGAAAATCATTCGCTTTAGGTCAACCGATCTACTTGTTAGCTTGTGAGAAAAAAAACCTATGTTTGCGTCATCTTCAAGCTTTCAAATGTCTGACAAGACATGGGTGTCCTAAACATATATATTCATTAAACAAAACTGCCTTGATTAGATGAATTCAATCTATTCAAGCAAAAGCCCTTTCATTGTTTTAAAATAAATAAATATAAACATAAGCGCGTCAGTCACTGCCCAAAGATATGCAGAATTGATGTTACATTGAGAAAATAGCGATCAATTCCTTTAGGCATGGTTTGATGACACTCCCTTGAATATTATATCAAGGCAAATCAATGCATGCTTCAGATGTTGCATCTATCAGCTACTGCTGACCCAAGGCTTCATACCATTATATCATTGATTATCTTTTCAATACCTTTGTACACTCAGTGGGACTTAAAATTGAATATCGGGGATGTAGCTCAGTGGTAGAGCGCTTGCTTCGCATGTAAGAGGCCCCGGGTTCAAATCCCGGCATCTCCAAAATAATTTTAGACAAATATGAGTTCCATTTCGACCAAACAAAACGATTGTTTGATTCAGAAGTAAGAGAACTTGACTAATTCTTTTTGCACATGAAAAATCATTCGCTTTAGGTCAACCGATCTACTTGTTAGCTTGTGAGAAAAAAAACCTATGTTTGCGTCATCTTCAAGCTTTCAAATGTCTGACTAGAAATGGGTGACCTAAACATGTATATTCATTAAACAAAACTGCCTTGATTAGATGAATTCAATCTATTCAAGCAAAAGCCTTTCATTGTTTTAAAATAAATAAATATTAAACATAAGCGCGTCAGTCACTGCCCAAAGATATGCAGAATTGATGTTACATTGAGAAAATAGCGATCAATTCCTTTAGGCATGGTTTGATGACTCTCCTTTGAATATTATATCAAGGCAAATCAATGCATGCTTCAGATGTTGCATCTATCAGCTACTGCTGACCCAAGGCTTCATACCATTTTATCATCGATTTTCTTTTCAATACCTCTGTACACTCAGTGGGACTTATAATTGAACATCGGGGATGTAGCTCAGTGGTAGAGCGCTTGCTTCGCATGTAAGAGGCCCCGGGTTCAAATCCCGGCATCTCCAAAATAATTTTAGACAAATATGAGTTGCATTTCGACCAAACAAAACGATTATTTGATTCAGAAGTAAGAGAACTTGACTAATTCTATTTTGCACATGAAAAATCATTCGCTTTAGGTCAACCGATCCACTTGTTAGCTTGTGAGAAAAAAAACCTATGTTAGCGGCATCTTCAAGCTTTCAAATGTCTGACAAGACATGGGTGTCCTAAACATATATATTCATTAAACAAAACTGCCTTGATTAGATGAATTCAATCTATTCAAGCAAAAGCCTTTCATTGTTTTAACATAAATAAATATTAAACATAAGCGCGTCAGTCACTGCCCAAAGATATGCAGAATTGATGTTACATTGAGAAAATAGCGATCAATTCCTTTAGGCATGGTTTGATGACTCTCCTTTGAATATTATATCAAGGCAAATCAATGCATGCTTCAGATGTTGCATCTATCAGCTACTGCTGACCCAAGCTTCATACCATTATATCATCGATTTTCTTTTCAATACCTTTGTTCACTCAGTGGGACTTAAAATTGAATATCGGGGATGTAGCTCAGTGGTAGAGCGCTTGCTTCGCATGTAAGAGGCCCCGGGTTCAAATCCCGGCATCTCCAAAATAATTTTAGACAAATATGAGTTGCATTTCGACCAAACAAAACGATTATTTGATTCAGAAGTAAGAGAACTTGACTAATTCTGTTTTGCACATGAAAAATCATTCGCTTTAGGTCAACCGATCCACTTGTTAGCTTGTGAGAAAAAAACCTATGTTTGCGTCATCTTCAAGCTTTCAAATGTCTGACAAGACATGGGTGTCCTAAACATATATATTCATTAAACAAAACTGCCTTGATTAGATGAATTCAATCTATTCAAGCAAAAGCCTTTCATTGTTTTAACATAAATAAATATTAAACATAAGCGCGTCAGTCACTGCCCAAAGATATGCAGAATTGATGTTACATTGAGAAAATAGCGATCAATTCCTTTAGGCATGGTTTGATGACTCTCCTTTGAATATTATATCAAGGCAAATCAATGCATGCTTCAGATGTTGCATCTATCAGCTACTGCTGACCCAAGGCTTCATACCATTTTATCATCGATTTTCTTTTCAATACCTCTGTACACTCAGTGGGACTTATAATTGAACATCGGGGATGTAGCTCAGTGGTAGAGCGCTTGCTTCGCATGTAAGAGGCCCCGGGTTCAAATCCCGGCATCTCCAAAATAATTTTAGACAAATATGAGTTGCATTTCGACCAAACAAAACGATTATTTGATTCAGAAGTAAGAGAACTTGACTAATTCTATTTTGCACATGAAAAATCATTCGCTTTAGGTCAACCGATCCACTTGTTAGCTTGTGAGAAAAAAAAAACCTATGTTTGCGGCATCTTCAAGCTTTCAAATGTCTTGCTAGACATGGGTGACCTAAACATATATATTCATTAAACAAAATTGCCTTGATAAGATGAATTCAATCTATTCAAGCAAAAGCCTTTCATTGTTTTAAAATAAATAAATAGTAAACATAAGCGCGTCAGTCACTGCCCAAAGATATGCAGAATTGATGTTACATTGAGAAAATAGCGATCAATTCCTTTAGGCATGGTTTGATGACTCTCCTTTGAATATTATATCAAGGCAAATCAATGC
Source organism: Urechis unicinctus (assembly GCA_034190875.2). Lineage (NCBI taxonomy): Eukaryota > Metazoa > Annelida > Polychaeta > Xenopneusta > Urechidae > Urechis > Urechis unicinctus. The sequence continues at coordinate 62,600,365 of CM067349.1, read as the reverse complement.
ATGCTTCAGATGTTGCATCTATCAGCTACTGCTGACCCAAAGCTTCATACCATTATATCATCGATTTTCTTTTCAATACCTTTGTTCACTCAGTGGGACTTAAAATTGAATATCGGGGATGTAGCTCAGTGGTAGAGCGCTTGCTTCGCATGTAAGAGGCCCCGGGTTCAAATCCCGGCATCTCCAAAATAATTTTAGACAAATATGAGTTGCATTTCGACCAACAAAACGATTATTTGATTCAGAAGTAAGAGAACTTGACTAATTCTATTTTGCACATGAAAAATCATTCGCTTTAGGTCAACCGATCTACTTGTTAGCTTGTGAGAAAAAAAAACTATGTTTGCGTCATCTTCAAGCTTTCAAATGTCTGACAAGACATGGGTGTCCTAAACATATATATTCATTAAACAAAAACTGCCTTGATTAGATGAATTCAATCTATTCAAGCAAAAGCCTTTCATTGTTTTAACATAAATAAATATTAAACATAAGCGCGTCAGTCACTGCCCAAAGATATGCAGAATTGATGTTACATTGAGAAAATAGCGATCAATTCCTTTAGGCATGGTTTGATGATGACTCTCCTTTGAATATTATATCAAGGCAAATCAATGCATGCTTCAGATGTTGCATCTATCAGCTACTGCTGACCCAAGCTTCATACCATTATATCATCGATTTTCTTTTCAATACCTCTGTACACTCAGTGGGACTTAAAATTGAATATCGGGGATGTAGCTCAGTGGTAGAGCGCTTGCTTCGCATGTAAGAGGCCCCGGGTTCAAATCCCGGCATCTCCAAAATAATTTTACAAATATGAGTTGCATTTCGACCAAACAAAACGATTATTTGATTCAGAAGTAAGAGAACTTGACTAATTCTATTTTGCACATGAAAAATCATTCGCTTTAGGTCAACCGATCTACTTGTTAGCTTGTGAGAAAAACCTATGTTTGCGTCATCTTCAAGCTTTCAAATGTCTGACAAGACATGGGTGACCTAAACATATATATTCATTAAACAAAACTGCCTTGATTAGATGAATTCAATCTATTCAAGCAAAAGCCTTTCATTGTTTAACAATAAATAAATATTAAACATAAGCGCGTCAGTCACTGCCCAAAGATATGCAGAATTGATGTTACATTGAGAAAATAGCGATCAATTCCTTTAGGCATGGTTTGATGACTCTCCTTTGAATATTATATCAAGGCAAATCAATGCATGCTTCAGATGTTGCATCTATCAGCTACTGCTGACCCAAGGCTTCATACCATTATATCATCGATTTTCTTTTCAATACATTTGTACACTCAGTGGGACTTAAAATTGAATATCGGGGATGTAGCTCAGTGGTAGAGCGCTTGCTTCGCATGTAAGAGGCCCCGGGTTCAAATCCCGGCATCTCCAAAATAATTTTAGACAAATATGAGTTGCATTTCGACCAAACAAAACGATTGTTTGATTCAGAAGTAAGAGAACTTGACTAATTCTATTTTGCACATGAAAAATCATTCGCTTTAGGTCAACCGATCTACTTGTTAGCTTGTGAGAAAAACCTATGTTTGCGTCATCTTCAAGCTTTCAAATGTCTGACAAGACATGGGTGACCTAAACATATATATTCATTAAACAAAACTGCCTTGATTAGATGAATTCAATCTATTCAAGCAAAAGCCTTTCATTGTTTTAAATAAATAAATATTAAACATAAGCGCGTCAGTCACTGCCCAAAGATATGCAGAATTGATGTTACATTGAGAAAATAGCGATCAATTCCTTTAGGCATGGTTTGATGACTCTCCTTTGAATATTATATCAAGGCAAATCAATGCATGCTTCAGATGTTGCATCTATCAGCTACTGCTGACCCAAGGCTTCATACCATTATATCATCGATTTCTTTTTCAATACCTTTGTACACTCAGTGGGACTTAAAATTGAATATCGGGGATGTAGCTCAGTGGTAGAGCGCTTGCTTCGCATGTAAGAGGCCCCGGGTTCAAATCCCGGCATCTCCAAAATAATTTTAGACAAATATGAGTTGCATTTCGACCAAACAAAACGATTGTTTGATTCAGAAGTAAGAGAACTTGACTAATTCTATTTTGCACATGAAAAATCATTCGCTTTAGGTCAACCGATCTACTTGTTAGCTTGTGAGAAAACCTATGTTTGCGTCATCTTCAAGCTTTCAAATGTCTGACAAGACATGGGTGTCCTAAACATATATATTCATTAAACAAAACTGCCTTGATTAGATGAATTCAATCTATTCAAGCAAAAGCCTTTCATTGTTTTAACATAAATAAATATTAAACATAAGCGCGTCAGTCACTGCCCAAAGATATGCAGAATTGATGTTACATTGAGAAAATAGCGATCAATTCCTTTAGGCATGGTTTGATGACTCTCCTTTGAATATTATATCAAGGCAAATCAATGCATGCTTCAGATGTTGCATCTATCAGCTACTGCTGACCCAAGGCTTCATACCATTATATCATCGATTTTCTTTTCAATACCTTTGTACACTCAGTGGGACTTAAAATTGAATATCGGGGATGTAGCTCAGTGGTAGAGCGCTTGCTTCGCATGTAAGAGGCCCCGGGTTCAAATCCCGGCATCTCCAAAATAATTTTAGACAAATATGAGTTGCATTTCGACCAAACAAAACGATTATTTGATTCAGAAGTAAGAGAACTTGACTAATTCTATTTTGCACATGAAAAATCATTCGCTTTAGGTCAACCGATCTACTTGTTAGCTTGTGAGAAAAAAAAAACCTATGTTTGCGGCATCTTCAAGCTTTCAAATGTCTGACAAGACATGGGTGTCCTAAACATATATATTCATTAAACAAAACTGCCTTGATTAGATGAATTCAATCTATTCAAGCAAAAGCCTTTCATTGTTTTAACATAAATAAATATTAAACATAAGCGCGTCAGTCACTGCCCAAAGATATGCAGAATTGATGTTACATTGAGAAAATAGCGATCAATTCCTTTAGGCATGGTTTGATGACTCTCCTTTGAATATTATATCAAGGCAAATCAATGCATGCTTCAGATGTTGCATCTATCAGCTACTGCTGACCCAAGGCTTCATACCATTATATCATCGATTTTCTTTTCAATACCTTTGTACACTCAGTGGGACTTAAAATTGAATATCGGGGATGTAGCTCAGTGGTAGAGCGCTTGCTTCGCATGTAAGAGGCCCCGGGTTCAAATCCCGGCATCTCCAAAATAATTTTAGACAAATATGAGTTGCATTTCGACCAAACAAAACGATTATTTGATTCAGAAGTAAGAGAACTTGACTAATTCTGTTTTGCACATGAAAAATCATTCGCTTTAGGTCAACCGATCTACTTGTTAGCTTGTGAGAAAAAAAACCTATGTTAGCGGCATCTTCAAGCTTTCAAATGTCTGACAAGACATGGGTGTCCTAAACATATATATTCATTAAACAAAACTGCCTTGATTAGATGAATTCAATCTATTCAAGCAAAAGCCTTTCATTGTTTTAACATAAATAAATATTAAACATAAGCGCGTCAGTCACTGCCCAAAGATATGCAGAATTGATGTTACATTGAGAAAATAGCGATCAATTCCTTTAGGGCATGGTTTGATGACTCTCCCTTTGAATATTATATCAAGGCAAATCAATGCATGCTTCAGATGTTGCATCTATCAGCTACTGCTGACCCAAGGCTTCATACCATTATATCATCGATTTTCTTTTCAATACCTTGTACACTCAGTGGGACTTAAAATTGAATATCGGGGATGTAGCTCAGTGGTAGAGCGCTTGCTTCGCATGTAAGAGGCCCCGGGTTCAAATCCCGGCATCTCCAAAATAATTTTAGACAAATATGAGTTGCATTTCGACCAAACAAAACGATTATTTGATTCAGAAGTAAGAGAACTTGACTAATTCTGTTTTGCACATGAAAAATCATTCGCTTTAGGTCAACCGATCTACTTGTTAGCTTGTGAGAAAAAAAACCTATGTTTGCGTCATCTTCAAGCTTTCAAATGTCTGACAAGACATGGGTGTCCTAAAACATATATATTCATTAAACAAAACTGCCTTGATTAGATGAATTCAATCTATTCAAGCAAAAGCCTTTCATTGTTTTAACATAAATAAATATTAAACATAAGCGCGTCAGTCACTGCCCAAAGATATGCAGAATTGATGTTACATTGAGAAAATAGCGATCAATTCCTTTAGGCATGGTTTGATGACACTCTCCTTTGAATATTATATCAAGGCAAATCAATGCATGCTTCAGATGTTGCATCTATCAGCTAAGACCCAAGCTTCATACCATTATATCATCGATTTTCTTTTCAATACCTTTGTTACACTCAGTGGGACTTAAAATTGAATATCGGGGATGTAGCTCAGTGGTAGAGCGCTTGCTTCGCATGTAAGAGGCCCCGGGTTCAAATCCCGGCATCTCCAAAATAATTTTAGACAAATATGAGTTTGCATTTCGACCAAACAAAACGATTGTTTGATTCAGAAGTAAGAGAACTTGACTAATTCTATTTTGCACACCATGAAAAATCATTCGCTTTAGGTCAACCGATCTACTTGTTAGCTTGTGAGAAAAAAAACCTATGTTAGCGGCATCTTCAAGCTTTCAAATGTCTGACAAGACATGGGTGTCCTAAACATATATATTCATTAAACAAAACTGCCTTGATTAGATGAATTCAATCTATTCAAGCAAAAGCCTTTCATTGTTTTAACATAAATAAATATTAAACATAAGCGCGTCAGTCACTGCCCAAAGATATGCAGAATTGATGTTACATTGAGAAAATAGCGATCAATTCCTTTAGGCATGGTTTGATGACTCTCCTTTGAATATTATATCAAGGCAAATCAATGCATGCTTCAGATGTTGCATCTATCAGCTACTGCTGACCCAAGGCTTCATACCATTTATCATCGATTTTCTTTTCAATACAAAACTCAGTGGGACTTATTTGAATCGGGGAGTAGCTCAGTGGTAGAGCGCTTGCTTCGCATGTAAGAGGCCCCGGGTTCAAATCCCGGCATCTCCAAAATAATTTAGACAAATATGAGTTGCATTTCGACCAAACAAAACGATTCGATTCAGAAGTAAGAGAACTTGACTAATTCTATTTTGCACATGAAAAATCATTCGCTTTAGGTCAACCGATCCACTTGTTAGCTTGTGAGAAAAAAACTATGTTTGCGTCATCTTCAAGCTTTCAAATGTCTGACAAGACATGGGTGACCTAAACATATATATTCATTAAACAAAACTGCCTTGATTAGATGAATTCAATCTATTCAAGCAAAAGCCTTTCATTGTTTTAACATAAATAAATATTAAACATAAGCGCGTCAGTCACTGCCCAAAGATATGCAGAATTGATGTTACATTGAGAAAATAGCGATCAATTCCTTTAGGCATGGTTTGATGACTCTCCTTTGAATATTATATCAAGGCAAATCAATGCATGCTTCAGATGTTGCATCTATCAGCTACTGCTGACCCAAGGCTTCATACCATTTTATCATCGATTTTCTTTTCAATACCTTTGTACACTCAGTGGGACTTAAAATTGAATATCGGGGATGTAGCTCAGTGGTAGAGCGCTTGCTTCGCATGTAAGAGGCCCCGGGTTCAAATCCCGGCATCTCCAAAATAATTTTAGACAAATATGAGTTGCATTTCGACCAAACAAAACGATTATTTGATTCAGAAGTAAGAGAACTTGACTAATTCTATTTTGCACATGAAAAATCATTCGCTTTAGGTCAACCGATCTACTTGTTAGCTTGTGAGAAAAAAAACCTATGTTTGCGGCATCTTCAAGCTTTCAAATGTCTGACAAGACATGGGTGTCCTAAACATATATATTCATTAAACAAAACTGCCTTGATTAGATGAATTCAATCTATTCAAGCAAAAGCCTTTCATTGTTTTAAAATAAATAAATATTAAACATAAGCGCGTCAGTCACTGCCCAAAGATATGCAGAATTGATGTTACATTGAGAAAATAGCGATCAATTCCTTTAGGCATGGTTTGATGACTCTCCTTTGAATATTATATCAAGGCAAATCAATGCATGCTTCAGATGTTGCATCTATCAGCTACTGCTGACCCAAGGCTTCATACCATTATATCATCGATTTTCTTTTCAATACCTTTGTACACTCAGTGGGACTTAAAATTGAATATCGGGGATGTAGCTCAGTGGTAGAGCGCTTGCTTCGCATGTAAGAGGCCCCGGGTTCAAATCCCGGCATCTCCAAAATAATTTTAGACAAATATGAGTTGCATTTCGACCAAACAAAACGATTATTTGATTCAGAAGTAAGAGAACTTGACTAATTCTATTTTGCACATGAAAAATCATTCGCTTTAGGTCAACCGATCTACTTGTTAGCTTGTGAGAAAAACCTATGTTTGCGTCATCTTCAAGCTTTCAAATGTCTGACAAGACATGGGTGACCTTAACATGTATATTCATTAAACAAAATGCCTTGATTAGATGAATTCAATCTATTCAAGCAAAAGCCTTTCATTGTTTTAAATATAAATAAATATTAAACATAAGCGCGTCAGTCACTGCCCAAAGATATGCAGAATTGATGTTACATTGAGAAAATAGCGATCAATTCCTTTAGGCATGGTTTGATGACTCTCCTTTGAATATTATATCAAGGCAAATCAATGCATGCTTCAGATGTTGCATCTATCAGCTACTGCTGACCCAAGGCTTCATACCATTATATCATCGATTTTCTTTTCAATACCTTTGTACACTCAGTGGACTTAAAATTGAATATCGGGGATGTAGCTCAGTGGTAGAGCGCTTGCTTCGCATGTAAGAGCCGGGTTCAAATCCCGGCATCTCCAAAATAATTTTAGACAAATATGAGTTGCATTTCGACCTAACAAAACGATGTTTGATTCAGAAGTAAGAGAACGCTTTCTTTTTGCACATGTAAAATCATTCGCTTTAGGTCCCCGGGTTCAAAACCTATGTTTGCGGCATCTTCAAGCTCAAATGTCCAAATAATTTTATTCATTAAACAAATATGAGTTGCAAAAGCCTTTCGAACATAAATAAATAAAACATAACGATTCAGTCACTGATTCAGAATTGTAAGAGAAAATGACAATTCCTTTAGGCATTTTGATGACTCTCCTTTGAATATTATATCAAGAAAATCAATGCATGCTTCAGATTTGCATCTATCAGCTACTGCTGACCCGCTTCATACCATTATACATCGATTTTCTTTTCAATACCTTTGTTTCACTCAGTGGGACTTAAAATTGAACATCGGGGATGTTAGCTCAGTGGTAGAGCGCTTTTGGCTTCGCATGTAAGAGGCCCCCGGGTTCAAATCCCGGCATCTCCAAAATAATTTTAGACAAATATGAGTTGCATTTCGACCAAACAAAACGATTTTGATTCAGAAGTAAGAGAAACTTGACTAATTCTATTTTGCACATGAAAAATCATTCGCTTTAGGTCAACCGATCAAAACTTGTGAGAAAAAAACCTATGTTTGCGGCATCTTCAAGCTTTCAAATGTCTGACAAGACATGGGTGACCTAAACATATATATTCATTAAACAAAACTGCCTTGATTAGATGAATTCAATCTATTCAAGCAAAAGCCTTTCATTGTTTTAACATAAATAAATAGTAAACATAAGCGCGTCAGTCACTGCCCAAAGATATGCAGAATTGATGTTACATTGAGAAAATAGCGATCAATTCCTTTAGGCATGGTTTGATGACTCTCCCTTGAATATTATATCAAGGCAAATCAATGCATGCTTCAGATGTTGCATCGATCAGCTACTGCTGAACCAAGGCTTCATACCATTATATCATCGATTTTCTTTTCAATACATTTGTACACTCAGTGGGACTTAAAATTGAATATCGGGGATGTAGCTCAGTGGTAGAGCGCTTGCTTCGCATGTAAGAGGCCCCGGGTTCAAATCCCGGCATCTCCAAAATAATTTTAGACAAATATGAGTTGCATTTCGACCTAACAAAACGATTGTTTGATTCAGAAGTAAGAGAACTTGACTAATTCTATTTTGCACATGAAAAATCATTCGCTTTAGGTCAACCGATCTACTTGTTAGCTTGTGAGAAAAAAAAACTATGTTTGCGTCATCTTCAAGCTTTCAAATGTCTGACAAGACATGGGTGACCTAAACATATATATTCATTAAACAAATCTGCCTTGATTAGATGAATTCAATCTATTCAAGCAAAAGCCTTTCATTGTTTTAACATAAATAAATATTAAACATAAGCGCGTCAGTCACTGCCCAAAGATATGCAGAATTGATGTTACATTGAGAAAATAGCGATCAATTCCTTTAGGCATGGTTTGATGACACTCCCTTGAATATTCTATCAAGGCAAATCAATGCATGCTTCAGATGTTGCATTTATCAGCTACCGCTGACCCAAGGCTTCATACCATTATATCATCGATTTTCTTTTCAATAACTCTGTACACTCAGTGGGACTTAAAATTGAACATCGGGGATGTAGCTCAGTGGTAGAGCGCTTGCTTCGCATGTAAGAGGCCCCGGGTTCAAATCCCGGCATCTCCAAAATAATTTTAGACAAATATGAGTTGCATTTCGACCAAACAAAACGATTGTTTGATTCAGAAGTAAGAGAACTTGACTAATTCTATTTTGCACATGAACAATCATTCGCTTTAGGTCAACCGATCTACTTGTTAGCTTGTGAGAAAAAACCTATGTTTGCGTCATCTTCAAGCTTTCAAATGTCTGACAAGACATGGGTGACCTAAACATATATATTCATTAAACAAAACTGCCTTGATTAGATGAATTCAATCTATTCAAGCAAAAGCCTTCATTGTTTTTAAATAAATAAATATTAAACATAAGCGCGTCAGTCACTGCCCAAAGATATGCAGAATTGATGTTACATTGAGAAAATAGCGATCAATTCCTTTTGGCATGGTTTGATGATACTCCTTTGAATATTATATCAAGGCAAATCAATGCATGCTTCAGATGTTGCATCTATCAGCTACTGCTGACCCAAGGCTTCATACCATTATATCATCGATTTTCTTTTCAATACCTCTGTACACTCAGTGGGACTTAAAATTGAAAATCGGGGATGTAGCTCAGTGGTAGAGCGCTTGCTTCGCATGTAAGAGGCCCCGGGTTCAAATCCCGGCATCTCCAAAATATTTGTTGACAAATATGAGTTGCATTTCGACCAAACAAAACGATTATTTGATTCAGAAGTAAGAGAACTTGACTAATTCTATTTTGCACATGAAAATCATTCGCTTTAGGTCAACCGATCCACTTGTAGCTTGTGAGAAAAAAAACTATGTTTGCGTCATCTTCAAGCTTTCAAATGTCTGACACAAGACATGGGTGACCTAAACATATATATTCATTAAACAAAACTGCCTTGATTAGATGAATTCAATCTATTCAAGCAAAAGCCTTTCATTGTTTTAACATAAATAAATATTAAACATAAGCGCGTCAGTCACTGCCCAAAGATATGCAGAATTGATGTTACATTGAGAAAATAGCGATCAATTCCTTTAGGCATGGTTTGATGACTCTCCTTTGAATATTATATCAAGGCAAATCAATGCATGCTTCAGATGTTGCATCTATCAGCTACTGCTGACCCAAGGCTTCATACCATTATATCATCGATTTTCTTTTCAATACCTTTGTACACTCAGTGGGACTTAAAATTGAACATCGGGGATGTAGCTCAGTGGTAGAGCGCTTGCTTCGCATGTAAGAGGCCCCGGGTTCAAATCCCGGCATCTCCAAAATAATTTTAGACAAATATGAGTTGCATTTCGACCAAACAAAACGATTATTTGATTCAGAAGTAAGAGAACTTGACTAATTCTATTTTGCACATGAAAAATCATTCGCTTTAGGTCAACCGATCTACTTGTTAGCTTGTGAGAAAAACCTATGTTTGCGTCATCTTCAAGCTTTCAAATGTCTGACAAGACATGGGTGTCCTAAACATATATATTCATTAAACAAAACTGCCTTGATTAGATGAATTCAATCTATTCAAGCAAAAGCCTTTCATTGTTTTAACATAAATAAATATTAAACATAAGCGCGTCAGTCACTGCCCAAAGATATGCAGAATTGATGTTACATTGAGAAAATAGCGATCAATTCCTTTAGGCATGGTTTGATGACTCTCCTTTGAATATTATATCAAGGCAAATCAATGCATGCTTCAGATGTTGCATCTATCAGCTACTGCTGACCCAAGGCTTCATACCATTTTATCATCGATTTTCTTTTCAATACCTCTGTACACTCAGTGGGACTTATAATTGAACATCGAGGATGTAGCTCAGTGGTAGAGCGCTTGCTTCGCATGTAAGAGGCCCCGGGTTCAAATCCCGGCATCTCCAAAATAATTTTAGACAAATATGAGTTGCATTTCGACCAAACAAAACGATTATTTGATTCAGAAGTAAGAGAACTTGACTAATTCTATTTTGCACATGAAAAATCATTCGCTTTAGGTCAACCGATCCACTTGTTAGCTTGTGAGAAAAAAAAAACCTATGTTTGCGGCATCTTCAAGCTTTCAAATGTCTTGCTAGACATGGGTGACCTAAACATATATATTCATTAAACAAAATTGCCTTGATAAGATGAATTCAATCTATTCAAGCAATAGCCTTTCATTGTTTTAAAATAAATAAATAGTAAACATAAGCGCGTCAGTCACTGCCCAAAGATATGCAGAATTGATGTTACATTGAGAAAATAGCGATCAATTCCTTTAGGCATGGTTTGATGACACTCCCTTGAATATTATATCAAGGCAAATCAATGCATGCTTCAGATGTTGCATCGATCAGATACTGCTGAACCAAGGCTTCATACCATTATATCATCGATTTTCTTTTCAATACCTTTGTACACTCAGTGGGACTTAAAATTGAATATCGGGGATGTAGCTCAGTGGTAGAGCGCTTGCTTCGCATGTAAGAGGCCCGGGGTTCAAATCCCGGCATCTCCAAAATAATTTTAGACAAATATGAGTTTGCATTTCGACCAAACAAAACGATTATTTGATTCAGAAGTAAGAGAACTTGACTAATTCTATTTTGCACATGAAAAAATCATTCGCTTTAGGTCAACCGATCTACTTGTTAGCTTGTGAGAAAAAAAACCTATGTTTGCGTCATCTTCAAGCTTTCAAATGTCTGACAAGACATGGGTGTCCTAAACATATATATTCATTAAACAAAACTGCCTTGATTAGATGAATTCAATCTATTCAAGCAAAAGCCTTTCATTGTTTTAACATAAATAAATATTAAACATAAGCGCGTCAGTCACTGCCCAAAGATATGCAGAATTGATGTTACATTGAGAAAATAGCGATCAATTCCTTTAGGCATGGTTTGATGACACTCCTTGAAATATTATATCAAGGCAAATCAATGCATGCTTCAGATGTTGCATCGATCAGCTACTGCTGACCCAAGGCTTCATACCATTATATCATCGATTTTCTTTTCAATACCTTGTACACTCAGTGGGACTTAAAATTGAATATCGGGGATGTAGCTCAGTGGTAGAGCGCTTGCTTCGCATGTAAGAGGCCCCGGGTTCAAATCCCGGCATCTCCAAAATAATTTTAGACAAATATGTTGCATTTCGACCAAACAAAACGATTGTTTGATTCAGAAGTAAGAGAACTTGACTAATTCTATTTTGCACATGAAAAATCATTCGCTTTAGGTCAACCGATCTACTTGTTAGCTTGTGAGAAAAAAACTATGTTTGCGTCATCTTCAAGCTTTCAAATGTCTGACAAGACATGGGTGTGACCTAAACATATATATCATTAAACAAAAAACTGCCTTGATTAGATGAATTCAATCTATTCAAGCAAAAGCCTTTCATTGTTTTAACATAAATAAATATTAAACATAAGCGCGTCAGTCACTGCCCAAAGATATGCAGAATTGATGTTGCATTGAGAAAATAGCGATCAATTTCTTTAGCCATGTTTTGATGACACTCCCTTGAATATTCTATCAAGGCAAATCAATGCATGCTTCAGATGTTGCATTTATCAGCTACTGCTGAACCAAGGCTTCATACCTTATATATCATCGATTTCTTTTCAATAACTTTGTACACTCAGTGGGACTTAAAATTGAATATCGGGGATGTAGCTCAGTGGTAGAGCGCTTGCTTCGCATGTAAGAGGCCCCGGGTTCAAATCCCGGCATCTCCAAAATAATTTTAGACAATATGATTTGCATTTCGACCCACAAATCGATTGTTTGATTCAGAAGTAAGAGAACTTGACTAATTCTATTTTGCACATGAAAAACATCATTCGCTTTAGGTCAACCGATCACTTGTTAGCTTGTGAGGAAAACCTATGTTTGCGTCATCTTCAAGCTTTCAAATGTCTGACAAGACATGGGTGATGTAGCTCAGTGATATTCATTAAAACAAAACTGCTTGATTAGATGAATTAATCTATTCAAGCAAAAGCCTTTCATTGTTTTAACATAAATAAATATTAAACATAAGCGCGTCAGTCACTGAAGATTCAAATTGATGTTACATTGAAAAATAGCGATCAATTTTAGTTTTTATGGTTTGAACACCCTTGAATATTATATTGAGGCAAATCAATGCATGACTAATATGTTGCAATTCCTTTCAGCATAAATGAAGGCTTCATACCATTTATCATCGATTTTCTTTTCAATACCTCTGTCAAGCAGTGGGACATAATTGAACATGTTGCATTGTAGCTCAGTGGTAGAGCGCTTGCTTCGCAGGCTAAGAGGCCCCGGGTTCAAATCCCGGCATCTTTTCAATAATTGTTAACAAATATGGGTTTGCATTTCATACCAAAACAAACGATTATTTGATTCAGAAGTAAAGCGCTTGACTTCGCATTCTATGATTTGCAATGAATTCAAATCTATTCAAGCTTTAGCCTTTCATTGTTTTTAAAATAAATAAATAGTAAAATAAGCGATCCACTGCATCCCAAGATATAGCTTGATGAGAAAAAAAACCTTGACTAATTCTATTTTGCACATGAAAATCATTCGCTTTAGGTCAACCAAATCCACTTGTTTAGCTTGGAGAAAGAAAACCTAACATTGCGTCATCTTCAAGCTTTCAAATGTCTGATAACATGGGTGACCTAAACATATATATTCATTAAAACAAAATTGCCTTGATTAGATGAATTCATCTATTCAAGCAAAAGCTTTTGTTTTAAAATAAATAAATAGTAAACATAAGCGCGTCAGTCACTGCCCAAAGATATGCAGAATTGATGTTACATTGAGAAAATAGATCAATTCCTTTATCAAATTCCTTTGGCATTGTTTGATGACACTCCCTTGATATTAATCAAGGCAAATCAATGCATGCTTCAGATGTTGCATCGATCAGCTACTGCTGAACCAAGGCTTCATACCATTATATCATCGATTTTCTTTTCAATACATTTGTACACTCAGTGGGACTTAAAATTGAATATCGGGGATGTAGCTCAGTGGTAGAGCGCTTGCTTCGCATGTAAGAGGCCCCGGGTTCAAATCCCGGCATCTCCAAAATAATTTTAGACAAATATGATTTGCATTAAGACCTAACAAAACGATTGTTTGATTCAGAAGTAAGAGAACTTGACTAATTCTATTTTGCACATGAAAAATCATTCGCTTTAGGTCAACCGATCTACTTGTTAGCTTGTGAGAAAAACCTATGTTTGCGTCATCTTCAAGCTTTCAAATGTCTGACAAGACATGGGTGACCTAAACATATATATTCATTAAACAAAACTGCCTTGATTAGATGAATTCAATCTATTCAAGCAAAAGCCTTTCATTGTTTTAACATAAATAAATATTAAAACATAAGCGCGTCAGTCACTGCCCAAAGATATGCAGAATTGATGTTATGAGAAAATACGATCAATTCCTTTAGGCATGCGATCAATGAATCCTTATAAGGCATGGTTTTGATGATCGATCAGATACTGACCTTGATATCATGATTATCTATCAAGGCAAATCAAAATGCATGCTGGTAGAGATTGTTGCATGTAAGAGGCAGATAAATGCTGACTCCAAAATACTTTTAGACATACCATTTGCATTTATCATCGATTGTCTTTTCAATAAACTCTCTACACTCAGTGGGACATAAAATTGAAACATCGGGGTTATTGTAGCTCAGTTTGGTAGAGCGTCTTGCAAGACATGGGTGACCTTCGCATGTCATTAAGAGGCCCTGATTAGATGAATTCAATCTATTCAAGCAAATAAATAAATTTAAACATAAGCGCGTCAGTATGCCCAGTTGCATTGATGTTACGACCAAACAAAATTCGGCATTGTTTGATTCAGAATATTCTATCAGAAATTGACTAATTCTATTTTGCACATGAACCATTATAATCTTTTCATTCTTTTTCAGTGGGACAAAATTGAAATATCGGGGATGTAGCTCATCTACTTGCTTGTTAGCTTGTTCAAAAAAAACCAGTATTAGTGTTTGCGTCAAAACGATCTTCAAAGCTTTCTAAACATGTCTTCGCTTTAGACATGGGTTAGCTTGTGAGAAAAACCTATGTTTGCGTTATCTTCAAGCTTTCAAATGTCTGACAAGACATGGGTGACCTAAACATATATATTCATTAAACAAAACTGCCTTGATTAGATGAATTCAATCTATTCAAGCAAAAGCCTTTCATTGTTTTAAAATAAATAAATATTAAACATAAGCGCGTCAGTCACTGCCCAAAGATATGCAGAATTGATGTTACATTGAGAAAATAGCGATCAATTCCTTTAGGCATGGTTTGATGACACTCCCTTGAATATTATATCAAGGCAAATCAATGCATGCTTCAGATGTTGCATCGATCAGCTACTGCTGACCCAAGGCTTCATACCATTATATCATCGATTTTCTTTTCAATACCTTGTACACTCAGTGGGACTTAAAATTGAATATCGGGGATGTAGCTCAGTGGTAGAGCGCTTGCTTCGCATGTAAGAGGCCCCGGGTTCAAATCCCGGCATCTCCAAAATAATTTTAGACAAATATGAGTTGCATTTCGACCAAACAAAACGATTGTTTTGATTCAGAAGTAAGAGAACTTGACTAATTCTATTTTGCACATGAAAAATCATTCGCTTTAGGTCAACCGATCTACTTGTTAGCTTGTGAGAAAAAACTATGTTTGCGTCATCTTCAAGCTTTCAAATGTCTGACAAGACATGGGTGACCTAAACATATATATTCATTAAACAAAACTGCCTTGATTAGATGAATTCAATCTATTCAAGCAAAAGCCTTTCATTGTTTTAACATAAATAAATATTAAACATAAGCGCGTCAGTCACTGCCCAAAAGATATGCAGAATTGATGTTACATTGAGAAAATAGCGATCAATTCCTTTAGGCATGGTTTGATGACTCTCCTTTGAATATTATATCAAGGCAAATCAATGCATGCTTCAGATGTTGCATCTATCAGCTACTGCTGACCCAAGGCTTCATACCATTATATCATCGATTTTCTTTTCAATACCTTTGTACACTCAGTGGGACTTAAAATTGAATATCGGGGATGTAGCTCAGTGGTAGAGCGCTTGCTTCGCATGTAAGAGGCCCCGGGTTCAAATCCCGGCATCTCCAAAATAATTTTAGACAAATATGAGTTGCATTTCGACCAAACAAAACGATATTTGATTCAGAAGTAAGAGAACTTGACTAATTCTATTTTGCACATGAAAAATCATTCGCTTTAGGTCAACCGATCTACTTGTTAGCTTGTGAGAAAAAAAAACTATGTTTGCGTCATCTTCAAGCTTTCAAATGTCTGACAAGACATGGGTGACCTAAACATATATATTCATTAAACAAAACTGCCTTGATTAGATGAATTCAATCTATTCAAGCAAAAGCCTTTCATTGTTTTAAAATAAATAAATATTAAACATAAGCGCGTCAGTCACTGCCCAAAGATATGCAGAATTGATGTTACATTGAGAAAATAGCGATCAATTCCTTTAGGCATGGTTTGATGACACTCCCTTGAATATTATATCAAGGCAAATCAATGCATGCTTCAGATGTTGCATCGATCAGCTACTGCTGAACCAAGGCTTCATACCATTATATCATCGATTTTCTTTTCAATACCTTTGTACACTCAGTGGGACTTAAAATTGAATATCGGGGATGTAGCTCAGTGGTAGAGCGCTTGCTTCGCATGTAAGAGGCCCCGGGTTCAAATCCCGGCATCTCCAAAATAATTTTAGACAATATGAGTTGCATTTCGACCAAACAAAACGATTGTTTGATTCAGAAGTAAGAGAACTTGACTAATTCTATTTTGCACATGAAAAAATCATTCGCTTTAGGTCAACCGATCTACTTGTTAGCTTGTGAGAAAAACCTATGTTTGCGTCATCTTCAAGCTTTCAAATGTCTGACAAGACATGGGTGACCTAAACATATATATTCATTAAACAAAAAATCTGCCTTGATTAGATGAATTCAATCTATTCAAGCAAAAGCCTTTCATTGTTTTAACATAAATAAATAGTAAACATAAGCGCGTCAGTCACTGCCCAAAGATATGCAGAATTGATGTTACATTGAGAAAATAGCGATCAATTCCTTTAGGCATGGTTTGATGACACTCCCTTGAATATTATATCAAGGCAAATCAATGCATGCTTCAGATGTTGCATCGATCAGCTACTGCTGACCCAAGGCTTCATACCATTATATCATCGATTTTCTTTTCAATACACTTTGTACACTCAGTGGGACTTAAAATTGAATATCGGGGATGTAGCTCAGTGGTAGAGCGCTTGCTTCGCATGTAAGAGGCCCCGGGTTCAAATCCCGGCATCTCCAAAATAATTTTAGATAAATATCAGTTCCATTTCGATCAAACAAAACGATTGTTTGCTTCAGAAGTAAGAGAACTTGACTAATTCTATTTTGCACATGAAAAATCATTCGCTTTAGGTCAAACCGATCTACTTGTTAGCTTGTGAGAAAAACCTATGTTTGCGTCATCTTCAAGCTTTCAAATGTCTGACTAGAAATGGGTGACCTAAACATGTATATTCATTAAACAAAACTGCCTTGATTAGATGAATTCAATCTATTCAAGCAAAAGCCTTTCATTGTTTTAAAATAAATAAATATTAAACATAAGCGCGTCAGTCACTGCCCAAAGATATGCAGAATTGATGTTACATTGAGAAAATAGCGATCAATTCCTTTAGGCATGGTTTGATGACACTCCCTTGAATATTCTATCAAGGCAAATCAATGCATGATTCAGATGTTGCATTTATCAGCTACCGCTGACCCAAGGCTTCATACCATTATATCATCGATTATCTTTTCAATAACTTTGTACACTCAGTGGGACTTAAAATTGAATATCGGGGATGTAGCTCAGTGGTAGAGAGCGCTTGCTTCGCATGTAAGAGGCCCGGGTTCAAATCCCGGCATCTCCAAAATAATTTTTGACCAGTATGAGTTGCATTTCGACCAAACAAATCGATTGTTTGATTCAGAAGTAGGAGAACTTGACTAATTCTATTTTGCACATGAAAAATCATTCGCTTTAGGTCAACCGATCTACTTGTTAGCTTGTGAGAAAAACCTATGTTTGCGTCATCTTCAAGCTTTCAAATGTCTGACAAGACATGGGTGACCTTAACATGTATATTCATTAAACAAATCTGCCTTGATTAGATGAATTCAATCTATTCAAGCAAAAGCCTTTCATTGTTTTAAAATAAATAAATATTAAACATAAGCGCGTCAGTCACTGCCCAAAGATATGCAGAATTGATGTTACATTGAGAAAATAGCGATCAATTCCTTTAGGCATGTTTGATGACACTCCCTTGAATATTCTATCAAGGCAAATCAATGCATGCTTCAATGTTGCATCGATCAGCTACTGCTGACCCATGGATTTGATACCTTTGTACACTCAGTGGGACTTGAATATTAGCTCATGGTAGAGCGCTTGCTTCGCAGTAAGAGGCCCCGGGTTCAAATCCCGCATCTCCAAAATGACATGCTTTCACCAAACAAAACGATTGTTTGATTCAGAAGTTAGATTGACAGCATGAAAAATACCGCTGACCCAACTTGGCTTGTGATACCATTTCAAATGTACAAGACATGGGTGATTATCTTTTCAAACTGCCTTGATTAGATGAATTCAATCTATTCAAGCAAAACTTTCATTGTTTTAAAATAATAAATATTAAACATAAGCGCGTCAGTCACTGCCCAAAGATATGCAGAATTGATGTTACATGAGAAAATAGCGATCAATTCCTTTAGGCATGGTTTGATGATACTCCTTGAATATTCTATCAAGGCAAATCAATGTCTTCAGATGTTGCATCGTTCAAATGCTGACCGGCTTCTCCCAAATCATCGATTTTTTTCAATAACTTTGTACACTATGGGACTTGCAAATCGACCAAACAAAAATCGATCTCCAAAATACGTTTGACCAGTTCAGACCAAACAAAACGATATTCAGAAGTAAGAGAACTTGACTAATTCTATTTTGCACATGAAAAATCATTCGCTTTAGGTCAACCGATCTACTTGTTAGCTTGTGAGAAAAAAACCTATGTTTGCGTCATCTTCAAGCTTTCAAATGTCTGACAAGACATGGGTGACCTAAACATATATTTCATTAAACAAAACTGCCTTGATTAGATGAATTCAATCTATTCAAGCAAAAGCCTTTCATTGTTTTAAAATAAATCAATAGTAAACATAAGCGCGTCAGTCACGACCCAAAGATATGCAGAATTGATGTTACATTGAGAAAATAGCGATCAATTCCTTTAGGCATGGTTTGATGACACTCCCTTGAATATTCTATCAAGGCAAATCAATGCATGCTTCAGATGTTGCATCGATCAGCTACTGCTGACCCAAGGCTTCATACCATTATATCATCGATTTTCTTTTCAATACCTTTGTACACTCAGTGGGACTTAAAATTGAATATCGGGGATGTAGCTCAGTGGTAGAGCGCTTGCTTCGCATGTAAGAGGCCCCGGGTTCAAATCCCGGCATCTCCAAAATAATTTTAGACAAATATGAGTTGCATTTCGACCAAACAAAACGATTGTTTGATTCAGAAGTAAGAGAACTTGACTAATTCTATTTTGCACATGAAAAATCATTCGCTTTAGGTCAACCGATCTACTTGTTAGCTTGTGAGAAAAACCTATGTTTGCGGCATCTTCAAGCTTTCAAATGTCTGACAAGACATGGGTGACCTAAACATATATATTCATTAAACAAAACTGCCTTGATTAGATGAATTCAATCTATTCAAGCAAAAGCCTTTCATTGTTTTAACATAAATAAATATTAAACATAAGCGCGTCAGTCACTGCCCAAAGATATGCAGAATTGATGTTACATTGAGAAAATAGCGATCAATTCCTTTAGGCATGGTTTGATGACACTCCCTTGAATATTCTATCAAGGCAAATCAATGCATGCTTCAGATGTTGCATCGATCAGCTACTGCTGACCCAAGGCTTCATACCATTATATCATCGATTTTCTTTTCAATAACTTTGTACACTCAGTGGGACTTAAAATTGAATATCGGGGATGTAGCTCAGTGGTAGAGCGCTTGCTTCGCATGTAAGAGGCCCCGGGTTCAAATCCCGGCATCTCCAAAATAATTTTTGATAAATATCAGCTCCATTTCAATGAAACAAAACGATTGTTTGCTTCAGAAGTAAGAGAACTTGACTAATTCTATTTTGCACATGAAAAATCATTCGCTTTAGGTCAACCGATCTACTTGTTAGCTTGTGAGAAAAACCTATGTTTGCGTCATCTTCAAGCTTTCAAATGTCTGACAAGACATGGGTGACCTAAACATATATATTCATTAAACAAAACTGCCTTGATTAGATGAATTCAATCTATTCAAGCAAAAGCCTTTCATTGTTTTAAAATAAATAAATATTAAACATAAGCGCGTCAGTCACTGCCCAAAGATATGCAGAATTGATGTTACATTGAGAAAATAGCGATCAATTCCTTTAGGCATGGTTTGATGATACTCCCTTGAATATTCTATCAAGGCAAATCAATGCATGCTACAGATGTTGCATTTATCAGCTACCGCTGACCCAAGGCTTCATACCATTATATAATCGATTGTCTTTTCAATAACTTTGTACACTCAGTGGGACTTAAAATTGAATACTGGGGATGTAGCTCAGTGGTAGAGCGCTTGCTTCGCATGTAAGAGGCCCCGGGTTCAAATCCCGGCATCTCCAAAATACGTTTTGACCAGTATTAGTTGCATTTCGACCAAACAAAACGATTGTTTGATTCAGAAGTAAGAGAACTTGACTAATTCTATTTTGCACATGAAAAATCATTCGCTTTAGGTCAACCGATCTACTTGTTAGCTTGTGAGAAAAACCTATGTTTGCGTCATCTTCAAGCTTTCAAATGTCTGACAAGACATGGGTGACCTAAACATATATATTCATTAAACAAAACTGCCTTGATTAGATGAATTCAATCTATTCAAGCAAAAGCCTTTCATTGTTTTAAAATAAATAAATAGTAAACATAAGCGCGTCAGTCACTGCCCAAAGATATGCAGAATTGATGTTACATTGCGAAAATAGCGATCAATTCCTTTAGGCATGGTTTGATGACACTCCCTTGAATATTATATCAAGGCAAATCAATGCATGCTTCAGATGTTGCATCGATCAGCTACTGCTGACCCAAGGCTTCATACCATTTATCATCATCGATTTTCTTTTCAATACCTTTGTACACTCAGTGGGACTTAAAATTGAATATCGGGGATGTAGCTCAGTGGTAGCGCTTGCTTCGCATGTAAGAGGCCCCGGGTTCAAATCCCGGCATCTCCAAAATAATTTTAGACAAATATGAGTTGCATTTCGACCAAACAAAACGATTGTTTGATTCAGAAGTAAGAGAACTTGACTAATTCTATTTTGCACATGAAAAATCATTCGCTTTAGGTCAACCGATCTACTTGTTAGCTTGTGAGAAAAAAAAACCTATGTTTGCGGCATCTTCAAGCTTTCAAATGTCTGACAAGACATGGGTGACCTAAACATATATATTCATTAAACAAAACTGCCTTGATTAGATGAATTCAATCTATTCAAGCAAAAGCCCTTTCATTGTTTTAAAATAAATAAATATTAAAACATAAGCGCGTCAGTCACTGCCCAAAGATATATGCAGAATTGATGTTACATTGAGAAAATAGCGATCAATTCCTTTAGGCATGGTTTGATGATACTCCCCTTTGAATATTCTATCAAGGCAAATCAATGCATGCTTCAGATGTTGCATCGATCAGCTACTGCTGACCCAAGGCTTCATACCATTATATCATCGATTTTCTTTTCAATAACTTTGTACACTCAGTGGGACTTAAAATTGAATATCGGGGATGTAGCTCAGTGGTAGAGCGCTTGCTTCGCATGTAAGAGGCCCCGGGTTCAAATCCCGGCATCTCCAAAATAATTTTAGACAAATATGAGTTGCATTTCGACCAAACAAAACGATTGTTTGATTCAGAAGTAAGAGAACTTGACTAATTCTATTTTGCACATGAAAAATCATTCGCTTTAGGTCAACCGATCTACTTGTTAGCTTGTGAGAAAAACCTATGTTTGCGTCATCTTCAAGCTTTCAAATGTCTGACAAGACATGGGTGACCTAAACATATATATTCATTAAACAAAACTGCCTTGATTAGATGAATTCAATCTATTCAAGCAATAGCCTTTCATTGTTTTAAAATAAATAAATAGTAAACATAAGCGCGTCAGTCACTGCCCAAAGATATGCAGAATTGATGTTACATTGAGAAAATAGCGATCAATTCCTTTAGGCATGGTTTGATGACACTCCCTTGAATATTATATCAAGGCAAATCAATGCATGCTTCAGATGTTGCATCGATCAGCTACTGCTGACCCAAGGCTTCATACCATTATATCATCGATTTTCTTTTCAATACCTTTGTACACTCAGTGGGACTTAAAATTGAATATCGGGGATGTAGCTCAGTGGTAGAGCGCTTGCTTCGCATGTAAGAGGCCCCGGGTTCAAATCCCGGCATCTCCAAATAATTTTAGACAAATATGAGTTGCATTTCGACCAAACAAAACGATTGTTTGATTCAGAAGTAAGAGAACTTGACTAATTCTATTTTGCACATGAAAAATCATTCGCTTTAGGTCAACCGATCTACTTGTTAGCTTGTGAGAAAAAACCTATGTTTGCGTCATCTTCAAGCTTTCAAATGTCTGACAAGACATGGGTGACCTAAACATATATATTCATTAAACAAAACTGCCTTGATTAGATGAATTCAATCTATTCAAGCAAAAGCCTTTCATTGTTTTAAAATAAATAAATATTAAACATAAGCGCGTCAGTCACTGCCCAAAGATATGCAGAATTGATGTTACATTGAGAAAATAGCGATCAATTCCTTTAGGCATGGTTTGATGACTCTCCCTTGAATATTCTATCAAGGCAAATCAATGCATGCTTCAGATGTTGCATCTATCAGCTACTGCTGACCCAAGGCTTCATACCATTATATCATCGATTTTCTTTTCAATACCTTTGTACACTCAGTGGGACTTAAAATTGAATACTTGTGATCTAGCTCAGTGGTAGAGCGCTTGCTTCGCATGTAAGAGACCCTGATTCAAATCCCGGCATCTCCAAAAAATTTTTAGACAAATATGAGTTGCATTTCGACCAAACAAAACGATTGTTTGATTCAGAAGTAAGAGAACTTGACTAATTCTATTTTGCACATGAAAAATCATTCGCTTTAGGTCAACCGATCTACTTGTTAGCTTGTGAGAAAAACCTATGTTTGCGTCATCTTCAAGCTTTCAAATGTCTGACAAGACATGGGTGACCTAAACATATATATTCATTAAACAAAAAACTGCCTTGATTAGATGAATTCAATCTATTCAAGCAAAGCCTTTCATTGTTTTAACATAAATAAATATTAAACATAAGCGCGTCAGTCACTGCCCAAAGATATGCAGAATTGATGTTACATTGAGAAAATAGCGATCAATTCCTTTAGGCATGGTTTGATGACTCTCCTTTGAATATTATATCAAGGCAAATCAATGCATGCTTCAGATGTTGCATCGATCAGCTACTGCTGACCCAAGGCTTCATACCATTATATCATCGATTTTCTTTTCAATACCTTGTACACTCAGTGGGACTTAAAATTGAATATCGGGGATGTAGCTCAGTGGTAGAGCGCTTGCTTCGCATGTAAGAGGCCCCGGGTTCAAATCCCGGCATCTCCAAAATAATTTTAGACAAATATGAGTTGCATTTCGACCAAACAAAACGATTGTTTGATTCAGAAGTAAGAGAACTTGACTAATTCTATTTTGCACATGAAAAATCATTCGCTTTAGGTCAACCGATCTACTTGTTAGCTTGTGAGAAAAAAACCTATGTTTGCGGCATCTTCAAGCTTTCAAATGTCTGACAAGACATGGGTGACCTAAACATATATATTCATTAAACAAAAACTGCCTTTGATTAGATGAATTCAATCTATTCAAGCAAAAGCCTTTCATTGTTTTAAAATAAATAAATATTAAACATAAGCGCGTCAGTCACTGCCCAAAGATATGCAGAATTGATGTTACATTGAGAAAATAGCGATCAATTCCTTTAGGCATGGTTTGATGATACTCCTCCCTTGAATATTCTATCAAGGCAAATCAATGCATGCTTCAGATGTTGCATCGATCAGCTACTGCTGACCCAAGGCTTCATACCATTATATCATCGATTATCTTTTCAATACCTTGTACACTCAGTGGGACTTAAAATTGAATATCGGGATGTAGCTCAGTGGTAGAGCGCTTGCTTCGCATGTAAGAGGCCCCGGGTTCAAATCCCGGCATCTCCAAAATATTTTTAGACAAATATGAGTTGCATTTCGACCAAACAAAACGATTGTTTGATTCAGAAGTAAGAGAACTTGACTAATTCTATTTTGCACATGAAAAATCATTCGCTTTAGGTCAACCGAGCTACTTGTTTGCTTGTGAAAAAAACCTATGCTTGCGTCATCTTCAAGCTTTCAAATGTCTGACAAGACATGGGTGACCTAAACATATATATTCATTAAACAAAACTGCCTTGATTAGATGTATTCAATTTATTCAAGCAAAAGCCTTTCATTGTTTTAAAATAAATAAATATTAAACATAAGCGCATAAGTCACTGCCCAAAGATATGAAGATTTGATGTTACATTGCGAAAATAGCGATCAATTCCTTTAGGCATGGTTTGATGACACACACTCCTTTGAATATTCTATCAAGGCAAATCAATGCATGCTTCAGATGTTGCATTTATCAGCTACTGCTGACCCAAGGCTTCATACCATTATATCATCGATTTTCTTTTCAATACCTCTGTACACTCAGTGGGACTTAAAATTGAAAATCGGGGATGTAGCTCAGTGGTAGAGCGCTTGCTTCGCATGTAAGAGGCCCCGGGTTCAAATCCCGGCATCTCCAAAATATTTGTTGACAAATATGAGTTGCAAATCGACCTAACAAAACGATTGTTTGTTTCGGAATTGAGACCATATGACTTTTTCAATTTCGCACATGAAATATCTGTCTTTTTATGTTAACACAGCAGCTTTCTTACATGTCTGAAAAATCCATACTGGCGCCATCTTTAGGCTTTTAAATGTGATTAAATGGTTGGACAACGTGTGATCGTGTATGTATCATGAATCACACCAGTGCAAACTGAAAAAGACGCTCCTATAATTGTCGGACGATCCACAAGGATCTATTAGTTATTGCAAATTGGGTTTCACTAATAGGTTGGGTTGTTATCATCTTTGTTATTTTATGTATTGTTTGCAATAAATACTTTGTCAATGACATTGAGTGGTGCACCAACTGAATCTTTTGGCATATAATCTGCATTAATGGCTTAGGTAATTTGAAACTAGTTCAATGTAAAGGTGAGCTTGTGAGTACATTGGAAGGTCAAAGGGTCCCTGAATAGCGTGTAACGCGGGGTTTTGGTAGGTGTGTAAGTAGCGATTTGATGATCCCGAAACATTGCCTATTTTCATGCTGTGAATTTGACCCCGACATTACAATGAATGACTTTACCGAGTATATCAATTACATTTAATTTCGATATACAGGGTTGCTGATCTGTGTTCAAGCTACAGAATCAAGTTGTGAAGCCGTTAAATATATAAGGAAACAGTTGACGTAATTCGATAGTTGTCGGATGATAAAGAATAGCCTTTCTGTCGAGGATAAAATCAAGCACAATTCCATCAAGCTAGTACACATGGGGAGAGGTTCTTACAGGCAGCAATATCCTGTTATTCATTGACATCACTGGCTCATCAACAAGGAAACGTGTTATAAGCTTCACGGCATAAATGGATGACGTATATGTTAATATTAATGACCCGGTGTCACTGACTAATTGGTGTTTACAAAAGCTGATTGGAAATTAGTTGCTGTGATTCACATCAGACAATGGTGTTGTTTTATGCAATTTTGCAACGGCTGATCAGCATCTCGCCGGACACACAATCAAAACAATCCACACAGCGTGTTATTGCCGTACAGCGTGCTAGCATTAATGCCATGTGAGCGCGCCAAGCTGTCAATTTTTTTTTTCCCAGCTTAGGTTTTTTCGGACTTTCCTCCGGAACGATTGGACATATCAACATATAATTTTGGGGAATGATGACTCAAGTTAGGACACAACTACCGATTCAGGTTGACGCGCATGCGCAGTGTTGGAGGCTTATGGGATAGATTTTTCGTCGATTTTTGCTCCCATTTTCAATAACTATCTCCTCCATAACTACTGCAGTTACGAACATATGAATTACATGGTTGTAGCAAGCAATTAAAATTACTAGTTTTCACTTTTTTTACTTTATATAATGACATGTTTTTTAGGGTACCTATCGCGATTTTTGCTCCAGCTTATTTTTTTTGTGGATTTTCTCCGAAACGATTGGACATATTTTGGGGAATGATAGATCATGTTGGGACACAACTACCGATCCAGTATGACGCGCTTGGGCAGTGTTGGAGGCTTTTGGATCGATTTTTCGTCGATTGTTTGCCCAATTTTCTGTAACTATCTCCTCCATAACTACTGCAGTTAGAAACATATGCATTATATGGCTGTAACTAGCAATTATCGCAGAATGGAATAGGTACTTGTTTTCCCCTTTTGTACTTTGTATAATGCCATGTATTTTAGAGTACGTATCGCGATTTTTCCCACGAGTTCTATCTCTGAAACGGCTGTATTTACGCACATGAAATTTTGTCAGTAATTAGAACTTGGCCTCGTGATAAGAATTGTAACAGTATATATATATATATATATATATATATATATATATATATATATATATATATATATATATATATATATATATATCTATATATATATATATATATATATATATATATATATATATATATATATATATATATATATATATATATTTAATGACACTATTGCAGTCATCTGTGAAATGGCACGATAGGAAATTCGCTCATTAGTGAAAGCCTCGTTGCAATTTATGCGACAGGCGGTAATTAGGCATTCATCTTACAGGCTCACTGAACAAGTTGAAAACATTGAAATATTCACAACGAAAGATAATTGGCTTGGTGTATTACGCATTTTATCACTAATAAAATGTGACTTAACAAGGTGTTTACAATTCGAGTGAAAACCAGAGCTCAATGGACACCGAGCTATGGTTGGCAATTTGTTTGGTATTAATACCTTAGATAAGCGCGATAAAAGGAGATAATGCGCTACTGAATCTCCCGGGAGGGTCGAAACGGCGCATCTTGCATGTTGGAACATAATATATAATATGCAAGAAACTCATTTGATCTACGACATATCATGTTTAATGGGACAAGAGTATTTACACTTAATCGCCTGACTAATGCTGACATCACATCAACTGATGGCACGCTTGCATTTCCTGGTGCGGGGAATGGAACATTTTTATCATAGGGAACGCTTCGGCAGGTAATATCAGTATTCAGCATCAAACTAGTATATGATTCATTATGCCTCGCACGCAATCAGTACAGGCAAACTGTTTAAAGCATGGTTTGTTGTCGGTTAATCAGGTGTTCAATTTTATTACGTAAAACGGGAAGGTATAGTATTAATGTCTAGCCATAGCAAATGTTTATTTATTCAATGCACGATATGCCTTATATGACTGTTGGTAGTACATGCCGCTAACCGAGTCGATCCTCGCTGGACCAACGAGACTTAAGCTGACGCCAACTTATCAAGCTCAATGGCTGTTCAATAATATACACCCTTCATCAAGTTACAACTGGCTTGGGGAAGAGAAATTACAGGACAATTTGTTATTAGATAATCACAAATAAGTGCATGCTCACAGAAAAAGGATGTGGAAGGTAATCTACCGCAATATGTATGTCTATAGTTATCTAACAATGGTCTTATTGTGAGCCATACGCCACATCCGAAAACACTGACTCCTGTCTCTCAGTTGAACGTACAATTATCTGTAACGCACAATTTCTCAAACTCTCCATGTTGGAAGATTTTGCGAACGCATGACAAACGTACTGCCACCGAGTGAATTAGAACACTACGGGTTTAATGTGTTTCATCGTACTATGATTGTTCGAACCTTCTGATTTCCTCTGCAGGTAAACCATATTACCAAGAGACCTTGCCTCGCGCTACAGTTGATGTATAAAGGATCTAAATGGGCAGCGCATCAATTTACCCGATTGGCGTGTCCCATGTACGCCAGAGGAAGAAACTCTTCTTTAATCCACTATCCGAAGGTGTTGCGGGACAAGGTACTAAATAATTTACAGTGTATCACCTGGTGAAGTCTGATAGCATTTCGATTAATGGCATGCTGCAATTGAACAATTTTCTCCCTGTGGGTGGAATGGAAAGTCTTTGACCAGCAGCTAATAGCGACCATGATATATTAAAACTATCACTTTTTGTCTGGCGATAGCGACAGAATGCACACAAAGAATTAATGATAATGTTCCCCACACATAACACCAATTTTATGTTAATTTTAATTGCGCCTGCTCCTATTCCACGTGGTTTATTTTTATAAAAAGTTCAAAGACAACATTCCGAAGAAAAGTCGCATTCTTAGCATTGGAAATTATGAATGATTTGATGCAGCGCATGCTTCATTATAATCAATTGATTTCAACTTCATCAAGCCCAATATGTCGCGGGATGCATTGCATTTCACTTCCTCATCAAATGGCAGCTGGTTTGCGTCAGAGAGACTCAATGACATGGCGTAATTGGACAATCAACTATGAGTGCGCTCTTACAGAGATGAAAGTGGTACGTGGTCTGCCGTCCGATTATTCGCTTTGGTGACCTACACTAGTCGCAAGAACGTAGCTACGTGACTGATAGTAGACGCGTTGGATGTTATTTGATACATAACGTTCACGTGAAAAGGGATAGTAATGTGCCAAATAGAGTTATGCGTTGTGTGAACCAGACATCAATGGTGATATTTTATTTTTACCGTTTGTGATAATATTTTTCTGAGGCCTTAACGTCGTATAAGACATTACTAAACTCCAATAATAGCATGATACATGATCGTTCTGTTGGTCACGTATTCTTAACGTGCTTTTTTAGTATACTGGGCATTTGATGGTCTTATGCATTCATTTTAACTATTATAGCAATATCAAGTAAAGTGTTCCTCATAATTGTTTTACCATTGGTATACAATATGTTAAGCAATACGTTAGCGGCAATAGCGACAACCGGAAATGAGTTGCGGAAGGGTGCTAGCGTAAGTGTGGGCCTATCGCTCGTCACTAAACAGTAGAACTGCCTATATAATTCACTGTTAGCAATTGCATTGCATAATGGTCCGAGGATGACTGCTAAAGATTCAAGGATGAGATATGAAAAAACGTTTCTGTATTTAATATTAGCCAATGCATCTTACACATGCCATGATAGTAGATATTTGTGAATTCCTTTCAGTAAACATGTGAATAAATCAGACGGCGAATCGTCGAACTGATGCGTGACCACGAAGATAAATTAAAATGTCGGATTATTTCTGTGAATACTGTCGTGGCGCTTTCTAACGCACGGTGACTTTTAATACCTACATTATCCTCAAGGTAGTAGTTTTCAAATCCACGTGTCATCAATACAATAAAAAATTAATAATAAATGTGAGAGCTACGAGGATTGCATCAACCGATGCTAGTCAACAATGCGATATCCAAAACAGGTTGTTACCTGATGTCATCAATTCATTGTATAGTCGGTGACAGACTTCTATACCATATACCTGTCCCCATATGTCTAGCTTGATTTAAGTTATGAAACACTCACGATAAAACAAAGCACTCCAAGGGCACTTTATCATTACGTGCGGAACCTAGACAATGTGAACAATTCATTGCTGATCGATTAGGGTTTTTGTGTACACCCTCTTGTGCATCTTTATTATGATTATTTGCCGAGTCATTCTCAAGAGGAGACGGCATTATCGTCACCAGACATGTCATCATGCTAGATATGTAAGGCTAATTGTAAACGTTTATGGCCCATCAACAATAAATGCAGTGTCAAATGGCGGTTGCGCCTGGGCCGTTAGCATCAGATAACTCTTCATATTATCATTGTTACGTGACGTATTCCGCCTGTGGGATACATCAGACGGTGCCACTCATTGGGTCTAATAATTTATTCGTATCAATGTTAGCTTATTATTATCACAATGGGATAAGACATAGTAGTATTATTGATAGGTGATTATTATCAAAACAAGATATGGCTTGGTGAACGATTCAGAGGTAGCATTCGTCGCACGCTCGGAAAGGTCGCGGAATTAGATGAGGCAATAACGATGTACAATTTAAATATCACGACACTGAACACCAAACTTATATGATTCAATAGTTCACACCATGACGTGGGTTTGATGTATGATCCTTATAAGCTACCATGGTTTTATGGGCATTTGATCCGCTCCCACCATCAACAGCATCCCCAACCTGTTCCCGTATTTCAGGTAAGACAACAGCTTGCATGATTGAAGTGAGAATCATGCATTCCAAGGTGGCTAACATTTGTAATAGTTATGTTCAACATTTCTCTCCCCAAATTACAGCGTATCTAGCATTTTCATTATTATGATTAATTCAATTATATGTGTCCCATTCTGGACCAAACAAGCGCTTAAGAGACAGAAAACATCCTTGGATCTACAATCCCCCTGGTGCTATGGAACTCGGTTCTAAATAATTCACACGTTATTTTATAAAATGGGCTAAAGACGCGCCGAATGATGGCGTGCTGTAATCGCCGGATGGGTGGAATGGAGAATGCCATTATCTAAGTATCTGAGCAACAGATAACAGCGTCCTTTGAATCATCAAGTGAACTCTTCAGTCTGGCAGCAGCAACATATTCATAAATCGATTATGTATTGTATTTTATGTCCCACCCTTATAAACATTGTATGTTCATTATGCTGGCCCAGCATGGACGCATGTTGTTTCATTCGAATGTAGTTTATTATCAACAAACGACGGTCTCTAAAATAGTTTCTCGCTAAATTCCCCCAATAGCAAATGGTAGTGCTCCAAAGACTGCATTGGTGTCTAGGTTAGAAATGCCTTCTGTCGGGCTGTAGACTCACACAATACGTCGGACATTCCAGACATCTCATGCCAGCTCTATTAATCGCATCGTATGTTTACTCCTTCATGATTGCATGGCCTGGTGTTTTTCACCTGTATGATATTTAGTTTCCTGACCAACTACTTGAATCATCAAAACGTGTCAAAATAACAGTAAGTGCGCAATTATGCATCCGGCTACAGTGTCGGTTGATTAGTGCTGCAAACAAATCTAAAAGTTACCACGGTTATTCATATCGCAGTGACTTATACATTTATACTTGTTTTTGCCATATAACATTTTGCCAACAAAAGATAATTTTACCATAAACATTATCAAACAAAGCCGATCATTGCCATTACGGCATTGAAATGACCACATAACGTATTGTTGTGTGCATTAACTGCGTCTGGATTATATATATATTGCCCGGAATGCCTAATATACCTGTTTCAGTAGCAATTACATCAACACACTTACTTATATTTCACACTCAATACGGCGATCCGGTAAGTTAACCGCAAGGCCAGTGTTCATTAATTTGCTGCGGGAAGAAAACGAATCGGCTGCTTAGAACAGGCTAATTTGAAACAGATCTATACCAAATTGTCACTTAAAATTCAATGTACCAATATTCCCCAACTTAAAAGAGAGTTTTGTTTCTAATTATCTGGTTCAACATGTCTTTTCCCATTCACTGCGCGAATACAGCTAAAAGCATGTATACTCATGTTCATCAATTTGAAAGTGGTCTATTATTACAAATAAAGGCAAACAGAAAAACTTCGTACAAAGCAGTTAAATGTTCAGCAATATCTTTTCCAGTTAGACTCATGAATTATTTGATGCACAATTTCCATTAGTCTCAAGGTACGACATTCACCTTTTCGAGCTGAAGCCTTGAATGTTTGTACCAGACAGAGTCATGGGATTTACTAAGTGGCAGTTCTTCATAAAGTGTCAGGTGTTTGGGACAGGAAGATGTGAGGACACGATATGAACATTATCAACTACGGGCGTACGCTTACTTACGCTTATAAGGCATGCGGCATGCAGCCATATAATTACGCTTATTAACATGCAGTAGTCTAATTGCGCAGCTTTTGACAGAAGACCGAAGCCATACATAGGCACATAGTGTTCCGTGTACATTATCATACAAATGTTTTTAGCTTTATTGGTTGTAGCAACCATTTGCAAGGATTACCCATTGTATTCGTAGTTGCCTTTGCGTCATGAAGCACAAATTTATATAGTATTGTTGTAGGTCTCTAATATACCGTTAAAGTTGTTTTAGTAAAATATACATCTGAAATATAGCGCATCATTTGGCAATCCAATATGGCGATTGAAGTTTGATTGCCACTGCTTTTCTAGCATAAGCTTAGCGGGTTGCCCTACCTTCGCCACCCTTCTGTGTCAACAAGTAAAAAGCAGAGATCGTGTCACGCAATATCCTGATCTTACTGAACACGGCCATCCTCATCAACTTGTTCAATGTATTCGCCACTGCCAGTTGATGTAATTCACACTACTAAACATAGCGTCGCTCGATCACAATTTTTGCGCAATGCCTCGTGTATGTTAGTATGTGATAACAGGGGACGAAATGCTTGCCTACGTTTGAGCGCCTATCGTCGATGGCACTGTAGCCCATAACTTGCCTTATCGTCTGACTGAAAGGTAGATTATGTATGTCCAGATACGTTGGCTATTGTGACATCTCGCAAAATAACTACTTTAACATATACAAGAGAATGCCCTATGGAACATAGGCGAATAAGCCCGCGAGTTACGGTCGTTGATGTGAAGCAATATGCTAAGGTGGTTTATGCAATGGATAGCAACAAAGGCGAAGGCGACGCCTAGCGGGGAAAATCTTGATCATTCATTTGAGTAAGATTGGGCAATCTGCCTCATTTATGTTAATAAAAATGGCGGCTGGTGCTTTGAGGGTAGGCGCGATAGCTGACTAAAACGAGCTGAGACGAGCCTAAATTGTGCGGACACCGACATGTGCGAAAACGAATTTAAATGGTGTTGTGATTAGCAAGCGTTCATTCAGTATGCAAAACAAAGGTTCCGATATTTGTCCTTATCTAATCTGTTGTTCATTCGTCAAACACAATACCCTGGTCAACGTCCGACGCTTGAAGTAGTGCAAGCGTTGACGAGAAAGATCCAATTAACATTAACGGAAACAATAATCGCCTGGTATAATTAGGCCCAGGCAAGCCCTTTCTGCGTAAGTTTATTACCTTATCAAGCCACAATTCGCTGCAGTTGTTTGTCTTAATTAATCAGCTTACCCAGCAGACAAGAGTTCAGTTTTTGAGCGTACCACCATCTACTTGCGTGGTGAGAACCTGTTTATCGGAATTAATTTGGTATCAAGCAATGTTTACGTACGCCTACCAAAGAGCTTAAAGCAATGCCTGCAGGGTTCACTAGCGCCGCCGCCAGACAAATAATGCGCACACATCCGGTGGAGCAGGGCGCTGTTTTGCTATTTTGTCTCCCGTGTGTTTCACTCATTTGCACGCAGCATAGATTGAGCCCACTTAGCATGGATATTAGCTCAGTGAGCTTCGCTCATGAATCTGTATGATCGCCGCCAACTGCATCAGGGTAGTGTAATTCAAATCCGAAGATGCTAAATACTTTATTGCAAAGCCCTCATCAAAGTGTGCGACACAGCTACACCTTTTAAAGACTTAATACAGTACATACCATTTACGTAGATTAATGTTCGTTTACTAGCGGCATATGATAAGTAGTTTTGCGTGGAGAGTATATAGCAAACAGTGCCATGAATGACATATAATGTCATAGTCCCAACAGTCATGTGTTAAACGATTAGAAGATTGTTATGTCAAATCTCTCTTAAGATATAGAGTTGGTGGTGTAATGATATAAAAAAGTCCCCATTTGACGCTCACTCAATATGATCTGTATTCCGTTGCAACATGAATTGCTTACACATGATGTCAGTCATTTCAATCCATTGTTGTATGCAGTAATGCAAGCGCAGTTGATAACAGCTTCCAAAGCTATGTATAAACAAACGATATATTTGAGATATGTCATACCCTCCCAATGACCTCTTGAAATATATTCAATCCAAGATATGTAAAAAGCATCAACAACAATATATGAAATAGTTATCATGACCGTTAAGGAGCGGAATATGACAAATCAATATGTATATGCTGCCTTGCTTTAGAAGAAGATACTGCTATTTACTACCCACCTACGTCTGTTTGATAATCTTCAAAAGCATAAAGCATCTTATGTCAATTGTGCGGCACCAGAAAACATTCTGACTGGCTTTTCCGTTTAGTGATTCTGCAGATGCACTATTCACAGGGTTGTCATTCGATGTCATGTTTGGAGCCACCCACAGTGCCGGATGAACGCGAAAGTTCTGGATAATTGAAATGTACCCTTCAAAATATCTTACTTTGAAGAACGATAAAAATGTTCATTTGACTATGATCGAGTGACTTGCTTTAGTTATGTTATTATCTTACACCATCATTAATTTCCTTGAACGAGGATTCTGCAGTGCTCATCAGCCCGTTTTAACGATACTGCTTTATGTCATTATGAATTATTAACGCACTTGTCCAATTTGGTGTGATTGATTGGGGAAAATAGTGAGCCTTTTGTCAGCGTTTTATCTATGTGAAATATACACAATAGATATACAATGATACATAATTCATTAAGCAAGGAAAAGACAGAGTATAATAAAGTATCTCCATAAGGGTTAAATACGGAATGACTGAAAATCTGTTTTTGAAAAATAACTTATTGTTAGCAAACATTTTAATTGCCATCGACGACATTTTGAGAGTTCAAAGCTGTCGATGGAGTAACCGGGATATTGCTTGCACCGGGTCAGTGAGTGTTAGACAAGCAGAGAAGGTGCGTACCTGTAACACTGATCACTATCACACGGTGACTCGAGCATTTGCTAGCTTCTATCTTTGATTACTTTCACACGGTGGCAAGATATAACGGTTTGAGATAAAACAGTCGAGAAGAGACAGGGCCGAGAGAAACAGATCATATCGCAGCCTCATATATGAAGCAAATTAAGTGCGACTGATTAATAATCTATCCATTACCTTTCAATCAAAAGATAAGTTTAATGCTGATTGCAAAAGCAAAAACTGTGAACTGTACCGACGCGGTATGTCGCTAGAGACACCCGTCCATCACCTTGAAATCAATCCGATCAAAACCAATGTAGCGTCCAGCGAGTAATAACATTTTCGTGACACTGATACTGAAATAAACATGAGACTATATGGCTAGTATGCCGCTGTGAGGCATAATAATATCTCCCCATAGGATTTAAAAATACGTCTTTAACAGAATGTTAATGTGCCCGAAAGCTTATATCTAACACTTAGTTTATGAATACCTGTATTGTTTGAAGCAGGTACAACTCGATATTCAAACGTTGTCGTTCTTTATCAATTAACAATTCTGAAAAGCTCATATTATATATTTGCGAGCACACAGAGCTAAATTGGGTTCAGGTTGAATGATCTCCCGCAATGATAAAATATTGAGACAATACAATGCATCAATGGATGCACTTTATAATGTTAAACACTTAAGAATGTATAACACTTAGTCTAAGGCGTACTTTGAGCCGCGGAGTATATATGAGTTGCCATGGTGACGTGGCCGGAGGGACATTTCACAGCAACAACAATAGACTGGTAACTACATTTTCCATTCGACCTCCTGATGGACGTTGATAGCAATAAACTGACATTGAAAACCACTGAGACCCCCTTAAACTAAAGGTCAGACGTAACTCAGGTTAGAGTTCTTGCGCATAGCAAATTGGCGTATATTGTACACAAATTGGCACCTTACCACCGAGTCCATGAGATATTCAATCGAAAAACAAAACCATCCATAGAACTCAATACAAATGACAACTTTTCTACCGGATAAGTGCAAGTCGCAGCGGTAGCAATTCGTCATGTGTTGCGTTCACTTATTTGTTAGCTTGAAACACCATGATTCTGCCGACAAGGCGTACAGGACATCATGTGCCTATGTAAGGCTTAGTAGCATGGTGCAAAATTCTACCAGCGTAAGTTGTTGTCTTAAGGAATAATACGTATCTGTAACCGCGCGCTCACATTAATTATTGAAGTACACCGTGTCCGTAAGTATCCCAAAGCGACTGTAACTTGACCATGAAATATTATTTAGTGAATCCAACGACTCATTGGAATTGAAGGAGCGGGAACCTCTGTCTGACTAAGTTATTTGGTTCGACAAAATGCACGTCTTACCTAGTGGCTAATGAGGCATGCGATGCAACTAATAGTTTGCCCTTTTCTATGGCGGGGATGTGGCTGAACATTATAATGCTTAATTCGCTGAACAGATTGACGTAGGCCTCTGCTGGTTGCTTAGTCTGACCGCTTTTAAATCGAACTTTGAGCCTCCAAGCCCATCCAAACACATCAGCAAGGAATGTTTATTTGACGTGGGGCGCATTATTAACCATTAATTCGTTGCATGCCAATTACAGCTATTGCCAGACAGAAGAGTTTATCGGGATAAAATGTGTGACGAAAGCTGTTAGTTTGTAGTCAACGACGTGGATAATGACTTTCTCAATTCCACCCATAAGGAAAATATTGTGACGTGATTTCAGCCAAACGATGACCGATGACGTTTGAATTATTTAGAACCCTGGTCCATAACGATTTTTACTGCCGTCTCTTACGTACTTGAGCTTTAAAAACACGACTCACGTCTTTTTGATTCATCAAAATTGCAATTGCTAAAACGCTGTGCGTTTGGGCTGTTCATGGATCCGTGTCTTTATCACTTACATCGCTCTGAGGTCTCTGGAAGCTGTCAGGTAGTAGTACAGCAGAGACAATTAACAGCTCAGACGCAGAAGTTACATTCCTGTCGACATCCTTTTATCATTATCACTCATTTGCCTGTTATAGATAATTGTACGCTCAACCCATACTTATCTATGTGATGAGAGCCTAAAATTTCCAATGATGACAGTCATGTATGCTCTTAAATGTCATTCATCAAGTAAGATAAACCCCGTAATGTAATGAATCATAATTTTATCAAGGTATGATATTAAGCTCAAATGACGTATAATATCAAATGTAATTTTCCGAGTTTGCTATGATGGCTTCGGCATCATTCATCAGACATTGTCCTATCCCACTGGAATCATTACCATTATACTCGAATATGATTTGCGGGCATCCATTGTCATAAATTCTCCCATCAAGCTATGTGAAGTTGCTTTGAACTAGAAATGCTGTCATTGTAAGTGTGTGTACAAGTGTGGTGAGCTGCTACAAACCATCGAATATGGCTGTATTTGCCTTTTGTGAGGGTCGGGGTTGCTATGCAAATAAGCTTTAAGTAGGAAATCGTTATGTAAGCAAGAACATGAATTGTGCCCCTTCGAGTAGCTGGTTCCTGGGCTGGATAGTGTTTTCTGAGACTGCGGTGTCTTTAGGTTTATATGTTTGAAGACCTGCTTCTCCCTTGTTCTTCACGAAAACAAATTATTGCGCTAGATCGTAGATAACCCTGACATCTCCTAAAAAAGGTCTGCTTAGGCACACATTCGTAGTTACCCAATTACAGCAGCTCTGAATATGAAGCTCAGAAACCCCCCCCCCCCCCCCCCCCTATGTGCCTGTGGATCGGGAAGCCTAATTTTTCGAATTCTGTCAGTCATTATACGACTACTTAAGGACGCATGCAACTAAGAAAATAACGTCTGTCAAACCCTGGACAAATAAATTTATATAATCATGCAGTTATTGGTGTGATCCAAATTCGTTACAATCTTATATTTAGTCAAATGTACTAATAATTGCTTTGCACGGTCAGATCATATTAGATCAGCAGTGCATGTTCCAAAATGAAAAATGAAATCATACCCGCGTAATGTGTAATCGTTGTTTGCATAAATACTATAGCGCTCTTAGTGATGATCTTTGCGGTCAATCAGCTTAATAAATAGTGTGAGAATTTTTAACAAATTACAGGACGGTTATGCGGTATCAATCTATGAAATACGATTTTATTTCATCATTTGTGCCGCAGATCCCCTTTATAAGGAAGTATTTCCTGTATGTATGCCAATGCATGACGTGTATCCATGTGCCGTAATAGATCAGTAAGTCGTATTAACAAATATACCAGATATTATTGATTGTAAATGTTCACTGTTTACGAGAAAAATTTGTATTGCCGCCATGGCGTGGCTAATGTAATCATTCGGTCACGTATGATTTAAAGCATTCGACACACTTCACAACTTGTATACGAGGATATTAGTTTTGCAGCTGTGCTTTGGTCGGGTTCACTTTTTAATGGATACCCCTACGCTCATCTCTCCATGGCGTCTCATTTATGCAATGGCCACCCGGCGATGCGCCACTTAAATGAATGCCTTAAGCTGCACGGTAATGCTAATCATCCGTTGAATTTACATAACATGAAACATTGATACTAGAGATACCATTATATACAAATTCCAACAACAAATTTCAATAAGCGACAGAAACGTGATACGATCTTTGTAAGCCATGTTTTCAATGCCCGCTAAATGATGTTCTTTCACATAACGTCGGTAAAATACGTACAAACATATTTGATGATGATTGGTTCAATCAAATATATTCGAGTGCTAAGTCATCGTCTTGTAGTTCGTTCGCTATTTAAGAAACGTAATGGTCCAACAAATATTTGATAATCTACTTCTACCATCATTTGCCTTGTATTATTTTCTATGCATGTACTTTGCACAGAGATAAGGAAAGTCTTGGCCAATATTTAATGCACTGACAAGAAGCTTTCTCCAATCCCTATTTCCCCAGAATAAGATAGTTGTGTGAATAATTTATACACAATCTCATGGTGATGTTTGCAGTGACATTATCACTTAGACTTACGCTCAATTAAAATGGCATGTTAGCTCGGAAATGATGATTATTAATGACACTATTGCAGTCACGTGTGACATGGCATGATGGGAAATTCACTCATTAGTGAAAGCCTCGTTGCAAAATGTGCGACAGGCGGTAGTAAGGCATTCATAATAAAAGGCCCAAAATACAGGCACACTATACATTGAAATATTCACTGCGCAAGATAGCTGGCTTGGTGTATTGTGCATATTATCACTAATAAAATATGACTCAACAAGGTGTTTACAATGTGAATGAAAACCAGAGATCAATGTACAATGATGGCTGGTAATTTTCTTGGTATCAATACCTTAGATAAGCGCGATGAAAGGGGTCAAATGCGTAGTAAGAGAAATATCTGGGTCGTGAAAGATTCCCTCCATATTAAAGAAGCGTAGATTTCTTATGTGGCTGATGGAGACAGCAATACATGAAGGGTCTTAATGCGCTACTGAATCTTCTTGGAGGGTCAAACCGGCGCATCTTGCATGTTGGAAACATACAGGTATATAATATGCAAGAAACTTTTGATCAACGACATATCATGTTTAATGGGACAAGAGTATTCACAGTTTATCGCCTGACTAATGTTGAGATCACTTCAGCTAATGGAACGCTGACTTTTCCTGGCGCGGGAAATGGAATAGTTTTATCATAGGGAACGTTTCGTCAGATAATATCGGTATTTAGCATCAAACTAGTATATTATTCATTATGCTTTCCACGCCATCAGTACAGACATGCTGTTTAAAACATGATTTATTGTCAGTTAATCAGGTGTTCAATTTTACTATTGAAAACAGGAAGGGATGGTATTTATCATTTTAGTGTCCAGCCATAGTAAATGATTATTGATTTAATGCACGCTATGTCGCATATGGCAGTTGGCAGGACATACTGCCAATCGAGTTGATCTACGCCAAGCCCAATAGCTTTTCAATAACATACACCCCTTCGTCAAGTTACAACTGGCTTGAGGAGAAGAGATTACAGGACAATTTGTGGTTAGATAATCTCATATAAATGCATGCTTACAGAAAAAGGATGTGGAAGGTAATCTACTGTAATATGTATATCTATAGTTATCTAACAATGGCCTTATTGTGAACCATACGTCACATCCACACATACTGGCTACTGACTGACTCTCATTTAAAATGTGCAATTATATATAACGCACAATTTTATCAGTCTAAAATTCTCCATGTAGGAAGATCTTGAGAACACCTGACAAAAGTACTACGCCGAGTGAATTAGAGCACTTGGGGTTAAATGTGTTGCAGCGTAACTATGGGTGTTTGAACTTCTAATTTCCTCTGCAGCGCACAACATATTACCACGCCACGATACACGCGCTACAGTTGATGTATAAAGGGCCATCATGGGCAGCGCATCAATTTACCACATTGGCGTGTCTCCTGTTTTTAACATCCATGTACGCAAGAGGAAGAAACACTTCTTTAATCCACTATCCGGAGGTTATGGGACAAGGTACTAAAGAATTTACAGTGTATCACCTGGTGAAGTCTGATAACATTTCCATTAATGGCATACTGTAATTGAACAATTTTCTCCCTGTGGGTGGAATCGTAAATCTTTCACCAGATGCTAATAGCGACCATTATATCATTTAAACTATCACTTTTGTCTGGCGATAGCGACAGAATGAGACAAAAAAAAATTATTATGTTCCCCACACGTAACTACAGTTTTATGTTAATTTTACTGGCGCCTGCTCCTATTCTACGTGGTTTATCTTCATAAAACAAAGATCTAAGATAACATTCCGAAGAAAAGTCGCATTCCTAGCACATAAAATTACGAATGATTTAATGCAGCGCATGCTTTATTTAGCTTTCGCTAAGAATTCCATCCTGTCGAGCTGAAAGCTAGGCAAACGAGGATTCAATTGATGTCAACTTTATCGGACCCAATTTGTCGCGGGATGCACTGCATTTCACTTCCTCATCAAATGGCAGCTGGAGAGACTCAAGGACATGGCGTGCCTGTGGATCGGGAAGCCTAATTTTTCGAATTCTGTCAGTCATTATACGACTACTTAAGGACGCATGCAACTAAGAAAATAACGTCTGTCAAACCCTGGACAAATAAATTTATATAATCATGCAGTTATTGGTGTGATCCAAATTCGTTACAATCTTATATTTAGTCAAATGTACTAATAATTGCTTTGCACGGTCAGATCATATTAGATCAGCAGTGCATGTTCCAAAATGAAAATGAAATCATACCCGCATTTTTATAATGCGTAATGTGTAATCGTTGTTTGCATAAATACAATAGCGCTCTTAGTGATGATCTTTGCGGTCAATAAGCTTAATAAATAGTGTGAGAATTTTTAACAAATTACAGGACGGTTATGCGGTATCAATCTATGAAATACGATTTTATTTCATCATTTGTGCCGCAGATCCCCTTTATAAGGAAGTATTTCCTGTATGTATGCCAATGCATGACGTGTATCCATATGCCGTAATAGATCAGTAAGTCGTATTAACAAATATACCAGACATTATTGATTGTAAATGTTC
The DNA here is from genome assembly GCA_034190875.2 of Urechis unicinctus. NCBI lineage: Eukaryota > Metazoa > Annelida > Polychaeta > Xenopneusta > Urechidae > Urechis > Urechis unicinctus. The sequence continues at coordinate 62,558,891 of CM067349.1, read as the reverse complement.
ACTGTTTACGAGAAAAATTTGGCGTGGCTAATGTAATCATTCGGTCATGTATGATTTAAAGCATTCGACACACTTCACAACTTGTATGCGAGGATATTAGTTTTGCAGCTGTGCTTTGGTCGGGTTCACTTTTTAATGGATACCCCTACGCTCATCTCTCCATGGCGTCTCATTTATGCAATGGCCACCCGGCGATGCGCCACTTAAATGAATGCCTTAAGCTGCACGGTAATGCTATTCATCCGTTGAATTTACATAACATGAAACATTGATACTAGAGATACCATTATATACAAATTCCAACAACAAATTTCAATAAGCGACAGAAACATGTGATACGATCTTTGTAAGCCATGTTTTCAATGCCCGCTAAATGATGTTCTTTCACATAACGTCGGTAAAATACGTACAAACATATTTGATGATGATTGGTTCAATCAAATATATTCGAGTGCTAAGTCATCGTCTTGTAGTTCGTTCGCTATTTAAGAAACGTAATGGTCCAACAAATATTTGATAATCTACTTCTACCATCATTTGCCTTGTATTATTTTCTATGCATGTACTTTGCACAGAGATAAGGAAAGTCTTGGCCAATATTTAATGCACTGACAAGAAGCTTTCTCCAATCCCTATTTCCCCAGAATAAGATAGTTGTGTGAATAATTTATACACAATCTCATGGTGATGTTTGCAGTGACATTATCACTTAGACTTACGCTCAATTAAAATGGCATGTTAGCTCGGAAATGATGATTATTAATGACACTATTGCAGTCACGTGTGACATGGCATGATGGGAAATTCACTCATTAGTGAAAGCCTCGTTGCAAAATGTGCGACAGGCGGTAGTAAGGCATTCATAATAAAAGGCCCAAAATACAGGCACACTATACATTGAAATATTCACTGCGCAAGATAGCTGGCTTGGTGTATTGTGCATATTATCACTAATAAAATATGACTCAACAAGGTGTTTACAATGTGAATGAAAACCAGAGATCAATGTACAATGATGGCTGGTAATTTTCTTGGTATCAATACCTTAGATAAGCGCGATGAAAGGGGTCAAATGCGTAGTAAGAGAAATATCTGGGTCGTGAAAGATTCCCTCCATATTAAAGAAGCGTAGATTTCTTATGTGGCTGATGGAGACAGCAATACATGAAGGGTCTTAATGCGCTACTGAATCTTCTTGGAGGGTCAAACCGGCGCATCTTGCATGTTGGAACATACAGGTATATAATATGCAAGAAACTTTTGATCAACGACATATCATGTTTAATGGGACAAGAGTATTCACAGTTTATCGCCTGACTAATGTTGAGATCACTTCAGCTAATGGAACGCTGACTTTTCCTGGCGCGGGAAATGGAATAGTTTTATCATAGGGAACGTTTCGTCAGATAATATCGGTATTTAGCATCAAACTAGTATATTATTCATTATGCTTTCCACGCCATCAGTACAGACATGCTGTTTAAAACATGATTTATTGTCAGTTAATCAGGTGTTCAATTTTACTATTGAAAACAGGAAGGGATGGTATTTATCATTTTAGTGTCCAGCCATAGTAAATGATTATTGATTTAATGCACGATATGCCGCATATGACAGCTGGCAGGACATACTGCCAATCGAGTTGATCTACGCCAAGCCCAGTAGCTTTTCAATAACATACACCCCTTCGTCAAGTTACAACTGGCTTGAGGAGAAGAGATTACAGGACAATTTGTGGTTAGATAATCTCATATAAATGCATGCTTACAGAAAAAGGATGTGGAAGGTAATCTACTGCAATATGTATATCTATAGTTATCTAACAATGGCCTTATTGTGAGCCATACGTCACATCCACACATACTGGCTACTGACTGACTCTCAGTTAAAAGTGCAATTATATATAACGCACAATTTTATCAGTCTAAAATTCTCCATGTAGGAAGATCTTGAGAACACCTGACAAAAGTACTACGCCGAGTGAATTAGAGCACTTGGGGTTAAATGTGTTGCAGCGTACTATGGGTGTTTGAACTTCTAATTTCCTCTGCAGCGCACAACATATTACCACGCAACGATACACGCACTACAGTTGATGTATAAAGGGCCATCATGGGCAGCGCATCAATTTACCAAATTGGCGTGTCTCCTGTTTTTAACATCCATGTACGCAAGAGGAAGAAACACTTCTTTAATCCACTATCCGGAGGTTATGGGACAAGGTACTAAAGAATTTACAGTGTATCACCTGGTGAAGTCTGATAACATTTCCATTAATGGCATACTGTAATTGAACAATTTTCTCCCTGTGGGTGGAATCGTAAATCTTTCACCAGATGCTAATAGCGACCATTATATCATTTAAACTATCACTTTTGTCTGGCGATAGCGACAGAATGAGACAAAAAAAATTATTATGTTCCCCACACGTAACTACAGTTTTATGTTAATTTTACTGGCGCCTGCTCCTATTCCACGTGGTTTATCTTCATAAAACAAAGATATAAGATAACATTCCGAAGAAAAGTCGCATTCCTAGCACCAGAAAATTACGAATGATTTAATGCAGCGCATGCTTTATTTAGCTTTTGCTAAGAATTCCATCCTGTCGAGCTGAAAGCTAGGCAAACGAGGATTCAATTGATGTCAACTTTATCGGACCCAATTTGTCGCGGGATGCACTGCATTTCACTTCCTCATCAAATGGCAGCTGGTTTGCGTCAGAGAGACTCAAGGACATGGCGTAATTGGACAATCAATTATGAGTGTGTTCTTACAGACATGAAAGTGGTACGTGGTCTGCCGTCCGATTATTCCCTTTGGTGACCTACAGTGGTCGCAAGAACGTTGCTACGTGACTGACAGTAGAAGCTTTGGATGTTATGTAATAAGTTACGTTCACGTGTAAAGGGATAGTAATGTGTTAACTAGAGTCATGCGTTGTGTGAAGCGGACGTTCATGATGATATGATATTTCGTGATAACCATACTAGATATTTATAACTGACGTTTGAGTAAAACTCTGTCAATTGACAGTATCATTTACAAACATATGTCTGTCTGCTTTGTGAATAATGCTCTGAAAACAGTGAGAACGCATATAAATTGTTCCGATAAATATTGAAGAGAGCTGGATCCTGCCAAATATGTATTGCACTATCATAGCACTTTTATTCGTCAGAGTGTCATGAACAAGTATTACCTGAGTTTTACAATACGTTTATGCCCGAGGAATTTGAGACATTCTAGTGGTCTTCGATGTCTGTTTATCTGTACCATTGTCCATGTGGCGGCCAAGTAATAATTACTTGATATAACATATCTTTTCCATAATTCTGTAGCAGCTCACACCTGCCAAGGCTGTCTAGTGACTTATTTCTTCAAAGCAAGCCGGAAACTTTATGTTATACACGTATGAGTAATTAACATTATGATATTCGTTTATTCGATAATTATGTATTTATGAAGGTGTGGTATTGGTTCAGCTGAAGCCCATATCAGCTTTGTGTGAACGCCAACACATCTGTTAAATATGAGCTCAAACGTGCTAATTTTTAGTGGTCGCGGCTCCGTGACGCACTAACGTTCTGTGCAGCAATAATATAAAATTCCAATGAGAAAATTGACGCTGTGCCCCACAACGGCACATCAACCCACAAGGATTTGCATTGGCCTGCCGGTCGCTATCTTCTATGAACACATAAACTCAAGGGGGACAACGATTTCGCCACCAGCGTACAAAAAATCTCGCCTTTACCATCTTTAGACCCGTTTACGAGTCTGGCGCGCCGCATAGCTATTGGGAATATGTTCTTCTACCTAACAAAACCATCTGCCCCGACATTTGTCACCTAAAATTTGAGATCCATAACATAAGATTGCAGTGTTTAAATACTTTTACTTGAGTACAGTAGCCACACGGGCAGTTGCACCTGCCTAGTATAATATATAAAATGCTGTTAATTGCTTACCAATGTACTTGACGCCTACAGTACTCCTCATTTCAATTCGATCATTGTACTGCGCAAATTCATGTGATAACTTTTAATGCCAGCACGAGAGAGTAGCATCGATATTTTAGAGTTAAAACCGTTGAGTAGAGACAAGGCGGGCATGTATGAAGCACATTAAAAACGACTGATTGATAATTTAGCCAATTGCAAAAGTAAAAACAGTGCACTGTATTGGCGCGGTTCGTCACAAAGCACCTGTCCATCACTTTGAAATTCAAACAGAGCTAAATTGGGTTCATGTGCACTAATGCCACGCAATAATAAATATTTTAACAATACGATGCATGAATGAATGCACATTATAATGTTAAACACATGAAAATGTATAAAGCTTAGTCTTAGGCTTACTGTTAGTCGCGGAGCATTTCATAGCATCTACAAAGACATGGTAACTACATTTTCATTTGAAGTCTTACCAAGAGACAAATGAGGCATGCCATGCATCGAATAATTGTCATTTTCTATGGAGGGGATGTGCCTAAACATTATCATGCTTACTTCGTCGAACAGATGGACGTAGGGCACTGCTGTTTGCTTAATCTGACCACTTTAATATGGAACTTTGAGCCTCCAAGCTTAGCCAAGCACATTAAAAAGGAATGTTTATTTTGACGTGGGACGAATTATGAATCCTTAATTCGTTGCATGCCAAATATAGTTGTTGCCAAACATTAGAGTTCATCTGGATAATATATGTGACGAAAACTGCCAGTTTGCAGCCAACGACGTGGATAATGGCATTCCCCATTCCACCCACAAGAAAAACTTCGTGTAATAACAACTTGCAATAACCAGACTATGACCGATGACGTGTGAATTATTAAGAACCCTGTTCCATAGCACCTGTAGTATAGAACGAGTATTTTTGCTGTCTTTTACGTACTTGAGCGCTACAATCACGACACACGTCTATTTGATTCATCGATATTGCAAATGCTAAAACGCTGTGCATTTGGCCAGTACACATACGCGTGTGTTTTTATCACCTACATCTCTCTTTCTTTGATAGATCTTTGGAAGATGCCAGGTAATATTACACAGCAGAGACAATTAGCAGTTCAGACGGAGAACTTATATATGGCGTGATTCAAACTCAATGATATCTTAAATCAATTATATCCGCATTCTTATAATGCATAATGTGTAATCGTTGTTACCATTAATTCAATAGCTCCTTGCTGAAGATCTTCGCGGTTAATCAGCTTGATAGATGGTGTAAGGATTATAAACAAATTACAGGACGATTATGTAGTATAAATATATGCAATATGCTTTTATTTCTTTATTTGTGACGCTGATTCCCTTTATAATGAAGTGTTTCCATTATGTCTGCCGATGCATAACGTGTATTCCGGAGACGTGATATATCACTAGGTCGAAATATCAAATATCAACGTTAGCCTATAAATATGCTAGACGCTTGTGAATGAAAATGTTAACTGTTTACAGCAGAAAATAATGTTAATTTTGTGTTGTGCGATGCTACCAGGAAACATCCAACTAAGCTATTCATTTAACATACCTGCACTGTTACATGCCTGACCAAATTTAGCAAGATAATTGCGTTTGATTATTGCTTCGATGAAGTTTACTTTTCCGTTTAAGATTGGTTCAACGAAAAACATATTGATCACAACATGAGCACATACAACTCATCAACCTCCTTGCACACTTTAAGGGTAAATCCGTGTGAAATTACAGGATAAAATGTGCTACTAGGTAATATGCAATGCATTGGAATCTGAGTCAGACATGACATTTACTTGCAATGATTTCTTAGCTAATCTTATTACGTTTATGCAGCTAAACATTCACATGCATATAGGTGAACATATATATCATAAATTATATCCGAAGATATTGGCTTCCCAGCTGTGCTTTGTCGGGTTCATAAGAGGAACAAAAATGCGGATGTTGCTGTGAATTGCTGTCACGTTAATAATCCCAGACGCATCCCTTCAAGAAAGTGAATGCAAAATTAATTCATACTTATTTATATCAAACATTAATATGTTATGTTTAGAGCATCCGTGCTTCACTATGGACCTAGCAATTGATATATGTATGCTGCGTCTCCTATAATAACATGCTTCATAATCATGTTATGAGCTGAGAGTAGTAGCTGGTCATGCCCCTTCCCCATTTCACCCCAATGACATGGCCTTAATAATTCAAAGCTCATAAGGTTTAAGCCCTTACGGCTTGATGTTTAGAAAGCGCCTCTCGTACCACGTTCATCGCTTGCTGTGAATGGTTCTCCTCTAAGGAAGATAAACGTGCACAACAATGCGCCTCGCAAGTCGCCTGAGTAACTAGTAGCTCATCCTTGTTCCAGTCAGGACAGAACTCGCTAACAGAAATTACACTAAATATAAGCAAACTGTCAATTGTCTGTTGTAATGACGCTATGGGTTCCGATACAAATGTAAATGGAGTATCAGTGACGCAGCAGAAGGCATATGGTAGATCTCAGTTCCATCACAAATAAGGTAGGATGGAAAACTTAACTATTATATGCTGTTAAATGACATATTATACCTGAATACATCAAAGCATGGTAACTGAACCAGTCGCTGTTGGCCGTGTTGAGCAGACGTCTTAAAACACTGACATTCAGTCTTTGGTGAACTGTAACTCTCTCATCAGTGACATAAGCCTTTTCAGAAATATCTTTGTAAGACGCCGACAACATGTGACGCAATCAGGGCGTCTAGCCCATTTCATGTACCATAATCATTTTACCACCTCTCACTAATGCCAGAAATCTTGTGGTACACGCATTTAAGTACAGAATGCTTTCATAACCGCACCAAACGAAAGATGATATGACGACAACCAGAAGCAGCATCATCTACCCAAGTTATGTTGTTTTTACTGTACGAAGGGGATATTTTTGCAGGATATCCTATGACGTCCCTTTCTTGCTAGAATGTCTGATCCATGTTTAATTGTTATTAACGCGATGGTAAGTGATTGTTAGCGTATGTAGTTATATCTATAGTGTGCTTTAGCTTCACATAACATCACACATTACACAGCACGTACAATCCCGTCTGTCTCCGGCCGGTAGTTCGTGTTATAATCGCGGGTGACTTGACCCAAACTATGTCACTAGCCTTCTGTTTGTATAAGGAACGGTAGTGAACGTGTCACGCCTATCTCCAGGAGCATTATCTCAATAGTCTCATCGAACTGAACTCATCGACTTGTGTAAGATACTTTCAGCCGGCTCATGTAATTCCCACCACTTAAGATAGCGTCACCTGAGCGATCTGTTGCCGTGTGATATGCAATCGTGAAACATGAGGTGTGCAGCCCACGTCTTTGAACTTAATCGTCGATGACAAGGTAGCGATAAATTCTCTAATCGCCTTACAGTAAGCTAGGTCATGTATGTCTAGTCAGGTTTATACAGGTCGGCGGGTCATTGTTACGCCCTACAAAACAGCTGCTTAGGAATATTTGAATAAATTTCCGAGTTCCAGCACTGTCATTGAACACCGCCATAGGATGACGATTAGTTCCGGCCGATATTTCCACGGAGAGCATTGAGGATATAAGCTTGCCCATCATCACGGAACACCTAAAAGGACGTATTAGTGTATGGCCAACAAGTTGCTTAATTGTGATACTTGATAAGGCCTGGCTAATGTTTGTACCAAATCGCAAAACACTGCCAAGAAAGTGACGGTCTGTCGTCCCGAGACTTCTCTAAATATGAACATAAGGCTTATTAATTTAAGCATTAACATCAGATGTAATGCATCGTCGACTGCATAGCTCAACAAAAACACGAGATGTCAGACTGCATGCAATGTAAGCAACATGCTCGAAGTGCTATATTTTATAGATGGCAATGGCTGATTATTCGTACATTGAAAATGGTTTCAATCTAAATCAAAGTGTGAAATATCATAGGAAATTATGCACTCTCAGTGTACAATTAGCTTATTATTGGTTATGCTACGTTACAACGACCAACGAAACCTTACTTCTCGAGTGCAGCATCAACGGCATGTAGATATTTCATGTACGATTCACTCAATGAAAGAATAGATTCAGGTCCATTATATAATTACTTGAGATTAATACAATGTTCTTAGCAATCAAAAATACGAGGTTATGCTGTGGAGGAAGGAAGGTTGTTTTAAAGTGAGATTATTAGCAAATCTACGCCAGCTTTCGATGCATTACACTCCTTTGCGAGGTTGATAAGCATTACAATTTGCACCCCCTCACAGTTGTGTAGCATGCGCGATGCTGTATGTACACGTAATACACCACGTATGTCTAAACGACCAAAACATGTTGACAGTCAATATCCATTATGTGTCTTACAATGATTCCTTCATGCACTGTGACGAAGAACAACATAAAAAACTCAATATCACCAAGACTATAAACATTTGTTGCCTGTACACAATTAAAAAACTGTAAAAAAACGATTCGGGCGGTTATTTTGAATTGCCATGTCATGTATGCAAGTACAAATAATACATCATTTCATGAAGTAGAGATATATTGGCTCGGATGCAGCTATACATACCTCTCCTCTCTCTCGCTCATTCTCTCTCTTTCTCCCTCTCTCTCTTTCTCTCTCATCGCTCGCTCTAAAATTGTTCTGGATATGGGTAAGCATGTGAATGGAATGTGAAAATAATTAAATCTTCTTTGTTATTAACGTTACTAGCAAGCAAGCCATATCCCCAGTCCGGGGCCATCTATCTGACTGAATCGCATCAACGAGCTTCCTTAAGAGGATTATAGTCAAGTAGTTTGACACAGTTCAAACTGGTTTCGCACGGCACGTGGCTGGTTGTATGCGCGCAAAAAACATTTACTGATCATCGGAGATGTTTTTGACCACCGTGACATAAAATAAACATTATCATCTGATGCGGATAAGCGATTCATAGCAAACCAATGGTCTGTATGCCTTCAGCCATCTACAATAATTGATTGATATGCACGAGCTGTTACCTTCGGTAAATGGAATGTTCTATCTAGAGATAAAACCCTCTTAACAACACATTGTTTTCATGGCTTTAAGGAATGTAGTTTCTGTGACCAGAAGAATGGCTTGATCTCTATCAAGCACATTCAATGGTAGGCGATCATGAATAATTAACTGCATGCGACATCGCCGGAAGCATACTGGCGCATTCTTGGTCCTTGGTACAAGACAATTTGTAATTGAGGACCAACCTAAGGAGCTTTCTTTCTCTTGCAAGGGGGACGTACATGGTCTTTGTAATCAGCGTTACCAGCAAGAACAATTGCCTGGTTATTTACCCAGGCGATAAATGCATGGCTGTTATTTTCTTGTCAATATTGGATTGGTAATAATGAATTTGGAGCGCACCGTTTTAATAAGGTCGATTACTCCGACGTAAACGCAATATTACTCTTGGTTCTAGCTAGTCCAAGCTTGTCTTTAACAGTAAACAGCTCCATGCTAGAGTGCACTTAATTCATCGATAATGAAAACTTGCTGACTTCCCAGTTTACCAACATTGCACAACAACTGTTGTACATCAAGGAGCTCCACACAAGCTGTTCAAAGGTGCACGGAAAGCGTCATACGAGTAATGACAAAGCTTATCCTCGGAGAATTTGACTATTTGATTAATTAGCTCTGGTCATTTATCACTTTATATATTCCATATTGTGGCCACATTGGGAATACCAAGATTGGATATCATCGTTCCCGTATCTCACTTTTTAGTGGATACTGCTACGCTCATTTTCTCCATGGTTGATGCAAAAGATCACTCTGTGATGCGCCACTTAAATTAATCCCTCAAGCTGTGCGTTAAGGCTTTTCATCTGAAAGATTTACATAACACGAGACATTGATACCAGAGAACGTATATACACATTTCTACAACAAACTCCAGTTAGCGACAGAAACATGCGATTCGATCTTTGTAAGTTAATTCTTCATTGCCCGCTGAATGATGTTTTTTTTCACATAACTTCGGTAAAGTACATACGAACATATATAATGATGATTAGTTCAATCAAATATATTCTCGCGCCTTGTCAACATAATTGATTGTGTAGTTCTTTCGCCACTTAACAAACGTAATGGTGCAAGAAATATTTGATAATCTACTTCTAACATCAGTTGCCTTGTATTATTTGCTATGTATACATTTTGCAAACAGTTATTCAAAGATCTCTTGACCTTCCAAAGTTCTCACAAGCCATCTTTTAAGTAGGTTTAAATAACCTCAGCGCATTAATGCAGATATATAACTCAAGCTTAAGCTACTATTACACTCAGTACCATTGGTGAAGTATGTATTGTAAACAATACATCAAAAACAAAGATGGATTACAGCCTATTAGTCAAACCCAATTTACAAAGTCAAGGTGACTCCTGCTCTGCCACAACAGGTTTGCATGGCTGTGCGAATGTTTGTGAACGAATGGATCCTTGCAGATTTTACGCATGTAGGAGAAACGTATTGTTCCTCGCGCACTAGTGTGATCCATGAAACAAGTTCACACGTGGTCCAACCAGTCAATCACATTCAAAAGCCTAAAGATGGCGCCTACATAGGGTTTTCACACAAGCAAGTTGCTCGGTTAACCTAAAACGACTGATATTTCATGTTCGAAATAGAATATGTCAAGTTATCTCACTTTTTGGCAATGGCTGATCAATATCTCGCCAGACATATAATCAAGACGATCCACACAGCGTGTTATTGCCGTACAGCGTTCTAGCATTAGTGCCGTGTTAGCGCGCCGAGCTGTCAGCTCCGAGTATTAATGACACTATGGCAGTCATGTATGAAATGGCATGATTGGAAATTCACTCATTGGTGAAAGCCTCGTTGCAATGTGTGCGACAGGCGAGGTTGTTAATTAGGCATTCTTCATAAGAGGCGCTAAATACAGGTACACTGAACGCTTCGAAAATATTGAAACATTCACAGCGAAAGATAGCTGGCTTAATGAATTATGCATTTTATGACTAATAAAATATGAATTAACAAGGTGTTTTCAATGAAAACCAGAGATCAATGGTTGGCAATTTTCATGCTATCAATACCTTAGATAAGCACGATAAAAGGGGTCAAATGCGTAGTGAGAGAAATATCTGGGTCGTGAAAGATTGCCCCACAAATTAAAGAAGCATGGCTCGGTCATGTGGCTGATAGAGACAGGAGTACATGAAGTGTCTTACTGCGCTACCGAATCTCTCTGGATGGTCAAAAATGCGCATCTTGCCAGTTGAAACATGCAGGCATATAATATGCAAGAAACCTTCTTTGATCTACGACATATCATGTTTAATGGGACAAGATTATTCACACTTTATTGCCTAACTAATGGCACGCTGGCATGCAGGAGAAACGAGACGCCAACCTGATCAAGCCCAATGGCATGTCAATAATATATAGATTGCAGGACAATTTGTGATTAGATAATCACATATATGCGCATGCTTACAGAAAAAGCATGTGGAAGGTAATCTACCACAATATGTATATCTATAGTTATCTAACAATGGTCTTATTGTAAACCACACGTCACATCCACGCACACTGGCTCCTGACTGTCTCTAAGTTAAACGTACAGGTGTCAGTAACGCACAATTGTATAAATCTCAAATTCTCCATGTACGAAGACGGGTTAAATGTGTTTCATCGTACTAGGAGTGTTTGAACGTTGTGTGAAGCGGACATCCATAATGATATTATATTTTTACCGTTCGAGATAACCATTTTTCGGAGGCCTTAACGTCGTATTAGACATAAATAAGCTCCCATAATAACATGAAACATGAACGTTCTGCATGTCACGCATTCTAAACGTGCTTTAGTATATTGGGCGTTTGATTGTCTTATGCAACCATAACTATTATAGCAATATCCAGTAAAGTGCGGCATTTGCGATGCTAGCTTAAGTGTGGGCCTATCTCTCGTCCCTAGACAGTAGAACTGATAATATAATTCACCGTGAGCAATTGCCCTACATTGCACATTGTACAATGGTCGGAGGATGATTGCTAAAGATTCAAGAATGAGATATGAAAACACATTTCTGTATCTAATATTATCCATTGCATCATACGCATACTATAATAGTAGATATTTGTCAATTACCTTTCAGTAAATATCTGAATAAGTCAGCTCACAATATTATTTACATATATATGAGTTAGTATTAGCCTGCTTTGTGATGAATGCTTCGAAAACAATGAGAACTCACATAAATTGTTTAGATAAATGTGAGCAACATATTAACCAAAGCTGGATCGCGTCAAATATGTATTGCACTCTCATAAACTGATCTCCTTTCATTTTATCATATAACGTTAGAAAAAAGTCATATATCTAAGCAATAGTTAACCTTTTCACAGTGTATTGAATTAGATCAGATCAGAGAGACAATTCCAATGAAAGCTTCTGCGATTCGAATATTCATACCACGCAATCGTCTGTGGAGAAAGGTCATCAGTCAGACTGAGGTACGACCGCGAGCTTCACTAAGCGGTTTACAGCATCTGGTGCAAACGACGATAACATATCTATGCACAAATAAAATGAATGTGGTAAGCCACCAGAATGGTTTAATTTGAGACCATTCACATTAATAAGGATAAATGATTGTGGTACTACCGAGATGGTAAATAGGAATTAATGAAACGAATCTGAAAAGATGAGAGGGAATTTAGGATATCTATTACATATATAGTACTAACTGGTGTGCAATGTCCACGGCTAGCAGCAAGTTTTATGGAATGCAGACATGTAAGATTTATCAATGACAGAAAGCGGTTGCTTTCAAACTACAAATATTCTGTACTAAAAGGTGGCTTCCAAATTTCCTACATATAAACATATGATCGATATTACATGACTCAGGGTTAAACTAGTTTATCGTCAGTTACACTGCTTTGATTTAATTGGCATACTTCGTTAGTACCCCAAAAAAACCAATACGCAGATGGCAATATTATAGAATGGGCGATACTGCTGATTCAGGCGATTCAAATCAACCTTTACGTATTCGACGAGAAGTTGCCATACCCATAATCTCGCATACAAGTCACTTTAAAAAGACATATGCATAGTTCTCCGAACGAATGTTTAGTTGCATAAACATCATGAGACTGTTGACATTTTGTATGTAGAAAATGGACAATTTCATTGCTATACAGCCCAACTAACCAACAAGTATTACCTGAGCTTAACCACACGTTTATACTCGGGACATTACAGTGGACTTCGATGTCCGTTTATCTGTATCATGTTCCAAGTGGCGACCAGGTAAAATATGAGTTGATACGAAATATCTTTTCCATAATTCTTTAGCTGCGGCACAATACCCCAAACGGATACCTTTGCATGGCAGTTCACACATGCCAAGGCTGACCGTTGACTTATTTCTTCAACACAAGCCTCAGATTTAATGTTATGCACTTAATTACAATTAGCATTATGATACTCGTTCGATAATTGCATTACCTATATATTTATAAATGTGTGGTATTGGTTCAACTGAAGCCTACTTCAGCTTTGCGTGAACGCTAATGCATATGTATGATATGAACTCAAAACTACTTATTTATTGGCAGTCTCGGCTCCGTGCAAATGATGCAGGTATTATAAAACAAACTATCGGGCTTTGTGACGCACTAACATTCTGTATTGTATTAATGTTGAAATCCCTAAACAACATTGACCCGATGCCCCACAACGACACACTGACCGCATAATCGCATGCTTATGGATATTGATGTATATTTTGATAGGAAGCTGAGGATTATTATCGTGCATCAATCGCCCCATAAACGAGCCATCGAGGTTGTTAGTTGCTAAAGGCGTTATCTCTTCTAACACCCACTGTTTTACCTCCAGCCACTATCGTTCTACTTCCTATGCAACCCCTATGCAACCATTGCAGTTAATCCTTCTGCTTTGGTTGATATGTTGCTTTATCTCACTACCAGCAATAACTCCATTGTTCTCGCATATGCTTACAGTTTAGAAATGTCTGATATCTGTCGGTAGTTTCAAACACAAGGAAATAATTGCGATAATTCTATCTATACAAATCGCATACTTTATAGATATGGATTGCTTTTCTTAACTGTAATGAGCTGTCTCTCGTCAACCTTACCCTTTACGTGAATTATACGGTGACAAGACGTTTGCTACCATTCTTAATCCATCACGCTTAATTTAACTTTGTGAATATTTCATACTTTATAAGATGTTGCAGCATTTTTAACAAGACGATATGCCCCTTTGCAGAATACTCGCTTCCAGAAAATTATTGGCCGTTAATGGTAACAGTCTATCGGCAGGAAATTCATATGCAAGTCTCACAACCTTTGTGAAATGAGCTTTTTGTCAATCAAAAATACGAAGTGATGTACATTAATACTATACTGCGATGCTGGATTGATTCTTCAATGACAATAACAAGCAATGTTCATCTAAATGGTACGGTTGTACTATAGTGGAAGCTTACCCATGGCTTCTCGAACAAACTTTGGTAAACGAAGTGGCCCGTATTTTTAGACGAAATGAAGTTGACATGAGCGTACAATGCTGGTGGGATAAGCGCATAAACAATATATAACACATACGCGATTTATTATCAACAGGTTTTAAAATGACTAGCGAAAGACGGATGTGAGCTGAGTAGATTATGTACATAAGAATATCATGTTTAGAAGCAACAGGGCCTGCTAAGTATAAAAAGGAAACTAAGCGATCACTGTGAGTAAGATTCAAAAATCCATATTGCACAAACCCTGCTCATTAATTCGTATCTTGCGGCATTGACGGGTTGTCCAGGACTCGCGGGTTGTGTGACAGGCATAATTGGTAAAGGCTTGTTTACAGCTTAGTCACTGAGCGTTAGCATCTGGTGTAATGCAACTCTGGCTGGGCACCAAAGTGGACATATTTTGTGAAGGGTCATGTTACACAAGATGCGAGTACGCTGTTAGACTGTTGATGCGGTGCCATATTGAAGGTGCTGCCCGATGGATTGTTGAACATTCGAACTTAAGGTTCACTCTCCCACGACAACACGATAGGTCGCATTTGTGAATTACTGTGAAAATAAAAATCACTTAAACAGATCTCGTCGTATCGTTGAAGCATTCAGAAAATTTGGCTACCTAACCTCATGTTCCATTAGTGTAGTAGAAACCGCGAGCTCCGATTGGACAATCTAAATTAGATCTCCAGTCAGAGCTCGCGATTTATTTGCCCCGGACGAAGGGCTGATGATTAATGAACTTCCGAGTACAACAAACTTGCCAATCTGCTAAAATAGTGTTTGAACTCGCATAAAGTACCCTTTTGGGTGGAACATGTCGGGGCGGATGGTTTTGTTAGATAGATTAGGAACTTATATACCAGTGTCGCTTTGTTTTCTGTCAATCTGTTGACCCTCTTAAAGTCGGATATATTCCACCCCCAGAGCAGTGTATGCTGGTACATGCTGAAACGCACAAGTCAGCCATCATAAGCTGAATGCATCTATTGTGAATAATTACCTTAATCAATAATATATTCAGTGGTTCAGGATTGCTTCCCCGTTCATGTGATATACACGCACTAGTATCTTGGACTTGTCTCCGCCACTTTACACAAACATTATCATACCTTTAATGTTACTTACATCTGACTCATTACAAGCCCTGTGTGTTGGCTACGACGATTCGTCAAACTTTCGTCACACGCTCGGAAAGGTCGCGGAATTAGATGAGACAATAACGATGTACAATTTAAATTTTACGTCACTGAACACCAGACTGGCGACTTGATTAATGATTTAATAGTTCACACCATGACGCGGGTTTGATGTATGATCCTTACAAGCAACCATGGCTTTATGGACATTCGATCCGCTCCCAGGAGAGCACCATCGACAGCACGCCAACTAGCTACCGTATTTCAGGTAAGACCACAGCTTGCATGATTGAAGCGATAATCTTGCATTTCCAAGTGGTTAACATATATAATAGTCATGTTCATTTTTTCTTACTGTGTTTTATGCCGCCGAACATTGACCAAACAAGGGCGTAAGAGACAGAAAATATCCTTGGATCTACAATCCATCTGGTGTTATGGAACTCGTTTGTAAATAATTCGCACGTTATTGCATGAAATAAGCTATGGTCGCGTCGACTGATGGTGTGCCGTAATCGCCGGATGGATGTAATGGAGAATGCCATTATGTAACTATTTGACTAACAGCGTTGTTTGAATAATCAAGCTAACTCTTAAGTGTGGCAGCTGCAACATAATAATAAATCGATTATATATTGAATTATACTTCCCACCCCGATAAAAATTGTATGTTCGTTGTGCTGCACCAGAATGGACACATGTATTTTCATTCGAATGTAGTTTATTATCAACAAACAACGTTCTCTAAAATAATTTTTCGCGAAATTCTCCCAATAGCAAATGTTAACGCATGACAGGCTGCATTGGTGTGTAGGTTAGAAATGCCTTCTGTCGAGCTGTAGGCTCACACAATACGTCGGACATACCAAACGTATCTCATGCCAGCTCTATCAATCACATCGTATGTTTACTCTTTCATGAATGCATGGCCTGGCGTTTTCCACTTGTATGATATTATATAGATTCTTAACCAATTATTTGAATCATCTAAACAGTCTGAGCGCACTTATGTATCCATCTACAGGGTCTGTTGATTAATCCTGCAAACAAATCAAATAGTTACCACGGTTATTCATATCGCAGTGATGTTGGTGCTTATCCATTTATACATTTATACTAGTTTTTGTTACATAACATACTCTTATAAAGAATACTCAAACATACATCAGAAACAAAGGCTATCATATTGCCATCCAACATTGAGGTTCCATTGCCACCGCCTTTCTAAGCCAAGCTAAGCAACTTCTTAGCAGTATTTACCGCATGACCATCCGGCACGAGATTGGAAGACCAGTCTCATAAGCAGAAACCAACCGATCTATCAATTATTGATATAAATGTTAAGTGATGTCCGAGTCATAGCGCAACAAATGACAATTACGTGTTTCTGGATGTTACTGCGTCAAGTTGATATATGTGGTGGTAAGCTATGGGCTCATAGTGTCATATTGTCGATAGGAATATATCCGACAATGGAATATCGCGCAACTTTGATCACTAGAAGCGTCTACGCACAACTCCAACAATCAGGTGATACACAGACATACTGCTGTTCACGTATTCCAAAAGTGTTTCTGTATACTAGACATTTGTGGTCTCATATACCCTGAGTTAATATAGCGCAATCAAGAAAAAGTGTCTCTCATAATCCATTTGTTACTGTTGACAATTTATATGCCACCAAGCGATTCGTTGGCGTCCATTGCGAAAGCAGAACATATATGTACGTCTATCCTTCGTCATCAAACAGGGAACTTATCAATAACACTCGCAGCTAACAATTGCCAAACATTATAACATGGCCCCAGGGTGATTGCTTATTATTATTAGAGGATGCGATATAAAAAAACGTCCAACCTAAGAAGAAGGGATACAAATTGCTGCCTGTAACAGACATGCAATCCTGTACCTATGTCAATATTATTAAATAAACCCAATCATTGCCATTACGACATTTAAATGAGCGTGTAACGTTCTGTTGTGTACATTAACTGCGTCTGCATTATATTTATTGCCTGGAATGCTTAATACACCTGTTTCAGTAGCAATATTCATCAACACGCTAACTTATAGTTTGCACTCAATGCAGATGTCCAGTCAGTTTACTGCCCTGCCTGTGTTCATTAATTAACTATGGAAACAGAGCCATACCAAATTGTCACTTACAAACCAATGCACCAATATTTTAAAATAGTGTCCATTCTCATTCACTGCGCGAATACAGCCACAGGCAAAGATATTTAGCACTGGTACTACATCCAAATATCATGTTTATATATCACTTTACAATCTATTACGGATAATGTTTACTCGTACCAAGATCCCGAGTAATCATGATGACAGCAACCGTCACGAAAGTTGTGTTTGGATCAACTATCTGGAAGATGCTATGGAACAACGTACTAAATCATTAACTGTTTATCACCTGATGGAGGCTGACAACAGTTCGGTTGTGTATAATTGCTAGTAGCTTAGAGCGGGCTTCTGGTCGCTAAGGATACCTCTAGCAATGGGTATTAATTGGCATAGAAAGAATAAATGATTCATAATACGTTCCACGACAAACAAACATAATATGTTGGTGTATCTGGCGCAGGGTATACGTTGATTATTCTAAAAGTGGTCTATTATTACCAAATTAAGGCAAACAGTAAACGTTCGTACAACGCAGTCAAATGTTCAGGCATATCTTTTCCAGTTAAACTCATATACTATTTGGGGCCCAATTTCCATAAGTCTCAAGGTACAACAGTCACCCTGTCGAGCTGAAGGATTTAATATTTGCGCCAGACAGTCTTGTAGAACCTTAACACTTCTTGAGTATATTGACTTGAATAAATTATCATCGGATGTGTTTGTATATGTTATAAAGACGTTATGTAAAAGAGCATCTGTTACTTTTTCATATCTACGCACAGTCTCTGGATTAACTAAATCACACTTCTTTATCAAATGACAGGTGTTTGAGACGGAGAGATTTGAGGAAACGGTGTGAACATTATCAACGACGGGCGTGTGCTTACTTATGTGTATATGTCATGCGGCATGCAGCCATATAATTACTTTGATGAACATACAGTAGTCTAATTGTGCACCCTCTTACAGAAG
This sequence comes from Urechis unicinctus, assembly GCA_034190875.2. Taxonomy (NCBI): domain Eukaryota; kingdom Metazoa; phylum Annelida; class Polychaeta; order Xenopneusta; family Urechidae; genus Urechis; species Urechis unicinctus. Next base: position 62,540,104 of record CM067349.1, on the reverse strand, counting down.
ACCGAATCCTTACATAGCCCCATAGTGTTCCGTGTACATTGACAGTGGAACAACAGCCGCTTGTGTCGACGTACGCTTTAATGGGATCAAATATTTGAATGCCATGCATATCAAAACAATGCAGCCCAACTATAGATTTATGACTTGAAAAACTACCTGCTCAGAGAATTTGAATTATATTTGACTCTTCTATGTCTATTGTGTGAGCACCAATCCATCTGCATTCATTTACTTTATCGTAGATACATTGTCATTTAACAAAGCATTCGAGACATCTAAAACCACAAATATACATCTAAAAAATATACATCTGTAAAATATACATCCGAAATATAGCGCATCATGTTGCAATCCAATATGGCCATTGAGGTTTGATTGCCACCGCCCTACTAACATTAGCTTAGCTGTTTATTTATGTCGATTGCATGAGACGCTTGAGGCATAAAATATGGTATTCATGTGTTAAAGGATATCAATGTATTAAACAGATTGATGCGTATTGCTAAGCGGACTAAGGTAATAAAAAATGGCCCTTGCGTGATTGCTAAAAATTGCAGGATGCGATATCAAAACACGTCAACACGTCCCTATATAAAATATTAGCAATTTTGATACGCTCTGGAAATGGAAATTTGTAAATAATAAAAAACATATGATTAAGTCAGTTGAAGATACTGCTGGCATACATGTGGCGAAATCAAATACCCAAATAATCAGTGGTTAATTGTATGTGTGAAAGGTGCAAGCTGTTACCCTGTTTTGTGACGAATACTCTAAAAACAGCGACAGCCGTTGTAATTTGCTTAGATAAATTTAAGGAAATATTTATAATGTACAATCGTCCTTGGCAAAAGGACAACATTGTCATCGATCAGACTGAGACACTTTGGCGAGCTTCACTAAGCGTACTACAGCATGTAGTACAAACCACGTTCACACATCTTCGCATAACTAAAACAGGTATAATATGACACGTGGCTGTTAAATGTGCACTGAGACCATTCACATTTATCATGATAGTTGTTTGTGATTCTACCGAGAAAGTTATGAAGCGTCTCTGTATTACGTTGCACGATGTCCACGTCGAAGCAATATAATATATTAAAGTATCTCCTTCGAGATCGATTTATTGGTAAACTTCATCAAAATTTTAATCAAAAGTTTTTATCTTGTTGGGGTCTTACAATTTATATCATATATACATCTCAGACGAGTCAGGCAAGTTACGGTGTAGTTATTTGAAATGAATAGCTCAGATTGGCGTTTTGTAGCAGCACCACTGACCCACTTAGATAAAAGCCAATGTAATGCACAGATCGGTGCCGCGCAATACTTCTGGTGCTTGCTTAGATCCTCATAATCTTGATAAATCACGAAGATCACCACCCAGAGAGCTTCTGTATAGATACAAGCGACGATTACACTGAGATAATTTGAAGGCATTATTTTTGTTAAGAATACTCTTTTGTGTGTAACTAAGTCACGTTTTCCTGTACTATCTAGTTGCTATACCTGAGATACTGCACAATTACTTATGATCAGACTTTCAAACAATTGATATTGCACTCGTTCTAGCACTAAAGTGGTTGTTCTTTCATTGTATGTGTGTATAAAAGTAAAATTTAATAGACTTTATCATTGTCTACGTATTATAGTAAAACCACGACCCAGTGTTGATAAATACTTACGTTATGCATAGACTGATTCCGTGATTTATGCCTGCTGATCGTCGTAAAGTCCGAGCCCCATCCCCCTCCCAGGCCATCTATCATCTTAGGCCATCTGAATCGCAACAACGAGCTTCCCTAAGGGGATTACAGTCAAAGGGTTTACATAATCAAAACAGGGTCTTCAAGGCACGCGGCTGGCTGCATACGCGCTGGCACTATTGTATGATTATCTGACATGTTTTCGACTACGGAGACGTACAATATGAATAACTATCTTATAAGGCATGGCGATTATGTTATCTACATCGATTGACTGATGTGCACGCGCTGCTTCATTGAGCAATTGGAATGTTCTGTCTAGAGTAAACACGCTATTTCGTATACATTATTCTTTTGGGAAATAAAGGAATAATATGACTGTGACGGAAACAATAGTTTGATCTTTATCATTCAACGAGTGACAAGCATAAACAATTAGCGGTAAATTGCGACGCCGGAATCACACTGACGCTTTATTTGTTCTTCGTACAAAGCCCATCTGCTATTAAGAAACGGCTGAAGTTGTTCGCTTTTTCTGGGTATAGGGACGTATGTGTATATGATAGAATGTGAAAGTAGCTAAATCTTCTTTGTAATAAGCGTCATTAGCCCTGTAATTTTCCAAAGCGATTGATGCACGGATATGCTACTGAGTCATATATTTTTTCTTATGACTTATTGTTGAAGCAATAATGAATTAGGAACGCATCATTTCGATCAAACTGTCGTCAACATCAGGCGTGCATCAATAACATACGGCGGGATATCTGAAACTTATTCTTGATAGTGACATGTCTTATCTAGTCTTTAAGTCTCAATGCTAGAATGCACTCAATGTAATCAATACTTGCTGACTTTCATGATTATCGAAGCTTCACAACTTTCTATGTACATCAAGTTATCAAGCCGCACACAAACGCATTGGGGACACAAGACTTTATAGTCCGCGATGTTGACAATCGTAGCGGACAGAATACCTTGCGGACAGCGGAGCATTAATTTGTATCGATGGCTCAATCGCAGATGCTTTTATTCATAGGTGGAAGCATAAGATTAATGCACAACGCTTATCCTCGAAGGATTGGACGCTTACCAGTTCATTTACCAGTTTAATATTCAAAGTGATTGTCACATGGAAAATAACACTGTTAGAAATTATCCATGGCGTCTCATTTATGCAAAGGTTGCTTCACCTTAAGCTGTGTGTTATTGCTTCATAATAACATAATGAATTCGTTGTTAGTTGCAACATATTGTAAACGTGCCTAACACGGCGTGAAAAATTTCACCAATAAGGTATACGATATTGTATAAAGTATGGGCAGGCATCTGTTACGATGGCTTGAAGATGACACACTATGGCGATTGATCAACATCCTCAGCGTAGATATGAAAAATTAACAGATGATCTTTTACATAACGTCTGTATAGCATATACAAAACACATCTGATGATAATTTATTCAAGCCAATATACTCAAGAAGTGTAAAGGTTCTACAAGACTATGGGGGTATTCCCCCACCACCAGCCTACTTGTATTATTTGCTGTGTACCTATATCAAATTTCGCACACAGTTAAAAGTAACCTTTGGTCCACGTACAAAACTTTGACAAGAAGCTTTCGCACGCCCCTATTCCCCTAATATTAAATGCCATTGGCATGAAGCTATATGTCGCAACCATATACATTCTAGCATCACCGTGTTTAACGCAGTAACTACCGAGTCTGGAATGTTATATACTTTGACATCATAAGGTTCCGCTTCAGGAATCGGATATGTGATGCACATAGGATAACAACAACACATATACATTATAAACCGCGCATGAAATACTACCCTTATCAAAATTTGACGGCTAGACAATTTTCTGATAAAACGAAATGGTAATGTTCACGAAATTACCCAGGAATTATATTTATTTGAAGATGATATTCATTTAATTGTGGCCAGTCAGAAGCTTAAGTACCTGGCGATGTGGCCGACTGTTTGCGTAAAGAAAGGAAGAAATACAGGATACTCTGTTACGTCACATTTCCGTTAGGATGATGGACTCCCTTTAATAGCCCCGCACAACGCCCTCCGGATCACTGGTTCCTCCGGCAGCTGATCAGTAGAAGAGGTCACGTCTAATAGCAATCGACAGGCACGAAGTAGATTAGCACTGAAGAATTCCCGCTGGTAAAAGGAGATAAGTGCTTATTACCACCAGTGGTAATCTTTGCATGTGTAGCGATTTTGCTGTTCGGAGATGCAGAGAGACGTCACGAAAGAATGCTAATCTCAGCAAGCATGTTGTCAGCTTAATACATTAGTATGCTGACGCTACCCAGCGGCATTTTGATACGTTATAACGTTTAGTTCGGTCCGATCGTTAATGGTCGTTGTCTAATGACTATTGTTTTTGATATCCGCCATCGTTTATACAAATTAAAGATTGCTACAATACTACTATTATCGAATCTCATCACGTTATACATTACATATTTGATGAAACACGCATCTATATATGTCATTATTCATCAAAATGATATAACACATCTCAACAAGTACCAGCCTGACTTAGCGGGTCGCCCTGACTTCGCAACCCTTCGGCGTCCACAAGTAAAAAGCAGGTATCGTGTCACGCAATATCATCATTTTACTGAACTCGGCCATCCTCATCAACTTGTTCAATGTATTCGCTGCTGCCGGCTGATGTAATTCACACAACTTAACATAGCGTCGCCTGATTATGAATTTTGCGCATACACGAGCGTTTCAATGCCTCATGTATGTTAATATGCACTAGCAGGGTAAAGAATGTCCGTCTACGTCTTAGCCTCTGTCGTCAATGGCAAAGTAGCCCAAAAATTGTCTTATCGTCTGACTGTCAGCTAGATGAGGCATGTCCAGTCACGTTTATACTGGTCCCGGAGATGCGTAGGCTATTGTAACATCTCACAAACTACTTTAACAGATAGAATAGAATGGCCTATGAAACATAAGTGAATAAGCCCGCGAGCTCCGGTCGTTGAAGTGAAGCAATATGCCACGATGGTTTATGCAATAGGTAACACCACAGGCGAAGGCGACTCGAAACGGGGAAAATCTAGATCATTCTTTTGAGTAAGATTGGACAATCTACAGCATTTGTATTAATACAAACAAAAGGTTCCGATATTTGTCCTTGACAAATCTATTGTTCATCCATCAAACAAATTACCCTGGCCAACACCCGACGCTGGAAGTGAGCCAGTAGTGCAAGCGTTGACGGGAAAATCCAATCAACATTAACAGAAACAATAATCGCCTGGTAAAATTAGGCCCAGGCAAGCCCTTTCTGCGTAAGTTTATTACCTTAGCGAGCCACAATTCGCTGTATTTGTTAGTCTTAATAAATCAGCTTAGCTAACCCAGCAGACACGATTTCTACAACCATCTGCATGCGTTGGTTGAACCTGTTTTTCGGAATTAATTTGGTATCAAGCAATGTTTACGTACGCCTACTAAAGACCTTGAAGCAATGCCTACAGGGCTCACTCGCGCCGCCGCCAGACAAAATAATGCACACACATCCGCTCCGAGAAGGGCGATGTTTTTCTATTGTGTCTCGCATGTGTGTTTCACTCATTCGCATACGACATAGATTAAGCCCAATTGGCATGGCTATAAGCTCATTGGGCTTTGCTCATGAATCTATGTGACATACCTCATTTAGAAAGATAACAGTAGCCTCTCACCGCTTGGTAACCTGAAAAAACATGTCACTGTTATATAGCGATTTTGGACAGTATTTCAGGGTGCCAATAGTTTAGGAGTAAAATTATTAGGAGGACATGTTTGAATGGAAGAGGATAATCATTGCACCAAATGGGGGACGTCTATATCAATCAACCTACAAATATCACTAGAATTACATCTAAGAGGATTTTATGTCCGTCAAAACTTGACAAGGCCACATTGCCCTGAAGTGAAGTATAATGTAACCAGTGATCTGGCAGCTTAATGGTACGTTTCTATGGAACATGCATAATACCCCTTGAATCATCGGAGCAAATGTGCTGAAGGACGTGTACCGAATATTTGCCCTGATTGGAGCACGAGCGAAGGCTTTTATCTTTCTGTAGAATATACGAGAAGTGTTCTGTTACTGTCCACCGTCGTGAGTTGTTTGAGTTATGATTACTATAAATCAACATTGCTTTAGTATGTTTAGTTTCTTATGTTAAACAATGTCAACGATTTATTCGTTAGGCACATTTACACATACGATAATGAAAGGTAGATTGAATGATGCTACAATGAGAATATAGTTTCTGATTAAATTTCGTTATTTACTGAACATTTACATACATACTGCGCGTACAGGCTTCCTTTAACTCAGCTGCAGAACGTGTAGTGCGTATGGTTTAATTTACGTTAACATACAAAGACAAACAGGAATTGCATCCGTGTGATTCCTCACGTCAATGTAGCCTGACGTCTGATACGTTCTGAAACGCATGTGATTTGTCATCTGTTGATATCAATCATAACCTCAGACATACATATCCAAATATTTAGCTCAGTATAAACATCAAACGATAGATAAATTTGAGATATGTCATACCCTCCCAATCACCTCTATATATATATTCAATCCAAGATATGTGCAAATCATCAACAACAATATATGAAATAATTATCGTGAACGTTAAGGAGCGGAATAGCACAAAACAACCAAGTGATAAGTGCCTGCGTGAGGTTGCTGTTTGTCATCCCATCAGGTAAGGACAATATAGCTGGGTTAGCGTTTTGTTGAATGTCCATATACGTCATCATATACGACGTCCAGACGAAGCTGGAACAGGCAGCATGTGCTGCTACATCTATATGCTGCCCTGCTTTAGAAGATGCTGCTATTTACCACCCACTTACGTCTGTTTGATAATCTAAAAAGGCATAAAGCATCTTATGTCAATTGTGCGGAACCAGAAAACATTATGACAGGCTTTTCCGTGAAACGCTACCTTGTGTGGGCGTTAAGTGATTCTGCACATGCCCTATTCACAGGGTTGTCATTCGATGTCATGATGGAAACCACCCAGAGTGCCGGATGAACACGAAAGTTCTGAATAATTGAAATGGACCATTCAAAATATTTTACTTTGAAGAACGATAAAGATATTCATTTGACTATGATTGAGTGACTTGCATTAGTTATGTGAATATCTTACACCATCATTAATTTCCTTGATCGAGGATTCTGCAAGGTGCTCATCAGCCCGTTTTAACGATACTGCTTGATGTCATTATGAATGATTTACGCACTTGTCCAATTCGGTGTGATGGATTGAGAAAAGTAGTGAGCATTTTGTAGGCGTATTACTTATGTGAAATATACATAATAGATATACAATGATACCTAATTCATAAAGCAAGGAAAAGACAGAGCATAATAAAGTTTCTCCATAAGGGTGAAATACAGAATGACTGAAAATTTTACCGTGTTTTTGAAAATAACTTATTGATAGCAAACATTTAAATTGCCATCAACGACATTTCGAGAGTTCAAAGCTGTCGATGGACTAACCGGGATTTTAATTTCACCGGGACAGTGACTGTTGGACAAGCAGAGAAGGTGCGTACCTGTAACACTTATCACTTTCACACGATGACACGAGTATTTGCTAGCTTCTATCTTTGATTACTTTCACGCGGTGGCAAGATATAACGGTTTGAGATAAAACAGTCGAGAAGAGACAAGGTCGAGAGAAACAGATCATATCGCAGGCTCATATGTGAAGCAAATTACGTGCGACTGATTAATAATCTATCCATTACCTTTCAATCATAAGATAAGTTATATGCCGATTGCAAAAGCAAAAACAGTGAACTGTACTGACGCGGTATGTCGCTATAGACACCTGTCCATCACCTTGAAATCAATCCGATCAAAACCAATGCAGCGTCCAGCGAGTAATTAGATTTTTGTGACACTAATACTACAATAAACATGAGACTATATGGTCAGTATGCCGCTGTGAGGCATAATAACATATCCCCATAGGATTTAAAAATGCATCTTTATCAGAATGTTAGTGTGCCCGAAAGCTTATATGTAACTCTTAGTTTATGAATACCTGTATTGTTTGAAACAAGTACAACTCGACATTCAAACGTTGTCGTTCTTCATCAATTAACCATCATAAAAAGCTCATATTATATATTTGCGATCACACAGATCTTAATTGGGTTCAGGTAGACTAATCCCACGCAATGATAAAATATTTAGACAATACAATGTATCAATGGATGCACATTATAATGTTAAGCACATAAGCATGTATAACACTTAGTCTAATGCTTACTTTGTGCCGCGGAGTATATATGAGTTGCCATGGTGACGTGGCCGGAGGGACATTTCACAGCAACAACAATAGCCTGGTAACAACATTTTACATTCGACCGCCTGATAGACGTTGATAGCAATGAACTGACGTTGAAAACCACTGAGAGCACTCCCTCCCCCTTAAACTAAAGGTGTGGTATAACTCAGGTTAGACTTCTTGCGCATAGCAAATTGGCGTTTGTAACACTGAGATCAGCTGAGATGACGATTTCATGTATCGAAACATAATTATCGTACACAAATTGGCGCCTTACCACCGAGTCCATGGGATACTCCATCCAAAAGCAAACCATCCATCGAACTCAAAACAAACGACCGAATTCGACATGTGTTGCGTTCACTTATTTGATACCTTAAGATACTATGATTCTGCCGACAAGGCGTACAGGACATCATGTGCCCATGCATAGCTTAGTACGTGGAGCAAAATTCTACCAGCGTAATTTGACCTAAGGAATAGTACTTATCTGCAACCGCGCGCTCACATTTAATTATTAAAGTACATCGTGTCCGTAAGTATCCCAAAGCAACTGTAACTTGACCATAAAATATTATTTAGTGAATCCAACGACCCATTGGAATTAAGGGAGATGACATCAGCGGGAACCTCTGTCTGACTTAGTTGTTAGGTTCGATAAGATGCACGTTTTACATAGAGACTAATGAGGCATGCGATGCATCTAATAGTTTGTTCTTTTCTATGGAGGGGATGTGGCTGAATATTATAAAGCTTCATTCGTGGAACAGATTGACGTAGGACACTGCTGTTTGCTTAGTCTGACCGCTTTTAAATGGAACTTTGAGCCTCCAAGCTCATCCAAACACATTAACAAGGAATGTTTATTTGACATGGGGCGCATTATGAATCATTAATTCATTGCATGCCAAATACAGCTATTGCCAGACAGAGGAGTTTACCGGGATAAAATGTTTGAAGAAAGCTGTTAGTCCGTAGTCAACGACGTGGATAATGGCTTTCTCTATTCCACCCACAAGGAAAATATCATGTAATAACAACTTGCAATAACCAGACGATGACTGATGATGTGTGAATTATTTAGTAACCTGTTACATAACACCTGCAGTATAGTACGAGTTTTACTGTCGTCTCTAACGTACTTGAGCTTTTAAAAACACGACACACGTCTATTTGATTCATAAATATTGCAAATGCTAAAACGTTGTGCGTTTGGGCTGCTCGCAAATGCGTGTCTTTATCACCTTCATCTCTTTGAGGTCTCTGGAAGCTGCCAGGTAGTATAGCACAGCAGACACAACTAACAGCTCAGACGTAGAAGTTGAGACACATTTTACCCGCATGATCTAGTCAACATCCTCTTATCATAATCGCTCATTTGCCTGTTATAGATATTGTATGCTCCACCCATATTTCCGTAGTCATTGCACTAACGTCAATACGATGACCTTTTACTTATCTATGTATTGAGTGCCTAAAATTACCAATGATGACAGTGATGTATGCTCTTAAATGTCCTACATCGAGTAAGATAAACCTCATATAGTAATGAATCATAATTTTATCAAGGCATGATATTAAGCCTAAATGACGTACAATATCAAATGTACTTTTCCGAGTTTGCTAAGATGGCTTCGGCATCATTCATCAGACATTGTCTTATCCCACTGAAATCATTACCATTATGCTCCAATATGATTTATGGGCATCCATTGGCATAAATTCTCTCATCATGCTATGTAAAGTTGCTTTGAACTAGAAATGCTGTCATTGTAGGTGTATGCACAATTGTGGCGGCATTGAATGTGGCGGTATTTGCGTATTGTAAGGTTCGTACAGTGGGGTTTACTTGCTATGCAACTAAGCTTTAAGTAGGAAATCGTTATGCATGCAAGAACATGATTTGTATCCCATCCAGTAGCTGGTTGCTGGGCTGGATAGGGTTTTCTGAGACTGCGTGTCTTTAGGTTTATGTGTTTGAAGACCTGCTCCTTCCTTGTTCTTCATGAAAAAAGCTTAGTGCGCTAGATCGTAGATAACACCTATAACCCCAGATTGCATACATTACGTGTAGCCTGACACCTCCTTAAATAAGTCTGCTTAGGCACACTTTCGCAGTTACATAATTACAGCAACTCTGAATATGAAACTCAGAATAAAACTTGACAGGGATGACCTGCAATAGCAGCAACACAAATGTGCATAAGATATGCACATTTTGGGTTCGCCCCAAATCGTGTTCCGTCACTCACTATACCCGGTTTTATAGTATATTACGAGGGCACATATCTACTTTCCGTGAACAATCAATCCGGAATACGACGCCCTCCTTATGTGCCTGTGAATCTGGATGCCTAATTAACGTATTCTGTCAGTCATTATACGACTGCTTAATTGCGTATGCAACTAAGAACGGAAAATGCATCACTCTGCTTCTGGCATCGCTGGGTATCAGAAATATTGATTGTTTCCGCTATCTCATTTGACGTATTGAGTTGAGAACGGGAAAATGCGTTCTTGCATAGCGTGCGTCGGTATTCCAATAAACATAACGTCTGTCAAACCCTGGACAAATTTATATAATCAAGCAGTTACTGGTGTGATCCAAATTCGTAACAATCTTATATCTACTCATATGTACTAATAATTGCTTTGCACGGTCAGATTATATTTCGAAATAGCTCGGTGATCAGCAGTTCATGTTCCAAAATGAAAATGAAATCATACCCGTATTCTTATAATGCGTAATGTGTAATGGTTGTTTGCATTAATACTATAGCTCTCGTAGTGATGATCTTCGAGGTCAATCAGCTTAATGAATGGTGTTAGGATTTATAACAAATAATAGGACGGTTATGCGGTATCAAGCAATGCAATACGCTTTTATTTCATCAATTGTGCCGCAGATCCCCTTTATAAGGAAGTATTAACCTTAAGGTCACTCATTCTGCCGATGAGCTAATCTACGCCGCCCCCACCTTAGATGAGCAAGTAAGGTCAAAGTGAAACAGGATATAGCTGAAGGTAAACACTTCTCCCTAGGTGTGCAACCGTCAAGGAATTGTGCTTGATTTTATCCTCAACAGAAGGTTATTTTTGTCACTCGACTGCTATCGGACTGCTTTATACTGGGCTAAAAGTAATTTGGAGATGCAGGGATTTGAACCCGGGGACTCTTACATGCGAAGCAAGCGCTCTACCACTGAGCTACATCCCTGGTTCGCAATGTGAAGTACCACTGAGAGCACGGGTGAATTGGTGAAATAATCAATGATATGATTGGATGAAGCTGTTAGCTGATGGTAGCTGCAGAATTTTAACTAATTTATGATTTTCATTGCATTAAATGCTAATTAACTACGACAGCTACAATCTGCTTTACTGCTTATTGATAGATATTTGCGAGGCCCTTGTGGGCACCATTTAGCACATGCTACATTTTTCAAACCTTGCAAACATTCTCATACTGTTGCTAACTAATTTGTTCTCCTTACATTAAAAAGTAAATTTGAGAGTGAGGAGCAATGAAAACAGCCCAGTGTCACTGCATAATCGGTGTTCACAAAACCTGATTGGAAACCAGCTGCTGCGATTAACATCTGACAATGGTGTAGTTTCATTCTTTCGATCACTCTAACAACAAGGTCGTTATCGATTTGCAATGGCTGATGTACATCGCGCCGGACACACAATCAAGACGATCCACACAGCGTGTTATTGCCGTACAATATGCTAGCATTAGTGTTGTGGGAGCGCGCCGAGCTGTCAGCTCCGAGTATTAACGACACATTGCAGTCATGTGTGAAATGGCATGATTGGAAATCACTCATTGGTGACATACACTGGTCGCAAGAAAGTTACTTAATGCCATTTGTGACTCACAGTAGAGTTAAAGTGATTTGTTCCACATCGGAAATATAGCAATCCAATATGGCTGTCGATGATTGATTATCGATTCCCGAGCTGCTCCCCGACATATGCTCAACCGTGCGAGCGTTTGGCACCTGGCAGCTGTAGCGTTCAGACAAGTGGAGCTCTGCAACAGGGAAACAGCCGAGATTGTCATTGGCATCAATTGCAAGTGACGCATTGGATGTTATGTGTAAAGGGATAGTAATGTGTTAAATAGAGTTATGTGTTGTGTGATGCGAATATCCATGATGTTATGATATTTTTTAACTGTTCGTGATAACCATTTTCCCGAGGCCTTAACATCTTATTTGACAATACTTAGTGGCCATAATAACATGATACATGAACGTTCTGTTGGTCACCTATTCCAAACGTGCTTTAGTACACTGGGCTTTTGGTGGACTTATGCAACCATAACTATTATAGCGATATCCAGTAAAGTGTTCCTCATACTTGTTTTACCATTAGTATACAATATGTAAAGCAATACGTCAGCGGCAATTGCGGCAACCGGAAATGAGTTGCGGCAAGATGCTATCTTAAGAGTTGGCCAATCTCTCGTCACAAAACAGTAGAACTGATTATATAATTCACCGTGGGCAATTGCCCTACGTTACATATTGGTCCGAGGATGATTGCTAAAGATTCAAGGTGAGATATGAAAACATGTTTATGTATTTAATATTTGGCCGCTTACGCAATATTACTGATATTCTATTGCGACATGAATCTTTTACACATGATGACAGTCAGTAATGCAAGCGCAGCTGATAACAGCTTCCAAAGCTATGTATAAACATCAAACGATATATTTGAGATATGTCATACTCGTCCAATGACTTCTTGATATGCATTCAATCCATTATATGTGCAAATCATCAACAATAATATATGCAATAGTTATTATGGCCATTAAAAAGACAAATATATATGCTGCCCTGCTGCAGAAGATCTTGCTAATTACCACCGACCCTCGGTTTGATAATCTTCAATTACATTAAGTATCATATGTCAACTGTGCGGTACTAGAAAGCAATCTGACTGGCTTTTCACTGAAACGCTATCTTGTGTGGGCGTTAAGTGATTCTGGAGATGCTGTATTCGCAGGGTTGTTATTCGATGCTCTGTTGGAAACCGCCCAGAGGGCTTAATGAACGCCAACGGTTCTGAATAATAAATGTGAACCTTTCAAAATACCAGTTGAGCATAAATACTCGTGACTTTAAAGAGAGATAAAATGTTCATTTGACTCATATTGAGTGACTTGCATTAGTCATGTGAATATCATACACCATCATAAATTTCCTGGAACGAGATTTATACAAGAAGCTCATCAGCCTGTTTAACGATACTGCTTTATGTCAATATGAATTATTTACGCTCTTGTCCTATTTGGCGTGATGGATTAAGGATAGTAGAAAGCCTTTTGTCAGCCTTTTATTCATGTGAAATATATGTAATAAATATTCAATAATACTTAACGCATAGAATATAGAAAAGACAGAGCATTGCCATAAGGGTAAAATACTGAATGACTGAATTCTTTCCTTGTTTTTTCAAAATTACCTATAGATAGCAAGCATAACAATGGCCATCTACTACATTCTGACAGTCCAAATCTGTCGATGGAGGACCCGGGTATTGCTATAGGGATAGTGACCGTTTGACAAGCACAGAACGTAGCTATCTGTATCACTGATCGCTGTCACACGGTGACACGAACATGTGCTTACCTGTATCCATGATTGCTTTTACACGGTGGCAAGAGCAGGTGCTTACCTGTATCATTGATCAATGTCAGACGTTGCTTTCTGTCGTCGTTTGACTCGTAGCAAATGTTGCCCCCGAATTTAGATCATAATAGTTTGCAGTATTTTTATTGGGCTGAAGTTTACAACATTAAATTAATTATTGAGATCCATAACATCAGATTGCAGTGTTTAAATACTTTTACTTGAGTACAGTAGCCACACGGGCAGTTGCACCTGCCTAGTATAAAATATTAAATATTATTAATTGCTTACCAATGTTCTTGACGTCTACAGTACTCCTCATTTCAATTCGATCATTGTACTGCACAAATCTATGTGATAATTTTAATGCCAGCACGAGAGAGTAGCATCGACAGTAGAGCGTTCAAACCGTCGAGAAGAGACAAAAGACCGAAGGAAACATAATCGTCTTACACAAATTGGCGCCGTACCACCGAGACTATGAGATACTCCATTGCAAAACAAACCATCCATCGATGTCAAAACAATCGACAAACTTCCATGATGTAAGTGCAAGTTGCAGCAGAAGGAAGTCGACATGTATTGCGCTCACTTATTTGATGCACGTTTCTGAATAGCTTGAAACACTATGATTCTGCAGACAATGCGTACAGGACATTATGTGCCTATGCAAAGCTTAGTAACATGGTGCTCAATTTGACCATAGTAAGTTGACATAAGGAATCATACTTATCTGTTATCGTGTCCTGAAGCTACTTTGTCCCAGAAGTGTCATTTAGTGAATCCCTCGACTTTCTAGACTTGATAGAGTTGACATCAGTAGAAGCCTCTGACTGACTTAGTTGTTGTGTTCGACAAGATGCACGTCCTACCTTGAGACAAATGAGGCATGCCATGCATCAAATAATCGTCATTTGCCTGATCATTATAATGGTTAATCTGACCACTTTAATATGGAAGTTTGAGCCTCCAAGCTTAGCCAAGCACGTTAAAATAGAATGTTTATTTGACGTGGGGTGCATTATGAACCCTAAATTCGTTGCATGCCGAATATAACTATTGCCAGACATAAGAGTTCATCTGGATAATTTATGTGGCGACGACTGCCAGTTTGCAGCCAACGACGTGGATAATAGCATTCCCCACTCCACCCACAAGGAAAACGTCGTGTAATGACAACTTGCACAACCAGGCGATGACGGATGACGTGTCAATTATTTAGAACCCTGTTCCATAGCACCTGTAGAATAGAACGAGTATTTTGCTGTCTCTTACGTACTTGAGCGTTACAAACCCGAGAGACGTCTATTTGATTCATCAATATTGCAAATGCTAAAACGCTGTGCATTTGGGCAGTACGCGTGTCTTTATCACCTACATTTCTCTGAGGTCTCTGGAAGCAGCCAGGTAATATTACACAGCAGATACTATTAGCAGTTCAGACGCAGAATTTACATTGGGTGATTCAGACTAAATGATATATTATATTTACTTAAATGTACTAAAAATTGCTTTGTACGATCAGATCATATTTCGAAATCGCACGGTGATCAGCAGCATATGTTATGCTGAATCAGTGAATAGTCTAATTGCGTGTTCCGGGAGAAAAATGACATCAGACCCGCATTCTTATAATGCATTATGTGTAATCGTTGTTTCCATTAATACTTAAGCCCTCTTGATGATAATCTTCGCGGTTAATCAGCTTGATAGATGGTGTAAGGATCTTTAAAAAATTACAGGACGAGAATGTGGTATCAATATATGCAATACGCTTGTAATTCATTATTTGTGACACAGTCCCCCTCTTATAATGAAGTGTTTCCTTTATGTCTGCCAATGCATAACGTGTATTCCTGAGACGTGATATATCACTAGGTCGAAATATCAAATATCAACGTTAGCCAATACATATACTAGATGCTTTTGAAAGAAAATGTTAACAGTTTACAGCAGAAAATGATGTTCATTTTGTGTTACGTGATGCTACCAGAAAACACCCAACTAAGCTATTCATTTAACATACCTGCAATGTTACATGCCTGACCAAACTTAGCAATATAATGTCGTTTGATTATTGCTTTAATGAAGTTTTCTTCTCCGTTTTAGATTGCTTCAACGTGGATATCGTCCAACGTAAAACATATTTGATCACAAAATGAGCACATACAACAAATCAACCTCCTTGCACACTTCAAGGGTAAAGTGACATGTGACAATAATAGGATAAAATAAAATTTACAGTAGGTCATGTGCCACTAGATAATATTAAATGAATCTGAGTCAGCCATGACGTTTACTTGCAATGCCTTTCTTAGTTAATCTTATTACGTTTATGCAGATATACATTCAAATGGATATAGATGAACATATATATCATAAATCATATCCGAAGATATTGGCTTCACAGCTGTGCTTTGGTCGGGTTCACAAGAGGAAGAAAAGGCAGATGTTGTTGTGAATTGCTGTCACGTTAATAATCCCAGACGCATCCCTACAAGAAAGTGAATGAAAAATTAATTCATACTTATTTATACCAAACATTAATATGTTATGCTTAGAGCATCCGTGCTTCACTATGAACCTAGCAGTTGATATATGTATGTTGCGTCTCCTATCATAACATGCTTCATAATTATGTTTTGAGCTGAGAGTAGTAGCTAGTCACGCCCCTTTCCCATTTCACCCCAATGACATGGCCTTAATAATTCAAAGCTCATACGATGAAGGCCCTTCCGGCTTGATGTTTTCAAAGCGCCTCTCGTACCACGTTCATAGCTTGCTGTGAATGGTTTTCCTCCTAGGAAAGTAAACGTGCACAACAATGCGCCTCGCAAGTCGCATGAGTAATTAGTAGCTCTTCCTTGTTCCAGTCAGGACAGAACTCGCTAACAGAAATTACACTAAATGTAAGAAATCTGTCAGTTGTTTGTTGTAATGACGCCATGGATGCCGATATAAATGTAAATGGAGTATCAGTGACGCAGCAGAAGGCAGATGGTAGATCTCAGTTCCATCACAAATAAAATGGAACACTAATCTATTACATGTTGTTACACATTACACAGCACGTACAATCCCGTCTGTCTCCAGCCGGTAGTTCGTGTTATAATTGCAGGTGACTTGACCCAAACTATATCACTAGCCTTCTGTTTGTACAAGGAACGGTAGTGAATGTGTCAAGCCCATCTCCATGAGTCTCATCGAACTGAACTCTTCGACATGTGTAAGATACTTTCAGCCGGCTCGTGTAATTACCATCACTTATGATAGCGTCACCTGATTAACAGGCACGCCTGAGCTATCTGAATCCTTCTGAGTGTTGCCGTGTGATATGCAATCGTGGAAAATGAGGTGTGCAGCCCACGTCTTTGAACTTAATCATCGATGACAAGGTAGCGATAAATTCTCTAATCGCCTTACAGTAAGCTAGGTCATGTGAGTCTAGTCAGGTTTATACAGGTCAGGGGGTTATTGTTACGCCCTACAAAACAGCTGCTTAGATATATTTGAATACATTGCCGAGTTCCAGCTTTGTCATTGAACACCGCCACCATAGGATGACGATTAGTTCTATCGTCATTAGGAAATCCGGCCGATATTTCCACGGAGAGTATCGATGATATAAGCTTGCCGATCATCATGGAACACCTAAAAGGCCGTATTAGTGAATGGCCTCCAATTTGCTTAATTGTGATACTTGATAATGTCTGGCTAATGTTTGTATCAAATTGCTTAACACTGCCAATAAAATGACGGTCTGTCGTCCCGAGACTTCTCTAAATATGAACATAAGGCTTATTTATTTAAACATTAGCATCATATGTGATATATATTATGGTATATTTTATACATGACAATGGCTGATAATTCAAAAGGGATTCGTACATTGAAAAATATCATAGGTAATTATGCACTATCAGTGAACAATCAGCTTATTATTGGTTATGTTAAGTTACAACGAAATTGTAAAACTGGTTTCGCAGGCACGTGGCTGGCTGTATGCGCGCAAAAAAACTATTCATTGATCATCGGAGAGGTTTTGGACCACCGTGACATATATGAAACATTATTATCTGACACAGATTAGCGAGTCATAGCACATCAATGGTCTGTATGCATTTAGCCTTCTACAATAGTTGATTGATATGCACGCGCTGCTTCATTCGGTAAATGTAATGTTCTATCTAGAGATAAAACTCTCTTCCAGCACATCGTTTTCATGGCTATAACGAATGTCGTGTCTGTGACCAGAAGCATTATCTTGATCTCTATCAAGCACATTCAAAGGTAGGCGATAACGAATAATTAACTGCATACGATGTCGCCGGAAGCACACTGGCGCATTCTTGGTCATTGGTACAAGCCCATTTGTAATTGATGACCAACTGTAGGAGCTTGCTTTCTCTTGCAAGCGGAACGTACGTGGTCTTTATAATTAGCGTTAGCAGCAAGACAACTTACCTGGTGATGTACCCAGACGATTAATTCATGGCTGTGCTAATGTTATTTTCCTGTGAATATTGGATTGGTAATAATGAATTGGGAGCGCACCGTTTCAATTAGGTCGTTTACCCCTGTGTTAACGCAATATCAATCCCTTGCGCGGGATATCAGCAAATTCCTCTTGGTGCTAGCTAGTCTTAGCTTGTCTTTAACAGTAAAAAGCTCAATGCTAGAATGCACTTCATTCATCGATAATGATAACTTGCTGACTTCCCAGTTTACCAACATTGCACAACAACCGTTGTACATCAAGGAGCTGCACACAAGCTGCTCAAAGGTGCACGGAAAGCGTCATACGAGTAATGACAAAGCTTTTGACAATTTGATTAATTTGCCCAGGTCATTTATTGTTTTATATATTTCATATTGTGGCCACATGGGGAATAACAAAATTGGATATCATCGTCCCCGTATCTCACTTTTTAATGGATACTCCTACGCTGATTTCTCCATGGCGTCTCATTTATGCAAAGGTCACTCTGTGATGCGCCACTTAAATTAATCCCATAAGCTGCACGTTAATGGTTTTCATCTAAAAGATTTAAATAACACGAGACATTGATACCAGAGAACGAATATATACATTTCTACAACTAACTTCATTTAGCGACAGAAACATGCGATTTGATCTTTGTAAGTTTATTTTTCAATGCCCACTTAATGATCTTCTTTCATATTACTTCGATAAAATACATACGAACATATTTTATGATGATTTGTTAAATCAAATATATTCTCACGCTAAGTCAACGGAATTGATTTTGTAGTTCTTTCGCCACTTAAAAAACGTAACGGGCCAACAAATATTTGATAATCTACTTCAACCATCAGTTGCCTTGTATTATATGCTATGTATACGCTTTGCACAAAGTTATTCACAAGCCAACTTTTAAGACGAAGTAAATTTAAATAACCTCAGCGCATTCATGCAGATTATAAACCATTAGCTTAAGCTAGTGTTACACTTAATACCATTAATAAAGCATGTATTGTGAACAATACATAAAAGAAAACAAAGATGGATTACAGCCCATTAGTAAACCCAATTTACAAAGTCAAGCCTACACCTGCACTGCAAAAACAGGTTTGCATAGCTGTGCGAAAGTTTGTGAACGAATGGATCCTTGCAGATTTTACGCATGTAGGAGAAACGTATTGTTCCTCGCGTACTAGTGTGATCCATGAAACAAGTTCACACGTGGTCCAACCATTGAATCACATTCAAAAGCCTAAAGATGGCGCCTACATAGGGTTTTCACACAAGCAAGCAAGTTGCTCGGTTAACCTAAAACAACTGATATTTCATGTTCACAATAGAATAGGTCAAGTTATCTCACTTTTTTTCAATGGCTGATCAACATCTCTCCGGACACATAATCAAGACGATCCACACAGCGTGTTATTGCCGTACAGCGTGCTAGCATTAATGCCGTGTGAGCGCACCGAGCTGTCAGCTCCGAGTATTAATGACACTATGGCAGTCATCTGTGAAATCGCATGATTGGAAATTTACTCATAGGTGAAAGCCTCGTTGCAATGTGTGTGACAGACGAGTTTTGTAATCAGGCATTCATCATAAAAGGCCCAAAATACAGGCACACTGAACACGTCGAAAACATTGAAATATTCACAACGAAAGATAACTGGCTTGGTGTATTGTGAATTTTATCGCTTATAAAATATGACAAGGTGTTTACAATGTGAATGAAATCCAGAGATCTATGGTCACTGATCTATGGTTGGCAATTTTTGTGCTATCAATACCTTAGATAAGCGCGATAAAAGGGGATAATGCGCTGCTGAATCTCCCGGGAGGGTCAAAACGGCGCATCTTGCATGTTGGAACATATAGGTATATAATATGCAAGAAACTCATTTGATCTACGACATATCATATTTAATTGGACAAGAGTATTCACACCTGATAGCCTGACTAGTGTTGACATCACATCAACTAATGGCACGCTTGCGTTTCCTGGTGCGGGGAATGGAACATTTTTTATCGTAGGGAACGTTTCGTCTGGTAATATCAGTATTCAGCATCAAACTAGTATATTATTCATTATGCCTCACACGCCATCAGAACCGGCATGCTGTTTAAAACATGGTTTATTGTCGATTAATCAGGTGTTCAATTTTATTACGTTAAACGGGAAGTATAGTATTAATGTCCAGCCATAGCAAATGTTTATTTATTCAATGCACGATATGTCTTATATGACTGTTGGTAGTACATGCCGCTAACCGAGTTGATCCTCGCTGGACCAACGAGACTTAAGCTGACGCCAACTTATCAAGCTCAATGGCTGTTCAATAATATACACCCTTCGTCAAGTTACAACTGGCTTGGGGATGGAAAATTACAGGACAATTTGTTATTAGATAATCACAAATAAGTGCATGCACACAGAAAAAGGATGTGGAAGGTAATCAACTGCAATATGTATATCTATAGTTTTCCAACAATGGTCTTATTGTGAACCATGCGTCAGAGCCGAAAATACTGACTCCTGACTGTCTCTCAGTTGAACGTACAATTATCTGTAACGCACAATTTTATCAGTCTCAAATTCTCCATGTAGTAAGATTTTGCGAACGCATGACAAAAGTACTACCCGAGTGGATTAGAACAATATGGGTTAAATGTGTTTCATCGTACTATGAGTGTTTGAACTTCTAATTTCCTCTGCAGCGTAAAATATATTACCAAGAAACTTGGATAGACCTTGCCCCGCGTTACAGTTGATGTATAAAGGGCCTTAATTTTCGATTGATTCTGATTGATTTATTTATTTGTCAACAACAACAACATATCATACATTATAAATAATAATTCGAGTAAGATATACAAAGTTTGTTGTGACAATGAGGACGAGACATCATGAGATGTATAAGTCCTTGTAACATGTTCAAAAGAATAA
Source organism: Urechis unicinctus (assembly GCA_034190875.2). Lineage (NCBI taxonomy): Eukaryota > Metazoa > Annelida > Polychaeta > Xenopneusta > Urechidae > Urechis > Urechis unicinctus. The sequence continues at coordinate 62,518,974 of CM067349.1, read as the reverse complement.
ATTTTAAGAGAAGGACATTCAACAGAATAAAAAATAATTTATCATACACTTATGAGTATAGTACTGTAAAAATAAACAAAACCATGTGCCAGGAGAGCATACTTCATACAATGTACTTAGCAAGAAAATGAATTTGTAGAGCTATTTTAAAAGAATGCAATGAGCAATATACATTAAACTTAGTGCAATTTGCGTTCCAGATATTCACGCCTTTCGAGCTCACGCTATTATAGGCAACTTTCGATTTAAATAACGGTACAATAAAATGTCTAGATTGTCTTGTAGTAATGAGGATTTTCGTCGAAACATTAATTTGAAAACATTAGGCGAATCACCTCTTTATAACTTAAACATAAGCAATATCATAGAATATTCATACAACTCAGTAAAACGTAACATATTTAAGGATTTAAATAATGTCAAAGAACATGTGCGCTTTGGAGAACCGGTAATTACTCTAAAGCATAGTTTCTGTAATTCGACAATAGAGTTTGTATATTTCTTTGCAGATGTACCCCAAACTTTGAGACAATATATTGTGTATGGGTATATAAACGAATAATACAGAGTATTTAAGGTACTTGTTCTAAAAATATTTTTCGCCTTACAAAGTAAGCCGATATTTTTAGCAATTTTCAATTTTATATACTGAATGTGAGACTGCCATGTCAATTTGCTATCTAACTTGACTCCCAAAAAAGTTGTCGAGTTCTCTCTCCTTATAACCTGATTATTGATATAAAGTGGTTGAGTTGGTGTTGGGCTATAGCGCCCAGGTGCGAATATCAGATAATGTGTTTTGTTGACATTCAACGAAAGCTTATTGGCATTCAGCGATAGTACTAAATTTGTCAGCTCCACATATGCACAGTTTATCATATCATCAATGTTATTACCAGTTATAAACATATTAGTGTCATCTGCATACAGTATAGGATGCATACATTTCGAAACATTAACAATGTCGTTGACATAGATTAAAAACAAGAGTGGCCCCAAGATTGAGCCTTGTGGAACGCCACAAGTAATACGCCCTCGTTCAGAGTGGACACCGTTGTAAGTAACATATTGGTATCTTTCGAGCAAATAATTTTTTATCCACTCTAATGCGATGCCTCTAATGCCGTAGTGTTCCAATTTTCTTATAAGAATGCGGTGATTGATGGTGTCGAACGCTTTACTTAGATCAATGAAAATCCCTAAAACATTTTTATGTTCTTCGTGAGCATTAATAATTTTATCAACCAAGTAGCTTATAGCTTGAGTGGTACTGTGTTTTTTTCGAAAACCAAATTGATGGTTATATAATATATCGTGCTTACATATATATTCAGTAAGTCGTGTATGCATGAGTAGTTCTAGTATTTTAGAAATACACGGAAGAATTGATATTGGTCTATAATTATTAATCTGAGAGGATAAAATTAAATATTGGTATAACTCGAGCGATTTTTAGTTCTTTTGGAATAATTCCACTTATAAGTGACATGTTAAGTGTGTGAACTAAGGGTTTTATAATGTGTGTTAAAGTGTTTTTTATTATGGTTGGAGATATGTCATCCCAACCTGGACTTGAGTGTTTCAGGGATTTTACTATATTAGTTACTCTATTTCATCTGTGTTTCTAATAAATATAGAGTCAGCATTCGTATACTTTAAATATTTAAGAACATCTGCATTACATGCAGGGATCTGTTTTTCAAGCGTAGGGCAACGCATCAATTAACCCGATAGGCGTGTCCCATGTTTTTAACATCCAAGTACGCCAGAGGAAGAAACCCTTCTTTAATCCACTATCCGAAGGTGTTGTGGGACAAGGTACTAAATAATTTACAGTGTATCACCTGGTGAAGTCTGATAACGTTTCGATTAATGGCATGCTGTAATTGAACAATTTTCTCCCTTTGGTGGGAATGGAAAGTCTTTGATCAGAAGCTTATAGCGACTATGATATCATTAAAACTATCACTTTTATCTAGCGATAGCGACAGAATGCACAAAATGAATAAATGATAATGCTCCCCACACATAACAACAATTTTATTTGACTGTGATGAGCTGTCTCTCGTCAACCTTATCCTTAACATGAATTATGCGGTGACAAGATGTTTGCTACCATACCGACATCTTCAGTCCATCACGCTTAATTCGACAACTGTGCGAATATTTCATACTTTATAAGATGTTGCAGCATTGTTAACGAGAATATTTCCTCCTTTGCAGAATACTTCCAAGAATTAATGGTCATTTATGGTCTGAATGCAAGTGGCGGTGAGGTGAACAGATTATCTACATCAAAATAACATGTTAGAAGCAACAGGGCCCACTAAATATAAAAAGGAATCTAAGCAGCAGTCACTTAGAGATCAGTGTGAGTGAGTAAGATTCAAAAATAAAATGTTGCACAAACCCAAGAGCTCATTAGTTAGTATCTTGCGGCACTAAAATGTTGTTCAGGACTCGCGGCTTCTGTGGACAGGATTGGTTTGTAAAGGCGAGCTTACGGCTTAGTCAGAAAGCGTTAGCATCTAGTGTAATGCAACTCTGACTGGGCACCAAAGTTAACAGATTCTGTGAAGGGTCTTGTTACACAAGATGCGAGTACACTGATAAACAGCTGATGCGCTGCATGATGGAGTGTTGAACATTTGTAGCTACAGGTGGACTTTCCCACGGCAACACCATACATATAAAAGATCGCTTTTATGAATTACAGTGAAATAAAGATTACTTTAGTAGAAATCGCGAGCTCTAATTGGACAATCTAAATTAAAGCTCCAATCTGATCTCGCGATTTCTTTGCCCAGGACAGAGAGTGCAAATTGTTGTCCCCCTTGGGTCTATGTATACATAGAAGATAGCGGGCTGACGGCAAATGCAAATCCCTGAGGCCGTTAGCTGCCCCATTATATTAGACGCATGTGTGGCAGCGACGATATGGAAGAGGGCGATATATTAAACCCAACCCCCCCCCCCCGGTCTGTGCTTGCTGGTACATGCTGAAACGCGTCAGTCAGCCATTATAAGCCGTATGCATCTATTGCGATGAATGTCTTTAATAAATAATAAATTAAGCGGTTCAGAAATGCTTACCGTTCATGTGATATACACGCACTAGTATCTTGGATCACCTTACACAAGGAAATTATCGCACCTTCAATGTTACTTACATATGACTCCCTACAAGACCTGTGTGTTTGCTACGGCGAATCGTCGAACTGATGCGTCACCACGTTATCAAGTTTAATGTTGAATTATTTCTGTGAATACTGTCGTGGCGCTTTCTGAAGCACGGTGGTTTTTAATACGCACATTATCCTCTAGGTAGTAGCTGTCAAATATATGTGTCTTCAATGCAAAAAATAATTAATAATAAATGTGAGAGCCACGACGGTTGCATCAAAGATACCAGTATATATTCAAATTACCAGTAGATGTACAGCTGAAAAGGCAGTGATACCTATCGTCATCGATGCGGATATCCAAAATGTGTTGTTCTCAGTACCTGATGTCATCAATACATTGTTCAGTCGGTGAGAGACTTTTATACCATATATCTGTCCATATATATCTAGAATTTCTTTAGTTAAGAAACACTCATAATAAAGCATAACAATCCAAGAGCACTTTATAATAACGTGCGGAACCTAGACAATGTGAACAATTCATTGTTGATCGATTAGGTCTTTTGTGTGCATCCTCTTGTGCGACTTTATTATGACTATATGCCTAACCATTCTCAAGAGGAGACAGCATTTTCGTTGCCAGATGTGTCATTATGATAGATATGCTAGGTATATTGTTCACTTGCATGTTGGCCGTTAGCAGCTGATAACTGTTCATATTATCATTGTTTCGTGACATATTTCGCCTGTGGGATCCATCAGACGGTGCCACTCATTGGGTCTAATAATTCATTCGTATCATTGTTATGTGATTATCATCACAATGGGATAAGATATGTCTTGGTGTACGATAAAAAGGTGGCTTTTGTCACACGCTCGGAAAGGACGCGGAATTAGATTAGACAATAACGAAGTTCAATATAAATTTTACGTCACTGAACACCAGAGTCGCGACTTGATTGATAATTCAATAGTTCACACCATGACGCGGGTTTGATGTATGATCCTTACAAGCTACCATGGCCTTATTGGCGTTAGATCCGCTCCCAGGAGAGCACCATCGACGGCATCTCAACTAGCTACCGTATTTCAGGTAAGACAACAGCTTAAACGATTGAAGTGAGAATCTTGCATTACCAGGTGGTTAACATATATAATAGTCATGTTCTCACTGTGTTTTATGTCGCCAAACATTACAGCGCATCTGGCATTTACGTTATTATTGTTATTTCAAATATATGTGACCCATTCTGGAACAAATAAGTACGTAAGAGATAGGAAACATCCATGGATCTACAATCCATGTGGTGTAATGTTCTAAATAATTCACACGCTGTTGTATGAAATGGGCTAAGGACGCGTCAAATGATGGCGTGCCGTAATCACCTGATTGTTGGAATGGAGAATGCCATTATCTAAGTCTTTGACTAACAGATAACAGCGTTCTTAAAATAATCACGTAAACCTTTTTTTTAATTACAAAGTAAACTCAGGTAGCAGCAACATAATCACAAATCGATTATATATCAAATTATGCTTCTCTTTCCGATAAACATTGTATGTTCATTATGCTGGCCCAGCATTGACGCATTTATTTCCATTTTAATGTAGATTATTATAAACAAACAACAATCTCAAAAATAATTACTCGCTTAATTCTCCCAACAGCAAATGGTGATGCACGTCAGGCTGCATTGGTTTCTAGCTAAGACATGCCTTCTGTCGAGCTGTAGACTCACACAATACGTCGGGCATACCAGACATCTGATGCAAGCTCCGTTTATCACATCGTATGTTTACTCCTTCATGTTTGCATGGCCTGGCGTTTTCCACTTGTATGATATTATATAGAACGCACTTATGCATCCAGTTAGAGGGTATGTTGATTAATCCTGCAAACAAATCAAATAGGTACGACGGTGATTCATATCGCAGAGATGTTGGTGTTTATGCTTTAAGAGACTTATAGATTTATATTTGTTTTTGTCATATAAATCTTATAAAGGATACTTAAATATACATCAGAAACAAACGCTATCATATTGCCGTCTAGCATTAAGGCTCCAAGGCCACCGCCATTATAACCAAGCTAAGCAACTCCTTAACAGACTTTACCGCAGGTCCATTAGGCACCAGATTGAACGACGAGTCTTATCAGCAGAAACCAGTCGATTTACTAATTTATTTATATCAATGGTAAGTGCTGCTTGAGTCATAACGCAATAAATGACAATTATGTGTTACTAGATGTTACTGCGTCAAGTTGATACATGTGGATGTCAACTCTTGTAGGATATTGTCATTATGTTGATAGCAATATTTACACGACTGAATATCGCGCAACTTTGACCCCAAGATACGTCAACGTACAACTCCAATAATCATGTGATGCACAGACGTTATGCTGGTCACGTATTCATACTTATTACTGTATACTAGACGTTCTATGGTCGTATAAACACTAAATTATTATAGCGCATTCCAGAAAAGTCTTTCTCATTATTCATTTGTTACAGTCATACACTTTATATGCTGTCTGGAGATCCGCTGGCGTACATTGCGACAGCAGAACATATGTGTACGTCAATTCTTCGTCGGTATACAAAAAATCATTCGCAGCTAACAATTTCAGTATCACACACATGCAATCATATACCTTTGCGCGACATGTTGGCGTTGCAAATTTTCCTGCAACAACTAGTGGTTAGGGTATGATTGCGTATTTGTCTTTATTGCCCTTTAGTTGTGATATAAATGATATGTATCCGTGCTCCCAGGGGTGTGTTAATGGAATGATTGGGGTGTTATCATAGCAGGAGCAGCTTATCATGTCAAGTTATTTAATGCAACGGCATTATTGTGCAAACCAAAGATAATTTTACCATCAACATTATCGAATAAACCCAATCATTGCCATTACGGCATCGAAATTCGCACAGAGCGTTCCGTTGTGAACAATAACTGCGTCTGCATTATATTCATTTCCTGGAATGCTTATTACACCTGTTTCAGTAGCAATATTCATCAACACACAAATTTATAATTCGCACTAAGTACGGCGGTCCAGTCAGTTTACTGCCCTGCCTGTGTTCATTTATTGACTACCGAGCAGTTGCGAGAAGCATACGGATCGGCTACTCAACACTAGCCCATTTGAAACAGACCCATACCAAATTGTCATTTATAAACCAATGAACCCATGTTAAGTGTTTTGTATCTAATTATCAGATTCAACATGTCCTTTTCCGTTCACTGCGCGAATTCAGCAAAATGCAAAGATGTTTAGCACTGGTACTAAATGTTCGTATATTTTGCGAGTTTTCAATACATGATTTGGGTTTGTTGAAATGGAATGTAAGACTATGTTGATCTATATCAAAAGGAACGCTTTACAATCTATTACATACAATGTGTAATCATGATAACAGCGGATGTGTTGTGTTCACCTTTTTTCTGCAGTGTTATTATTTGTCATCTTTGAGACAACTTGCCCATGATGTAGTTGATGGAGACACTCATACAATTACCACCTGCACATGCAATGTAAATCCATCAATTAAGCATGTCTCATGTGTTCAACACACACATAAGAGACCGTTAGCCTCCTCGGATGTACTCTCAAGAATGGAATAACGTACTCAATAATTCACGTATTATCGCCTGGTGGAGGCTGACAACACGTCGATTGGATATAATAGCTAGTAGCTCACTGCAGTCTTCTGATCATTAAGGAGACCTGCGGCAATGGTTTTATTCGGCATAGAAAGAATAAATGATTCTAAAAACGTCCCATGCCAAACTAACATTCTATGTTTATGTTTCCCGCGCAGGGTACACGCGCGCTCATCATTTTAAAAGTGGTCTATCAAATAAAGAAAACGTTCGCACTAAGCTGTTAAATACTCTGCCATATACTTTCATTTAAACTCATGAATTATTTGATGCACAATTTCCATTTGTCTTAAGCTAAAGCATACACCTTGTCGAGCTGGAGCCTGCATATTTACACAATACAGAGTAGTGGAATTTACTAAATAACAATTTTACATCAAGTGACAGGTGTTTGAGACGGAGAGATTTAAGGACATATAATGGTCTTATTGTTCACCTTTTGATATAGAACCATAGCTTTACATAGGCGCATAGTGTTCCATGTGCATTGACAGCGGAACCACAGTACTTTGTTTCGACGTACACTTTAATGGGTTCAAATATGTAAATGAAATACATATCATAATAATGCAGCCTAACTATTGATGTATGACTTGGACAATTTTCCTGCTCAGAGAATTGAAATTCTATTTGACTCCTCTATGTTTATTGTGTGAGCTCGCATCCTTCTGCATTCATTAAGTTCATCGTGGATACATTGCCTGCAGCAACACTGCCATTTAGCAAAACATTCGAGCCATCTGAACAATTGAATATGGTTACACTATCGCACAAATGTTTTTGGCTTGATTGGTTGTACCAACCAATGGCCAGGAATAACTATGGCTCATCTTTGTAGTTGCTTATGCATCATGAAGCATAAATACATATAGTATTGTTGTATTGTCTCTAATACACCATTAGAGTAGTTGTAGTAAAATATACATCTGAAATATAGCGCATCGCTGCAATCCAATGTTGTCGTTGATATTTGATTGTCACCGCCTTTCTAACATAAGCTTGTCTGTTCCCTGATCCGTGAAGCAGGGCTTCTTTGTCATTATGACCATAACGCTTTGGTGATTATAAATCCTTGCCCGGGGGTGACTTATTGGAATGAGTTAGTATGTGCGAAGTCTTTAGTTTGCAATCAAATGTTACCATCCTTGTTATTAAAACAACCTACTCCTTTCCATTACGACACTGAAAAGAGCGTCTGATGCTGCGTTGTGTACATGAGTTGCATCGGCTTGATATTAATTGCCTGGGATGCTTAATATGCCCAAATTACATTAAACCCAGCAATATCCATCAACAAATTTACTTAGGCTCAGCATTCAATTTAGCACGTCAGCAAACATACTGCCAGATTTGTGTAAATTAAGTAACTGCAGAGCGGCTCTCAGAAACAGTGGATGAATGCTGATTCCGGATCTGCTGCATAACACTATCCTACTTAAAACAGATCAATCCTAAATTGTCACTTATAAAGCAAATGACCATCATCTAAAGGAGCGTTTTGAGCATAACATTATCATCTAATGTTGGGCATATCCGACCCCATCACCAGTGAATCGTGAACTGATGTTTATCATATTGACACATCCTGTCGCAGCAGGGTGTTTGGTATGCTATGAATCATACATGACTAGGCAATTGCCCTAATCAATGGGGGCCACACAAACTTAGCATCATTTTCTGCTGAAACAGTTTACTTTTTCATTCGACGGCGTGATTGAAATATCTCTTCTTGTCAATTCGGCCTTTTGCTCATGGACGTCACAGGCATACACGCTATGCATTGGCAGGCATAAACGAAATACTTCTTAATGAAGGGGATTTATGTCAAACAGATGAAGTAATGAGTACTGCAGATATTTATCTCGCATGATCGTCCTTTTACAAGCATGTATTCGCATGTAGAACGATTTCATACACAAATATTCAAGTCACTTCCGCTATTTGATTATTAACATGCGCGACTAAGGCCACAATCAATGCCTTATAGTAGCCCGCCCCACTTGTAAATACACAGATGCAGCATTACTTAAACGCACATCGCTTTTGCAGTATATCAGTAACACGACGCTGCATCCATTATCCTAATCAATTACATCTACAGGGAAACGAACATAAATAAGCAACGTGAAGTGGCGATGGTAAATAAGATGTTGGCATTCTGATTTTCGAGGAATATGCTGGTTATCCTAAAATTTACTTGCACTTTTAACGTGGAATTCGGTCGGGGTTTTTAAATTTGTTTAACTATGAGGTATCTCGTGGGTTTTTTGCAAGATTATTTTGTTTCGATCCATGAATTTAACACAATCAACTGATCTCAGCGTCAAGAACGCCAATTCGCTATGCACAATAAGTCTAACCTGAATTATGTCGCACGTTTATCTACTGAGGGTTAATTTTTCTCAATGTCCATATGGCTGCCATGTGGAAATGACTTGATAGGAAAATTTCGTTCCCATGCCATTGTAATTGCTATAGGCGCACTAACATTCTGTTTTAAAAATTTATATTGAGATCCTATGGGGAAAATTATGCCTCTCAGTGGCATACTAACCATATGATATCGTATGTTTATGGCAGTATCAGTGTCACAAAAAATCTAATTACTCGTTGGACGCCGTATTGATCGGAGGAAATCTAAGGGGACGGCCAGGTGCCTACAGTGACAAACCGCGTTGGTATCATGCGCTATATTTGCTTTTGCAATTAGCATTAGACACATATTTGGATTGAACGGTGTGCGAGAGATTTCGAATCAATCGTTCTTAATTGGATTCATAAATGAGCTCTCTTCCCGGCGTCTTGATCTCAACCCATTTTTTCATTACTGTCTCTAGCTACGCGATCGCGCTTGGCCATTCTTGTATTCCATCAGGCAGTACAATCATCACATGACTCAGTACAATCATATAAACAAAATGAGAACTATTGTAGATATACTGAATATTCGTAGACAATGACCAATATTTAATATTCGTATACTAGCATGGTGCAACTGACAGTGTGGAAAATGATCTCAAATACCAGTATATTTTGCTAGTAAACGAACTCATATATGAGCATATGGTACGATCTATTATAATAAGCCTTGTGTTAACCAGGTGAAATAACTGAAGTAATCCTCCGTTGAAACAGGATATTGCTTCTGGTAAAAAAAATTCCCAGGTGCGCTAGCTTTAGTGAATTCTGCTTGATGTTATAATTAACAGAAGGGCTGTTCTTTGTCATACGACCAGCATCAAATAACACCAGATGTTACCTGATTTATGTAATGGCTTCAAAGTTTTATCATGTAGCTTGAAGAGAGGACGGCATACCTACTAGATCCGATTAAATGCATTTCATATCATATGGAAAGCCACACAGTGTAATTTGAGGGGCAAGTATGCAGCGTGGAAAAAGGCACACTTCAAATATAACTATAGCTGACTACACACCTACCGAAAACCCTAGTTGAGCGCTATTCAATGACCCAGTGACCTTACAAATCTAATCACCATTCCACAACGCCGAATGAGTGGGTACAAATCACGTCAGTACATTAATATAGATTCTCTACCAAAAGCCTCAGATGGTAAACAAAACAATACTTTTGTTGATAGCCTAAAGCTAACATTATACTAAAAAGCAAAACACAGGCAGACTCTCGCTCAGCCAATGCAAGTCTGCATTTGTGGGCGGTATAGTTTGCGAACGAATGGATTACCATAGATTGTACGTTAACAAGCGGAAATCATTTTTTATTTATAGCACGGGTATAATCCGATAACACGTGATCCAACCATGTTATCACATTTTAGTACTTTTAATCAATATTCAACATCAAATGAGTTAACGATTCATTACTCCTCCCATGCATCCATGAAATATCATTCACGATACTGGAGCGCGGGGACGTATGGAATTCGTTTTTAATGTGGTTTATAGTCATTTGACTAAGTGTTTATAGTCACTTGACTAAGTGTTTAGTATCGATCCGTAAAACGGAAAGCATAAGTATATATCAGTCTTATGTGCAGCCATAGAAAATGATATCGCTAATCGAATTGAAGGCTCCTCAATCGGCGAGAGACAAACGAAGCTTCAGCTGATGCCGACCTCATCAATGCACCAATCTAGACCATTGTTGAAATAGTCATAGCCAACAATACACCTAAAAACAAATATGGATAACATCCCAACCCATTCGCCAAACGCAATTTGCCAACACAAGCAGACCCCTGTTCGGTCAAAATAGGTTCGCATAGCTGGGCGGATATTAGTAACCGCAACGATCTTCATAGATTATACTCGAAAACTTCTTTGATCTACGTTCGTTCATGTTTTATGGGACAAGACTATTCACACTTCAATGTCTAATTAAGACTGACACATTCCGTCAATAAATGGCACGCTGTGTAGGCACGCTGTCTTGTGTGGGGAATGGGACATTTTGTCCTAGTCATTGAATAGTCGCTAACAGCGTTCTTAATGCCCATAGGCGAAATATTTTGTCTAGCACCATCAATATTTGACATCAAACTAGTTGATGACCCGGAAGCGTAGCAGAACCACCGGAGTCTGGGACGCAGATTAGTGGCATGAGGTCTGCCGTCAGATTACTCCCTTTGGTGACCTTAAATGGTCTCGGGAAAATGGTTATCACAAGAGGTACAATATCAAAGCATCATGGATGTCCGTGTCACACACTGTATAGCTCTATTGATTACATTACTATCCATTAACACGTGCATTACATAACATCCAAAGCGTCATTTGCAATTAATGCCAATGATAATCGCAATGTTTCCTAGTTGCAGAGCTCCACTTGTCGGAACGCCACAACGAGCTGGTGCTAAACGCTCGCAAGGCCGAACATTTGTCAGGGAGCAGCTTAGCTAGATGGCTAGGGAATCAGATGGAAATTAACCATCAACAGCCATATTTGATTGCTAATTTTCCGAAGTATATCACTTTAGTTCAACAGTTAGTCACACGGGGCATGAAGCTACCTTCGTGCGACCATTTACGAATATTTATGCCGCACAATGGTCCGTGGAGAAAGGTTCTCATGGCCATCTGTCAGACTGATGTACGACCGCGAGCTTCACTAAGCGGATTACAGCATCTGGTTAAAACGACAATAACAAACATTTGCACCATTAAAATGAATGTGGTAAGCCACCAGGCTGGTTGGATGTGAGATTATTCACATTAATAAGGATAAATGCTAGTGATACTGCCTAGAAAATAAATAGGAAATTATCGTTTGGAAGTCATGATACGAATCTGAGCGGAGGAGGGAGAACGTTGAATATCTGTTATATAAATGGTTTTAACAGGTGCACAATGTCCATGGCTAACAGCAAGTGTAGATTACTTGCATAGCGTGTTAGATATATCAGCGACAAGAAGCTCACTACAAAGGAAGCCGTTGTTATCAAACTAAATACGTTCGTTACTAAGAGGTTGCCTAGGTATATCTTATATATTGATATATATTTATATAAATATATATATCTATATATATATATATATTTATAAATATATCTATTTGTATATATATATATTTTTTATATATATATAAGCATATATATATATATATATGTATATATATATATATATATATATATATGTGCATATATATATAAATATATATATTATATATATTATATATATATATATATATATTGTATATATATATATATATGTGTGTGTATATATATATATATATATATATATATATATATATATATATATATATATATATATATATATATATATATCTATATATATATATATATATATATATATATATATATATATATATATATGTAACATGGATATTACATGACACAAAGTTTAACAAGTTTATCGTGAGTTGCACTGCTATGATTAAGTTAGCATACTTCTTTATTGCAAGAACAAAAATTTGCTGATGGCAATATCATAGAATGGGCGATACTGCTGAGTCAGGCGAGTCCAAATAACCTCTGCTTATTTGATGTGAAATTGCAAAATCTCGCATATAAGTCACGTTAAAAAGACATATTCATAGTCCGTAGAATGAGTTTTAAGTTGCGTGAACATCATGAGACTAGCATTTCAAACAGAAGGGCTTCAATGCATTGAAAATTACTTTGTTACACTCAATCCAATGTAAATAACTTTTTATTTTACACTAAATGAGCTCAATAAATGAGTTTGTGATTCTCGTATATTGTGTTGCACGAAGCCCATGCTGAAGGCTTCTGATGACTTTTTGCATGTAGAAAGTGGACAAGTTCATTGCTAATGATTACCTTTATATTTATAAAGGTGCGGTATTGGTGCATCTGAAGCCCATATCAGCTTTGTGTCAACGCCACCGCATCTGTTAAATATGAGCTCAAATGTGCTTATTTATTAGTGGTCGCGGCTCCGTGCAAAGGATGCAGGTTTTATAAAACAAACGGTCGCTCCGTGACGCACTAACACTCTATGCAGCATTAACATTGAAATCCAATGAGAAAATTTACGCTGTGCACCACTACGGCACACTGACCCTATAATCCCATGTTTATGGCGTCCATGAGTGTCAGGGAGATCTAATTACCAGCTGGATACGGTATTTGTCCCGATGAATTTAATCTGATTGGATGAAGTAGATTGATCGGTTGATCTGCGTTGTCTCTTCTAACATCCGCTGTTTTACCGCAAATCATAATATTTGTACTGTTATGTTACAGCAATATCTCGCTCACAATTTGGAAGTGTCTGATATCTTTCGGTAATTTCAAACACAAGAAAATAATTGCGACTGTTAAATCTATTAGAATGACAGATATTGCATTTTTATAAATACAATGAGCAGTTTCTTGTCAATCCTATCCTTCACATGAATAATGCGATGACAAGACGATTACCGACATCCTCAATCCATCGCGCTAAATTCGACAACTAAGTGAATATTTAATCCTGTATGAAATGTTGCAGCATCGTTCAAACGAGATGATAAGCCCCTTTGCCAAATACGCTTCCGGGAAATTAATAGCCGTTTATGGTAACAGTCTGAAAGCAGACAATTCATATGCAAGTAAGTGACCTTTGTGAAATAAGCTTTTTTATCAGTGAAAAATACGTGTTCTATATCCATACTATATTGCTATGTTGTACTGGTTCTTTAATGACGATTACAAACATTGTTCATCCATATGGTAAAGTTTTGCTATAAAAGATGCTAAGCCAGGGCTTCTCGAACAATTTATAATAAACAAAGTGATCCGTATTTTGTCACAAAATGAAGTTGATATGGGCGCACAATGCTGGTGGTATAAGCGCATAAACCATATATACCTCATACGCGATTTATTACCAACTGGTGTTTTAATGACTAGTTAGACACCATCAGCAATTTACCGGTATTAAACGCGCGATCCTCTCGTTTAGCGCCATTATACCAAGCGCGAGATGGAGGTGAGCTGAGCAGATAATGTACATAATAATAACTTATAAGAAGCAACAGGGCACACCAAATATAAAAAGAAAACTTAACGGTAGTCACTCAGAGATCAGTGTGAGTGGGTAAGATGTAAAAATCCATATTGCACAAACCCAAGAGCTCTGATGTCCTGCTCATTAATTCGTATCTTGCGGCAATGAAGCGTTGTTAAGGACTCACGGCTTGAGTGGCAGGTGTGATTGGTAAAGGTGGGCTTACGGCTTATTCACATAGCGTTAGCATCTGGTGTAATGCAATTCTGACTGGGCACCAAAGAAGACAAATTCTTTGAAGGGTCTTGTTTCACAAGATACGAGTACACTGTTAAGCTGCTGATGCTGTGCCATAATGAAGGTGCTGCCTGATGCATTGTTGAACATTCGCAGCTAAAGCTTCACTCTCCCACAACAACACCATACCGATCATAAAAGGCGCATTTGTGAAATACTGTGAAAATAAAAATCATTTCAAACGATCTCGTCTGATCGATGAAGCATTCAGATCATTTGACTACCTTACTTCATTATCGTAGTCGAAATCGCGAGCTCTGATTGGACAATCTAAATTGGAGCTACAATCAGAGCTCGCGATATATTTTCCCCAGACGAAGGTCTGATGGTCAATGAAATTCCGGGTACAGCAAACTTGCAAATTGGCTACAATAGTGATTTAACTCGCATACCTCAAGTACCCTTTTGGGTAGAAATGTCGGGGTGAATGGTTTTGTTAGGCAGATTGACATAGACATGGGGCGTGACAGGCTTGTAAAAGTGACTTCAGATGGTTGATGTAAGAGTTTTGGTGATCGGCGAAATCGATGTCCTCCATGGGTTTATGTATGCATAGAAGATAGCGGCCAGACGGCAATTCAAAATCCCTGAGGCCGTTAGCTGCGCCCATATATTAGACCCATATGACCCTCTTAAAGTCGAATATATTCCCACTCCGGGTAGTGTATGCTGGTACATGCTGAAACGCGCCATTCAGCCATCATATGCTGAATGCATACATTGCGATTAATTACTTTAATCAATAATTAAATCAGTGGTTCAGGATTCCTTCCCCGTTCATGGTATATACACGCACTAGTATTTTGTTCTTGTCTCAGCCAACTTACACCAAGACATTATCGTACCTTCAATGTTACTTACATCTGGCTCACTTCAAGTCCTGTGGGTTCACTACGACGATTCGTCAAATATAGGTGTCTTCCATGCAATAAATAATTTACGATAACATGCGAACCATGAGGGTCGGATCAAAAGATGTATTCAAATTACCTATAGCTGTGCAGCTAAAATTGCTGGAAATGCAGTGATACCTATCACCAACAATGCGGATCTCCAAAACGGGTTGTTCCTGGTACCTGACGTCATCAAATCATTGTTCAGTCGGTGAGAGACTTTCACACCATAAACCTGTCCCCACATGTCTAGCTTTTCTTAAATTAAGAAACAAAAAGAAAGGGCACTTTATCATAACGTGCGGTACCTAGACAATGTGATCAATTCATTGTTGTTGTAGGTCTTTTGTGTTCACCCTCTTGTGCGACTTCATTATGACGACCTGCAGAGCCATTCTCAAGAGAAGACGACAGACGTGTCACCATGATCGATATGCTAGGCTTATTGTAAACTTTTATGGCGCATCAACAATGCATGCAGTGTCAAATTAGCAACCCATAACTCTTCATATTATCATGGTTTCGTGACATAGTCTGCCTGTGTGATCCATCGAACGGGGCCACTCAGTGGGTCTAATAATATAATAGTATTATTGAAAGGTGATTATTATCACAAAGGGATAAGAAATGGCTTGGTTAGCGATTCAGAAGTAGCTTTCGTCACACGCTCGGAAAGGTCGCGGAATTAGATGAGACAATAACGATGTAAAATATAAATTTTACGTCACTGAACACCAGACTGGCGACGATGATTTAATAGCTCAAACCATGACGCGTGTTTGATGTATGATCCTTACAAGCAACCATGGCTTTACGGGCATTTGATCCGCTCCCACTATTACAGCATCTCCATCTAGTTGCCGCATTTTAGGTAAAACCACAGCTTGCATGATTGGAGTGAGAATCTTGCATTCCCAGGTGATTAACATATATAATAGTCAGGTTCATCTTTTCGACGTTTTATGTCGCCAAACATTGCAACGCGTCCGGTATTACATTATTATGATTATTTCAAATAGATGTGTCCCATTCTGGACCAAACAAGTGCGTAAGAGACAGGAACCATCTTTGGATCTACATTCCATCTGGTGTTTATGGAACTCGGTTCTAAATAATTCACACGTTATAATCGCCGGATGTATGTGAAAACAGATGACTCAGGACGCGTCGATTGATGGGTGCGAGCTGTAAACCGACGGATGGATTGAATAACGTGGAAAATGTCATTATCCAAGTCGCATGAATTTCGATGACTAACAGGTTACCGCGTTTTTGAATCACCAAGTGAACTCTTAAGTCTGGGTGCAGCATATTCATAAATCGATTATATTTTGAATCATACGCAGTCCCACTCCGAAAAAAATTGCATGTTCATTGTTTTGGTCTAGCATAGACGCATGAATTGATTTAAATGTAGTTTATTATCAACACTTATGCATCCAGCTACAGGGTCTGTTGATTAATTCTGGAAACAAATCAAATAAGTACAACGGTTATTCATATCGCAGTGATGTTGGTGCTTATGTTTCTAGCGACAAGATACATTTATACTTGTTTTTGTCATAAAGAATACTTAAATATACATCACAAACAAAGGCTATCATATTGAGGTTCTTTTGCCACCGTCATTCTAAGCCAAGCTAAGCAACTCCTTAGCAGTATTTACCGCACGACCATCCAGCACGAGATTGGAAGACCAGTCTTATAAGCAGAAACCAATCGATTTATTAATAATTGATATCATTTGTAAGTGAATCCTGAATCATAATGCAACAGATGGCAATTATGTGTTACTGGATGTTACTGCGTCAAGTTGATATATGTGGAGGTAAACCCTTGGTAGACGTCAACGCTTGTATCATAGTGTCATTTTGTTGATAGCAATATATCCGACGACTGAATATTGCGCAACTTTGATCACTAGATGTGTTTCTGTATTACTAGACGTTTGGTGGTCTCATATACCCTATGTTAACATAGCGCAATCCAGAAAAAGTGTCTCTCATTATCCATTTGTTACTGGTGGGAAGCAGTCGAGTTTCTTATCATTTATATCAATTGCAAGAGACGCCTGAGGCATAACATATGGTATTCATGTGTTAACGGATATCAATATATTAAACTGATTGATGCGTAGTGCTAACGCTGACTAGAACAGTGTTACTAGCTGTTACATTTCTACCACTCACAATAACAATTTACGTGAGCAAGCAGTAGGTACGCGTCCATTGTTACAGCAGAGCATCATGTGCGGCAGGATGCTTGTTTACCTCGGTGTCTATCTATCGTCATTAAAAAGAACCACTGATTAAATAATTCGCAGTATGCGATATCAAAACACGTCAACACGTCCCTGAATCAAATATTAGCCATTTTCATACGCTCTGACAATTGAAAAATGTAGATAAGCAAACATATGATTAAGTCGGTTGAAAATACTGCTTGCATACATGCGGCAAAATCTAATACCTAAATAATCAGTGGTGCATGTTGGAAAGGTGCACGCTTTACCTGTGTAGTGACAAATGCTCTACAAGCAGCGAGACGGTCGTTGTATTTATAATGCACAATCGTTCTTGGAAAAAGTCAACATGGTCATCGATCATAATTAAAACGGATATAACGTGACCCAAGGCGGTTAAATGTGCACTGAGACCATTCAGATTTATCATAATGAAGCGACTCTGTATTTCGTTGCACGATGTCCACGTGGAAGCAATAATATAATGCCTAAAAGTATCTCCTTCGTGATCGATATCATGGAAAACTTCATCAAAGGGTTAATCAAATGGGTTTATCTTGTTAAGATCTTAAAATGTATATCGAGTCAGGCATGTTACGGTGTAGTTTTTTTAAATGCATAGCTTAATTGTGTGTTTTGTAGAAGCACCACCGACCCACTTAGATAAAAGCTAATGTAATGCATAAATTGGTGCCACAGAATCGTTCTGGTGCTTGCTAAAATCCTAACAATCTTTAGTAGACTGATAAACCACGAAGATCACCACCCAGAGAGCTTCTGTATAAGTGCAAGCGACGATTACACTAAGAAGGGTTTACATAATTAGACCAGGGTCCTCAAGCTACGTGGATGGCTGCATACGCACTGACACTATTCACTAATTATCTGAGATGTTTTTGACTACCGAGACGTACAATATGAATTACCATCTGATAAGGCATGGCGATTCTGTTATCTACATCGATTGAATGATATGCACGCGCTGCTTCGTTCAGCAAATGGAATGTTCTCCCTATAGTTAACGTACCTATGACTTCTTAGGTAAGGAAAGTTATCGGAATGTTTACACCAATTATGGACAGAAGCATGGGTCCTGGTCGGATGTTTACATCAGAAGTATGAGTCCATTCAGGGAGAACACAGGTCAATAAAAAGCATATTTTATACCAATCGTTCCTAATAGTGGACCTCTTCCAAAGTCTCCTCGCACCTTCTATACATAATTTTGATCTTCGTGCCTTCATCAACACGAGTTTAGAAAGTGAACTCACATGACCAATGCCACTTTCTCTTCTAACGCTTCTTATTATATTAAATTTCGTTTAGTTCAGTAGCAGAATCGTTCAATAGAAAATCTCTGGTTATAAAATAATTGATTGATAAACTTGTTTCATGATATGATAAGCAACAAACTTCGTCTGTGCTGTGCTGATCAGTTATTTCTGTTCTCGCGGCTCCTATTGTTCGCAATATCGTTCAAGCAACATGCTGGCCTAGTATCTATATGTAACTATATATGACTAGCAGCGGTCTAGTTGCAGGGGCATAGATTACAATCGACATATATGATCATACCCCAAACGGTAGAAGGAGTTTACCCTTGCAATTGCAACAGTTGTTAGCTTGATATGATTGAAAATACGACTCCCATTCAGCTTCTCGCTCTGGTATTGCTACAACCACTGGACAGTGGACACTATGTGCATTAACTTGTTTCAGCCATGGCACAGAATATTGACATTGTAATGTTAATTGGGTTGAAACACGTTGATTAGTGGTAGGTACATCACGCGCATGTGTCATATATGTCATATGAACGGTTTATACATAGTTAATAACCGATATCTTGAAGGGAGCAATGCCATAAAATACTGAAGTAAGATGAAAAGCAAACGCTGGATTGATGTCATTGGGATGTCGCCACCATATACATTCTACCATCACTGCGTTATACGCAGCAATGTTATACACGTAGACGCCATAAAATTTCACTGCAGCATTCGGACATGTTATGCATACAGAATAACAACCAACACATATACATAATAAACATCGCTGTTAATATTAGAGAATATATAGACACCCACGTTTGTGTATTGTAAAATGACATCTGCACAATTCTCCCCAGATTACTGGTCACTCCGGCAACCAATCGATAGAAGAGGTACATCTAATAGCAATCGACAGGCACGAAGTAGATTGGCACTGAGGCATTCCCGCAGATAAAAGGAGATTGGCGCGATGGCACCTGCTTTTACCCACCAGTGGTAATCTTCGCAGCATGTATGGAGTATTTATTGTCCGCCGGAAACGCCACGAAATAATGCTATGCTTAGAAAGCATGTTGTCAGCTATATCCTGAAATATGCTGACACTACTCAGCGGCTTTTTGATACTTTTTAACGTTTAGTTCTGCCGGGTTGTTGATGGTCGTGGTCTGATGACTCGGGGTGTTTTAGTTTTTTTGTCATATACGCTAATGCTAATACAAATAAAATGATTGGTACAATACTACAATTCGTCAAATATAGGTGTCTTCCATGGAAACACTCATAATCAAAAGCATAACACTATAGCCAAAAATTGGGCACTTTATCATAACGTGCGGAACCTAGACAACTGATTTTCTTAAATTAAGAAACAATTCATTGTGCGGAACCTAGTTGATCAGGTCTTTTGTGTTCACCCTCTTGTGCGACTTCATTATGACGATCTGCAGAGCCATTCTCAAGAGGAGACGACAGACGTGTCACCATGATCGATATGCTAGGCTTATTGTAAACTTTTATGGCACATCAACAATGCATGCAGTGTCAAATTAGCAACCCATAACTATCATGGTTTCGTGACATAGTCTGCCTGTGTGATCCATCGAACGGGGCCACTCAGTGGGTCTAATAATATAATAGTATTATTGAAAGGTGATTATTATCACAAAGGGATAAGAAATGGCTTGGTTAGCGATTCAGAAGTAGCTTTCGTCACCCGCTCGGAAAGGTCGCGGAATTAAAAGAGGCAATAACGATGTACAATATAAATTTTACATCACTGAACACCATCCTCGCGACGATGATTTAATAGCTCAAACCATGACGCGGGTTTTGATGTATGATCCTTACAAGCAACCATGGCTTTACGGGCATTTGATTCGCTCCCACTATTACAGCATCTCCAACTAGTCGCCACATTTCAGGAAAAAACCACAGCTTGCATGATTGGAGTGAGAATCTTGAATTCCCAGGTGATTAACATATATAATAGTCATGTTCATCTTTTTCTACGTTTTATGTCGCCAAACATTGCAACACATCCGGTATTACATTATTATGATTATTTCAAATAGATGTGTCCCATTCTGGACCAAACAAGTGCGTAAGAGACAGGAACCATCTTTGGATCTACATTCCATCTGGTGTTATGGAACTCGGTTCTAAATAATTCACACATTATATGTATGAAATGACTAAGGACGCGTCGATTGATGGCGTGCTGTAATCGCCGGATGGATGTAATGGAAAATGTCATTATCCAAGTCCGTGACTAACAGATTACCGCGTTTTCTTATCACCAAGTGAACTCTTAAGTCTGGGTGCAGCATATTCATAAACCGACTATATTTTGAATCATACGTCCCACTCCGAAAAAACATTGTATGTTCATTGCTCTGGTCTAGCATAGACGCATGAATTTCGATTTGAATGTTTATTATCAGCAAACATAGATCTCAAAAATAATTTCTCGCTAAATTCTACCAAAAGCAAATGGTAAATGCACGGCAGGCTGCATTGGTGTCTGGGTTAGACACGCCTCCTGTCACACAATACGTCGGACGTACCAGACATCTCATGCCAGCTCCATCAGTCACATCGTAAAATTACTCCTTCATGATTGCATGGCATGGCGTTTTCCACCTGTATGATATTTAGTTTCTTAACCAACTATTTAAATCCTATAAACAGTCCCGAGCGCACTTATGCATCTAGCTACAGGGTCTGTTGATTAATTCTGCAAACAAATCAGCGGTACCACGGTTATTTATATCGCAGTTATGTTGGTGCTTATGTTTCTAGCGACTTATACATTTATACTTGTTTTTGTCATAAAGAGTACTTAAATATGCATCTTTAACAAAGGCTATCATATTTCCGTCAAACTTTGAGGTTCGTTTGCCACCGTCATTCTAATATAAGCTAAGCAGCTCATATTTACCGCATGGCTATCCGGTACGAATTTGGAAGACCAGTTTTATAAACAGAAACCAATCGATTTATTAATTGTTGATATCAATTGTAAATAAAACCTGAATCATAGCGCAACAAATGACAATAATGTGTTACTGGATGTTACTGCGTCAAGTAGATATATGTGGAGGTAAGCACTGGATAGACGTCAACGCTTGTATCATAATATCATTTTGTTGATAGCAACATATCCAACGACTGAATATCGCGCAACTTTGATCGTTAGATGTGTTTCTGTATTACTCGACGTTAGGTTGTCTCATATACCCTATGTTAGCATAGCGCAATCCAGTGTCTCTCATTATCCATTTGCTACTGGTGGGAAACAGTCGAGTTTCTTATCATTTATGTCAATTGCAAGAGACGCTTGAGACATAACATATGGTATTCATGAGTTAACGGATATCAATGTATTAAACTGATTGATGCGTAGTGCTAACGCTGACTAGAACAGTGTTACTAGCTGTTACATTTCTGCCACCCACATTAACAATTTAAATGACCTAGCAGTAGGTACGCGTCCATTGTGACAGCAGAGCTTCATGTGCGGCAGGATGCTTGTATACCTTGGTGTCTATCTATCGTCATTTAAACAGAAACACTGATTAAATAATTCGCAGTTATTCATTGTCTTACATTACAAAATGGCTCATGAACGATTGGTCAAAATTGCAGCATGCAATATAAAAACACGTCAACACGTCCCTGAATCAAATATTTATCATAAAAGTTGTTTGTGATTCTACGAGGAAGTAAATATATATTATGTTTTTGAAGTCATGAAGCGACTCTGTATTTCATTGCACGATGTCCACGTCGAAGCCATATACTGCCTAAAAGTATCTCCTTTGTGATCGATATCATGGAAAACTTCATCAAAGGGTTAATCAAAAGGGTTTATCTTATTAAGATCTTGAAATTTATATCATATACACATCCATGACGAGTAAGGCATGTTATGTTGTAGTTATTTGAAATGAATAGCTTAGTTTTGTGTTTTGTAGAAGCACCACTCATCAACTTAGATATAAACTTATGTAATGCATATATTGGTTCGTTCTGGTGCTTGCTAAAATCATCACAATCTTTAGCAGGCTGATAAACCACGAAGATCACTACCCAGAGAGCTTCTGTATAAGATCAAGCGACGATTACACTAAGAAGGGTTAACATAATTAGACCAGGGTCCTTAAGGTATGTGACAGGCTGCATATGCACTGACACTATTCCCTAATTTTCTGAGATGTTTTCGACTACCAAGACGTACGATATGAAATACTAACTGATAAGGCATGGCGATTCTGTTATCTGCATCGACTTACTGATATGCACGCGCTGCTTCGTTCAGCAAATGGAATGTTCTCCCGAGAGTTTACGTACCTATTTAGGTAAGGAAAGATATCGTAATGTTTACACTAATTATGGACAGAAGCATGAGTCCTGGTGGGATGTTTACATCAGTCCATTGAGGGAGAACACCGGTCAATAATAAGCATATTTGATACCAATCGTTCCAAATAGTTGACACCTTCAAAAGTCTCCTCTCACTTTCTAAGCAAAATTTAGATCTTCGCTTAATGTTAAGTTTATAAATGAACGCCAATTCATATGTGCCTTCATCAACACGAGTTGAGAAAGTGAAATCACATGACCAATGCCACTTTCCCTTATAAAGCTTCTTATCATATTACATTTCGTTTAGTTCAGTAGCAGAATCGTTCAATAGAAAATCTCTGATTATAAAATAATTGATTGATAAACTTGTTTTATGATATGTAAAGCCACCAACTTTGTCTGTGCTGTGCTGACCAGTAATTTCTGTCCCCCCGGCTCCTATTGTCCGCAATATCGAACAAGCAACATGCTGGCCCAGTATCTATATGTAACTATATATGACTAGCAGCGGTCTAGTTACAGGAGCATAGATTACAATCGACATATATGATCATACCCCAAACGGTAGAAGAAGTTTACCCATGAAATTGCAACAGTTGTTAGCTTGATGTGATTGAAAATACGACAGTGGACACTATGTGCATTGACTTGTGACAGCCATGGCATAGAATATTGGCTTTGTAATGTTAATTGGGGTAAAACACGTTGATAAGTGGTAGGTGCATCACGCGCATGTGTCATATACGTCATATGAACGGTTTATACATAATTAATAACCGATATCTTCAAGGGAGCAATGACATGAAATACTGAAGTAAGATGAAAAGAAAACGTTGGATTGATGTCATTGGGATGTCGCCACAATATACATTCTACCATCACTGCGTTTTACGCAGTAATGTTATATATACTTAGACGCCATAAGGTTTCACTGCAGCATTCGGACATGTTATGCATAAAGAATAACAAGCAACACATATACATTATCAACCTCTCTGTTAGTATTAGAGAATATATAGAAACCCACATTTTTGTATTGTAAAATGACATCTGCACAATACCCCCCGGATTACTGGTCACTCCGGCAACCAATCGATAGAAGAGGTACATCTAATAGCAATCGACAGGCACGAAGTAGATTGGCAATGAGGAATTACCGCAGATAAAAGAGATTAGCGCGCTGGCACCTGCTTTTACCCACCAGTGGTAATCTGCGCAGCATGTATGGATAATGTATTGTCCGGTGATGCTCAGAAACGCCACGAAATAATGCTATGCTTAGCAAGCATGTTGTCAGCTATATTCGGAAGTATACTGACACTACCCAGCGGCTTTTTGATACTTTTTAACGTTTAGTTCTGCCGGGTTGTTGATGGTCGTGGTCTGATGACTCGGGGGTGTTTAGTTTTTTTGTGATATACGCTATTGCTAATACAAATAAATGATTGGTACAATACTACAATTCGTCAAATATAGGTGTCTTCCATGGAATAAATAATTTACGATAACATGCGAACAATGAGGGTCGGATCAAAAGATGCATTCAAATCACCTATAGCTGTGCAGCTAAAATTGCTGGAAATGCAGTGATACCTATCACCAACAATGCGGATCTCCAAAACGGGTTGTTTCTGGTACCTGACGTCATTAAATCAATTGTTCAGTCGGTGAGAGACTTTCACACCATAAACCTGTCTAGCTTTTCTTAAATTAAGAAACACTCATAAAGCATAACACTCCAAGGGCACTTTATCATAACGTGCGGAACCTAGACAATGTGATCAATTCATTGTTGTTGTAGGTCTTTTGTGTTCACCCTCTTGTGCGACTTCATTATGACGATCTGCAGAGCCATTCTCAAGAGGAGACGACAGACGTGTCACCATGATCGATATGCTAGGCTTATTGTAAACTTTTATGGCACATCAACAATGCATGCAGTGTCAAATTAGCAACCCATAACTATCATGGTTTCGTGACATAGTCTGCCTGTGTGATCCATCGAACGGGGCCACTCAGTGGGTCTAATAATATAATAGTATTATTGAAAGGTGATTATTATCACAAAGGGATAAGAAATGGCTTGGTTAGCGATTCAGAAGTAGCTTTCGTCACACGCTCGGAAAGGTCGCGGAATTAAAAGAGGCAATAACGATGTACAATATAAATTTTACATCACTGAGCACCATCCTCGCGACGATGATTTAATAGCTCAAACCATGACGCGGGTTTGATGTATGATCCTTACAAGCAACCATGGCTTTACGGGCATTTGATTCGCTCCCACTATTACAGCATCTCCAACTAGTCGCCACATTTCAGGAAAAACCACAGCTTGCATGATTGGAGTGAGAATCTTGAATTCCCAGGTGATTAACATATATAATAGTCATGTTCATCTTTTCTACGTTTTATGTCGCCAAACATTGCAACACATCCGGTATTACATTATTATGATTATTTCAAATAGATGTGTCCCATTCTGGACCAAACAAGTGCGTAAGAGACAGGAACCATCTTTGGATCTACATTCCATCTGGTGTTATGGAACTCGGTTCTAAATAATTCACACATTATATGTATGAAATGACTAAGGACGCGTCGATTGATGGCGTGCTGTAATCGCCGGATGGATGTAATGGAAAATGTCATTATCCAAGTCCGTGACTAACAGATTACCGCGTTTTCTTATCACCAAGTGAACTCTTAAGTCTGGGTGCAGCATATTCATAAACCGACTATATTTTGAATCATACGTCCCACTCCGAAAAACATTGTATGTTCATTGCTCTGGTCTAGCATAGACGCATGAATTTCGATTTGAATGTTTATTATCAGCAAACATAGATCTCAAAAATAATTTCTCGCTAAATTCTACCAAAAGCAAATGGTAATGCACGGCAGGCTGCATTGGTGTCTGGGTTAGACACGCCTCCTGTCACACAATACGTCGGACGTACCAGACATCTCATGCCAGCTCCATCAGTCACATCGTAAAATTACTCCTTCATGATTGCATGGCATGGCGTTTTCCACCTGTATGATATTTAGTTTCTTAACCAACTATTTAAATCCTATAAACAGTCTGAGCGCACTTATGCATCTAGCTACAGGGTCTGTTGATTAATTCTGCAAACAAATCAACGGTACCACGGTTATTTATATCGCAGTTATGTTGGTGCTTATGTTTCTAGCGACTTATACATTTATACTTGTTTTTGTCATAAAGAGTACTTAAATATGCATCTTTAACAAAGGCTATCATATTTCCGTCAAACTTTGAGGTTCTTTTGCCACCGTCATTCTAATATAAGCTAAGCAGCTCATATTTACCGCATGGCTATCCGGTACGAATTTGGAAGACCAGTTTTATAAACAGAAACCAATCGATTTATTAATTGTTGATATCAATTGTAAATAAAGCCTGAATCATAGCGCAACAAATGACAATAATGTGTTACTGGATGTTACTGCGTCAAGTAGATATATGTGGAGGTAAGCACTGGATAGACGTCAACGCTTGTATCATAATATCATTTTGTTGATAGCAACATATCCAACGACTGAATATCGCGCAACTTTGATCGTTAGATGTGTTTCTGTATTACTCGACGTTAGGTTGTCTCATATACCCTATGTTAGCATAGCGCAATCCAGTGTCTCTCATTATCCATTTGCTACTGGTGGGAAACAGTCGAGTTTCTTATCATTTATGTCAATTGCAAGAGACGCTTGAGACATAACATATGGTATTCATGAGTTAACGGATATCAATGTATTAAACTGATTGATGCGTAGTGCTAACGCTGACTAGAACAGTGTTACTAGCTGTTACATTTCTGCCACCCACATTAACAATTTAAATGACCTAGCAGTAGGTACGCGTCCATTGTGACAGCAGAGCTTCATGTGCGGCAGGATGCTTGTATACCTTGGTGTCTATCTATCGTCATTTAAACAGAAACACTGATTAAATAATTCGCAGTTATTCATTGTCTTACATTACAAAATGGCTCATGAACGATTGGTCAAAATTGCAGCATGCAATATAAAAAACGTCAACACGTCCCTGAATCAAATATTTATCATAAAAGTTGTTTGTGATTCTACGAGGAAGTAAATATATATTATGTTTTTGAAGTCATGAAGCGACTCTGTATTTCATTGCACGATGTCCACGTCGAAGCCATATACTGCCTAAAAGTATCTCCTTTGTGATCGATATCATGGAAAACTTCATCAAAGGGTTAATCAAAAGGGTTTATCTTGTTAAGATCTTGAAATTTATATCATATACACATCCATGACGAGTAAGGCATGTTATGTTGTAGTTATTTGAAATGAATAGCTTAGTTTTGTGTTTTGTAGAAGCACCACTCATCAACTTAGATATAAACTTATGTAATGCATATATTGGTTCGTTCTGGTGCTTGCTAAAATCATCACAATCTTTAGCAGGCTGATAAACCACGAAGATCACTACCCAGAGAGCTTCTGTATAAGATCAAGCGACGATTACACTAAGAAGGGTTAACATAATTAGACCAGGGTCCTTAAGGTATGTGACAGGCTGCATATGCACTGACACTATTCCCTAATTTTCTGAGATGTTTTCGACTACCAAGACGTACGATATGAAATACTAACTGATAAGGCATGGCGATTCTGTTATCTGCATCGACTTACTGATATGCACGCGCTGCTTCGTTCAGCAAATGGAATGTTCTCCCGAGAGTTTACGTACCTATTTAGGTAAGGAAAGATATCGTAATGTTTACACTAATTATGGACAGAAGCATGAGTCCTGGTGGGATGTTTACATCAGTCCATTGAGGGAGAACACCGGTCAATAACAAGCATATTTGATACCAATCGTTCCAAATAGTTGACACCTTCAAAAGTCTCCTCTCACTTTCTAAGCAAAATTTAGATCTTCGCTTAATGTTAAGTTTTATAAATGAACGCCAATTCATATGTGCCTTCATCAACACGAGTTGAGAAAGTGAAATCACATGACCAATGCCACATTCCCTTATAAAGCTTCTTATCATATTACATTTCGTTTAGTTCAGTAGCAGAATCGTTCAATAGAAAATCTCTGATTATAAAATAATTGATTGATAAACTTGTTTTATGATATGTAAAGCCACCAACTTTGTCTGTGCTGTGCTGACCAGTAATTTCTGTCCCCCCGGCTCCTATTGTCCGCAATATCGAACAAGCAACATGCTGGCCCAGTATCTATATGTAACTATATATGACTAGCAGCGGTCTAGTTACAGGAGCATAGATTACAATCGACATATATGATCATACCCCAAACGGTAGAAGAAGTTTACCCATGAAATTGCAACAGTTGTTAGCTTGATGTGATTGAAAATACGACAGTGGACACTATGTGCATTGACTTGTGACAGCCATGGCATAGAATATTGGCTTTGTAATGTTAATTGGGGTAAAACACGTTGATAAGTGGTAGGTGCATCACGCGCATGTGTCATATACGTCATATGAACGGTTTATACATAATTAATAACCGATATCTTCAAGGGAGCAATGACATGAAATACTGAAGTAAGATGAAAAGAAAACGTTGGATTGATGTCATTGGGATGTCGCCACAATATACATTCTACCATCACTGCGTTTTACGCAGTAATGTTATATACTTAGACGCCATAAGGTTTCACTGCAGCATTCGGACATGTTATGCATAAAGAATAACAAGCAACACATATACATTATCAACCTCTCTGTTAGTATTAGAGAATATATAGAAACCCACATTTTTGTATTGTAAAATGACATCTGCACAATACCCCCCGGATTACTGGTCACTCCGGCAACCAATCGATAGAAGAGGTACATCTAATAGCAATCGACAGGCACGAAGTAGATTGGCAATGAGGAATTACCGCAGATAAAAGAGATTAGCGCGCTGGCACCTGCTTTTACCCACCAGTGGTAATCTTCGCAGCATGTATGGATAATGTATTGTCCGGTGATGCTCAGAAACGCCACGAAATAATGCTATGCTTAGCAAGCATGTTGTCAGCTATATTCGGAAGTATACTGACACTACCCAGCGGCTTTTTGATACTTTTTAACGTTTAGTTCTGCCGGGTTGTTGATGGTCGTGGTCTGATGACTCGGGGTGTTTAGTTTTTTTGTGATATACGCTATTGCTAATACAAATAAATGATTGGTACAATACTACAATTCGTCAAATATAGGTGTCTTCCATGCAATAAATAATTTACGATAACATGCGAACAATGAGGGTCGGATCAAAAGATGCATTCAAATCACCTATAGCTGTGCAGCTAAAATTGCTGGAAATGCAGTGATACCTATCACCAACAATGCGGATCTCCAAAACGGGTTGTTTCTGGTACCTGACGTCATTAAATCAATTGTTCAGTCGGTGAGAGACTTTCACACCATAAACCTGTCTAGCTTTTCTTAAATTAAGAAACACTCATAAAGCATAACACTCCAAGGGCACTTTATCATAACGTGCGGAACCTAGACAATGTGATCAATTCATTGTTGTTGTAGGTCTTTTGTGTTCACCCTCTTGTGCGACTTCATTATGACGATCTGCAGAGCCATTCTCAAGAGGAGACGACAGACGTGTCACCATGATCGATATGCTAGGCTTATTGTAAACTTTTATGGCACATCAACAATGCATGCAGTGTCAAATTAGCAACCCATAACTCTTCATATTATCATGGTTTCGTGACATAGTCTGCCTGTGTGATCCATCGAACGGGGCCACTCAGTGGGTCTAATAATATAATAGTATTATTGAAAGGTGATTATTATCACAAAGGGATAAGAAATGGCTTGGTTAGCGATTCAGAAGTAGCTTTCGTCACACGCTCGGAAAGGTCGCGGAATTAAAAGAGGCAATAACGATGTACAATATAAATTTTACGTCACTGAGCACCATCCTCGCGACGATGATTTAATAGCTCAAACCATGACGCGGGTTTGATGTATGATCCTTACAAGCAACCATGGCTTTACGGGCATTTGATTCGCTCCCACTATTACAGCATCTCCAACTAGTCGCCACATTTCAGGAAAAACCACAGCTTGCATGATTGGAGTGAGAATCTTGAATTCCCAGGTGATTAACATATATAATAGTCATGTTCATCTTTTCTACGTTTTATGTCGCCAAACATTGCAACACATCCGGTATTACATTATTATGATTATTTCAAATAGATGTGTCCCATTCTGGACCAAACAAGTGCGTAAGAGACAGGAACCATCTTTGGATCTACATTCCATCTGGTGTTATGGAACTCGGTTCTAAATAATTCACACATTATATGTATGAAATGACTAAGGACGCGTCGATTGATGGCGTGCTGTAATCGCCGGATGGATGTAATGGAAAATGTCATTATCCAAGTCCGTGACTAACAGATTACCGCGTTTTCTTATCACCAAGTGAACTCTTAAGTCTGGGTGCAGCATATTCATAAACCGACTATATTTTGAATCATACGTCCCACTCCGAAAAAACATTGTATGTTCATTGCTCTGGTCTAGCATAGACGCATGAATTTCGATTTGAATGTAGTTTATTATCAGCAAACATAGATCTCAAAAATAATTTCTCGCTAAATTCTACCAAAAGCAAATGGTAATGCACGGCAGGCTGCATTGGTGTCTGGGTTAGACACGCCTCCTGTCACACAATACGTCGGACGTACCAGACATCTCATGCCAGCTCCATCAGTCACATCGTAAAATTACTCCTTCATGATTGCATGGCATGGCGTTTTCCACCTGTATGATATTTAGTTTCTTAACCAACTATTTAAATCCTATAAACAGTCCGAGCGCACTTATGCATCTAGCTACAGGGTCTGTTGATTAATTCTGCAAACAAATCAACGGTACCACGGTTATTTATATCGCAGTTATGTTGGTGCTTATGTTTCTAGCGACTTATACATTTATACTTGTTTTTGTCATAAAGAGTACTTAAATATGCATCTTTAACAAAGGCTATCATATTTCCGTCAAACTTTGAGGTTCTTTTGCCACCGTCATTCTAATATAAGCTAAGCAGCTCATATTTACCGCATGGCTATCCGGTACGAATTTGGAAGACCAGTTTTATAAACAGAAACCAATCGATTTATTAATTGTTGATATCAATTGTAAATAAAGCCTGAATCATAGCGCAACAAATGACAATAATGTGTTACTGGATGTTACTGCGTCAAGTAGATATATGTGGAGGTAAGCACTGGATAGACGTCAACGCTTGTATCATAATGTCATTTTGTTGATAGCAATATATCCAACGACTGAATATCGCGCAACTTTGATCGTTAGATGTGTTTCTGTATTACTCGACGTTAGGTTGTCTCATATACCCTATGTTAGCATAGCGCAATCCAGTGTCTCTCATTATCCATTTGCTACTGGTGGGAAACAGTCGAGTTTCTTATCATTTATGTCAATTGCAAGAGACGCTTGAGACATAACATATGGTATTCATGAGTTAACGGATATCAATGTATTAAACTGATTGATGCGTAGTGCTAACGCTGACTAGAACAGTGTTACTAGCTGTTACATTTCTGCCACTCACATTAACAATTTAAATGACCTAGCAGTAGGTACGCGTCCATTGTTACAGCAGAGCTTCATGTGCGGCAGGATGCTTGTATACCTTGGTGTCTATCTATCGTCATTTAAACAGAAACAATGATTAAATAATTCGCAGTTATTCATTGTCTTACATTACAAAATGGCTCATGAACGATTGGTCAAAATTGCAGCATGCAATATAAAAACACGTCAACACGTCCCTGAATCAAATATTTATCATAAAAGTTGTTTGTGATTCTACGAGGAAGTAAATATATATTATGTTTTTGAAGTCATGAAGCGACTCTGTATTTCATTGCACGATGTCCACGTCGAAGCCATATACTGCCTAAAAGTATCTCCTTTGTGATCGATATCATGGAAAACTTCATCAAAGGGTTAATCAAAAGGGTTGATCTTGTTAAGATCTTGAAATTTATATCATATACACATCCATGACGAGTAAGGCATGTTATGTTGTAGTTCTTTGAAATGAATAGCTTAGTTTTGTGTTTTGTAGAAGCACCACTCACCAACTTAGATATAAACTTATGTAATGCATATATTGGTTCGTTCTGGTGCTTGCTAAAATCATCACAACCTTTAGCAGGCTGATAAACCACGAAGATCACTACCCAGAGAGCTTCTGTATAAGTGCAAGCGAAGATTACACTAAGAAGGGTTAACATAATTAGACCAGGGTCCTTAAGGTATGTGACAGGCTGCATATGCACTGACACTATTCCCTAATTTTCTGAGATGTTTTCGACTACCAAGACGTACGATATGAAATACTAACTGATAAGGCATGGCGATTCTGTTATCTGCATCGACTTACTGATATGCACGCGCTGCTTCGTTCAGCAAATGTAATGTTCTCCCGAGAGTTTACGTACCTATTTAGGTAAGGAAAGATATCGTAATGTTTACACTAATTATGGACAGAAGCATGAGTCCTGGTGGGATGTTTACATCAGTCCATTGAGGGAGAACACCGGTCAATAACAAGCATATTTGATACCAATCGTTCCAAATAGTTGACACCTTCAAAAGTCTCCTCTCACTTTCTAAGCAAAATTTAGATCTTCGCTTAATGTTAAGTTTTATAAATGAACGCCAATTCATATGTGCCTTCATCAACACGAGTTGAGAAAGTGAAATCACATGACCAATGCCACTTTCCCTTATAAAGC
This sequence comes from Urechis unicinctus, assembly GCA_034190875.2. Lineage (NCBI taxonomy): Eukaryota > Metazoa > Annelida > Polychaeta > Xenopneusta > Urechidae > Urechis > Urechis unicinctus. Next base: position 62,485,845 of record CM067349.1, on the reverse strand, counting down.
TTCTTATCATATTACATTTCGTTTAGTTCAGTAGCAGAATCGTTCAATAGAAAATCTCTGATTATAAAATAATTGATTGATAAACTTGTTTTATGATATGTAAAGCCACCAACTTTGTCTGTGCTGTGCTGACCAGTAATTTCTGTCCCCCCGGCTCCTATTGTCCGCAATATCGAACAAGCAACATGCTGGCCCAGTATCTATATGTAACTATATATGACTAGCAGCGGTCTAGTTACAGGAGCATAGATTACAATCGACATATATGATCATACCCCAAACGGTAGAAGAAGTTTACCCATGAAATTGCAACAGTTGTTAGCTTGATGTGATTGAAAATACGACTCCCATTCAGCTTCTCGCTCTGGTATTGCTACAACCACTGGACAGTGGACACTATGTGCATTGACGTGCTTCAGCCATGGCATAGAATATTGGCTTTGTAATGTTAATTGGGGTAAAACACGTTGATAAGTGGTAGGTGCATCACGCGCATGTGTCATATACGTCATATGAACGGTTTATACATAATTAATAACCGATATCTTCAAGGGAGCAATGACATGAAATACTGAAGTAAGATGAAAAGAAAACGTTGGATTGATGTCATTGGGATGTCGCCACAATATACATTCTACCATCATTGCGTTTTACGCAGTAATGTTATATACTTAGACGCCATAAGGTTTCACTGCAGCATTCGGACATGTTATGCATAAAGAATAACAAGCAACACATATACATTATCAACCTCTCTGTTAGTATTAGAGAATATATAGAAACCCACATTTTTGTATTGTAAAATGACATCTGCACAATACCCCCCGGATTACTGGTCACTCCGGCAACCAATCGATAGAAGAGGTACATCTAATAGCAATCGACAGGCACGAAGTAGATTGGCAATGAGGAATTACCGCAGATAAAAGAGATTAGCGCGCTGGCACCTGCTTTTACCCACCAGTGGTAATCTTCGCAGCATGTATGGATAATGTAATGTCCGGTGATGCTCAGAAACGCCACGAAATAATGCTATGCTTAGCAAGCATGTTGTCAGCTATATCCGGAAGTATACTGACACTACCCAGCGGCTTTTTGATACTTTTTAACGTTTAGTTCTGCCGGGTTGTTGATGGTCGTGGTCTGATGACTCGGGGTGTTTAGTTTTTTTGTGATATACGCTTATGCTAATACAAATAAATGATTGGTACAATACTACAATTATCGAAGAACATCACTCAATCTCACAAAGAAGTTATGCCATCTACGTCACACAATACGTATTTGATAAAACAAGCATCTATATTTGTCATAATTCATCAAATAATATAACCCATCTCAGCAAGTACCAGCCTAGCTGCGCGGGTCGCCCTGACTGCGCCACCCTTCTGTGTGCACAAGTAAAAGCAGCGATTGTGTCACGCCCTGCATCCGGAGCATCATCGCAATATTCGTAACGTTCTGTACTCAACCATCCTCATCAACTTGTTCAATGTAATCGCCGCTGCCGGCTGAAGTAATTCACACCACTAAGCATAGCGTTGCCTGATAGCGAATTTTGCGCATACACGAGCGCTTCAATGCCTCATGCGTGTTAATATGCACAAACAGGGTAAGGAATGCCTGTCTACGTCTTAGCCTGTAAGTCAACGTCGAGGTAGCCCATTAATTGCATTATCGTCTAGCTGTAAGCTAGATGAGGTATGGCCTGTCACGTTTATTGCAACATAGCAGTGAGTTCCTGTCGGTGATGTGATGTAACATGCAACGGTGGTTTATGCAGAGGATAACAACACAGGCAAAGGTAACGGGTAAAATCTACTTCATTTGTATGAGTACGATTGGCAATCTATCGCATTTATGTCAATAGAAATGACGGCTTGTGCTCGGACTAGGACAATCTTACAAGAACTTAGTTGGTGCGAACGAGGACGAATTGCTATATCAAGCTACTGTGTTTTAGTAAGCGTCCATTCCGTATACAAACAAAGGTTCGGATATTTGTTCATCCGTCAAACAAATTACCCTGGCCAACGCCCGACGATTGAAGTAAGCAAAGTAGTGTAAATGTTGATGGGAAAATCCAATCAACACTGACGGAAACGATAATCGCCTGGTGTGATTAGGCCCAGGTAAGCCCTTGGTAGCGGCGTAAGTTTACTAACAAAGCGAGCCACGATTCGCTGCAGTTATTGGTCATAATAAATCAGCATAGCTTACCCAGAAGTCGATATGGCTGTTTTGGGCGTGCCACCATGTACTAGCGTGGCGGGAACCTGTATTTTCGATTGAACTTAGTAACAAGCAATATCAACGGGCGCCTACCAAAACACTTTTAGCAGTGCCTAGAGAGCTCCGTGAACACATCCCTGGTGGGCAGAGCACTGTTTTGCCATTGTGAATGTTTTTATAGATTCTGGGTTGCAGTCGCCTCTGCCACTAAACGACAAGCATGTGTTTAAATCATTTGAATACTAACAGCATAGAAAGGTGGATTGAGCCCACTTAGCATAGCTATAAGCCAATTGCGCTTCGCCCATGAATCGGTATGACATTCCTGATTTAGGAAGATAACGGTAGCCGCTCACCGCTTGGTAAGCTGTTAACACATGCCACTTAAGTTGTAAAGCGATTTTGGACAGTATTCCAGGATGCAAACATTCGAGGAGCACAATTTATAGTGAGAACATGTTTGTGATAAGAATGGAAGAGGATAATCATTGCACCTATTGGGAAACGTCGATATCACTCAACCTACATGTATCACTAGCATAGCATCTAAAGCGATCTTATGTACGTCAAAACTTGACAAGGTGACTTCGCTCTGACGTGAAGTTTCATGGGAACATGCATAATATACCTTTAATCATTGACGCATACTGACGTAAAAGTGCTGTAGGACGTGTAACGAGTAGTTCCCCCGAGTGGAGCACGAGTGAAAGCCCATCTCTTTCGCTGGCATATACGAGAAGTTTTCTGTTACTGCCTACTGTCGTGTGTTGTTTAAGTTATGTATTTTACAAATCAATGGCAATCCATATTGCTCTTGTAACTGAAGTTTCTTTTGGATAACAGTCTCAAAGAGTTATTGTTTAGACGTATCCATTTACACTTAAGAGATTGAAAGATAGCTTGAATGAATGATTCTAATTGAGTTCCACTATTTAATACATGTCAATTGTTTGGCAACAGTAACCATTCTGACTGGCTTTTGACTGAAACGCTACCTTGTGTGAGCGTTAAGTTACTGCAAATGCTGTATTCACATGGTTGTCATTCGATGTCCTGTCGGACCATTCAAACGATCAATTGAGCATAAATGCTCATGACTTTACTTTGAAGAGCGATAACTATTTTCATTTGACTAAGATTGAATGACTTGCATTAGTCATGTGGTTATCATACAACATCATTAATTTCCTGGGACGAGAATTTCTACAAGGGGCTCATCAGCCTGGTTGAACGATACTGCTTAATGTAAGTATCATTTATTCACGCATTTGTCAATTTGGTGTGATGGATAAGGTCAAATAGTGAGCCTTTTGTATATTTATGTAAAATATTTATAATAGATATACAATGAAACTTAATTTATACGGTAAAGAAAGACAGAGCATTGCAGTTAATGCAGAATTTCCACAAGAGTAGAACATGAATGATAGAAATTCTTTCCGTGTTTTTGAATATGAAGCAAATTAGGAACGACTGATTAATTATCTATTCATCACCTTTCAATAAAAAAATTGTTGTTTAATGCCAATTGCAAAAGCAAAAAACAGTGAACTGTACCGACGCGGTTTTTCACCTGTCCATAATCTTGAAATTCATACGCTCAAAACCTTTGCCGCGTCTATTGAGTAAATAGATAAACCTGAGGTTACATGGTAAGTATGCCGCTGTGACATCCCGATAGGTGTTTAAAAATATATATTAAACAGAATGTTAGTGTGCCCGAAAGTTCGACAGTTTATAAATACCTGTATTGTTTGAAACAGCTACACCTCGATATTCATATGTTGGCATTCTTCATAAATTGGTAATTCTGAAAAGATCATATTACATATATGCCATCACACAGAGCTAAATTTGGTTTCAGGCAGACACATGCCACGCAATACTAAACATTATACAATACCATGCATGAATGAATGCACATTAGGATATTAAACACATGATTATTTGCCATGGAGACGTGGCCGGAGAGGCAAGATGCACGTCTTACCTGGAGACGAATGAGGCATGCGATGCATCAAATAGTTTGTCATTTTCTATGAGGGGGATGTGGATGAACAGCAATGCTTAATTGGTTGGACAGATTGACGTAGGACACTGCTGTTTGCTAAATCTGACCGCTTTTGAATGGAACTTTAAGCATCCAAGCTCAGCAAAACACAATAACAAGGGATGTTTGTTTGACGTTGGGCGCATTATGCATTATTAATTCGTTGCATACCAAATATTGCTAGTGCCAGACATAGGAGTTCATCTGGATAAATATATGACGAAAACTGCTAGTTTGCCAAAGACGTGAATGATGGCATTCCCCATTCCACTCACAAGGAAAATATCATGTAATAACAACTTTCAGTAACCATACGATGACCGATGACGTGTGAATTATTTAGAACCCTGTTCCATAACACCTGCAGTATAGTACGAGTTTTACTGTCTCTTACGTACAGCGTTGAAAATGCGACACGCGTCTATTTGATTCATCAATATTGCAAATGCTATAACGCTGTGCACTCGGGCGGTTCGTGAACGCGTGTCTTCATCACCTCTCCGAGGTCTTTGGGATAAGGCCAGGTAATATTACACAGTAGAGCCAATTGGCAGTTTAGACACAGAACTTACATTGCGCCACAGTTTACCCGCAGTGATATGATCCAGCCATAACCCTTTTATCTTAATCACTCATTTGTCTGTTATAGATAATTGTTTGCTCAACCCATAATTCACTAAATAACCAATTATGACGGTGATGTATGCACTAAATGTCATACATCGAGTAAGATAGACCTCTTACAGTAATGAATCATCAATCTATCAAGGCGTAATATTAAGCGTAAATGATGTACAATATCAATTGTAATTGTTTGCCAATAAGGGCTTAAGCATCATTCATTAGACATAAGCTTAACCCACTGTAATTATTACCACTGTGCTCGAATACGATTTATGGACATCCACTGGTATGATTTCTCTCATCGTGCAATGTTGCTTTGCAATGTTGCTTTGCAATGTTGCTTTGCAATGTTGCTTTGCAATGTTGCTTTGCAATGTTGCTTTGCAATGTTGCTTTGACCTGGCAATGCTGTCATTATAAGTGTATTTACAAGTGTGGGGGGCTGCTACAATCATTGACTGTGGCTGTTTTCTCGTACAGCGGAAGTTACTTGATTTGCAACTGAAACTGTTAGTAAGAAATTGTTATGTATGCGAATGCATAATTAGTACCCGTTCCAGTATTTGGTTGCGTGGCAGGATCGATTTTTGGAGACTACGAGGTCTTTAGGTTAAGGAGTTTGAAGTCCTTTTTTTCCCTTGATCTTTACCAAAAACACATTGCTCCAGATCGTCGATAACATTTATAACCCCAGAATGCACACATTATGTGTAGCCTGACAATTCCTGAAACGTGTCTGCTTAGGCACACATTCGTATTAACATAATTACAGTAGCTCGGGATATGAAGCTAAGAATTAACTTGAGCGAGAGGATCTGCAATAGTAGTAAAAACAATCTGCTTATGATATGCACATGGTATGTATGCCCTAAATAGTGTTCCGTTAGACAATGTTTCGCGTATGATAATATCGAACGAGGGCACATACCTTCTTTCAGTGAAATATGAATCCGGAATACTAGGCCCTCCCTAGTTTGGCAGGTGCTGGTAGATATAAAAGTTTTAATATGTGCATTCTGTCGACCATCATACGACTACTTTTGTGCGCATGTAACTAAGATTGACAAATTACAGGACGATTATGCGGTATCAACTTATGCAATACGCTTTTATTTCATCATATATGACACAGATCCCTTTGATGAGGAAGCATTTCCTTTATGTCTGCTAATGAATAACCCATATTCCTGTGACATAATACATCGCAATGTCGAATTAACAAATATCATTGTTAGCCAGAGAATATACTACACGCTTTTGAATCAAAATGTTAATAGCAGAAAAGTATGTCAATTTTGTGTTGCTGCCATTGCTTGGCTGATGTTATTATACAGTCATGTATGATTTACTGCTTATCAAACACGCCGCTGCCACAGGATGTGTTAATATAAACATCAGTTCAGGCTTTCCTTGTGGTGGGGTCGGTCACTACCTATTGCGCAGATCCGGAATCTCGCTTAGGAATGATCGTTGCGGTTAATCAGCCTGATGAAGCTGGTGAGGATTTCTATACGTTACATTAGCTTTCATCTACGTGGGTTAGTCGTGCTACTACAAAACACTCAACTGAACTATTCATGTCATGTAACTGCACTGTAACATGCCTGACCAAACTTCACAAGATAATTGCGTTGGATTAATGCTTTGATGAAGTTTGCTTTTCGGTTTTAGATTGCTTCAACTTGGACATCTTGCAACGTAAAACATGTCGATCACAAATCCTTAAATTTGAAATTGAGCACATACAACAAGTCAACCTGCACACCTCAACGGGTAAATCGTTATTTGCAGAAGGGCATGTGTTACTAGGAAAAATGTAATGCATTTGACTCGGAGTAGGACATGACGTTTACTTGTAATGCTACTTGACATTCACATGGTTATATATGAACATATCTTTTATAACTTGTACGCGAGGATATTGGTTTTGTAGCTGGGTTTTGGTTGGGTTCATACGCGGGTGTTGCTGGGAATTGCTGTAACGTTTAGAGAAACAGTAGCGCCCCTTCAAAAAAGTGAAAACAAACATTGATTTATACTTAACATATTCAAACCGCAAGTATATGTGTCATGCATCGAACATTTAGCAACGAACGTCCTTGCATCACTATGGACCTAGCAGTTGATATATTTATAAAGGGTGTTCAGCACGAAGACATCAAGCTTCGTCTCCTATCATAACATGCTTCATAATCATGTTATGAGCTGAGAGAAGTAGCTTGCACGCCCCTTCACCATTTCACCCAAACTTCTGGCTTGATATGTATTGAAGCCCATGCCATGTACCATCAGCATTAGACAACAATTCCCTGATACCAGAAATCTCGGGGCCAACGTATTCAAGTACAGAATGCTCTCAATACTGCACCAAACGGAAGATGATATCCGTTGATATGACGACAGCCAGAAGCAGCAGTATTTACCCAAGTTATGTTGCTTCCACTGAAAGGAGGGGCTTATTGCAGGATATCCTATAACTTTGCCGTTAGAATTACTGATCTCTGACGAATAGTAATTAACGCGATGGTAAGTGATTGTTAGCATCTGTAGTTAGCTCTATAGCATGCTTTAGCATCACATGACATTACACATTACACATCACGTACCAGCCGTTCTCCGTCTCCCGTCGGTAGGTTGTGTTAAAATCGTGGGTGACATATGCATGATACTCTCAGCCGGCTCATGTAATTCCCACCACTTATCATAGCCTGATCACCGTTCAATGATTAATATGCACATCCGAGCCATCTGAATCCTTGTGAACCCACATATGAAGTTAATCATCAATGACAGGGTAGCGATAAATTCCCTAATCGCTTTAAAGTAAGCTAGGCACGTCTAGTCACGTTTATAAAGGGCGGCGGATTGTTGTAACGACCTACAAATCAGCTGCTTAGAAACATGTGAATAAATTTCCGCGTTCCAGCCCTGTCATTGAACAGCGCCACCAAGGATGACGGTTATTTCTGTTAGGAGATGTTGCCGATATTTCCACGTAGTGCACTGAAGATATAAGCTTGCCGATCGTCTGAACACACCTCAATGGGCTTATCAGTGAATGACCAAATTGCTTAAATTGTCTTGAGGCAGAATGATAAGTGATCAAACATGCACTTGATAATGTCGGGATAACTTTTGTACAAAATCGCTAAACACCGCCATGAAAATGACGGAGTGTCGACCCGAGATTTAACATTTACATCAGGCTTATTCATTTGTACGTTGGAGATGGCTTCCAGATATGTCGATGTGTATAATATCTCTTGATAGGTTATGTCATGTAGCAATGACCTATGAAACCTGACTTCTGGAGTGCAACATCAACAGCATGTTGAAGCAATTTCATGTACAAAACACTGACAGGTCCGTTGTGCGAATACTTGAGAGTAATACAATACTCTAAGCAATCGACAATACTTTGTTATGCTGTAGGGGGAGGACGATTGTTGAAAAGTAAAATGTGGAAATAACTTGCAAATCTACGCCAGCTTTCAAAGTATTACACTCTTTTGCGAGGTTGATCAGCATAGCAATTTGTGCCCTTTCGCAGTTATGTAGCATGCGCATTGCTTTATGTACACGTAATACACCACGTATGTCTGCACGAACCAATCATGTTGACAGCCAATATCAATTATGTGTCTTACAATGATTCCCTCATGCATTGTTACAAAGAACGACATAGAAAACTCAATATGACAAAGACTTTGAACATTTGTTGCATACGCACAATTGTTCTGTCAAAATCAAAAACTGAAAAAAACCATGCAGGCGGTTATATAAGATTGCCATGTGATGTATGCATGTAGAAATCATATATCTTATGAAGTAGGGCTATATTGGCTCTGATGACGCTATATCTACCTCTTACCTCTCGCAACATTTGTTGCATACGCAAAATCTTTCTCTCAAAATCAAAAACTGACAAAACCATGCAGGCGGTTATATAAGATTGCCATGTGATGTATGCATGTACAAATCATATATCTTATGAAGTAGGGCTATATTGGCTCTGACGCTACCTCTTATCTCTCTCTCTCTCTCTCTCTCTCTCTCTCTCTCTCTCTCTCTCTCTCTCTCTCTCTCTCTCTCTCTCTCTTTCTATATCTCTTACTATCTACTGCAATCCATTATCGCATCTTGATTTTAGCCTTAGTACAAATAAATAGTAGAATCAGAAGAATATATTTGACATATATCAATTACTATCAAGATGAAATATAATTCGGTCTGCGCAGATAGGTAGATGTGATGTGACTAATGCAAGCGTTATAAATGGCTGGTCGATAGTCTGATCAATACTTTTATATGTTGATCAGTCCGTGTATGCCTTATTGTTAAACCTGTTTATATAAGCCTTTTTGTTTGACCAGTCCATATAAACGATTTAGTTTGACCTGTCTGTATAAGCCTTATTGTGTGAACAGTCCATATAAGTCTTATAGTACAGCTATCTATGATATTTCGTCGCACACTAAAGCTGCATAACAACGAAATTTACGACATCAGCGACATAGCCCTGCTTTGATCTTTGACTAACGTAGTAACACGGTTCAAGGATTTCGTGACATTAATGGGGCAAATATAAATCTATATTTACAGTTATAGACGCATGCTATTGAAAGGCAAGCTTACCACACAATGCCTCCATGTCACTGCCATACATCTCTTAAAACCATTAAATAATCCACATCCTATGTGATATTAATGATAGCTTGGAAGCCATTCGGCTTACATCACTGGTTCTAAATTATTCCTGGTATGGGTAAGTATGTGGATAGAATGTGAAAATAATTAAATCCTCTTTGAAACTATGTCTCTGCCAAGGGCCATCAACTAGGCTGTATCGCAACAACGAGCTTCCCTAAGAGGATTACAGTCAAAGGGTTTTACATAATTAAAACAGGGTCCTCAAGGCACGTGGCCGGCTGCATACGCACTGGCACCATTCACTAATCATCTGCGATGTTATCGAACAATGTGAAATATAATATGAATTATTATCCGATGCGGTTTAGCGATTCGCAGCATATCAATGGGCTGCATGCCTTCTGCCGTCTACAATGATGATTGATTGATTGATATGCACGCGATGCTTCTCTCAGCAAATCAAATATATTCTATCTAGAGATAAAACGCTCTTTCCAACACATCGTTTTCATTGCTAAAAGGAATAACATGTCTGTGACCAGAAGCAATAGCTTGATCTTTATCAAGTACGAGATAAGAGCATGAATAATTAACGGCATACGGCGTCGCAGGAAGCATTTGTAATTGAGGACCGATTAAAGGAGCTTGCTTTGTCTTCCAATGGGGCGTATGTGGTCTTTGTAATCAGCGTTACCAGCAAGAAAACTTGCTTGGTGTTTTACCCGGCAATTAATGCATGGCTGAACTATTGAGTCATTATATTCTCTGATATTTGTTTGGTAACAATGATTTGAGCGCACCATTTCAATTAGATCGCTTTACCGGCGTAAAACGCAATATCACTCCTTTGCGCAGGATATCTGTAATTGAATTTCGGTGTAGCATGTTGCAAACAACTCAGTGCTAGAATGCTCTCCATTCATTGTTAATGAAAACCTGCAGACCTCCCAATTTTACAACACTGCACAGCAACCTGTGTTCATCAAGTTACCCAGCCTCACATAAAGACACCAGTGACATACGACTTCATAGTCCGCGATGTTAAGAATCGTATCTGATGGAACACCTTGCTTGCAGCGGAGCACTGTTCAATTGTAGCTGTTCAAGAGAAGCGAGAGAAGCGTTATTAGAGTGACGACCAACGTTTATCCTCGGGGATTTTGACAATTGGAATAATTTGCGCTGGTCATTAATTGTCTTTTATATTCCATATGGTTGCCACATTGAAAACATTATTATTAGATATTATCGTTCTTGTATGGATACCCCTACGCTTATCTCTCCATGGCGTCTCATTTATGCAATGGCAACCCCGCGTTGCGCCTCCTAAATGAACGCCTTAAGGTGCGCGTTAATGCATTCCATCCGTTAAATTTACATAACACGAGACGTATATACACATTCCTACAACAAACCCCAATTAGCGACAGAAACATGCGATTCGATCTTTGTTAGTTAATTTACCAATGCCCACTCCATGATGTTCTTTCACATAACGTCTGTATAATACATACGGACATATTTGATGATGATTTGTTCAATCCAATATATTCTAGCGCTAAGTCAACATAATTCATTTTGAAGTTCTTTCGCCACTTAGGAAGCGTAATAACAAATATTTGATAATCTACTTCTACCATCAGTTACCTTGTATTATTTGCTATGCATTCACTTTGCACACAGTTAAGGAAAATCCCGGCCCATCTATAATACACTGACAAGAAGCTTTCTCCTATCCCTATTTCTGTAAAATAAGCACCACCGGCAATTTGAATAATTCATACTTTACCTCATTGTGATGTTTGCAGTGACATTAACGCATAGACTTGTAAAATGATGATTGATCCTATTATTCATTCCAATTGCAACACATTTGAATGTTGATGTTAAGCCTGTCGCTCTCTTACAAATAAGGTTAGAAGTTGGGAGTAGCTTGAACATAGCTGCGACCAGCACGAACAGCCGTCACATCAGCTGCAACCAGCACCCATAGTCGTCACATCAGCTGCGACCAGCATCAATAGCCGTCATATCAGCTGCGACCACCATTAATAGCCGTCACATCAACTGCGACCAGCACTCATAGCCTTCACATCAGCTATGACCAACACCTATAGCCGTCACATCAGCTGCGACAAGCATCAATAGCCTTCACATCAGCTGCGACCAGCACCCATAGCCGTCATATCCAGTTTAGACTTATCCAGTTTAGCTTAAGAGTACAGCGCAAATAATGCTCCTTTTGTACAAACAAGCATTATCAAAACCCTAAAATGCGTGGTGTCACTGTGATGCGATGGCTATGAAAATGTGGCAGTTATTATTCCCCAAGCCACAGAGCCATTCATACGCTTGGGGATATGCACCGGTGAAATAAAAATTCATACACCACTGGTTAAGGGTGAGCAGATGGTGTAATAATACTTCAGCTAGGTAGCAAGTATAGAGTTTTTATGACGCTATGGTGCTCGCATACACAGCCATGTAGCGAGATAGACAGTTTGTTTCAAGGCACGGGTACACAGTGTGCGAGCCCCATGTTCATCAGCTATACACACTATTTGCTATTAAAAATCATGCATCGGCTTAAATAATTATCATAATTTCATTAGACAAGTAGAGGATACGACGTTTATATCGATTCCTGCTAACAAACCTATGGTTTAAAAACCTGATAACGCTAGTTCTTATAACATAACGCGTATGGAATATAAATGCTGACATGAAGAATGTCATGGAGTGTGTGGAACATTCCTATACGCGGCTATAAGGGCCTTCATAGCAGAGCAAGTGTTTGCTGTCAGTGTTGGCGTATCTAGACAACACAGCAACAGCGCAATAACATAACATATGACCCATGAACCTTGCCGGAGCAATTGACTTTCGACAGGCAACAGTTACCACAAGGGTATATACATGGGAGCTCATGAATAGATCGTGCTCGGTGTATCATTGTAACTATCTTAATGCCGGTGAAACCGAAAAGACAGTATTTCGATATATTTAGTGTTTCAACTGACTGATAATTATGACCGATGAGCTTAGTAACATATTTTGGTTAAAGCAATGTAGTCCACAGCCATAGGCGCAATTAATAATCGTTTAACCTTAGCCTGGAGGCATTCTTTGTCGTTCCCTTATGTGAGCAAAGTCATCTCCGACGCCGAAGAAAGAAGACTGTTATGTCAAGCAACGTTTTTCTCCTCATAAAGCAGTTAGCTCAGTTGCATAAACATGGGATTCAATATTGCATATTCTTTAGAATGTTATCACATGAACGCTGATACATCGAAGGCTCAATGAGATGTAATGGAATTGTGGTATTCATACATTACACAAAGACAGAAACACCTGTCATGCCTACGCGATAAAAGCGAAGGGCTAATATCAGATACAGATGAAGACTGTTGGGGTCCGCTGCAAAAAACTAAGATTTAGTTTATGTAAATATCACGCGAAAATCATAGTCGATGTAAGTAGCTCTTTATACTACTGACAATTTGCTGCTGCTACTAACCAATATCTTCGATTAAACTACACGAGTTGATCACTGTACCCACACATATGTCAATATAGTAGTGGCTGCAGACTGTACAAGCCTTAGAATACAGCTACATTACCACAAAGCTCTAAGACATTAATGTCTTGCATTGAACATCACCCATCTGGCCAAAGCATTTTTGCTTTTACATTAATGGATCTACCTATTTATATATTCTTTTATAGGTGCATATAGATTGCTATTCGTTCTTGCAATCCTTAAATCAAAGACAACATAAGTAAGGTCCATACACTGTAGCTTAGTACTACACAGTCAGTCACGATATGAGGCAATGCCTCGTACATTAAATATCTATCATAACTATCGATACCTGCAGCTTCATCTGGGCGCATATTTACGCAAATCGTCATCTTATCATTACTTAATCGTCTTTTTGTTCTTAATATAAATAGAATATAGATCTAGCATCTAGATGGATACACTTGATAGCCTTATTTGATATAATATCAAAGATATAACGAAAGAACATATCCGAGATTGAGAGAATATCATGAGCTCATTGGATAAGTTGGAGATGTCTGATCTATGTAATTTGGAGGTCATGCAAAGCTCTGGGTGCTGTCTGGTGTGTATTGATGTGTTTATAATGTGAGAGAATATAGATTGAAAACGCTGTCGTCAGATCAAAAGATTCATGTCGCAATAGGACGTCATTACACATCGCAATCTTTCAATTATGACTGTTTTTCATACCATCAATCCCTTGACAATGAGTCGCATTGAGATATGGTATGAATGAAGTTGAAACGGAGATTCGGCTTCATTATCTTCTGTCCGTTAGCGTTTGTGTGACTGTAATGACCACGGCCTTGGAGCAGGAGCATAGCACGTGACCGATGGGATTAACAACTCATTTGTTGATCTTGTTGATGGCTCTCTTTGCTACATGTCCTCAACGCGAAACTGCTAAGGGTCCACTAGAAAAACACTATCTAACTGGTAGCAAATTATAGATGTACAAAACATCTATAATGACCTCTCCGCATGCGTACAACTATCAACATTAGTTATGGAGCGAGCTCTTAAAACCAGGAACATTCACGTTGATTGTAGCACGTGGTGTTTAATCCATGTATATATACATGAATCTATGAATGTCCTGGTATCAAATCACAGGCGGTTGATCAACTGTCAAGCGACACAGATGAGAAAAGACACGTGGTAACCAGTCTGTATTTGCCACCCTACATAAGAATATGGTTTGAAACCACTACGCATCTGCTACAAGTCGTCATTTTGGTATAAGGCAAATATCTTTCTCTTGCACTGTAGCAAACGTATAATCACAACTAAGCTTAATACCTAACGTCAGAACCACATCACCTAAGCAAGTTGTCCAAGTCATCGGAACTGAATAGCAAGCATCCCAATGGCTATAGTATTTATGAGCCTCACAACAAAGTTAGCTTTTGGCCCTTTGTCGTCCATTAAAGCTGCATGCCAACAGAGCTTAAATCGTTGATCTGCTTTGAGAATCGTAAAACGTGTGACAACATCGGAAGTTGTCACGATATCTATTGAGCATTATAAACGCTCTTATACATGGTTGTACGATCATATGGCAACTGCTCATTCTTAATCGTCCTCAACTGAGCGACATAACCTATGTTCCCGTTGCCTCCCCCATCGCATCTCATGGGGTGCTTTGTTCAGTCACACATCTTGTGATAGTTCCAAAAGCTTAGTGGTAACAATCATCATAACCATTAAACTGAACCGATTTGGTATGGTACATTTCTGTAATGTATTGCAGTGCGTAAAAGCAATAAACCAAGGCTTTTATCCTAGGCTTGTATAGGCGACATTTTACCGGGTAATTGTCTTTGCCCTAATGTTGATTAAATGTTCCCCAACATAGGTTGCACAACTGGCTCCCTTCAAGCGTTGGCCAATAGCTGCGCCAATATATTAGACGGATGTATGACAGCGACCATATGGAAATAGACGATTACCAAAACACAATGGCTGATATTTACATAACCACGCTGACTATAATTTGTATAAGAAGCACCTGTAATCGTTGAGATGAATGTTGCATGATCGGTTGCATTACAGGACACATTGAAATAGGCAATAACTACAATCGATCTCGATAGTAGTGCAGGGTCACTACTAGTCAACCACTAACATGTATAAAACTAACTGTTCTAAGCGGTAGCCGTCGCCTTTTTGAAGGAATAAGTGGAACTTCGTTATTTAGGCAATGAGGGGCAGACGCGCAGTTAACCGACCATAATATGATATGATAGTGGTATTACAGTCAGTGGTTTTACTGTATTACGCTGTGACAACGGACAAATTTATTTGCTTCTCACCACATCAATACAATATCAAGAACAAATGTTAATATAGCGCAAGCGCACCTATTAATTTACGTAAAAACAAATTGCTTTAAGCCTGTTTAATTTGACTGTATGTCAGGATTGCACATAAACTGCGTCACATCTTAAACAAAACAAAACTCCGTGTCCCACTTGAAGTTTATACTTTATCCGAACAATCACATTTATTGACCTCATTAGGACCTTATATACCAGCGTCGCATTATTGCCGTCAGTGTGAAAACCCGGTCAAAGTCGATGCTTGTTCACAATACCATCGTGAACCTCGGATATATCTCCTACCCCGCCACACAGTGAAAGTGGTTAAAAGTCGGGGTCTTTAGACTTACACGCCTCAAGGATTTTGTCCACCTGTCGCCTCTCCATCATCGGCTTGTGCTGGCCTTGCTGTTTCATCTTAAGTCTTTTTATGTTCGTCAGCAACTTGTAATCTCAAAGAGCTATCAGAAGTGCGGTTATAATCCATAACCATGAACATTTTTCATGTGAAATATCTCGTGGTCAAAAGTGACAACTATTGTGCATAAATACAACCAATGTTTTTCAAGGTCATTAGAGTTCTATCAGGGTCAGGCCAAAAATACTCGTTCTAAACAAAGAATATCACTACGATTCCGAGGCGCAGCTCTATCAGTAGACACACATGAATATTGTTTGATATCGAATCCATGTCAAATTCCGAACATGCGGCTCCCAGCGCGCTGGTACCTGCTGGGAATGCGCCAGTGAGCAACCATGACTGTTGGATAACCTGAATGTATTTATTGTGATGAATTAATTAAATGAAAAATAAATTCCGTTTATAAGGATGGTGGCCCGTTAATGTGATATACACGCGCTGTTATTGTATAATTGTCTCGGCCACGTTACACCAAGACATAATCGTGCCTTTAATGTTAATAACATTTTGCCCTACCCGGCATTTACGCTGGGCTCACTTCAAGACCTATGTGTTCGCTAGAATGATTCGTCAAACTCAAGTATGACTACGGAGATATGTAAAAAAACGTTGGATTATATATGTGAATACTGTAAAGGCACTTGCTGAAACATGCAATGAATTATCACTAACCATAAAATTTTACCGCCACGAAGGTTGTATCAACAGATATATGCCAGGATATAATGAAATTACCTGCAACTGTGCAGCTGAAATGCAGTGATTCTTATCGTCAACAATGCGGATATCCAAAACGGGTTGTTCCTGATACCTGACGTCATCAATTCATTGTTCAGTCAGTGAGAGACTTTAACACCATATACCTGTCCCCAAAGTCTAGCTTGACTTAAGTTATGAATCACTCATAATAAAGCATAGCACTCCATGGGTACTTTATCATAACGTTCAAAACCTAGACAATGTGATCAATTCATTGTTGATCGATTAGGTCTTTTGTGTGCATCCTCCTGTGCGACTTTATTAGGACTATCTGCCGAGCCATTCTCGGGAAAAGAAGGAATGTTCGTCACCAGACTTGTCTTTATGATTGATATGCTAGGCTTATTGTTAACTTTTATGGCCCATCAACCATAAATGCAGTGTCAAATGGCGGTTTCATGGGGGCCGTTAGCATCAGATAACTCATCATATGATTATGGTGTCTTCACATATTCCGCCTGTGATCCAGCAACCGGTGCAACTTAGTGATTCAGTAGTTCACATCATGACGCGGGATTGCTGTATGATCCTCACAAGCAACCATGGCCTTATGGGCATTTGACCCGCTACCAGGAGAGCACCATCGACGGCATCCCCAACTAGTATTTCAGGTAAGACTATAGTTGGCATGATTGAAGTGAGTATTTTGCATTCCCAGGTGGATAACATATAATGGTCATGTATCTTGTTAATGTGTTTCCGAACGGGAATCTGTGCATCTTTTATTATTGGTGGACCGAACAGTGTCGCATGCCAATGACATAAAGCAATCACTAGGATTGAAATATGGTGACAAAAAATAACTGATCAGAAATGGTTTGAACTAGAAGATACATTACAATACATCTTAACATCACACAATTAACAAACGTCACATCAGAATTATTATTTTTATCAACATAACCATTATTATCATCGTCTCTTTGGGATTAAGCTTCTGACCCAGCACTCATTCTGTCATATAGTGACTCATTTGATATGATTCAAAGCTTAAGCCGTGCATCATACGTGAAGGATGGTGTCTTATAAATCAAACAAAGAATCAGGTACGGGTTCTGGTGCAGATACAACCGGCTTCAATGCGTCTTCCATGCAGATAGCACATATTGAACAGAAGCCTGTCATTCAATTCAACTTCTGGTGCATCCGCATTAATATACAATAGTAGTTGCACTAGACGGATTGGTTGTGGTCCACAAATCACTCTGACGAAACCGAAATGTTCTGAGGTTGTTAAGGAGAGTACGTCATTAGGCTGGATACTGACCGCACGAACCCTGTCATATTTTTTTGCTGCCTATGTTTCTCTTAGAATATTTTGTTGAGTTTTGAATGCTCTTAAAATTCTGTAGTGTATATGGTCGCATTACGATGTATATAATTTGTCAATAACAAGCTTTTTTAATGGATATTCAATGAATCGATTCAACCGTACATATAGATTTTGTAACAACACCATAAATAAGCACGATACAGCAAAACGATTATAGTCCCACGGGTTGAAAGTGGTCCAGCGTAATTTGCGAGTGTGAGCATGTGTTTCTGTGTAGTGTAATTTTAGTTAACAACTGCGAGAGACCCGGTCTTCTTAAGCAGTCGATGGAAATATTTGTACATAATGGGCAGCCTAGTCCCCCCTGAAGAGACATTACAACGCATCTGGCATTTACATTATTAATATTTCGAATGGGTGTGTCCCATTCTGGAACAAACAAGTACATTAGGGACAGAAAACATCATTGGATCTACAATCCATCTTGTGTTATATAATTCGTTACTAAATAATGCACACTTTATTGCATGGAATGGGCTAAGAACTGGTGGATTGGTGGCACAATGTAATCACCGTATGGGTGGAATGAAGAAAGTCACTATCTAAGTCTTTGACTAACAGATCACAGCTTTCTTTGGATCATCAAGTGAACAGCTGCACCATATTCATAAATCGATTATATATTGAATAATACGTCCCAACCCGACAAACATTGTATGTTCATGCTGGCTGGCGCAGCAGGGACGCATGCATTTCCATTTGAATGTTGTTTATCATCATGAAACAGCGGCTTCAAAATAATTCTCACTCTATATTCACCCAATGACATATTGTAAATGGTGTGATGCGCCGCAGGCCGCATTGGTGTCTAGCGAACACATGCCTACAGTCAAGCTGAAGGATCACATTTGACGTCGGACATGTGAGGCTTAATCTGATGCTAGCTCCATTGATCACATCGTATGTTTACTCCTTCATGAATGCATGGCCTGGCGTTTTCCTCCTGTATGATATCGCATTGCCTCTACACCAACTATTTGAATCAGCTTAACTTGTTAACTTAACAGTAACATCGCACTGATGCTTCGGGTTACAGGGTCTCTTGTTTCATCCCGCAAACAATTCAAACAGATACCAACGGAGAAGAGTATTCATGGCATAGTGATATTGGTGATTATGATTCATGAGGCGTACATAGCAAATATATATATACTTGTATTTATCCTATAGAATATTGTTTTAAGGTTATACTCAACTGTAGATCTAAATCATTGGGTATCCTATAGCCGTCTATATTGAGAATCCGTTCCCAGCGCCTTCCCTACCCAAGCCAGATTAAAATCTTTGCCGCGCGAGCATTCAGCAAGAGGTTGTAATACGAGTCGCATCAGCAGAAACCAATCGAGTTTTAAATGATTGAATGGCAAGTGACGCTTGAGACATAATGCAATCAATTATATTCCTGCATTTCTGAATGTTAATGCATCAGCTGATTTAGGTAGGGTTTAGCGTCAACGCTTGCATGATGTCGTCATTTGGTTGATAGCAATATATCTGACGACTGAATATCACATCGGAACTTACAAACCTATGTACTATTATTCCCCCGCCTAAAAAGTGCTTTGTATCTAATTCTGAGGTTAAACATGTTCTATCCCATTAACGCAGTGTTATTTAACTTGTCAACTTTATGAGAGCTTGCCCCCAGCTATATGTGATGGAGACACACGTGCATGAACCGCCTTGATGCGCAGCACATTTTTCAAATGCAATAATAATGAATCAAATAGGCTTTTTGTGTTCTCAACTTACAAGTACGAAACAGTGAACCTCCTTGGACTAACTATCCGGAAGATGTAAGGGATGTACCGCATAAAAGGAGTCTGACAACATTTCGATTGGGTGGAATGTCGAATGCATATGTCCACGTGTTTGGCTAGCAGCGGTCCTCAGATCGTTAAGGTGCAATTATTTGTAGCAATAGCGTCATTTGGCTTGGAAAGAAGAAATTATTTATAATGCGTCCTACGTCAAACAAACATTGTATGCTAATGCTTACGGAACAGGTGGAAACGCATGATCTGCAATTTCAATGTTGTCTACTTTTACCAAACAAAGGTGGCGAAAGACAAACAGAAACGTTCGGATTAAGCACGAATGTTCAGCCATATTCCCTCCATGTAACATCATTAATTATTTGATGCGCAATTTGTCCCATTAGTCTTAAGGTACAGCATCACTCAAATTGAGCAGAAGGCTCGCTTGATTATTTCGTGCTACCAAAGGGTGATGAGATTCACTAAATTACACTTGTATGAGTGCGGGCTTACCACTATGAATTATTCCTTACTTTAACTACCAACAGTCGAATTTGGCACTCTGCCAATAAGCTTTGCATAGGCACACAATGTCCTGTCCAGAATCATAGTGATTTGTTTCAAGCTACTCTGGAAGATGCATCAAATAACTGATTGCAATACATTGCTCCTTCTACAACTTGCGCTTATCGCGAGGGATTTGGTCG
Source organism: Urechis unicinctus (assembly GCA_034190875.2). Taxonomy (NCBI): domain Eukaryota; kingdom Metazoa; phylum Annelida; class Polychaeta; order Xenopneusta; family Urechidae; genus Urechis; species Urechis unicinctus. The sequence goes on along the minus strand of CM067349.1, from coordinate 62,465,429 downwards.
TTTGTTTTAACATCGATGGATGATTTGTTTTACGATGGAGTATCTCATGGATTCAGTGGTACGGTGATAATTTGTGGAAGATTTTTATGTTTTGATCAATGAAACTAACATAATCAAATGATTTCAGCGTCAAGGACGCCATTTTGCTATGCGCAAGAGGTCTAATCTGAGTTATGCCACGAGTTTATCTTCTGGGGACTCAAGTGGTTTTAATGGTTTGCAACGTCAGTTCATTTCTATCCACGCCCATCAGGTGGTCATATATTGAAATTGCAGTAACCATGCCTTTGTAGTTGCTATGATATGCCTCTCCCGGCCACGTCTCCATGGCAATTCATCTATGCCTCGACTCCCCCGTGACTCAGTGTAAGCTTAGACTAAGTATTAGACATGTTCGTGTGTTTAACATTATAATGCGCATTCAATCGTTCATTCATTATTATTTATGTTTGCTTGGCTTTTGTCAAACTGAAACCCGATTAAGCTATGTATGATCGCAAACATATAATTTGAAATTTTCAAAATTGCCAATTTGTGAAGAATGTCAACGTATGAATATCGAGTGGTGGCTGTTTCGAATAATACTATCGAGTTTCGGGCACACTAACATATACTAAAATGAGATAGATTTATGCCTCACAGCGGTATACTAACCATAGGATCTCATATTTAAGACCGTATCAGTGTCACGAAAATCTAATTTCTCGTTGGACGCTGCATTGGTTCTGATCGGATGAATTCCAATGGGACGGACAGGTGCCTACAGTGACAAATCGCGTTGGTACCATGCACTAATTTTGTCTTTTGCAATTAGCATAAGATATATATTTGGATTGAAAGGAATGGGATAAATGTTGAATCAATTGTTCTTAATTTGCTTCATAAATGAGCTCGAAAGATTGTCTGTCTCTTCACGGCGGTTTTATCTCAGCCCGTTTTTGCACTGCAGCCTAAGCATCTCAATCGGGCTGTGTCAGCATTGAATTAATTCATGCAGTACAATAATCACGTTGCTGAGAACAATCATATGATTAAATAAGAAGTATTGTAGATATACGGAATATGGTAAGCTACGGGCAATAATCAATATTCTATGCTTGCAAGACGCAACTGCCAGCGTGGAAAATGTACCCAAGTACAAGTATTTAACCACTGCGCTCTGATGTTATGGATCTCAAAAGTGTGTTTAGTGTTAATAACTCGTCGACTACCTCGCTTCGATTTTCAATCTGCCGTCACATTGATAACCAGGCCCTCAGACATAATAAACGAGCTGTGATTTATACATATTGACCTACCTATAGTAAGCCTTGGGTTAACTCATTTAATTTTCTGTAATATCTCCCACTGACGAAATATTAGAAGAAGCTCTATTAAGCTGAACTCATTTCATCTAGGCCGTTTTAAAAAAAAATAATATCAACCTGTTCGTCTCTCATGTCTGCTGAGGAGCTAATCCCCGCCATTTTGATGAGCCAGTGACATCAATTTGAAATAGAATATTGCTTTAGGATAAAACTTCTCCTAGGCGTGCAAGGTTTAGTAAATTCTGCTCGATTTTAGAAGGAATAGCTCTATTTTGTCATCCGACCAGTATATAATTATGTCCGCTATTACCTCATTTATTCAAATGCTTAACTGTTTTATCCTGTAGATTAAAAACAGATCGGAAAAACCGCTATTATTCGATTAAATGCAAATCCTTCCCTAAGAAAAGACATACATTATCATTAAGGGGTCAAGTTTGTAGCATGAAAAAAGGTGCACCTTCCTTAACAAGATATCGCTGACTACTCACCTACTGAGACCCCTCGTGGGTCCTATTCAAAGAGCATTTGACGTCCAAAAAGAATCGCCAATCCACTTTGCCAATTGTACGATTGATAATATTTTACAAGTTGTCTAACCTTTGAAGCAATTTGTCAAGCGAAATACAATAATACTGGTCTACACAAAAATTTGGTGATGCCGGTATTTGAATCTTCCATGCGACGTTAGCGCTTCACCACTCAGCTACAACCCCGGATGCATGCATCAGGATTTCGGCTGCGTGGGTGCCTGTACAGAACAAAATCCGTACTGACAAAACCTAAGCTTACTAGCACATGTTACATGTATCATTTGCACCACAATATTTTCTATCGAATAGTCTTGGCGGCGCAATGTTGTACTTTGCTATTTGTAATCAAACTGCCACTGTGCGCAATCATGTTTTGGTGCCGTCAAATGCCACATTTACCTAATCTTACAGACCTACTGAACCTGCAACCAGCTTCATTATACTCTTCTCGCATTTTACATAAAAAAAATAACATTCAAGAGTTAATAACAATTTAAACGTTGCAGGATCGTAGATGAATTGGTGTTCACATGCTGATTTGAGATTTGTTGCCACTCACATCTGTCAATAGTACAGTTTTATGCATTTGGTAATCTTTACAGATCGGTCGTTATCGATTTGCAATTCAATCCGTACAGCATCTCGCCAGACACACGGTCAAGAGGATCCAAACAACTTGTTATTGCCGTACAGTGTGCTAGCATTGGTGGCGTGCGCGCGCACCGAGCTGTCGGCTCCTAGTGTTAATGTCACAATGGTAGTCATACGTCAAACGATATGATTGGAAATGCACTCATTAGTGAAATCCGCGTTGCAATATGTTGGGCAGGCAGTGTCTATATTTAGGAACTCATCACATTTAGGCCTAAAAGATAGGCACACTGACATATTCATAGCGGACGAAGCTGGTTTTAGGTAATGTGCATTTGATCACAAATCAAATATGAGTTCATCGAAAAAATTTACTCGATCAAATTATAAGCACCAACATTCTGCAAACTGATCGTTTTAGCCAACTCGGTGCATATCTACACAAGGCTCTATGTAACTGGAGACATAGTAATGCTGTTAACTTCTCCTGACAGTTTGCCCTAATATCCATGATACTTCTCCCTACGTGGACATTATTGTGATAGCTCAGGAAACTGATATAATTCAGAGCTGCTCCAATCAACGGTTATGGAATGTGTGCGTAGAGGTCATCCATGACTGATGGTACACAATAACCCACACACAACCGACAATGTGTGTCTTCACTGATGGGGTATGTTCAAAAGATGCATGACCCATTGCTATCTTAAATTTCGGTGTATCCCGTCTTTTAGCGGTTGTCAACACTAAGTCGCCTTTCTACTGTCATTTTAAGCACTTGTAAGTCACGCCAGTCGTAAAGGACATAATTTTCCAAACCGCTTATGCAAAGAGAATATCTACCGACATTTTTATTAAGTGTTTGACGGTATCATTTAACATATCCTGTTCCTATTTTCTCCTCGTCTTATTATCTATTGCTACTGCGAGTTGGGTCTCTGCCTATTCTAACCAATGTAAGACAGACAAGGTCCCCATGACCTGTTTATTATGTCAACGAAAACGTGAAAATGGATCTATGATTGGTAATTTGTATGGTACCAAGACCTTTTCTATGCATGAAAGGGTGATAGCATCGCGGATTATAGCATTTGGCTAATGTGCTGTATGTAAAATACAACTACATGAAACTCAGCTTAGTAACTTGACTGAATGCGACAAGAATACAGGAAAGGCCTTAATGAGCAGCTTCATCTCCCTGGAGAGACAAAACATCGCGCACTTGCAATATTTGTGTATCAAATAGGCGTGTTAGGACATAAAAGTACATAATACGAAGTATCTATCATGTTTAATCGGGCAAAATATTTACACTTTATCACCAAATTAAGGCGGATATCATTTCAATTAATGGCACACAGCCTTAACCTGGTGCAGGGAATGGAATGTTTTATCATAGTCTCTAATATCGGGCAATTTATGTATTTGATATCAAACGAATAAACGATCCAATATGCCTCCCAGACCCCAACAAAATTACATTAATGCTGCTGACACAGCGGGGAAACATGAAATTATTTTCGTTTTATCGACACCAAACAAAGTGTTCAATATCACTACGCAAAATAGAAAAAATTGGTTTTAATAACTGAATTGTCCAGCCATGGAAAATGATAATTCTTTGATGCACTATACGCTGCATTTGTTTTTTGGTAGGACATGCCGCCTGCCGAATTGATAACCTGCGTAGACCAAACGAGGCTTCAGCTGACGGCCACTTAATGAAGCTCAATGGCTTCTCAATGATGCCCACCTCTACCTCAAGTGACATTGTGTTATTACAAAATCATGTGTAAGTGCATGATTGCAGAAAACGATGTGGAAGGAAATCTGCTGCATCGTGTCTACATTTGTTTTACTAACGATGGTCGTGAACCATGTGGTGGACGATACTTTCGCCTGACCACTCTGAGTTAAAAGTGCAACTATCTATACCTCGCAATTTTATTTATACAATATCCTTCACGTACGAAGATCTTGAGAACAAATGATACTAAAGCGGCCACCGAGCGGATCAGAGCACTTCGGGTTAAATATGGGGCACAGCCTATTGTGTGTTGACTTTCTAATTTGTTCGGCAGCGTAAAACATATCACCAGGCAACTTCAAGAGGCCGTACACCGCGCTACAGTTGGTGTATAAAGGGCCCTATTGGGCGGGGATAATTTTACCGAATTGGCGTTTCTCATATTTTAAACGCGAAGTAGGTCGAGGAAGTTAAACTTTTTTGGATTTACTATTCGGACTTTGTTATGGGACAAGGTACTGAATAAATAACTGTATATATCCTGGTGAAAGCTGATAATGCTTCGATTAATGGCATGCTGTAATTGCATAATTGATGCCGTTTGAGTTAAATGGTAGATAACTACAGACAACAGCGTTCGCTATATGATTAAAAGGACCACTTATGTCTGGCTGTAGTGATAGTTTACACCAACCGATGAAATGATAATTCACCCCATATGACACACAGAATGTAAGTACATGATTATAGTACATGTTCCAGTTCCATGTGGTTTACTGTTATCAAACAACTATAGTTCCATGAAGTGGTAAACATTTGGAGTTAGCTGTTATATATTCAGCCATAATCCTAACAAAGGAATCAGCCGATGCTCATTTGTCTTCATGTGGGGCGTACATCCTGTTGAGCTGAAGGCTGGCATAATCACGTCAGGCAAACAAGGATTCAATTGATGCCGACTCAATGAAATTCCAATTTGTCGTGAGAGGCACTGTATTACACTTCTTCATTAAGTGACAGCTGGTGTGGGACAGCGATACCAAAGGACATAACAAAGAGTGCATTCGAACAGACGCAGTTGTGAAATATGATCTGCAGTCAGATTATAGTTTTTTGTTAATCTATACTGATCGCAGGAAAGAAGCTTTATTGCTCTTGTGACTGACTAGAAGTAGAACTTGAGTGATTTGTGCTATACGTCTGAGATATACCAAGTTGTTCTTACTGCAATCCAATATGGCTATCGATGAGTGATGTCCGTCGGGTTTCTGAGCCAGGCTTAGCAGTTTCCTGGCACATGCTTAGCCGTGCGAGCGTTTGATTCCTAGGTACTGTTTATACAATATATATATGACATCAAGCAATACGTTGGCTGCAATTGCGACAACAGGACATGAATTTCGGAAGGATACTACCTTAAGTGTCATCTCCCTCATCGAAGATGACCTTGCTCACATTTGGGAATGACAAAATATTTCTTCAGGTCAAGGCTTAACGATCGTTAAATGAGCAGCATGCTGTGGACTATATTGCTTCAACCATAATATCTTACAACGCTCATCAGTCATAATTATGAATCATTTAAAACACCAAATATACCGAAATATTGTCGCTTGCTTTTCAGTTTTACCGGCTTTAAGATAATAACGATAATAGTCTGTACAAAAGATTCATGAGCTCCATTTATATACCCTTGTTGAGTGCCAAATTGACAACAAACCTACCCATCATCATAACGTACCCCCTCAATCATTAGTTGATGAGTAACCCTCTACAGCCGATATTAATTATAAACCCCAGCTTCCCAGATCCACGTGTGACCTACATGTCACCCGCCACTTCCCCCTCTCCTCATACATACCCCATATTCCCGAGCCACATGGCCATCCTGCCCAGTCAACGACCGAAGGCCCCAACCCTCGCTGACCTGGCTACTGTACGTCCGATGCGAATTGGGATGGCGTGCCTTAGTCGTTGAGAGACTTTACATGTTAAGATAAGTCACTCTTCTGGCCTCCGAGAACAGCATATCTCTCTCAGAAATTTACGCTAAGTTACATCTTAAATTCGAAAGTTGATAGTCAGCTAATAAAGTTCAAGTTCGTAAAAACCCCTACACCTGGAGTTACAGTCTTCCTTATCACAAGTGCGTATCGTGTTTATCCCCACACAACAGATCACGATACGTTCATGTAACTGTTGCCTGTGGAATGTCAGCCGATCCTACAAGGTTCATGGGTCGTATGTTATGTTATTGCGCTGTTGCTGTGTTCTTTCTAGATACGCAAAAACTAGCAGGGAAATGATTTCATCTTACTGCAAACACTGCTTTGAAGGTACTAGTATGAAGTTCAATTAAACCACCTAGATTTCGGCGCGTATAGGAATGTTCCTGACACTCCATGACATGCTTCCAGTCAGCAGTTCCATTCCAAAAGCGTTATTGGATAAGAACTAGTGATATCAGTTTCATGAACCATATGTTCACTGACATGAATCGATATAAACGGCGTATGCTCTGCGTGTCTGATGCAATAGAGAAATCATTTGAACCGACGTCTCAGTTATAATAGCTAATGTGTGTATATCAGGCATAGTAGGGGTTGGGTGGTCTCGACAGCTAGTTCGTATTGCGTATCTAGAATGATTGACAGTCTAAAAGGGAATTATCATTAAATGACAACTAAGCCTCACAATCGAGCTCCTGACATGTATCGTATACCGAGATAGATATCTGCCGATCTAATTTGCCTCCATCACGTCACTTTACTAGGTAATTGAAATATATATGACCTAATTAGCCCTTTCGTGATATGAGAGTGTCAAAACTGTATCAAAATGTGAGTGCGCTTCGCTGCTGGGTGCTGTACTAAATTATTTCTCATCGCTTTACCATCAATTTACAGTCTGTAGGTCGGAGTGATTGTCAAATTAATTATTATGACGTGGTTGCGCTTCGAATACAACACATCACCAGTTGGTAATCATAAGGCTTGCATCCTGTGAGCCCGCGCCGTCATACAAGCTACCTACCTTGCTACCTAGCTGGAGTACCATTACACCATCTGCTCATCATTAACCTGTCGTGCATAAAGCTTTATACACGAGCGCAAATCCACATGAGTATGATTGATGGTGTGGGTCGGTGTTTGCTCAGGGGCGTTAATGACAACCACAACATTTCCGTAGAAATGAATAATAGAATAAGTCATTATTTCTTAGGTTAGTTGACATTTCAATTGAACACACGTCTATGTGTTAAACGCCCCTGCAAAAATCACCATGATGTAAAAGATAAATTATTCACAGTGTTATCTCCTTTTAGGGAAATGTCAGTGCATTATATATGGGCTGGGGTTCCCTTCAACTATATGCCAAGTGTTATGTACATACATAGCAAATAATACAAGCTAAATGATTGTAAAAGAAAATTATCAAATATTTATTAGACCATCACGCTTCTTAAGGAACTGAATCATGCATTTTTGTTGACTTTGCGCGAGCATATATTGGCTCGAACAAATCATCGTAAAGTATGTTTGTATGTATTATGCTGACATTATGTAAAAGATGATCAGTTGCCTTTACACATCTATATCGACGATTGTGATAAATCTCCATCGTGTGTCATTGTCAGGACATGTTTACACAAGTGCAAACCCGTACTTCATGCAGCGATGTATGCCTTATAATACATTTGTATTATTTGACAAGCCGTTTTAGCCACCACAATCCAATGTAACTAATGATGAATTTTGTAAGTAATTAGGTGAATATTGATAAATTAACGTACAAAGATCGATTAAAATGGTTCCCTCAGCGCTTACACTTTGTTGGTAGAAATTAATAGAATCGTCAAACTTCCCGAGGGTTAGCGTAAGTGATCGATCTTAAAGCGATTTCCTTGCACCTTTGAGCAGCTACAATTGAGCAGTGTTCCTCTGCCAGCAAGGTATTCAATCCGTTTCGATTCTCAACATCGCGGTCTGTAACGTTGTGTGTCCTCTATGTTCTTGTGTGCGGCTGGATAACTTGATGTATATGGGTTGTTGAGCAATTTTGGAAAATTGGGAGGTCAGCAGATTTTCATTATTGATGAATGGAGTGCAAATGAGCTTGTACCAAGAACCAACAATGCGCCAATATGCTTCCGGCAACGTCGTGTACCGTTAATTATTCATGATCGGACCTCGTCGATTGTAATTTAAAGAGATGAAGCTATTTCTTCTAGCCATGAAAACGATATGTTTGAAAGAGCGTTTTATCCCTAGATAGAACATTTATTTGCTGAAGAAGCAGGGCGTGCATATTAATCAATCAATCAATCATTGTAGAAGGCTGAAAGCATACAGTCCATTGATGCGCTGCGAATCGCGCATAGAGCCAGCCACGGCCCCTGAGAACCGTGTAAAACTATTTGACTGTTATCCTCTTAGTGAAGCTCGTTGTGGCGATTCAGCCTGATAGATAGCCCTTGGCGGGGGATATGGCTTGCTTGCTAGTAACGCTAATCACAAAGAGAATTGAATTATTTTCACATTTTATCCACATACTCGCCCGTACCCAGAATAATTTATAAACCAGCCAATGGCAGTGGCAGCTAGGCATTGGTTATGATGTTCTAAGACTTGTCATTCAGTAGTATGCGTCTATAACTTTATTTGCCCCATGCATATCAATAAATAATAAATTACTACGCTAGGCAATGATCAAAGCAGGGATATATCTATAGTTCATGTTTGTAGTCTTGTTGATATTGAGCATTATATTTTCAGTCTGACATCTCGTGTGTTTGTTGAGCTATGCAATCAAGGATGCATTACAACTGATGTTAATGTTTAAATAAATAAGCCTTATGTTCATGTATAAAGAAATCTTGGATCGTCAGACCGTCATTTTCATAGCGGTGTTTAGCGATTTAGTAATAACAATTAGCTCGATATTACCAAGTGTTTGATCATTTACTTTTCGTTCTTCCCAAAGACAATTTAAGCAACTTAGCCATTCACTTATTCGTCCATAAAGGAATGTCTTGATGATCGGCAAGCTAGCATCATCGATGCTCTCCGTGGTAATATTGGCCACATTACCTAGTGACGATAGAAATGAGCGTCATCCTATGGGGGCGTTGTTCAATGCAAGGGCTGGAAATGTGTTCACGTGTGCCTCTTGGATCTATTGAAGCAGCTGTTTTATAGGGCGTAACAATAACCCGCCAGCCTGAATAAACGTGACTAGAAATATCTGATCTAACTTACTGTAAGGTGATTAGAGAATTTATCGCAACCTTGTTAGGGATGATTAAGTGCAAAGACGTGAGCTGCACACCACACGATAACACTCAGAAGGATTCAGATCGCTCAGGTGTGCATATCATTCACTGAACCGTGATCAGGCGACGCTATGATAAGTGGTGGAAATTACATGAGCCGATTAGGAGTATTTTACACAAGCTGATGAGTTCAGTTAGATGAGACTTTTGAGATAATGCCCGTGGTGATGGGCATGGCGCAGTCACTACCGTTCCTTGTACAGACAGAAAGCTGGTGACATTGTTTGGGTCAGGTCACCCACATGTATAACACGAACTATCGGCCCGAGACAGACGGGTATGTACGTGCTGGCATGTGCAATGGTCTGTGTTGCTAAGGCATGCTATAGCGACAACCACAGATGTTCACAATTATCAGTAATCCTAAAGGCAATGAGACTTATATGATATTCTGCAATAGTCCCATTTTTACGGGGAAACGACGTTACTTGGTCACATGCTGCTGCTTCTGGCTATCGCCATATCAACGGATATCATCTTCCGTTTGGTGCGGTAATGAAAGCATTCTGTGCTTGAATACGTGGACCCCGAGATTTCTTTTATCAAGGAAATGTTGTCTAATACTGATGGTAAATGACATGGGCTTTAATGGCATGGGCCGTGTATGCTCAGAAAACTCTATCCAGCCAAGCTATGGGAACGGGCATAACTCATGTATTCGCATTCGTAACGGCTTCCTACCAAAAGCTTAGGTTACATAGCAAGTAACTTCCACTATCCGAATCCTAAAATACGCGACTACAGCCACATTCAATACTTTGTGGCAGCCCACCACACTTGTAAATGCACGATGATAGAAATTATACCAATGGATGCCCATAAATTATATTCGAGTAAAGTGGTGATGATTTCAGTGGGGCAAGACAATGTGTGATGAATGATGCCGAAGCCTTATTGGCAAGCTCGGAAAATTACAATTGATATTGTACTCATTTAAGCTTAATATCATGCCTTGATAAATTTATGATTCATTACCATACGAGGTTTATCTTAGTCGATGTATGACATATAAAAGCATACTTCACCGTCATCATAGGGTTATTTATGCTCTCAATACATAGATAAGTAAAAGGTCATCGTATTGACGTAAGGGCCTTATCTATGGAAATAAGCATTGAGCGTACTATTATCTATAACAGACAATGTTCCAAATTATTGATCATGATGAAAGGATGTCGACTGGGTCATAGCACTGCGGGTAAAATGTGTCACAAAGTAAGTTCTGCGTCTGAACTGCTAATTGCCTTGCCATATAATATTACCTGGCAGCTTCCAGAGATATATGAGAGATGCAGGTGATGAAGACATGCGTACATAAACCGCACTAAAGCTTAACGTCTTACCATTTGCAATTTTGATGAATCAAATAGATGTGTGTTGTGTTTTTAACGTAAGAGACAGCAGAAAAACTCGTACTATGCTGCAGGTGTTATGGAACAGGGTTCTAAATAATTCTCACGCCATCTGTCGTCGTCTGGTGAAGGCTGAGAACACTTCTTCTGATGGCAAGTTGTTATAACACAACATTTTCCTTGTGGGAGGAATGGGGTTTCCGATAATCCACGTCGCTGACTAAAAACTAACTGTTTTCGTCACATATATCATCCAGATGAACTCTCATGTCTGGCAATAGCTATATTTGTCATGCAACGAATTAATGATTCATAATGCGCCCCAAGAGAATAAATATTCGATGTTAATGTGTTTGGCTAAGTTTGGAGGCTCAACGTTCCATTTAAAGATGGATAGACTTAGCAAACAGCTGTGTCATATGTCATTCTGTTCAACGAATTACACTTCTTCGTCAAGTGATAGCTTGTTTGGGACAGAGATACGGAAGTGAATAGCGTAATTAGATCACCAGCAAAGAGTGCATTCGTACAGTGTGAACTATGGTCTACTGTCCCATTATTTCTTTTTGCACTGGTCGCCGAAAAGTAGTTGATGATTAATGTATTAAATAGAGTTCGGCTGTATGCTAAACAGAAACACATATATGTATGATTTTGTCCCCTTTGTGACAAACATTATCCCGACATTTTAATATCATTTGAGACCTTACAAAGCACCCATAATGGCATGATACCCGAACGTACTGCTGGTCACGTATTCCAAACGTGCTTGAGTATACTGGATGTGTGACTGTCTTATGCAAACATGGTTAATCAAGTGTAATACATTAAGGTGTTTCTTATTTATCTGTAATATGACCGGACAGACGTTTCTAAAGGATACTACTTACGTGTGTGCCTTTCCGTCGTCCTTTATCAGAGCAATAGATACAATAATTCACAGCGAGCAATTGCCCTACATTTAATAATGACACGATGTTGATTGCTGAAGATGTTGGGATAATATTTGTCGGTAATTACAAGAACATAGATACAATTGCGATTATTCTATCCATTAGAATTGCATGTTGTAAAGGTATGCATTACTTGTTTTCACTGCAGTTTGATTTGTCACGTCCACTTTATCCTTTACACGAATTATGCGGTGACAAGACGTTCCCTGACATCCTTAATCGGTCACGCTAATTTCGGTGAATATTTCAAACTTCATAAGATGTTGCAGTAGTGTTCAAACAATATGATATGCCTCTTTGCAGAATGCTGATGTGAACTCGCGGATTGTGTGACAGGTGTGATTGGTAAAGGCGGGCTTACGACATAGTCACATAGCGTTAGCATCTGGTGTAATGCAACTCTGGCGTGGCACCAACGTGGACAGATTCTGTGAAGGGTCTTGTTACACAAGATTCGAGAAAAGTGTTAGACTGTGATGCGGTGCCACATTGAATGTGCTGTCTGATGTATTGTTGAACATTCCTAGCTAAAGGTTCACTCTCCGACGGCAACACTATATCGATCGTAATAGGTCGAAATTGCTATTTACTGAGTAAACAAAAATCACACCAAAAGATCTTGTCGTATCGATGAAGATTTCAGAAAATGTTGCTACCTTACCTCATGTGCCATTACACTAGTGATAGCATAAATTAGCAGGGAAACGAAAAAATTATGACATGAAGCCATCACATCGAGCTAGATGAAGATACTCAGTAGATGCGCTGGTCACAAGTATTGTTTTAGAAACATCGGTGATCACAGGTACATCGAGTACTTAGCCTGGGAATGCAGAATCTTCAAACTCATTCAAAGCCCACACAAGGTAGCTTTCTACTGCACAGTCAGTCAACATACAAGAGAACGCGTCCTACATAAAACATCTGGCATAACTTCATACACATGCAGCTTCATCTGGGCGCATATTAACGCAAATCGTCATCTAACCAAAAGTGAATCGTATTTGTTTTTCCATGTAAAAAAAAATAAAAAGCTAGAATTGGGATTGAGACACTTGTCCCACTTGGCAGCCCTATCTTATTCCACTTATTCCTGTATATAGTATCTACCTGACACAATATTAAAGATATTATGAAATCATATTTCCAAGATTGAGTGAATATCACGAGTTCATTCGATGAGTTGGAGATGTCTAAACTATGTCATTTGATGGTCACGTAAAACTCCGGGTGCAGTCGTGTGTGTTTTAATGTGTTAATAATGTAATAGGATATAGATTGAAAACTCAGGTCAAAAGATACATGTTGCAATAGAACATTTGTAATACAGCGCAAAAGTGACCATGGCTCGCATTAAGATGGAGCTCATAGACAGATTTGGCATGAGTTAAGTTCAAACAGAAATTTGGCATCATCATCTTCTGTCCGTTAGCTGTAGTGTGGATATACTGACCGCAGCCTGCGCATAACACATGCCCGATGGGATTGACAGCTCATATGTTATATTTGTTGATGGCACTGTTTGTTACATGTCCTCCATGCGAAAGTGTTAAGTACTAATCAACCAATAGGGATAGCAAACTGATGGATGCTTGGTGAAATCTAGGTGCTGGTCTCACCCATTAAATCACAGCGCAGCTATAATGGCCACTACGCATGCGTACCACAATAAACTTAAAATAGTGTCAGCTCTTACACACATGAGCGTTCGCATTGAATGCGGCATGGGGTGCATAATCCATGTATATAGACATGTACCTATAAATGAGGCAAGCGTTCTGGTATCAAATCACAGGCGGTTGAAAATACCGCTTTATTGAGTCACACCCCACGTGGATAGCTCCACTGGCTTGGTAGTAACAATGATCATAACCATTAAACGGGCCGTAAATTATCCCTCCTGAATGGTGTTCTACTTAGGACAATTGTACGTTGTGAATCCCGCGATGCTCATTTGTCACTTTGCATCACTGCTTCGAGGAGCAATTTACATACCCCCAGAAATATTTAATTTGCTGTCAAACCACTGGTTAAATTATATCAGTTCGAGTTTGGATATAGACCAGCCATAAGGTAACAAAGCGTTAGCTTGTCATAGGCTATTGTGTTATCTAACGGCGAGCAGTGCTTTATTTTCCTTAATCAAAGATATCAAACAGATGCTTGAGCGCAGCTGCAGCAGTGACTGAAAGTTGCTTTGATAGTGATGCCATTAAAAATCCCACCACACCACTACCGGGCTGAAATCCACCGGCTCGATATCTTGATTTGGTTGGGTACATTTCTACAATGCATTGCAGCTCGTAAAAGCCATAAACCAAAGCTATTATCCTTGGCTCAAATGGGCCACATTATATCCGGTAATTCTTTTTGCCTTTATGTTGATTAGATATTTCCCATCATAGCTTGCATCATTGGCTCAAGTATTGGCCGTTAGCTGCGCTGATGTAATAGACGGATGTATGGCAGCGACGATATGGAAAAGGGCTATTACCGAAACACAGTGTCTTATATTTACATATTTCATCCTGACTGCAATCTGCATAAGCAGCATATGTTATCATTGAATTACGGTCATCTGCGAATTCAACGCCAAATTTCGATGACAATTGTATTGAACGCTTTAAACCTGCTTTAACTGAGAGGATGTGAGCACACCCATACACAGGCCAACCATTAACACAACTTCTTAGAAGGCAGTCATAGACAATTTATTAAGTCTTTCATATGAAAATAAAGCAAGGAAACAAAACTCATTGTCGCAGTCGGCTAATCATCCAGTTATTCAGTTAACACTGAGAATCAAGAACACTCGTACCCGTCACTTGCAATATGATCCCAAGATTTATGCTAATAATAATAACTACTATCCTTATCCGCGTCGTTTAAAGTGTATCCTTTCTCCGCATTTAAGAGAGATAATAATCTCTGTGAAGACCTTCCGTGTAAATATCGAATCCATGTCACATATGGCTCCCACCAAGCTGGTACATGCTGGTACAATCCATTGAACCATATATCTGTTGTTATTAATTACTTTACTAAATTCCGTGCTTCAGGATTGCTGCTCCCCCTTAACATAATATACACTGAATGGTATCATCGTCTTGTCTGAGCCATGTTAAACCAGGACATTATCGTGTCTTCAGTGTTGCTTGCATATTTCCCTACCCGGCTTGAACATCAGGCTTATATCAATCTATATTTTCCTTACGATGTTTCGTCAAACTGATGTTAACCTTTATTACACAAGCTCAATGAATGCAGTGTCATAAGGCGGTTCCATGTGGGCCGTTAGCAGCTGATAACTCTTCGTTTGATTTTGATTTTGTGACATATTCCGCCTTTGGGATCTATCAGAAGAGGCCACTAAGTGGGCAAATCATTGAATCGTATTATCGCATGATGATTGTTTTCACAATAGGAAAGGATCCGGTAAGGTAAAGGATACTTATATAGCTTTAGTCACACACTCGGAATGGTCGCGAACCTCCGACGACGCGCGTACTAAAGCAAATGAAAGACACTCCTCCTGTTCATCAAGTGACTTAATGAGTGCCTAGGATATGAAACCATTATCAACATAAGAAATGTTGACAACAAATAGCTCGTCAGAAATGGTTTGAACTGGAGGATACAGCATAATACATCTAAACATCACATAATTAACAATCGTCGTCATCATTATTATCATTATCGTCATCAATATTTAAGCTACTGCTGGTGTTCTTATTCTTTCATTAAGTGACTTAATGCGCCCCCTTAACCAATACATGTAGTGAATGCTTCATTTGATATGATTGAAAGCTAATACCGCGCATGATATGTGAGCGAAGGCGTCGTCCATGTCTTATCGATCAAACAAAGAATCAGTTTCGGGTTTTTGTGCAGATGCAACCGGCATTAAGGCATACAGATACAGATATTAAACAGACGCAGGTCATACAATTCAGCTTCCGTAATGGTATGTGTGCGTAGGGGTCATCGTTGGTTGATACGCCGTGCAAAGAATCACGTGCAGGGATCGGTACACAATAACCCACACATAACCGACAATGTGTGTCCTCACTGATGGGGTATGTTGCAAAGACGCATGGCAGGCAATCGAACTCTTACTTTGTTACATTTCGTTGTATTCCGTCTTTTATTGGATGCCGGCATGAAGTCGCATTTATCCTACCGTTTGTAAACACTTATAGTCACACCAGTAGAATTGGTCATGGTCTCCAAACTGCTTATGCGAAAAGGATATGTACCGACAATACCTCTGATTGTTTAACGACATGATTAATTAGTCCTATTTTGCCCTGTTCTCATTTTCTATTGCTACTGCCATATTACTGCCAGATGCGTCTCTACGTGTTTTTACAAATGTAAGATAGGGACCAAGGTCCCCATGTTAACCTGTTTGCTATGTTAATGAAAAAGTGAAAAGTGATCTATGATTGGTAATTTGTATGGTATCACGACATTTACTAAGCATGATGAATGAGCGTAAATAGCGTATTAATGAGCAACTCGATCTCCCTGCAGAGACAAAACATCTCGCATTTGCAATATGTATGTCTCAAATATGTGTTTTTGTATGTTAGAACATACAATTACATAAGATGCAGGATCTATCATGTTTCATGGGACAAGATTATTCATTCTTCATCACCTAAGCAAGGCTGACATCACATTAATGACACACTGCCTTCTCCTGGTGCGGAAATGGGATATTTGATCATAGTCTGTGGTCAGCTGTTAACAGCGTTCTTAAAGCCCCTATGTCGGACAATATAAGTATTTGACATCCAACTAAAAAATGATCCATTATGCCTCCCATGCCCAAATAAAATTACGTCACAGTGGGGACACATAAAATTACGTCAATGCTGCTGACACAGTGGGGACACATGAAACTCCCTTCAAATGTGGTTTATCGACATTGAACAAAATGTTCAATATCACTCGGCAAAGAGGAAAGCATTAGTTTTAGTAACTTTGATGTCCAGCCATAGAAAATGTAAATTCTTTGATGCACCATATGCCATATTTGTTTGCTGATAGGACATGCCACTCATCGATTTGAAGGTTTTTCAACCTGTGTATTCAAGCCTAATGTCTGTTCATTAATTCTCATCACCTCGTCAAGTGACATTGAGTAACTACATAAGCACGAGTCAGTGCATCCTTACAGCAAACGATCTGAAAGGTAATCTACTGCAGTATTTTCATATTTTTTTAACTATCGATGGTCGAGCAATTTGTTTTAATCTCAAATCCTTCACGTACGAAGATCTTGAGAACGCATTATACAAGAGTGGCCATTATGGGTTGATTATGGGACAAAGCAGTTTGCGTGTTTGACCTTCTAATTTGCTCTGCAGCGTAATACATATCACCAACCAACTTCACGAGACCACACACTGCGATACAGTGATGTGTAAAGGCCCTAATGGGCAGCGCATCAATTTGCTGAATTAGCGTGTCTCATTTCGTAAACACGAAGTAGGTCAGAGGAAGACAACCTTCTTGGAATTACTATTTAGATGATGTTAAGGGACAAGGTTCTAAATATTGTACACAATATCACCTGGTGAAGGCTGATAATACTTCGATTAATGGCACACTGGAATTGCACATTTTGCCGTGTGAGTAGAATGGGGGATACTATTATTTGATTGCAGACAACAGTGTTCGTTATATAATTAAGAGAACCACTTATGTCTGGCTATAGTGTTAGTTTACATCAACCGAATAAATGATAATGCACTTAATACGAAACACCGATTTTAAGTACATGCTTCTAGCGCATATTGCAGTTCCAAGTTGTTAATTGTTATCAAACAACTATGTTTCCGTAAAGGTATAAACATTTGTTTTATGTTTAACCATAATCTTAGTAAAGAAAATGATAAATCATTTAATGTAGTCCTTGCCTTATTTGTCTCTAAATGAGGCGGACATCCTGACAAGCTGAAGGCTCGTATGACTACGTCAGGCATGCAAGAATTCAATTGATGCCGACTCCACCAAGCCTAATTCGTAGTGGGATGCACTGTGTTACACTTCGTCATCAAGTGCTAGCTAGTTTGCGACAGAGGTACCAAAGGACATGGCGTAATTAGATAATCAACAAAAAATGCATTCGTAGAGACGCAGGTGTGAAATATGCTTTGCAGTCAGATTATTCCCTTTTGTTGGCCTACACTGATCGCAGGAAAGTAGCTCTATGCCTCGTGTGACTAACTATAGTGCTTTGTTATACGTCGGAAATATAGCAAATATTCTTACTGCAATCCAATATGGCTATCAGTGATTGATGTCCGTCGGGATTCTGAGCCAGGCTTAGCTGTTCCCTGACACATGCTCAGCCGCTGTCGTAACTAAAGCTGAAATCATAAAAATGGAACATGGCTATGAAATTACCGAGGTCAGCTCCACAATACACCATCAGTCCTCCGTGTTTCCTGATCAAGATCTCCAAAAGGAATCGGTGCTTCTCGTACACATAATAATACAAGTAGTGACACGTATTATGATATGAAATGAAGTTAATATAGGCCTACAATAATGGTGGCATCAGGCCATAAACAATCAAATTCGCGATTTATTGTAAGCAGATTTTTAAATCTAGAAACCGTCAGCATTTTTCGGGTATTAAACGCTTGTTTCTCTCAAAGAAAGCCATTATACAGAGTGGAAGATGCAGGTGAGCTAAACAGCTTACCATGGTTATTAAATATAAAAAAGAACTTAGCGGTAATTTCTCAGAATTCACTATGGGTGAGTAAGAAACAAATATCTACATTGAACATAAACCAAGAGCTCTGATGTCCTGCTCATTAATTTGTATCTTGCGGCAGTGAAGCGTTGTTATGGACCCGCGGCTTGTGTGACAGGTGTGCTTGCTAAAGGCGGGCTTACGGCTTCATCACATAGCGTTAGCATCTGGCGTAATGCAACTCTTGCTGGGCACCAAAGTGGACATATCCTGTGAAGGGTCTTGTTACACAGGATGCGAATACGTTGTTGAACTGCTGGGGCGGTACCATATTGCAGGTGTTGAACATTCGTAGCCAAAACACCTTATCAAAACATCTCGTCGAATGGATGAAACATTCTAGTAATTTTCGATAATAGCAGAGATAAGAACTTGACCGATCCTTTCCGATCCTTACACACAGAACAAGTAAGGAACATTACACACGCTAGATACCATTCGCAGCACCTAGTAAAAGGCTGGCATGAAGCCATCTAATCAAGCTCGGAGAAATTATTCGCTCATCATAAATTCGCTGGTCTAAAGTTTTGTTTTGAACCGTTAATGATCAAAGGTACATCGAGTTATATACGTGCGAATGTAGAGTCGTCATAATCACGGTAGCGTTCAGTGCAAGGCCAGTCAAAATGCATCGGAATCTCTCCTACATTAAATATCGTTTTCCTTAAGGACATAAGAACGATACTGTTATGTACAAACGTCATTTAATGGGAGAATGCGATGTTCTTTTACTACAGGAGCACTGGTTATTTGAATCTGAGTTTGCACTGTTTGAACGTAATATTGGAAATGTGTCCGTCGTTGATATATCTGGTATGGACGAATCGGAATTGTTAGTCGGTAGACCTTATGGTGGTTGTGCAATTTTACATAAGACATCTACCAAAGTTTCGGTTACACCAATTGATTTTGGAAAAAGTCGAAGGTGCCAGGCATGCGAGGTTATTTGTCACACTACTAACGGACCTGTTAAAATGTTGATTATTAATGTTTACATGCCATGTGATAAGGATACCAGCATATCAATTAGTAACTTATACAGTGATCTTCTAGATCAAGCAAATGCTGTTATTACATCTCATACGGAAGCTGATTTCGTTATTATGGTTGGGGATTTTACCACAGACTTTTCATGGGATAGTTCCAGGCATACTATATCGTTAAATAATTTATGTGAACAGGAATGTCTAATCCCATGCCTCATGAAACCCCTTGCAAATGTTGATTTCACTTATATCAGGGACATGTCGCAGAATAATTTAAGGATCGGGGGCTTGATGACTTAATGGGTTCAGGGTAATCCCTTCCGAGGGCAATTTTTTTTTATGAATCAGTATTATGGTGACCTCATTTCCTGCATCATAGTTCGATTATCTTAAAAATGTGCTCTAGAATATTACATGTAGATATTGCCAAATTACAATAGGGTACTAAACGGAAGTGGAAGAGCGCAAAAGGGAATGCCATTGATTTGTACAAGGACACCCTGTGTAAAATGTTGGCTAATGTGGATGTTCCAACGGAAGTTTTATCATGCGCGAACACGAGTTGTTGCGAGCATGGTGAAAAAATTGATCAATTTCACGATGACATAATTCATGCTTGCGTGTCATCGTCTCTCTGTAGTATTCCGGCTAACCGACCAAAAAACGCCGGGCTGGGTGGACCGTCGAAGTGCAATCCCTGAAAAATAAATAATTTTTTGGTGTCGCTTGTGGCGAGAGAATGATTGCCCTTCAACCGGGACAATTAAATATATAATTCTTAAGGCTAAAAAAGACTACAAAAAGAAATCACGGAAAGTTATGCGTAAACAAGACAAATTAGTAGCCGACAGAATGGCAGATGCAAACGTGTCCAAAAATAACCCCAATTTTTAGAAGAAAGTTCGTAAGAAATTTAGCGCACTTGTGTCCAACCCGACCCTTGTGGACGATGCTCATGATGAGGTTAATATATGCGAAACCTTTAAGGACAAATATTCTAGACTGTATAACTCCGTTTCATATAACGAGCGTTAAATGAACGATCTTTACAGTTCCATATGTAAAGATGCCTCATTATGATACAAAACTGGCAAATATACTTCTGATCATGTTATAACCGTTAAGCAAGTCGAATCCGCTACGCGGAACTTGAAACCAGACGAAACCGATGGTAATTCTGAAATCAGCTCTGATCACATTAAGAATGCCTGTCAAGAATTGTTTGTTCATATCTCACTGTTGTTTAATGTGATGCTTTTGCATGCATATGCTCCACCGGGTATGTTGCATTCCACGCTGATACCTATACCAAAGAATAGAAAGAAATCGTTGAATAATAGTGATAATTACAGGTCCATAGCAATCAGTAGTATTTTGGATAAATTACTTGATAATATTATTTATACATCCCAGAGTGACGCATTGAAAATTAACGATCTGCAATTCGGTTTCAAACAGTCACAATCTACCACTCAATGCGCGCTTGTTTTGCAAGAGATTGTTGATCACTTTGTAACTCAGGGTCATCTTGTTTTGTAATTCTATTGGACGCATCTTAAGCATTTGATCGTGTAAATTATGTGAAATTGTTTGCGCTTCTCAGGCAGAAATTACTTATTAATATGTACACACGTCAGAACCTGAAAGTCCAATTAAATGCTTCTAGCTCTGAGCCTTTTATTTGCACGAATGGTGTTAAGCAAGGCGCAGTTCTTTCGCCATTATTATTTTGTGTATATATCGATGAATTACTAAGGCGCTTTCGTGAAGCTAATGTTGGATGTCACATGGGCCATCATTAATAGGTGCTTTGAGTTATACTGATGATGTTTCACTCATTGCACCTTCAGTCAAAGCGTCTAAGACAATGCTTAGAATATGCGAGGAGTTTTTTGAAGGAATACTGTGTGCAGTTCAATTCTGCAAAAAGCCGGTTGCTTGCATTCAATGCTTACGACAGTCTAGTGTATTTAACAGTAAATGATGAATTAATTGTATAAGAGAAACAAGCTGTTCATTTGGGAAAAAATATATTGGTTATTGTGCGAATTTGATAAATACACAGCGTGCATGTAGGGATTTGATAGCGAAAAACGAATATGATTATGTCTCGCTTTGGATACTGCAACTCTGTTATTAGAAACTCACTATTTGAAGTATACTGTAGTTTTGTTGGGTCGGCGATGTGGAGATTAAGACCCAAACATCTGGTCAAATTGTGTAGTGTTTGGAGGAGGTGTATTCGAACTATATGGAAATTAGAGTCCAGAACATGTTCAAAGTATTTACAATTCATTTCGGGAAAATTGCCCCTTAGAAATCAACTGATGTTGCGCTTCGTCAACTTCTTTCACAAGTGCCTGAACAGCCCCAATGTTTTAGTATCCTATGTAAGAAGATGTTGTTTCCATAGCAGAACAATTGTTAGCGATAATGTTCGAACGATAATGCATGCCCTGAACATCAATAATTGTTATTTATTACAGCATAGTGAATGCATTAAGGACACAAGCTATAAGATTACGCCACCAGGTAATTCTGAACATGAGAATATTGCTTGCCATGCTCATATAGGGGCTTATTTCTATTAGAGATGGGGATTCATTATCAGTGCTTTTTCCTTTTCCTTTTGTTTTGCTGTTGTATCAAATAATAATCTTCCTGTACACCAGCTGTGCGAAAATAAAGATTTTATTATTAAGGATCACAAGAACAGGTAGCAATCTGGTTTCATTAATGTAAAATAAAATCTGTTATCGCGGAGGTGTGAGAGGGCTTCTGTCTCAAGTAATGTATAAATGCTACCATTCCATTACATCTTATTGAACTTTTGATGCATCAACGTTCATCGGATGAACATGCAATATTAAATTCCATGTTGATGCAACTGACCCAGATTGGTGTAACCGCTTAATGAAGAGAAAACAGTTGCTCGACGTAAGCGTTCTTTAACGGCGTCGAAGTTGACCTTGCTCACATTCCTAAATGTGCAGATTGCTGCGGACTATATTGCTTCAACCATAATATCTTACAAAGCTCATCAGTCATAATTATCAATCAGTTGAAACACCAAATATATCGAAATATTGTCGCTTACTTTGTTGTTTTACCGGCTTGAGGATAATAACGATAATAATCAGTACGAAAGATACATGAGCTCCCATTTATATGTAACTGTTGCCTGTCGAACGTCAGCCGCTCCTACAAGGTTTATGGGTCATATGTAATGTTCTTGCTCTATTGCTGTGTTGTTTACAGATACGCAAACACTGGCAGGAAGATGTTTCCATCTGACAGCAAACACTCTTTAGAGGTACTCGTTTTAAATTTAATCCGCCAGACTATTCAGTTAGTTGCTGGGTGCTGCACTAAAATGTTTCTCATCGTATTACCATCGATATACAGTTTGTAGGTCTGAATGATTGTCAAAAGAATTCTTCAGATATGGTTGCACTTTGAATACAACACATCACCAGCTGGTAAACATGAGTCTCGCATCCTGTGAACCCGTACCGTCATTCAAGCTGTCTACCTTGCTACCTAGCTGGAGTACCATTACACCATCTGCTCATCATAGACCTGTCGTGCATAAAGCTTTATACACGAGCGCATATCCACATGAGTATCATTGATGGTGTTGGTCGGCGTTTGCTCAGGGGTAGTAATAACTACCACAACATGTCGGTAGAAATGAATGAGAGAATTAGTTCTCATTTCATAGCTAAATTGACATTTCAATAGAACACAGTGTATGTGTTAAACGCCACTGCAAACATCACCACGAGGTAAAAGATAAATTATTCGCACCTTTCAGGCAAATAGAGATGGGAGAAAGTTTCTAGTCAGTGCATTATATATGGGCTGTGGTTGCCTTCATCTGTGTGCAAAGTGATTTGTACATACATAGCAAATAATACAAGCTAATTGATTGTAAGAGAAGATTATCAAATATTTATTGGACCATCACGCTCCATTAGTGGCTAAGGAACTTAAACATGCTATCTTGTTGACAGAATATATTGGCTTGAACAAATCATCGTCAGATATGTTTGTATGTATCATACTGACGTTTTGCAGGAGACGACTAGTTTCCTTTACATATCTATAGCGAGGATTTTGAGAAATCTTCATCGTGTGTCATCATCCGGACGTGTTTAAACAAGTGCCAACCCATACGCCATTCAACGATGTATGCCTTATGAATACATTAGTATTATTTGACACGCCGTTCTAGCCACCACAATCTATCGTAACTAATGATGTTATTAAGTGAGTATGGATAAATACTCCCAAATCATTGTTGCCAAACAACTATTCACAAGAGAATATCATGACTCAGTAGCTCAGTCATTTATTAATCGCCCGATCAAATCTTCAAGCATGTGTTCTTGCTGGTAACGCTAATTACAAAGACCACATACATCCCCATTTCAAGCCAAATCAAGCTCCTTCAATCAGTTCCTAAATTACCAAATGGGCTTGTACCAAGTACCAACAATGCCCGAGTGTGCTTCCGGCAACGTCGTTTGCCGTTAATTATTCATGGTCGTATTTCGTTGTATGTACTTGATAAAGATGAAGTTATTACTTCTGGTCACAGACATGTTATTCCTTATAGCCATGGAAAAACGATGGGTTTGAAAGAAAGTTATATCTCTAGATAGAACATTCAATTTGCTGAAAGAAGCAGCGCGTGTTATCAATCAATCAATCATTGTAGAAGGCTGGAAGCATTAAACCCGTTGATGTGCTGCGAATCGCGCATACAGCCACAGGCCCTGTGAACCGTGTAAAACTATGACTGTTATCCTCTTAGTGAAGCGCGTTGTGGCGATTAAGCCTGATAGATAGGCCTGGGCGGGGATATGGTTTGCTTGCTAGTAACGCTATTCACAAAAAGGATTGAATTATTTCCACATTCTATCCACATACTTACCCGTACCCAGAATAATTTGTAAACAAGCGCAGTTAGCCAATTGGCTTTGACCCTAATGAATATCAAGCTAGCGGTAATATCACATAGGATGTGGATTATTTAACAGTTTTAAGTGATCAATGGCAGTGGCAGCGAGGCATTGGTTATGATGTTCTTAGACTTGCCATTCAATAGTATGCGTCTATAACTGTAAATATCGATATATATTTGCCCCATGTATGTCAATAAATAATTGAACCGTGTTACTGCCTTACGCAATGATCAAAGCTGGGCTATGTCTATAGTTCATGTTTATAGTCTTTTTGATATTGAGCATTCTATTTTGTTGTTTGTCCCAATGTATGAGGGAATCATTGTTAGACATATAATGGATATTGACTGTCAACATGCTTGGTTCGTGCACACATACATGGTGTATTACGTGATCATACAGCAACGTGCATGCTACACAACCGTGAAGGTTTGCAAATTGTAATGCTGATCAACCTCGTGAAAGAGTGTAATGCTTTGAAATCGGGCGTAGATCTGCTACATCTCGCTATTAAACAACCGTCCTCACCCTACAGCATAACACCGTATTGTTGATTGCTAAGAACATTGTATTACTCTAAAGTGTTTATATAACGGACCTGAATCTATTCTTTCAGTGTTTCGCACATGAAATTACATAAACATGCTGTTGTTATTGTACTCGAGAAGTAAGGTTTCTTAGGTCATTGTAACGTAACATAACCATTAATGATCTGATTGGACATCGTGTTGAATAATATCCTATGATATTGCCCACTTTGATTTAGCTGGAAGCCATCTTCTATGTGCGTATGCTATTGTCCATTGTCACGTATAAAATATAGCACTTTGAACATGTTGCTCACATCGCATGCAGTCTAACATCTCGTTGTGTTTGTTGAGCTATGCAATCGAGGTTGCATTACAACTGATGCTAATGTTTAAATAAATTAGCCTTATGTTCATGTTTAGAGAAGTCCTGGGTCATTGCGGTGTTTAGCGATTTGGTAATACAAATTAACCCGACATTGCCAAGTACATGTTTGATCGTTTACTTTTAGTTCTTCCCAAAGACAATTCATGCAACTTAGCCATTCACTTATTTGTCCATTAAGGAGTGTCCGGATGCTCTCCGTGATATTATTGGCCAAATTACCTAGTGCCGATAGAAATAATCGTCCTCCTATGGTGGCGTTGTTAAATGCCAAGGCTGGAAATGTATTCACGTAAGCTTCTTGTATCTATTGAAGCAGCTGTTTTGTAGGGCGTTACAATAACCCGCCGGCCTGTATAAACGTGACTAGACATACAAGATCTAGCTTTCTGTAAGGCGATTAGGGAATTTATTGTTACCTTGTCATGGATGATTAAGTTCAAAGACGTGGGTTGCACACAACACCGCAACCCTCAGAAGGCTTCAGATTGCTCAAATAAGCGGGGAAATTACATAAGCCGCTTGAGAGTATTTTACACAAGTTGATGAGTTCAGTTACATAAGACTATTGAGATTATGCCCGTGGTGATGAGCATGGCGCAGTCACTACCGTTCCTTGTACAAACAGAAATCTAGTGACATTGTTTGGGTCAGGTCACCCACATGTATAACATGAACTACCGACCGGAGACAGACGGGCTGGTACGTGCTTGAATGTGTAATTGTATGTGATACTAAGGCATGTTATAGCGACAACTACAGATGCTAACAATATCTTACCATCGCGTCAATTACCATTTAACAGGGATCAGTAATCCTAACGGCAATGTGACTTATATGATATTCTGCAATAGTCCAATTCTTTAAGTGGAAACAACATAACTTGGGCATATGCTGCTGCTTCCGGCTGTCGTCTTCCGTCTGGTGCGGTTATGGAAGCTTTCTGTGCCTGAATACGCGAACCCCGAGATTTCTCATGTCAGGGAAACGTTGTCTAAAGCTCATGAACATAAATAATCAACTGTGAGCGCGTGATTACAGATATATATTATTCCGTATGTCAACTTACTATAGTAGAATTATGTCCTATGCTACTGAGCTTTGCATAGGCACATAATGTTCTGTACGCCTTGTCTGCAGAATCATGTTGTTTTTTAAAGCTTCTATGTAACGTGCATAACATAAGTGAACGCAATACATGACGACTCTTTTCAGCTGCAACTTTCACTTATCACGTGGAAATTTTTCATTTATTTTGACATGGATGGATGGTTTACTTTACGATGGAGTATCTCACGGACTCGGTGGTACGGCGCCAATCCGTTAAATATTATTAGGTTTCGATCAATGAAATGAACATAATCAACTGAGTCAGCGTCCAGGACGCCAGATTGTTATGCGCTCTAACCTGCGTTATGCCACCAGTTTATCTTCTGGATACTCGAGTGGTCTCAATGGTTTACAACGTCAATTCATTTCTATCAACGTCCATCCGTGGTCATAGAGAAAATGCAGTTACCGTGCCTATGTAGTTGCTATGAGATGCCTCTCCCAGACGCGTCTCCATTGCAACTCACCTATGGCTTGACTGCCCCCTGACTCAAAGTAAGCCCTAGATTAAGCGTTAAAATGTTTCATGTGTTGAACATAATAATGTGCATTCATTCATGTATTTTATTTATGATTGCGTTGCATATGTCAACCTGCACCCCCATTTACCTCAGTATAATCGCAAACATGTAATTTGATATTTTCAAAATTGCCAGTTTGTGAAGAATACCAACATATGAATATCGAGCAGTGGCCGTTTCAAACCATTCCGGTATGTATAAACTGTCTAGCTTTCGGTCGCGCTAACATATCGAAATCCTATGAGGAGATAGCATTATGCCCCACAGCGGCATACTAATCATATGATCACATGTTAATGGCCGTATCATTACGTTCTTCAGCACAATTATATAAATTGATATAAGAAATATTGCAGATATGCGGAATATTGGTAAGCGGTGAGCAATAATTAACATTATATGCTAGCATGTTGCATCTGCCTGTATGGAAAATATACCCAAGTTCTAATATTTAACCACTCTGTTGTTACGGATATCTAGCTTTGATTTTCATTCTGCTGTCACATTGTTTAAGGGTCCTCAGGCAAATGATTAAATGAAGTTACCTTTGACCAGTTAACGAACTGTGATAAACACATATGGTACGACCTATGATATGGCAAGCCTTTTGTTAACCAGGTGAATAATATATAGTCAGAAATACCCCCAAAAAAATTTCGAACACACGCTCAGCCAATACAAGTTTGCATGGCTGGGCGGATGTTGGCGAGCTAATGGATTCATGTAGATGATACGTAATAAGCGGAAATAATGTACAACCCTTGATGTGATCCAAGACACAATAAAATAACGCCAAAATAACTTTGCTGCACGTCTAAGAATGTTGCACTATTACATAATAACTAAGAATGATTGATATTTTGTACAGGTTGTCTAACCTTTGAAGCAAGTTAAGGCGAACTACAGCTAATACTGATCTACAACATTTTTTGGAGATAATGCCTCTTTCAACAAACGCTCCGCCACTCAGCTATAATTCCGGATGCATGCATCATGATTTTGGCTGCGTGGGTATCGAATCAAATCCTAGTTTCACTAGCACATGTAGCATTTTCACCTCAATAACTTGTATCAAATAATCTTGTCTACGCATTGTTATCAGAACAAGGTTATCCTCTGCAGCTCTGCCAATTATTTTACATTGCACATAAATCGTTTAAACAACTGAAATAATTCAGTGTTTAGAATGAATAGTAGTTTTTGATTCGTAATCAAACTGCCTTTGCGGGCACCATTTAGCGTGCGCCCTACAATGCAACATTAACCTTACATTACTACTTAACCTGCTACCAGCTTCTTTATTCTCTTCTCATATTTTACATCGAAAATTACATTCAAGTGTTTATAGCAATAACAACGCTGCAGGATCGAATATAAATTTGTGTACACATGCTGATTTGAGATACGTTGCGATTCAAATGTGACAATGGTGCAGTTTTATGCGTTTAATAATCTTCACAACGGTCCTTATCGATTTGCAAATACTGTACAACAACGCCTCGGACACACTATCTAGACGCTCCACACAGATTGTTATTGCCGTACAATGTTCTAGTTAGTGCCGTTTGAGTGGGCCGAGTAGTAGACTTCTAGTGTTAATGACACAATCGTGGGCGTTAAATGGTATAATGGGAAATTCACTCATTAGTGAAACCCTCGTTGCAATGTGTTGGGCAGATGAGGTTGGTAATTTGGCACACATCCCATCAAGTCCAAATAAATAGCCACACTGACACTGACAAAAGCTAGCTTGAGGTGATGTACAATTCATCACAAGTCAAAAATGACTTCACCGAAGCAATTCACGCAATCACAAGTATAAGCACCAACGTTCTGCAAACTGTCGTTTTAACCAATGAGCCAACTCGGTGCATAGTTGTATCAGACTCTGTTTAACTGGAGTCTTATATCTATTTACTGCTCCTGATGTCGATGATACCTCTCGACACGTGGGCAGTCACGTGACTACTCAGGAAGCTGATATAATTCAGAGCTGCTCAAGTCAACGGTTTTAGCATACGTGTGCAAGTGTCGTCTATTAGGAGGAGGGATAGGTACACAATTACCCAACACATAAAGGACAATGTGTGTACTCACTGATGGGTAGGTTAGAAAGACGCATTGCCGGCAGTCGAAATCTTGCTATGTTACATTTCGTTGCATCCTATCTTTAAGCGGATGTCGACACAAAGTAGCCATTGTCCTGTAGTTCGTGAACATCTATGGTCACACCAGTCGAATCGGTCATGGTCTCCAAACCGCTTATGCGAAAAGGATATGTACCGAGTGTTTGACGGTATGATTGAACATGCCCTGTTCCTATTTTCCCCTCGTCTCATTTTTATTCTTCTGCCAGTAGGGTCGCTGCTTGTTTTAACCGATGTGAGATATGCACAGTCCCCATGTCGACCTGTTAACTATGTAAATGAAAACGTAAAAACCGATCTGTGACTGGTAATTAGTATGGCACCGAGACTTTTACTAAGCATGATGAAAGAGCGTTAACATCGTCGATTAAAGCAATGGGTATGGAAAATACAATTACACCTATCATGTTATGTGGGACAAGATTATTCACACTTCATCACCTAATTAAGGCGGGCGTCACTTCAATTAATGGCACACTGCTTTCTCCTGGTGCGGGGAAAGGGATATTTTATCATAGTCTTTGGTCACTAACAGCGTTCCTAAAGCCATTAAGGCGAACGCTTATGTCTGACAATATAAGAATTTGGCATCAAACTAACATATAATCTATTATGCCTCCTAGGCACCAACAAAATTTTATTAATGCCGATGACAATGCGAGGACATATGAAATTCCGTTTAAACGTGATTATCGACACCAAGTTTAGTGTTCAATATCACTCCCCATATTGGAAAGTATTAGTTTAAATAACTTTAATGTATAGCCATATAAAATGATCAATTATTCAATGCACTGTATGCCGCATTTGTTTGTAGGCCATGCGGCTAATTAATTATAAAGGTTTTTTTAACCTATGTAGGACAAACGAGGCTTCAGCGTAAGTGGAAGGAGACCTGCTGCTGTATGTTCACATGTTTTTGACTAACAAAGATTCAATTGATTTCAACTTCATGAAGCCCATTTGATAATGGGATGCACAAAATTTCTCTTCTTCATCAAGTGACAGCTGGTTTGGGACAGAGATACAGAGGTACATCGCGAAATTAGATCATCAACAAAGAGTGCATTCGTTCAGACACTGGTGTGAAATATGGTATGCAGTTCAATTGTTCCTTTTTGCTAACCTGCACTTTGCCTTGTGTGACTAACAATAGAACTATGGTGATATGTTATACGTCCCAAATATAGCATATGTTCTTACTTACTGCAATCCAATATGGCTGTTGATAATTGATGTCCGTCTGGCTTCTGAGTAAAGTTTAGCTGCTCCCTGCTCCCTCAACCGTGTGAGCGTTTAGCGCCTAGTTACTGTAACGTCCAGGCAAAAAGAGCATTACAGCAGGAAACCATCGATATTGCTACCATTGACATCAAAAGCAAGTGAACGTGAGACGTAATGTAATATATAACGTCCATGTGATAAGGGATGTTAATGTATTAAATAGAGTTATGCTGGGTGCTAAACGGAAATACATTCTGGATGCTGGATGTGTGATTGTCCTATGCAAACATAGTCAATGAAGCGTAATCCAGTCCGGTTTCTCTTTAATCTGTAATAGGACACGACAGACGTTTTGGAAGGATACTACTTAAGTGTGGGTCTTTCCCTCTTCATTACACAGAACCATTGATAAAATAATTCAAAGCGAGCAATGGCCCTACATTTCGTAATGGTACGATGTTGATTGCTCAAGATTTTAGGATGATATACGGAAACACGTTAATGTATCTAATATTATTCCATGTATCATACGCATGTATGATGGTTATCTGTGAATGACCATTGTGGAAACATCTGAATAAGTTCGCTGACCATATTATTTATATACACAGGTATTAGTGGTAGCCTGCATCGTGACAAATACCTTCTCCGTAATACTTTAGCTGTTACAATATGCTATGACGGATTCATTTTGCATGGAAGCACACACATGTAAATGCTGCCCAGTGACTTGTTTCTTCAACACAAGTCTAAGACTAAATGTTGCGCACGTTCATACGATCAACATTATAAATTTCTTAATTCGATGGTTGTATTACCTATACATTTATGAACGCGTGGTATTAGTTCACCTGAAGCCTATTTCAGCTTTGTGAGAACGCCGAAACATGTGTTGAAAATAACCTCCGAAGTGCTTATTTATTGGCAGTGGCTGTGTGCAAATTCTGCAGATATTATGAAACAAACACTGTCGGGCTTCGTGGCCCACTAACATACTGTTCAGCATTAATGTAAAAACCCAAACAGGAAATTGTAATTGACACTATGCCCCAAAACGTACAATCGCCAACCGCATAATCCGATGTTTATTGCGTCTATGAGTGTCAAGGAAATCGAATTAACAACAAGACGCTAAATATGTTCAGATTAAATTAATCAGATAGGATAGAGTAGATTGATCAGTGCCTTTAGGCACTTGACGCATTTATACCGTACACTGATTTTGCAATTTGGATATGATATATATTTTGATAATAAGCTGAGGATCATTATTTTGCATCATAAATAAGCCTATGAGGTTGCTTGTTTCTCTAGGCGATGTCTCTTCTAACACTAACTGTTTTACCTCAAACCCTAATCTTATTCCTGCCTATGTTACCGATTGAAGTTACTCCTTTGCATTGTTTGCTATTTTGTAGATGCTACTTTATCTCAGTATTGGCAATAACAATTATAATTGTTCTCGCTGATGCTCCACCAACAGCCAATATCCTTACAGCAATTTCGAGCTGGCAATTTTAAAATGTCTGATATCTATCGCTAATTGCAAGCACATAGAAATAATTGTGGTTATTCTATCCATTAGAATTGCCTGTGTTACAGATATGGATGACTTTTTTCAACTCCAGTTTGATGCCACCTGTCTAATTATCGTTTACACGAATTATGCGGTGACAAGAAGTTTACCGACATCCTTAATTCATCACGCTAACTTCGACAACTGTGGAATGCTGGCTTCCAGGAAATTAAGTACTGTTTATGGTAACTGTCTGAAAGCAGGTAATTCATATGCAAGTCTCACAACCTTTGTTAAATGAGCTGGTTTATCAATAAAAAAAATAGTGATGTACATTCATACAATATTGCGATGTTGGATCGGTTATTTAATGACGATAACAAGCATGGCTCATTTATATGAACCGTATTCTGACACAAAATAAAGTGGATATGGGCGAACAATGCTGGTGGTATAAGCGCATACACAATATATAACACATACGTGATTCATTATCAACAGGCTTTTAAGTGGCTATTTAGACACCACCAGCAATTTTCTGGTATGACAGTGACGATATGGAAAAAAGGGGCGATAACCAATACATATTGCTTATATTTAAAAGTTGATTATCATCATCTTAATCAACATCATCATCATCATCATCATTATTTTCGTCAACATCATAATCGTCATTGTTGTTTCTTAACTTTTCCTTTCTAATCATTTTGTGCAAAACAAAGCATGCTAAGATGACCTTGAAAGCATATACTATTGATTGTGCAGAGTTACGCAAGCAAGAAACTGATATCATATCATCGAGCAGCTAATAGTAATGTCTAAGCATAGCCACGGTGAGTATTTGATTGGCAATTTATATTTATTATAAATGTACCCTGCAGTGTTGATACGTTTTACAATATCACTCGTTTACATCTGCTCTACGATTACCTCTGTTCATTTTACATGATTACCTTTATTGGGCACACATGTTGGGGTTAGGTCTATGAGGACACAGGAGGCAGTGGCTAGATCACACCCAGGGCTGTTAGTGATTCGGCTGACTACCGTCTGAGATGCCGGCTGGAAGGCGTGGTGTACGTACAGTCCTTGGTGTACCAATTACTGCCAGGCTGAAGGCAGAATGCATCAATTCATTCATTAATTTTTCGTTCATTCATTCATTCATTGGACCTTTATTCATCCATTTATCGTTAATTTACTCATAAATGAATTCATTCAACCCAACATGGTGATTAAGAATTACCTGGTGATATGTGTGATTAGAGTCCAGACAGCCACACAGTTGCGGTTCCACGCATGTGCCCTCGTCACATAGTAATCGCCCAGGTGCACAGCCGCAGCCGTTCAAATGCCATAGAATCCGCGCAGGTCGCGGAGCATCACGGTATATTCTCCTGGTTATACTGTCCAATAGCACATCCGGGTCCTGACACAAACAGTTCGGCATGTATATTAGATTTGGGTATTGTGGTTGTATGATAACTGGTTAGGATTATTCGTTATCATTGTTATATGAAAACTGGTTATTGTGTTGTGGGATAATGGTTATTGAGGTTGTATGATAACTACTTTGGATTATAAGTTATGGTGGTGGTACGATACTCAGTTATTGCATTGTAGGATTGATGGGTTATAGCGGTTATAATATTATAAGCTAATGTGGCTGTATGATAACTTATTATTGCATTGTAAGATTATGGTTATAGCGGTTGTAGGATTATAGGTGAATGTGGTTGTAGGATTATAGGTGAATGTGGTTGTACGATAACAGGTTATTGTGGGTGTAGGATTACTGGTTATTGTGGTTGTACGATTACTGGTTATTGTGGTTGTACAATAACTGGATATTGTGGTTGTACGATTACTGGTTATTGTGGTTGTAGGATTACTGGTTATTGTGGTTGTAGGATTACTGGCTATTGTGGTTGTATGATAACTGGTTATTGTGGTTGCACGATTACTGGTCATTGTGGTTGTAGGATTACTGGTTATTGTGGTTGCACGATTACTGGTCGTATTATGGATGTACGATAACTGGTTATTGTGGTTGTACGATTACTGGTTATTGCGGTTGTACGATTAATGGTTATTGTGGTTGCATGATTACTGGTTATTGTGGTTTTACGATAACTGGATATTGTGGTTGCACGATTACTGGGTATTGTGGTTGTACGATTACGATAACTGTTTGTATTACTGTTATTGTGGTTGTACGATTACTGGTTATTGTGGTTGTACGATTATTGTGGTTGCACGATGGTTTATTGTGGTTGATTACTGGTTATTGTGGTTGCATGATTACTGGTTATTGTGGTTGTACGATAACTGGATATTGTGGTTGCACGATTACTGGGTATTGTGGTTGTAGGATTACTGGTTATTGTGGTTGTACGATTACTGGTTATTGTGGTTGTACGATAACTGTATATTGTGGTTATTGGGTGGTGGTGTAGGATTGGTTACTGTGTTGTACGATTACTGTGTGTTGTACGATAACTGTATATTGTGGTTGTAGGATGACTGGTTATTGTGGTTGTACGATTACTACTTATTGTGGTTGTACGATTACTTGTTATTGTGGTTGCACGATTACTGGTTATTGTGGTTGTAGGATTACTGGTTATTGTGGTTGCACGATTACTGGTTATTATGGTTGTACGATTACTGGTTTATGTGGTTGTACGATTAGTGGTTATTGTGGTTGTACGATAACTCGTTATTATGGATGTAAGATAATTGGTTATTGTGGTTGTACGATTACTGGTTATTGCGGTTGTACGATTATTGGTTATTGTGGCTGTACGATTACTGGTTATTTTAGTTAATGGAGTATTGATTATTGTAGCTGTAAGATTGCAGATTGTTTTTATTGCAACACGTCAGTTCAATATGGTAAGTTACACACGACACTGTGCTTTGGCCAAGTAGGTGACATCATGACCCAGAGATAGACACACCTGCGCTGTCGCAGCCAATATCCTGCAGGCTGTGGCGTGCGCAGCTATCCCATCATGCTCCAGCGAGTACACGTCATAACGGCAGCTGGCGTTGTAGGCCGAGCTCACCTGACAAACACACAATCATCCCGTTACCGCGAGGAGATATGGTCATACCGGATCTCATTCATAGGCAAGGAGAGGCTATACTTTGCGTGTCTATATGTACCTGCTGGTCGAGGTTAAGCCGGCATCGGTAGAAGGGGCCCTGAAGAATGAAAGGATGACGAAGACCACAAAGATGCGCTGAGTTGTCAACCTCGGTCTTCCATGACGGATGGGCTTGATATATCTGCTGCTTCAGCTCTGTCGAGGAGGGATGCTGGCATCTGGTGACAAGGCAATCGCATTTGATGGTAAACATGGGACAATGGGTTATATAAAATTGAGGTCCACACAGCTCACTTGACGAAAGCCTGTTGGCCTCACCAGATAGCGACTTGGTTTGAGCATAATAAAATGTGACCACCTTCATCGATAAGTGACTCGTACTTACGTACACATTCTCAAGCGGGGAGGTCACTGGGTTTTGCCATTCTCGGTTAATTTCGTCGTCGGCCCTTTCGTTGCGGTTCTCGACCGTAGTGGCCCCGGAGATCGGGCCACAGATGCCGCATAGCTTGTCGGAGTGGGTCACAGGCAAACATATCTCGGCCGCACTGTCGTCCAGTCGAACCAGGAGGTTGTGTGTTTGAAGGCGAAGGAAGTAAGGAGTGTGTGTGATGGTCATGTCGTCCAACTCGATAGGGGCGCTGTTTGGCTCCTCGTCCACCTGGGGGTGGGGGGGGGGGGGGTGGGGGCACATACGACACACAGGTAACACG
This sequence comes from Urechis unicinctus, assembly GCA_034190875.2. NCBI lineage: Eukaryota > Metazoa > Annelida > Polychaeta > Xenopneusta > Urechidae > Urechis > Urechis unicinctus. Next base: position 62,429,639 of record CM067349.1, on the reverse strand, counting down.
GTGGTGTCACCAATGCTTCTGGACAAGCTAAGGTTAGCTAATATGTCTAAGCTTTTATTATGCATCTCCGCACCCGTAAGTCTTAATGATTTGAAAAATGGTCGTGATAATTTAGAACATATCAAGGAAATCAATACCTCGATGCGACCTCCTTTTATGAGGTCCACTTTATGGCCAGCGAGCTTAATGGAGACTTTGCGCACGGAGGACATTCTTGATTGGTCGGGTTGAAGCGGTGTGTTGACTGCCGTCACAAGGAAATGCTCGAAGTTGGTTGAATTGGCAGGTGCCCGTCAGCTGGGAGTGACATGCTCCCATGAAGTCGACAGCCATACCAGTGAAGGTGAGATCACCCCATGCTTTATAGCAGGTCATCTGTGGGTAGCATTAGCGACACCATCGTCATTCAGTCACTCGGAACTATAAAGAGGAATTAACCTCGACAAAATTACTCCTAATTATTCGTCTTTCGGTCTCTTAAATCTTTAATTTAAATATGATCAAGGATCACAGAAGAACTCAATGTGCCAATTGATGAACTTGGCGACAAGCTTAAAGCAAATTACGATACGATCACCACATTCTAAATAAGCTTTACAGCCGCTGTGATGACAAAATCTTCCACGAGAAATGGCAGAATCATAGCCCGTGTAAATCGCTTTTATGACAATCACAACCGTTTTATGATTTACTGGATCATCAATGCGTTCCCTACTTGAAATGACGTCATCGACATCCATACAATTTAGCAATGCTACAAAAGTTCTAAATTTCAAGAAACAAATGCGATTGGAATCGCCTGCCATTTGAAGACAAATACAGTTCGCGCTACAGTTATGTAACACTGATCATTTTCATAAGAAAGCAATCCCCTGTATGACGCTTAACTTGTTCAATCCTTGGATGTCATAGTGATCATCCGAAAAAAATAAACTTTTACTCGGTTTTCCATACCTGACTCGCGAAACAATGACAGAATAGTCCATGAGAACTGAAGGAATCATAGCGTCGTTATTTGACTTAAACCTAGCTTATCAGCTGTTATTAGTGGAGATATTCAGGAAAGTTTGAAGTTGACATCGTATAACACAGGCTGATGTCAAGCGTCGTCCATAAGCTACGCAATAAAGGGGTTTAGTGCACACTAATTTTGTATGCTTTTCTTCAGAAATATTTGTGGTTAACGATCCTGGTGATCGACCAAGAAATAAAAGGAACTCTTCAGTTGTGGGTGATCAATAAAGAAGACGTGACTCAAATACAGTGGAATGTTGTGTGAGGCGCGATATTATAATGTTAGTTGACGGCCGAGCAAACAAAGTGGGGATTTATTGTAGAGAGTATCCACTCTATAAAAGAGCTCCGGCACACAAGTAACACCTTGCTATTGACAGTTACACTCGTTTTTTTTTTGTCCGCATATATTTACTTGCAACATCCCCCACGATGCACTTATGCAAAACAATCCAGCCCTTGGTCGCCCACTAGAGCATTTTATTGTGGACGGATCTCTGGCAACCAACTTTTATTGCTGGTAAGACGAGACAACAGCATGATGAAGTCTCATTCAAGTTTTATAGCTAGATACTAAACTCGACGGCTGCTCGTTATTAGTGACACAATGACGCTAATCGAAAGGTTTAAATTTACCGGCGCCATCACGTTGATCAAAAGGTTCCAAATATTCTTGTGTCATCACTACAATCTTAAGGTGCAAATCTCATCACTTCTATGAAAAGTCGTGCGTGTCATCACTTCAATATTAATGCTGATTTGCAAACACTATAACTTTATTCTAAAGTTTTTGATGCCATCATTATAATCAATTGTTGTCGTGTGTCATCATTTTAGTGTCAAGATCCACGTGCAATTACTTCTATGCAAATATTCTGGTGCCATCTTTTTAAACCTTGTAAACGCTCGGCTGCCATCATTTCAATCCAACGGCTCTGCTGTCAATCTAAAGGATGTGTATGCGGGGGTGCGTATGTGAGTATAAACGCGTGTGAGTGGGTATGCTTTGCAGGAAATCTCTTGGTATAGCCAAACAAGAACTGAGACTATAGGATAGATGTTATTTCAATTGTGGCTTATCGCGTTACTTTTCATATGGAGACATGTGAGTGTGGAAATAAAGTGCTTTATTGACTGAAGAATTCATAGTTAAACCAAATTCATCTTTTTATATGCGTAGAGCAACTTATCTCTAAGTACTAGACGTACATATGTAAGTTGGCTCACTTACACGCACAAACTCACTTGCTTACTCACTAACACGCATACACTCGCTCACTTACTAACACGCACAAAACTCACTTATTCACTCATTCACTCACTCATTCACTAACACGCACGCACAAACATACTCATTCACTCACTACCACGCACAAACTCACTTACTTAATTACTCTTTCACCAACGCGCACAAAATCATTCACTTCCTCGTTCACTAACAGGCAAAAAGTCACTCACTCACGAATACGCACAAAATGGCTCTCTCATTCATCAACGCGCACAAGCTCACTCGCTCACTCACTCACTCACTTACACGCACACCCTCATCACAGGACGGGCGGCGCACTCTAGCTATAACTCATTGTCTCCAGGATTCACTGGTTGTTTAGGTTGAGGTTTGTATGAAAGTGATGTTACATTTAGAATGAGGCTTGAATCACTTTTAGATTTACACGATATTGAGGTATGCAAAACTTAGATTGTTATCATATCGAAGTAGATGTTAAAACGCGTTCGTTAGGTATTCCGTTAAAGGCTTCAATCCATTTTTTACATGATATAGTGGAAAGCGTCACAGGATTCAGTCGATTACGTGCTCCATCATATGGCTGTTACTGTTCCAATGACTGCATTGCATCTCATGAGACGCCTTGCGTCGCCTACTTGTTTAATATAACATATCTTCTCATGTAAGCCTACCGTCATTGCCGCCTCCTGTTAGCGTATCTTTCCAGGTAAGCCTGTAGTTAACGTATTATCCCAAGTAAGCCTGCCGTTACCGCCGCCTCCTGTTAACGTATCTTCCCAGGTAAGCCTGCCGTTACCGCCGCCTCCTGTTAACGTATCTTCCCAGGTAAGCCTGCCGTTACCGCCGCCTCCTGTTAACGTATCTTCCCAGGTAAGCCTGCCGTTACCGCCGCCTCCTGTAAACGTATCATCCTAGGTAAGCCTGGAATTGTTTCGAAATCGACATGGTCGATTTATTGAAATCCGTATATCATAGTCATGAGTGAAATTTTTTTTATCAACTCAACGCGCAAAGCAAATGTGAATTTTTTTACAATAGGACGATGATAAGTGAATTAATTGCGAAATCAAAAAGTTTAGAGTTTTGCATTATTTAATATTACATATATATATAAAAAAGTTTACAATTACATTTCACTTTCAAAATATGTCAATTGTTTTAAAATCGAAACCTTAAGCATGGACGTATTGAGCATTGAACTTTGATGAAAACTTTGATGCTTTTGTAACCGGAAGTGACCTCATCGATATCCATGATATCTAATTATCCTACTTAAGCTGTCGCAGTTTTTACCATCGGACATGTATTGACTGTTTTATAAACGTTCGAAATATTCATGAAACTTTTGTTGACATTTGGACCTAAGGTGCTTGGAAAAACTGTTGGTATGATGTCGACATATATATTAAGAAAATGTTTGCAATTAGAATGAGCAACACAATGTTGTAAATTATGTAACAGTCCAAACATTATTAACGGAGTTATTCGAGTTACTAGTTTATCACTTATTCGATGACCTTGACCTTAGTACAAACATACATACATAGATACATACATACATACATACATACATACATACATACATACATACATACATACATACATACATACATACATACATACATACATACATACATACACACACATACGTTCATTCACACATGCATACATGCATACATACATACATACATACATACATACATACATACATACATACATACATACATACATACATACATACATACATACATACATACATACATACATACATACATACATACATACATACATACATACATACATACATACATACATACATACAAACATACACATCAAGTTCGTACTGTGCCACATGGGCGGCAGTGCAGCCAGGGTTCTGACGCAAATGAAAGAGGGAAACCGGGAGAGAGAGAGAGAGAGAGAGAGAAAGAGAGAAGAGAGAGAGAGAGAGAGAGAGAGAGAGAGAGAGAGAGAGAGAGAGAGAGAGAGTGTGAGAGAGAGAGAGAGAGAGAAAGGAGGAGAGGATGAGAGAGAGAGAGAGAGAGAGAGAGAGAGAGAGAAAGAGAGAGAGAAGAGAAAGAGAGAAAGAGAGCGTGAGAGAGAGAGAGATTAAGGTAGATCAAAACTGTGCAAGAGAGAGGGTGCAAGAGAGAGAGAGAGAGAGAGAAAGGAGGAGAGGATGAAAGAGAGAGAAAGAGAGAATGAAAGAGAGAGAAAGAGCGAGAGGAGAGAGACAGGGAGAGAGTGACATATAATAGCGGTACTGGCGCAGTTTCCCTCTTCAAGAGTTTCAGGCCTTTTTGTAGCTTATACAAGATTTTGTTTTCGGTACTGGCGCAGTACCCCTACTATATATATACTTCTGACCCTTTGGCAGCTTAAACAAGATTTTTGCTCACCCAAGGGCGCCTCGGACCCGACCCCCAAACGGGGCAGAGGGGCTAGTTTGTAGGTAAACTAGTGTGCCCATAGGCCTAGGTGTCTATGACTTTGATTTTCACAAGCTCGTGTGGCACATGCTTACAAGCTTCTCTATGCGTTCCACGCGCTCCGTCAGATCATCATTCTTTACCTCCAGATCTCTCACTATGTTCTTCAGTTCCACAAAGTCATTGTAATTAGTCTCCATATCAACCACAACATCACTCAGTTCGTCCTCTAGATCTCTTATATCATCTTTCAGATAATCTGTATCTAAATTCAACTCTTTTACACTACCTTCAGGTTCAGCAACTGTGTTCATTTCTACACCTTATGCCCTCGTTTATTCAATAGATCCGTATATACAGTGCGTAAATGTCCACGCAATGAAAATCCTTATCTGTATGAGGCGGGTCAATATCATTCACGGTCCGCTTAAAGGTAAAGAAGTACCCAATTTTTGTCTGATACCTTCCAAAGCTTCGTCTTTTCCACGTTGGATCAGCGCGTTTTTTTCATCAATTGAAACAGTCTGGCGCGCTTTTACAGATCTGGCCTTAATTTCACCCTTCATTTGGGTAAATTTTGTGACCTCAGCTAAAACGAGTTTAAACTCATGATCCGATACATTACCATCTTCAAGTGCTGTCGATACAATGTCAGCAATGGTATTCAATTTGCTCTGCGCTAGAATGAGGATCTGATAATGTTTTTTCGCCTTGATGGTCAGCCGGCGACTGACGAATTTGCCAGCGATTCCAAGTAGCCCACAAGCGGCTCCAGTAACACCCAAGACTGTGGCAATAGGAATATAGGAATATTGTAGACATTATACCTGCACCACTAGCACCAGGACACATACCAACAGTAGCTAACGCAGTGTCTACTGCATCCACCGAGTTCACTGCACGCCTATATTTCTTGTACGTAGCACAATATTTTTCCATCTCTTTCTCAAGGTATTGCTTCTTGAGGCTGATTTCATTCAACCGAAAGGAGTGCCCTGGATTCTCATCAGACAGCTGCGGATATAACGGTGCCGTTGGAATGGTTGGTTGCTGTTTCGTACTGCAGCTTTATACTTTATACGTCTACAGGTCAAGTTCAATTAGGAGTGAAGCTACAGACCAAGTCGCCCCTCTGTTTTGAGTGGTTATATAAAAGTTAATAACGTTGCCTTGTTTTAGCTGTAAAGGCTGGTCTAAAGATATTACAACAGCCCGTTGGTCAGCAGGCTTAGTTATTCCTACCACTTGGTTCGTTCCATTAATAACAGGAACGACTGCTATAGGGCCAGTATCAGCACCAACTCCCGAAGCCAACCCCATACAAATGATCTTAACATTGGATAACATGGCATATCCACAGCTTGAATCTTGTCAGTCTCGACATCTCTAGCCCCATGGCCAAACGACCACTCATATCCTCTGCGAAGGGGGCCACTTGCTTTGCCCAAATAGTAATGGGAGTTTATGTGTTCTCTCAGGTCCCTGCGATGCTGTCTCTCTGTCATCAACATACTTTTTATTAGCAGCATCTTCAGGCGATATTGGGTCTCCCAACTGAACGATTTTATTATCTACCATTTCAAGGTCTCCAGTCATAGTACCGCCACTTTTATCCATTTTTTGTGAGTCACCAATAGATACATAGGTCTTTATGGCATATTACGAGAGGTCGGCGCCCTGAACAGTGCTTGCCGGTTTTTGCCTAGGTCTAAAAATACTCGTTTTTATTGACATCTTGTAAATTCAAGAACAAGGCTAACAGGTAGGTGGTGGTTATCCAAGAGTCTTCCTTTATCATCACATAACTGAACCTTCAACTCATGCACCGTTCCGCTACTGACCCGCTTACAGACATGATTAGTGATGTTTCTGGTTAAAATATCCCCGAAAGAGCCACCCTCTAAGCCAACAACTTCTAGAAGTGGCATCTCACTGGAGTATGACATGGTTACCCAACCAGAGTTAGCCCGTATGATACGCACCCAGTACACAGGTCGGCTCTCGATTCTGTATGACCGTGTACTTCGTCACAGAAGCTTGTATACAATAAAATAGATACCCTGTGGAACATCAATCTGAACGTGCCGGCTCGCAGCATGAAGGGCATCCAACTGCTCTTTGAAGACCCAGCCAATGCCTCATTCGCCAGAGTCGATCTACAACCCACAGATTACAAAATTGAGGTGACCATTGAGGGCATCCCCAACCAACTCTATGCCCATGGCATGCGCGGCCACCAGCAGTGGGATGAGGTGAAAAAAGCCTTTGCAGCAACGAGTAAAAGAGACCCCAGTGTAGCAATAGCTGCAAAAGACTTGGCATTGTCGGACGTGTCCCCAGGAGAGTACCTAACCACCAAGTATGCACTGTGGCTGGACTGAAGGACGAGTCATGACGACCATCTGCATGGTAGTGGCAGGGCCGTGGAGAATGCGTCTGAGGGTATCACCATACAGATCACGAAAAAAGCAGAGGCGGCTGGTGCATTGAACGTTTATATGTATATAGTTATGGATGCACAGCTTGACATTAAAGATGGCAGGTTCGTCAGTGCAGTCTACTTACAAGGTTTTGATGAAACCGAAAACTCATTTACATTTCTAGATGGTCCCTGTTCGGCAATTGTTTGTGGGCAGACAGGATGTGGGAAAACCGTATTCATCCTCGACCTACTTGATGTGCCTTTGAACATATTGTTATCCTCTGCCCTACCATACGTTTCAACGATGCCTATCAGTCGCGGTCATGGGCATGGGATGATTCAGAAATCTACGTCGTTGATCCAGGGGAGCGGCTCCATGACCACATGAGGGCTTTCTACCACTGCTTCAAGGGTGAGCCTACCCTCTTCATTATTGATGACTGTTCGGCAACAAACGCCCTAACCAAGAAGAAAGACATGTTATCCGAACTGGCTTTTAGAGGCCGCCACGCGCAGCAAAGTGTCTGGGTCCTCACCCAAAAGTACATCTCTGTGCTGAAAGACTTACGTGAACAGACTCGCTGGATGGTCCTCCATCACACCAAGGACCGTGACTGCAGGCTGTAGTCTCTGAGATAAATAATGAGGTGATACGCTTGACTGGAAAAAAAATCTAAAGATGCTATAAAGGCAACACGAGTTGCACAAAAGCCCTCTTCAGTCGTGCCAGGGCGCCTGCTGGGGGTCAAAGAGCAAAAGCTTTCCTCTGGTGTTGGCGTTCGCTACCTCTACCAGCCTGGTGAGGTCGAGCAAGACCAGCGGCGGTGGGCCACTGACCCTGTGTGGTCACTCAATGTTTAAAGGATTGGGCGCTCTGTCACTAAATCTGGCGAGCCTGTACTTTACTATTTGTTGGATGGACCCCTCCGTGGCTTTGTAAAGGAGGAGTTGCTTGTGGTGCCGTCCGATACCCAGTTGCCGCTAGACTAATTACCAATTAGACTAACAGAGATCTATATATATTACATAGGTAGCATATGACAATAAGTGCCCATGGATATTACTCGGGAAGAAAGACTCCTGTAAAAGGCCCTGTACACAAGAGCAAGAGTTTTGTGGATTACACATATATAAGATAAAACATAGTGTCGTTAATCGTCTTTGTACGGGTTGTCAGAAGGCTATAAAAAATAATAAGGTAGGATTGTGCATGGATTGTGGGTTCCATAAAGTCAACCACAGTCGTCTTCGTCGTGCCCAACAAATTGCTTCACAACAGCCTATAGCCGGGGACACTGACTGTATAAAAATAGATATCCTGTGGCGCTGTCAACAACATAGTTTACTGTATGGGCGTCTAGGCCTATGTGCGACGAAGCGTGGTACCTTGTCAGAGACGGGTGTTTACTGCGTAGTTGAGAGGTAAAAGTACAGGCTCGCTGTATAGTCCCAGTCTTTTGTACATCAACAAATTTCCTTTTAGACTAATGGTTTTGTATAGTAACATGACTCACAATATGCGAGCAGGTAACGCCCAAAACGATTATGTTTCAATTCACGGTTTCAAACCGAGTTACCCACGCTCTAAGGTTGCATTTCAAGCACTTGAAAAGCGTAATGAATATGACCGTATATACAAGGAGATATTGGCTAGATTAAGGGTGGGGGTGGCACGCACCCCTGTCCCCACCCCACCGCCGCGCCAACCAGTCCATGCGCCGCGCAGACCTGTCCCTGCCCCGCGCAGACCAGTCCCTGCCCCGCGCAGACCAGTCCCCACAACCTAGTCCCCAGTCCCCACAGAGCGTCTTGCCTTCAAGAAGATTAAGTGGGCTGTTAAAGAACTATTTGCGTGGATGGGTGATGAACGTTCCTGAGTCTCACCCCCTTGGCTCGGACCTTATGATGTTTTTTAAGGGCATGCGTTGGAAGATGCACAAAGTTTTGACTGGTGAGCTGGAAGAGCTTGGTGTAATCAAGTGTCAATTTGCCATTAAGGTAGGACTAATGAAGAACACCGATGATAGCAGCACTGAGTATGTTGAGCCTGTATTGGGCCATAAGCAGCAGGTGGTTCTCTCCTCAGAAGATTAACGATGCGCTGGACCAGAGTAATGATTATATCCAAGAGCGGTTGGAGAAGTGGTTCCGGTTGGGAATTTGAGTCAGTTACAACTCTGTGGATTGATATTGCCAACTACCAGCCATTGAAAGGTGGCACTTACCTGAAACTGCCGAGAAAGCTGGCGATAAAGAAGGCAATTAGAAACGTTAAAAACACAAACGACCCACACTGCGTTCTATATTCTCTAGAAGCGGGTCTGCACCGGTTGCTAAGGACCCGCAGCGACCATCAAAATATAACATTAATCCATTTTTTAAGAAGCTAGAAAAACATGCTAAAGTAGGCGGATTAAACGTCTTTGGCTGGGATGGGAAGGCTACTGTCGCTCACCGCATTAGTAAATAGCCTGGTCCGCGTAGAAAACTCATGCTGATTGAAGAAGATGGTGAGTTCCATTACACGCGAATCAAAGATTTTAATCGCCTGCTTTAGGACCAGAGTAAGTTCGAGCACCGCACATTCTTCTGTGAGCGATGTTTACATGGTTATACAACTGATAAACTGCTCGCTAAACACAGCCCTGAGTGTATAGGGATCGGGCAGACTGCAGTGCGAGTTGACATGCCTGAGGAAGGGAAGAATATATTATCCTTCCAGAACTGGCAGAAACAGCTTGCTGCCCCCTATGTTATCTATGCTGACTTTGAGGCGCTCACAGTGAAGCTTGCGGGTCCTGCGCTTAAACCTGGTCAGAGCAACACGCAAAGAACGCAGGAGCATGAATCATGTGGTTACGGTTATGTGGTTGTCAGGTGTGACGGTAAGGCCGAACCTCCGGTGGTTTACAGAGGAAGTGATGCTGTGGAGAAATTCTTACAGGCTCTGCAGCAGGAGGAGCAAAAGATCAAAACAGTTCTGTCAAAGCCTCTCCCCATGCGCATGACACGAGAGGATAAAATAGTGCATAAGGGAGCAACCCATTGTCATGTGTGCAACAAAGAACTGGGCGGCGACTCCTTCCGCGACCACTGCCATATAACAGGTAAGTACAGGGGGGCAGCCAACAACGCCTGCAACTTGAAGCTGCAGTTAAACCCTAAGACTATGGCCGTACCTGTGGTGTTCCATAACCTGCGGGGCTATTGATGCAGGCCGTGGGCAATGTGGAGGGGCGTAGTGAGGGTCATAAGCTCTATGAGTTGCACGTTAACAAGGTGTGTCTCTCCCCCTTTGACTCAAAGCAGTGGATAGCTGCGAACGGCGTAGATACCATAGCCTATGGGCACACGAGTTTACCTACAAACTAGCCCCCGTTTGGGGGTCGGGTCTGAGTCGCCATTTGGTGAGCAGAATCTTGTATAAGGTGCCAAAGGGTCAGAAGTATATATATAGTAGGGGTACTGCGCCAGTACCGAAAAAATCTCGCATAAGCTACAAAAATGCCTGAAACTCTTGTAGAGGGAAACTGCGCCAGCACCGCTATTATATATACTACTTATTTCAGCGCCTCGCACATCCAACCTCAATCAGATAACACCCACATGTATTTCCATTGCATCAGCAGAAACAGAAACTATGACACATTCCGACGTCGAGTTCGCGTTTTTCAACATGATTATCAGCCGACAACTCCAATTTGCTATTGAACATTGACAACCAACCCGGACCTCCTGACCGAAACTGGAAGGACTGTATATTCCCAGCACGCAACGGTAGAGCGACGTCGATGTCAGCTTGCCTTAAAAGTGCATTATAATCGAAACCGAAACTAGGCACAAGCAGAATACATTTGGGTTCCCCTCTCCCCCACTTGGCCTTATTCTGGATAGGGGTGTGCCGCAGGACCTCCAAAACCCGTACCCGTCGTACAAGGTCAAAATGGCCAGCAGCATACCCCGTCGTACAAGGTATTGTGCGAATGTATAACCCGTCTTACAGATTAAAGCTGAAAAACATACCCCGTCGTATAAAGAATGAGGTCAAAAAAACCTGTCGTACAAGTCGAAAGGCCGAAATAACATACCCCGTTGCGCGGCACATATATACTACCTCTATACACTTAAGTGCCCCCCCCCCCCCCCCCCAGAGGACCTGACGGTTTCGATGTTACAAACTTCCTGTTTAGTTGAAAACGAAAGATGACGTGGCAATTCTTATAAGTATAGCGATAACATTCGCTAGCAGTACACTTCCAATACTGAAGCAATAACACAGGACCAGGAAACAATTATCATTGACAAATTCAATTGATTAAGTTTTTGCTACCGCAGCTGTCGAAATTGTGGATAATGCTGCAGTTTGATGATTTAAGGTAAATAACCATTTAAAGCACAGTCGCTCGGTTCAAGAAGCCAAGTGTCTGACACCGATATCTTTTGTAGATTTGCGTACACTTGGAAATTTATTGGTCGATTCTCTAAAACTTTGCATTGGGGGGATATATATATATATATATATATATATATATATATATATATATATATATATATATATATATATATATATATATATATATATATATATATATATATATATATATATATATATATATATATATATAAATTCTCATCACCGCTTTGAGGAGTGTTGTGTTATCGCCAACCTAACGATTGTGCGACGTTATGATTCATATAAGATTTGTGATTGGGATCTTCGGACAGAGAATTGGAACAAAAACGATACGGGCCAGGCGCAGGGGCGTCGCCAGGGTGATTTGGTTGGGGGTGGGGGTGTACCTAAAATTTTTCCGACTGCGGGATGACTATCTAAGCGTAGCGCCACTTTATTCTTCCAGTTCCCAACTTTCAACTTGCCGACTGGACAGAATTTTGCCGACTGTGACGCGGACTGTCGGTTTGAATGTGGGGGTGTCACACCCCCCTACACCCCCCTTTGGCGACGCCCCTGGCCAGGCGTTACCTCCGCCAGCTACCTTCACTTAGGGACGACCGGCCTTGCTATGAGGAGTGGTTCATTGTATACATAGATTCAGTCAGACGACATTTCTTAGCCCTCCGAGATACTCGGGAAGTAAAACTCGCCGTCTAGTTTCGCCGAATCTTAATGTTGACACTGTATGACTCGAACGGGTCATAACGTCATATGTCGATATGTGGATTCATCTTGAATCTGCGCCATAGATGTTTTATAGTAACAGGATCAATGTATCAGTAGACCAATGTGTGTGGCGGATACCTCAATTTAGCGGAAACGCTTTCACAAGGCTTGACATTTTGTTTATTTATGAAAAGGCCGAGTGATGGCGCCGCCGACACCACCGATAACGACGACGACGTGCATCGACATTCTATAATTCTATCATGTAAGTGTTAGGTATAGTTTTTGTACTGTACTGTAAGAACCTGTTCATGTTAGCCCTGTGCGGGTTTGGAATCAAGAGCCTGGGAAAAAATAAGTCACAGAGCACCAAAACCTCACCCCAGATCGATGCTGCTCTTTAAGATATGCCATCTTTATATCATTTCCGAAAAATTGCGATGCAATGACCGCCATTTTGAAAAAAATATTGGGTCGCATGATTTCCCGTGATTTCCCGCCGCCTCATCCGCATTGCCTACCTGCTAAGCTTGCAAAGCACGTTGAAGCACTTTGTTTATCATCTGCTGTATCTTGTCACATCGTTATTTTTGGACATGGAGCATCTTTTGGGAAATATTTTGTCACGCCATTTAAATTTTTAACTACCCGAAGACAATGCAACGTAGGGTCCATCACAAATTTTTAAATATTCTTTAAAATTTTCTTTGGGGTATGGATCAAATAATAACGTTTAGAAATTTCAAGAATTATTTCTATATTTTCCTTTTCAATATGTAAATCAGAAAAAAACCACTGAGAGTACAATGTTCATCATTTAAAAAAAAATAAATAAATAACTTTTAGATATCCTTTCCATAACAAAATGTTTAAATGTTTTCCACCCTAAGAAAATTCGTTGTTATATTTGGTGATGTATTGTCACAGCATTTCCAGCATTATGATCTCGTTGATCTTTATCAGTGTGGACAATCAATTTTTCAAAGTCTGTCAATCTTTGCAAACTACCACAGGATACACAGAAATGTCTCTTTAAGAGCTTGCCAAAACTGTATCCAGTTTTGTTATATGCCCATCGGTTACTAAGGTCAATCTTTGCAAAATACCACAGGATACACAGGGATTTTCAAAGCTGAATCCAGTTTTCTTGTATGACCATCGGTTACTAAGATATTTTATGTCCAAGCAAAAGGGCAGCTCTTTTATAAACTTCCACTTGCCTACATGGAGTATTTCGAAACAGCTGTCATTTATTACGAAGGCTCTCAGTAGCCTTTGTAACAACAAACAATGTGATAGCATAGAGCTGCTTGGCCTGATTGAACTATATTTGCGGGATGAGATTGTGTTTTATTGACAGTCAAAATCCACTATATCTATTTACTATGTATGAAATCCCCCTCCACTGATATTATATTAAGAGTTTGTGTCACGTTAACATAACGCAACAATTCATGCCAAATACGAACATGCCGAATACTTGTTATAAATATATAAATATTGCCCTGTCAAACAACATGTTCTGTTAAATAACAAAAACGGATTGAGCGGAATAAGTGAGTACAACATTCTATCATATTTTCAAGGATGAATGAATCAGCGGAAGATTAAAGCTCGTAAGTCATGTGTTGTATCAGCGCTGAAGAGGCAGGCGGAAGTATAGCAGAAGATGACGGGAGTACTCCACGACAATCAGTAAAAAGACAGACTTCATCGGAGGCAGATTGGGATTGGATTCACCCGAGCCACCTACAGGTGAGGATCTTACTAACCACATATATAAGAGTTTCAATAAATTGGTGATTGGCCATGTGGCTCATATCATGTAAACCTTCAAACAAATTGACTTGTGACAGAGATCAACAGCTGCGCCACCCCTCGACAAGAATAGAAAGAGTAAAAAAAGTAAGTTGTTAATCTAACTCTTGCTGACGCGATATCTAATCAGCTCTTGCTGCCTAAACCCTAGCATTCAAAACTCCTGTGTCTTCAGAAAAGGGCAAGATTAAGCTATTCGCTCGAAGACCAGATAACCACGAACAACAACAACAACAACAACAACAGCAGCAGCAACAGCAACATTCCCCGATTGATGTGGGACGGAAGAAGTCTGACAATTACCGTATGTTCAATACCCGATGTATCGAATTGACCATCATCTTAGCTGCAATAGCTCACATATTGACTATATGAATGATCAATGTAAATGTATCTTCAATATTTTTGAGTAGCTAGAGGCTCTTTGCTTGAGTCACGAACAGACATTTCTGACCGAAATAATTTTAGTTTCTTATGAGTGTCATGCATCTTTCCAATTTTTCATCAGACTTTGTCTAAAACTGAGATATCCTGTTTTTGTGGTTGCTAAAATTCAAAGCAGCATTTGTGTACAATACTTTGTTCAAGCATTCATAGAAGAAAATGCAAAGAGCTCTAACCCACATGTTACACAACTAAAGCAGAAGGTGGATGCCATCTGCAGAGAGTACAAGGGCAATATTGTCATTCTTTGCCGCCTGTGTTTATCCAAGAAGAAATTTGCAAGAAAGAAACGCGCGAAATGCGAAAATGGACATAAATGTGTTGAGGGTATTGTGGCGTTTTCCACCGGCGACGGCTATTTTCAAGTTGAACCAGAGAAAAACGTTCCAAAGTCAACACACAAGAACCTTGATGCAGCACTGAAGACGTTCTGGGAGTGGTGTTTATCGTGTGGTCTGCGAAAAGGGGAGATTGCAGTAGAAGCTAATGCCTTCAAACAAAAAGTAAATGACGAGAAAAACAAAACGAAGGCTCAGACAGTAGATATAGTTGTGGCAACTTCTAGCGCCTCTGAGACCTCAAACCCTTCAAGTTTCATCGATTTAGACACTGCGAGAAAGATCTGTTCAGACGAGGACATCGGAGAATCAAGTCGGACTGAGGACTATGTGCAGGATGCTATGAATGAATACTATGATCTGTCAATGCAGGGTAAAGTCGAGGAAGCCCTGAAAGAGCCAAAGCGGTTCGTGTTGTGTACTATCCACCTCCATGGAACGCAAGCAGCTACGTGCAAACCAATAGAAGAACAGGAGGATATTCAAATCAACGCACGGATGAACTGTGGACCAACGTTTGACGGAGACGAGGTTCTGGTGGAAGTGATGGAAGAAACCACGAACAAATCGACGAAGGAAATGCCCCGAAAAGGACGTGTAGTTGCCGTGGTTAGACGCAATTCAAAGCGAGAAGGGACGAGCTATCTATGCAAGGTGGATGAGCATACGTCTCGATTGATGCAGCCTTTGTGTGGAACGCTTCCCAAGCTGCGCATGATCAAGTGCAAGAAGTCTCACGTCGTTATTCGGACCATGAATGAAGGAAAACTGATGAAAGTCGGAGAGGAAAAAGTAAATAGTCATTCACGAGAAAGTTGGCTTTATGTGGTGACCTTTGTGAAGTGGGACACGCATTGCAGGTATCCGCTTGGATATGTACGAGGTATTGTGAATCTGCCACAAGACTTGTCTGAGAGGATCAAACTCATCGGTATTCTCTACAAAGTACCATCCTGTGAAGTGAAGGATTCAAATCTTAGTGTAGAGCATACTGACCGTAGAAGAGGGCGCATCATTTACAACGTCTTTTCCATCGACCCAGAAGATTGCAAGGACATTGATGATGCTATTAGCATTGAAGACGATGTGATCGGTCAGACAGGCCTCTTCCGTGTGGGCATTCATATAGCCGACGTTGCTGCTTTCGTCAAGAAAGGCCACCCAGTTGATAGCCAGGCCCGGCGAAGGGGTGTGACGTACTACCCAGGAGAGTCATCGCCACACCACATGCTGCCAGAACGCCTGAGCACCGATATGTTGAGTCTGAAGCAAGACCAGGTGAGATCAGCGCTCTCTGTGTTCTTGGAAATCGACAAGAAGGGCAAGATACACGGTGATCCCTCAATTAAAGAGACACGTATCAAAAATGCAGAGGAAATGACTTACCAAAAAGCTCAGTTTATTTTGAATGACGATTGCTCTCGGGGTGACCAACATCCATTCGAAAAGGAATTAAAAAACCTACATGAAATCACCCAAGTCCTCAGGAAGCGACGTCTGGGAAAAGGCTCATATCACGTAGACCTCCAAGACGGTAGTCCAGAACAAAACAGGGAAGCACACCAATTGATAGAAGAGCTGATGATTTTGGCCAACAAGTCGGTGGGTTCGTTTCTGTACGGCGCCCCGTCGGTAAAGGTGTTTCCGGCCAGAGGTCAGCAACCTCCGGATAGAATTCAAGTGGACAGCTGGGCGCAGCAGCTGCCATCAGCTGTCGGGCCACATTCATTATACTTTGACCAGTTCAAAGACAACGGTCTGGAACGTAACTGGAAAGAAATGATTGACATATTAAAACAGGTCCCGATTTTGAAAACCACAGCTGAAAGAGCTTTGTGTGCAATAAACAAAGGTAACTTCACAGAGGCAGCTCGTATATTGGCAGCAGAGAAACTTCACCCACTCCACTTAGCTGCCCTGGAACAATGGTATGCCATTCAAAAACGAGCCCAGTTTGAATGTGTGAACAGAAGCAAAATGAAGACAGTTTTTCACCATCAACTCAATGCCGAGAACTATGTTCAGTTTACTTCCCCACTTCGAAGATTCAATGACGTTGTCATTCACAGGATCGTCAAATCAGTTCTCCATAAGGAAAGCATGCCATATGAAGAAAAAGATCTGGTAGACATTTGTAACGAAATGAATGTTAAGACGCAGAATCAAAGAAAATATGGCGTTGACTGTGACCTCCAGAAGCGATGTGCGGAAACGGAGAAATCACCCAAGTTTGTCTATGCAGTAGTGGACAGCATCGAGGATGGCTCTTTCGCAGTGAGCATAGCTGGAGAGAAGATGAGGAAGAAGGACAAGCGAATAGTGAAATACAGCCATCTCAACGTCAGTGAAGCCCCAAGTGTGGCGAATTATACGAGCGTGACCTTGAACTGGAAGATGAGGTTATATGATGCACTTGGGGACAGCACTGACCCTAGAACAAATGATTCGACTCACAAATCCACCGACTTTTCCTGCAACAGCCTCACAATCAGTTTCTCCACCAGCGAGTGGGATTACTTAATGAAAACCATAACAACAAATCCATCGTCATTGAATTCGTCAGTCTTGTCTGACAAACTGGACAAAATAAATAACAGCCGCTCCAGAGAAGCTACATCTGAAATGAAAGATAATGCGCCTATATGCCACCAACACTGCAAAGGAAAAATCTCGTTGAACGTGGGTGACGTTATTCATGTTCAGATTAGCGCAGAATCAAAGCTGGGTCTACTTCATCCGACCATCACTTTGATTCAACTGGAACCAAACCTGTTTCTTTGCTTGAAGCATCACAAGGATCCTGTCGATTGTTTCACAAACAAAGCAACAGAACCAACAATGAAGACCTATGATGACATTCAGCACTATAAGAAGGTACTGAATCCAATCATGGAGATGGAGGCTGTTACAACAACAATGGCAGGGGCTGGAATGATCTGTGTCAAGCATTGTTCTTTGAAACTGGAGAAGAATGGCGAAAAGTACACGGGGTCTTTTGGTCTTAGCATGAAGTTTTGTCAGATGAGGAAGCTGCCTATTAGCGAAGTCAGGGCTGCCTATCTGTGTTTGAAATACAGAACAGAAGAGGGAGAGGGAAGCATTCTGCAGCCGACGAGTCATAATGTTTGGGTGGCGCATGCTGTGGTTACTAAAGCTGAAATCATAAAAATGGAAACTACCGAGGTCAGTTTCACAATACATCATCAGTCCTCCGTGTTTCCTGATGAAGATCTCCACAAGGAAATCAGGTGTTCCGTCGAATTCTTCCCCAAGCCCCTTGCTATCAGGTATGTGCTTCCACACTAATCAAATTATGGTTTTTCCAGTCACTAAGTTCGTTTTAATTTATCAGGGTAACTTGTGCAAACATAACAGCAATGATGCTATTACAATATTAATGAGAAGGGAATGTCCTGTAGTACAGTTTTATTAAGGATAATACTTCAGGTTTAAGGAAGAAGCAGTAAAAAATCTAGAAGAAGCATCACTTTTGGTTCAGAACTTAGCACTTGGACTTGAACTGGAACACAACGTCATCGGTAAATCGGAATGAATATATTCAAATTTAGAACACCGTAGATTAATTATCTCTTTTATAATTTGGTTTTGTTGTCATTGGCTTTCAGGTGAGACTCAAAGAAGGACAAATTATGACATTCCCTGGTTGATGAAAAACAATAATCTACAAACGAAAGCAATTCGAACGGCCATGAGCAGCAAGTTTGCAATGATTCAAGGTCCACCAGGTATTTGGTAATGTTCCCATGGGTTTGGCCGTGTAAAAGTAAAATAAAAACAGAAGAGCTGTTTAAAAAAAAAATAGAAAGTTCTACGTATTTCATTTTGCACTTGACTTATTGACCAGGTACAGGAAAAACATCAACGGGTGCCATTCTTGCCTATTGGTTCGCCCAGGAAAACAGCAGAGTTTCACGTGATAACAGTTGTAAAGAACTTATCTTATACTGCGGTCCGTCCAATGCATGCGTGGACGTTGCAGCTGGTGAGCTGGATTATATTACATTGTACGCTGTGTAAATGACACAGCATCCTATTTCTTATATAAACATACCCTATGTGTGGATATGTTTGCGAATGGCTTCATATTTAATGCTTTTCAGTCACCATGAAGAAAATACTTGATAAGAAATGTCCTTCACTCGTACGAGTATACAAACTGATATCGTCAACGCAGTGTATCCCGTGCCGGGTGAAGTTTCTGCAAAAACGTCTACTGCGAGAGTTGATTGGAACCCAGAACTGGACAACATAGCACTGCATCGTCTCGTGCGAAAACCAATCAACTCCCACTCGGATGAACTCAAAAAGTATGATGAAAAGTTTCGAAAACAAATGGAAACACCACAAAATATATCTAACCAAGACATCGAAGACTATTACAAAGAGCTTGGCAGTGCATACAAAGAGGAACTGATGTCGGATAGGGTGGATATCGTCCTCTGTACTTGTGCCATAAGCGGATCTGGGTTGTTCCGGTTTAAATCTACAGATAATATTGTGATTAAACAGTGTATCGTGGACGAGTGCGGCATGTGTATGGAAGCAGAAACCCTTATACCCCTCGTCGCCACGAAGCCCTCCCAAATCGTCCTGATCGGAGACCACAAGCAACTCCAGCCCATTGTCTTGAATCCTGATGCCAAAAAACTCGGACTGGATGTATCCCTCTTTGAACGTTACAGCAGTAATGTAGTACGCCTCACACACCAGTACAGAATGGTATTTATGTCGAAGCGTAGTTGTTGATCGAGCCACACCCTGTATGTTTTAAGCGTTTTTAATTTTTTGACTACCTATAATGATTGCGTTCGACCACATAATCCTTTTTTTTGATTTTGCTCGTATTCGAGGTAGAGTCTCTCCACCCTGGCTTACCATATTAGTAAAACTTATTTAGTTGAAAACCCGACATTAATCGATGACAGTTGATAGTCATTTTGGAGATCTTGAGGCAGACGATGTGGCACTGATTGTTGTTGATACCAATACTAAGCAATGGACATTTTGTATTTTTTTCCAGCACCCTAAGATTTGTCGATTTCCATCAGACCATTTCTATAACGGGGAGCTGGTAACGATAGGTGATGTTTGGGAACAGACGTTGTGTTCAGTCTGGCCTCAAAGAGAGCTGCCAATCGCGTTTTGCCACGTGGAAGGAAGTGAAACCAATTTGAGTGTGTCAACGTCTGACGACAATGAGAAGTCGAAGAGAAACGAGAAGGAGATTGAACACGTGGTGATTCACTTGTTAACTCCTTCAACACCAAATCATTCAATCAGTATTGTTCACTGCAATATCACTTATATCATATAGATCAAAAAATTTTTTTACGATTTGTGCGTTTACTGTTGTTTTGGGTTGCAGATGAGAATTTATGATAGATTTGCTGGTGAATTAAAGTCTGTGGCTGTGTTGACACAATATCGAGCACAGTGCGCGGAAATCAAACGCCAATTGGTTATAGAAACACCCAGAGTCTGATCACATTGTGAAAACTGTGGTGCAATCTCAAGGTTTGTAAAATTGATGCTATAACTTCTGCCAAGTTGGCATAATGTTTGCTATATAGGCATATTTGTAATACGTTGATTAACACGCTACCGTATGAAGGCTAAATTACGATAGCTTGAAACCTTGCAAATGAGATACGAATACCGCTGGTAAATCGAATCATATAACAGCCCTTCTGTATTCTATTGCCAATTAAAATGGCTATCACACCTTTGCTATGCATAACTTTCGCACTACAATGACATATTGTACACACCATCAGCGTAATCCATAGTACATCAGCATTACTAATGCTACACCGGCCTAGTGAATGCTACTTCGGTTTAATGCATAATATATCGTGTATAATGCATTCCACAGCTGCATAATAGGCAATGCATAAATAATTTGGTACAACTGATGACCAGTTTGATTTGGTAGAACTGATAAGCGATGAGATTTGGTACAACTGATTACCGTGGGATTTGGTACAACTGATTACTGTGGGATTTGGAACTACTGATTACTGCGGGATTTGGTGCAACTGATTACTGTCGGATTTGGTACAACTGATTACCGTGTGATTTAGGAGGAGAATGGGATTACGTCATACTGAGTACTGTGAGGTCCATGCCACTGTGGGACATCGAAAAACATCCCTCTGAAGGATGGCTCAAACAGAACCTTGGCTTCATCATGGATCCGCATCAGATTAACGTGGCTCTGACTCGGGCCAGGAAGGGCTTGGTCATATTAGGTGGGGCAATTAATAAATTATGATCATATGAATATTTATTATTTATTTCTTGTAGGCATACTGAATGCACATGATGTTTCATTAATGTTGCTAGTCGAGCCTAAAATATAGTAGCGTTGGTGTTAATTTGGCAGGTAACCAATACCTGCTCAGATGTGATAGGATGTGGAAGGAATTGCTGCGGCATTACAAGGACTGTGGTGCTCTCGTGGACGTTGCGGATTTTCCTTGAAAACAACACTGACGCGCCATGATGATGATGATGAAGATGATGAATGCAGTGATGACATGTTGTGTATGTTGGTACATGCTTAAACGCCGTCAGCCATCATAAGCTGCATGCCTCTGTTACGATGAACATTGACAAATTCCGTGGTTCAGAATTGCATCTTTTATGGACTCAATATGAGGAATTGTCATCTTGCGGTGTTTTGTGTCGCCCAATCTCTCCAACTACGTTTGCTTTACGCCGTTGAAAGACACACCTGTTATTCTATTGATATGCCGGAAACTCGTGTGTAGTGAATACTTCTTTGTATTACTGACTGATCCTTATTGGTATATTGGTGAACCGAACAGTATCGCATGCGAAGGACATAAAACCCTCATTAGGATAAAGATATGGTTGACCCAAAATAGCACATCAGAAATGGTTTTTCTACCATCGTCATCTTCATAATTATCATCTTCATTACCATCATTACCACCGCCTCTGTGTGTTTAAGATTCTGCTTGTTTTCCGCTTCTTTCATAGAGTGACTTAATACGCGCCAGAATCCATTATATAGAGTGAATACTTCATTTGATATGATTCAATGCTGATGCCGTGCATGATGTGTGAGTGAAGACGTCGACCATGTCTTATGGACCAAACTAAGAATCAGGTTCGGGTTCTGGTGCAGAAACAACCAGCCTGAATGTGTCTTCCATACAGTACACACTGAGCAGACGCAGGTCATACAATCCAACTTGCGTAATTGATGTGTTATTTTTCTGATGCATCCAAATTTTTGGACACTAGTAGTTGCACAATATGGGTTTGTTGTGGTCCACTAATCGGTGTGGCGAAACTGAAATGTTCAGTGTTTGTTAAGGAGAGTGCGCCGGTAGGCTTGGATACTGACTGTACGTACCCTGTCATATTTCTAACTGCTTATTTGTCTCTTAGCATATAGTATGTTGGGATTTTAAATGCTCTTATCGTTGAATGGTGTAAATGGTCGCATTATAATGTATATAATGTGTTAATAGCAAACTTTTAATGGATATCTATATAAAATGAACATATTCTAGAGTACATATAGTTATTGTACCAACAGCATATATAAGCACAATAAAACATAGACGATTATAGACCCACGGGTTAAATGTGGTCCAGTGTAATTCGCGAATGTGAACATATTTATTTCTGTGTAGTGTAATATTACTTAACAACTTCGAGAGACCCAGTCTCCTTAAGCAGTCTATGGAAATATGTGTACATAATGGGCAGCCTAGTCCCCCTGAAGAGACATTACAACGCATCTGGCATTTACATTATTAATATTTCGAATGGGTGTGTCCCATTCAGGAACAAACAAGTACATTAGGGACAGAAAACATCCTTGGATCTACAATCCATCTAGTGTTATGGAACTGGGTCCTAAATAATGCACATTTTATATCCATAGAATAGGCTAAGAGCGCGTGGATTGATGGCGCGCTGTAATCGTCGGATGGGTGAAATTGAATATGCCATTATCTAAGTCTTCAACTAAGAAATCACATTGTATGTTCATCATGCTGGCGCAGCACGAACTAATACGAGTCGCATAAGCCGACGCCAATCGAGTTTCTAATGATTTAAGTCAAAGGCGAGTGACACTTAGGACATAATGCAATAAATAACAGTCATACGTTGCTGAATGTTAATGCATCAAGCTGATTTATGCGGGGCTAAGCGTACACGCTTGTATGGTGTTGTTGATTGGTTGATAGTGATACATCTGACGACTGAATCTCGCAAGTTTGACTTGATGCGTCAAACCCACACCACATCGGCACCTACAAACCATTGTAACATTATTCCTCCACCTATAGCAGTGTTTTGTATCTAATTCTGAAGTTAAACATGTCATGTCCAATCAACTGCGCTAATACAGCAACAAGCAAACATGTGTAGCACTGGCACTAAATCGACATATCTTGTTTATATATATTGCAAGTTTGCATATGTCAATGTGTGATTGATGTTATGTGGTGTTGGCAATTCGATGTGTAAGTCAAAGTTGATGTATATAAATTATCAAGAGAACGCTTTACAAATCATAAAGGGCAATGGTTACTCGTACCAAAATCGTGAATAAACATGATAACAGTGGTGTTATTTCTATCAGCTTTGGGAGAGTTTGCCCACAGATGTAGTTGATGGAGACACACGTACATGACCACCTTGATGCGCAACGCATTTTCCATATGGAATTTTAATGAATCAAACAGGCGTCTCATAATGTCAAGTTACATGCTCGTGAGGAACAATGAACCTCATTGGGTTTAATATCCGGAAGATGTTATGGCCCTACTAATTCATTCACACTAAAAAGAACAAATGATTCATAATGCTCCCCACGCCAAACATACATTCTATAATAATGCTTACGCATGATCTTCAATTTCAGAGTGGTCTATGTGTACCAAACAATGGTGGCCAATGACAGACAGAAACGTTCGGATTAAGCCACAAACAAAAACATTCAGCTATATTCACTTCATGTAACATCATGAATTATTTTATGCACAATTTGACCCATTAGTTTCAAGGTACAACATCAGTCAAGTTGAGCTAAAGACTTGCTTGATTGATTATTACAGACAACCAAAATGGTGAAGGGATTCACTTAATAACACCTCAATAATCAATTGTGAGCGCTTACCGATATGAATTATACCTTATGTTAAGTGGAGTAGTGTACATGGTAGCGGTTCTGGGACTGAACCCCTCTCATGTATACTACTGACCCCTCAGCAGCTTACACAAGATTTTTGCTCACCCGGACCTCGCTTCGCTAATACCAATGAAGGACGGAGCGCTACACTGCGTCGCCAAGATCGTACTCGACCGGTTTATACAAAATTTTTTCTCACCCTAGGGCTAATTTGTTGTGACCATAGGCCAGTGTGTCTATGACTTTAGGTTTTCTAGACCTTTTTGGTCTGATGACACCTGTATGAATTTCGTTAGCTCTGAGACTTCCTATATGGAGTTTTCTTCACACCTTCTATGTCGCTTTCTGATAGCCAAGTTTTTTCCCAAGATTTTCTATGGGTGCACTAATACAACAGAGTGTCGTTCACAACCTGCTAACAAGGTCTTCTAGATGCTCCACTCGCTCCATAAGATCATCGTTTTTAACCTCCAGATCTCTCACCATGTCCTGAACTTCCTCAAGGTCATCATACTTAGTCTCAATATCACTCAGTTTGTCTTTCATATAATCTGTATCTATCTCTTTTAGATCGCCCTCAAGTTCAGTAATACGCTCTTCGGTGTTCATTTCTATACCTTATACCCTCATAGGCCGATTCACAGTCCGCTAAATAGTAAAGAAGGACCAAAGGCTTCGTCTTTTTCATCGATTGTAACAGTCTGACGTGCTGTTACAGATCTAGCCTTAATTACGCCCTTTATTTGGGTATATTTTGTGACCTCAGCTAAAATGAGCTTAAACTCATGGACTGTCGATACAATGTCAGCAATGGTATTCAATTTACTCTGGGCTACAATGCGGATCTGATCATGTTTTTTCGCCTTGATGGTCAGCCGGCCGACTGATGAATTTTCCAGCAATTACAAGTAGCCCACAAGCGGCTCCAGTAGCACCCAACACTGTGGCAATAGGAATGGCAACTTCTGTACACCTGCACCGCTTGCACCAAGACACAAACCAACAGCAACTAAAGCAGTGTCTACTGCGTCCACTTGGTTTACTGCACACCTATATTTTTTGTACATAGCACCATATTTTTCAATTTCTTTCTCAAGGTATTGCTTCTTGCGGGTGTTCTGGATCAGGCGGCTCCGGAGGAATGGTTGGTTGTTGTTTCATATTGCCGCTGTAAAAATCTATATATCAAGTTCAATTAGTGGTGATACTACACTACAAGTCGTCCCTCTGTTTAGGGTGGCTGTTTAAAAGTGAATAACGTAACTGTAAAGGCTGGTCTAAAAATATTACAACAGCATTCTGGTAAGCAGGCTTATATATTCCTATTGATTGAGTTGTCCCATTTATAACAGGAAACACTGCTATATCACCGGTATCAGCGCCCACACCAGACAACAACCCCATACGAATGATCTTACCATTGGTTAACATCTAAAGTCCAGTGAGTCTCGATCCCCATCACCAAACGACCACTTATATCCTATGCGAAGGGCACCACTTGCTTCTGACAAAATAATAATGAGGTGTTTCGTTTGGGAGTTTATGTGTTCTCTCAGGTCCCTGCGTTGCCGTCTCTGTTGTGCATCAACATACGTTTTGTAGCAGCATCGGTAGGCGATATTGGGTCTCCCAACTGAATGATTTTATTCTCTCTCATTTCAAGGTCTCCAGTCATAGTATCACCAGAGTGTGCCGTTTTTTGCTTAGATTCATAAATACTCGGTTTTATTGACATCTTGTTTATTAAAAAACAACACCAATAGGAAGGTCGTGGTTTTTCAATAGACGTCCCTTATTATCTCTTATCTGAACCTTTAACTCATTCACAGCTCCGACAGTAACACTTTTTGGCACAGAACTAGCGATAATTGTGGTTATAATATCACCATTGGAGCTACCCCCACAGCCAACAAAAAGTGAAGTGGGCGCACCATCATGCATGTTCTGCGTGGTGCTGACTTGATCGAGGATGATATAAAGTGGGTTAAAGATTCTAAAGTTGATGGGCCAGTCACCTTTGTAAGTACCTGAAGGAATCCATTCTCCATGCTCCAACATTTTTTACACACAGTCGTTACATCGAAAAGTCCCATCAGGAATCGGGAGGGTAATAGTTCCATCTAAAGCCTCAACCTCCAAACTAAGACCTATAGCTGTAAATACCTCTTGTATAAATTTGAAGTTCCAGAGGCCAGGTCTCAACTGGGCACCTCCTTTTCCTACAGTCCTTGACCGCCATTGAATGGCCTTGTTTGATTCAATGTTATACCAACCCACAGTATACGTGATTGACCTAAGACTATAGATCTCCTGCACTATTGTCAATAGTTTTTTGCAGGGACACAGCCTCGCCGCTTTGAACATTAGACAGAGTGTGATACATAGCAGTATGAATAAACAAGCCCTGAGTTTCAATAGAAAAGCGGGCAGGATGTATCCAGCCACTTTGGTGGGAGATAAACCAACCCGAGAAAGAATTCAAGTCGTTCACAATGGCGGTACATTCACAGCAAAGTTTCCTGATCTTTTCAGTAACTATAAGGTGCCGGACAACGTAGTACAAGACTGGTTGATAAATTCAATCCAGTTTTGGCAGAACCAGTAAAACTTTGCAGTGTGGTGTGCAACATCCGGCTGCAGTGTGTCATTGAACGACCACCTCGCGGCTGGGATTCCACTCGTGAAAGCTCTCTACTCCTTTATTACACAGTGCGTAGCCTATTAGCGGAACTACGAGCGCCTCTACCTCGGGATCATGCCGATGACCCCAATAACAATCCATATGACAAAAGGGCATATCAGAGACTCTGCACTGACTTTGGTGTTCAACCAAACACAGACAGGAGCCAGAAGGCAACCGCCGCCAATAGAGGCTTTGGTGTCTTATATGCACATGATGTGTATTGTTACAGGACCGTCGTCAAGGTTACTGGTAGAAACGTTCGTTATGACCCTACACGGATGGCCTTTGAGGCTGAAAAGGATAAAAAGCCAGGTTTTGCCCATGCAAGCAACCTACAATCCTTTCAGGAGAAAATGGGTGCTAGCACAGGTGACTGTAGCAGACGAGGCCTGGAGTACATTCATACTGGACACGTCCCAGTGCTTTACACAGACCGGCGTTGAGCGAATTAACGACTGCATCAGGACCTATGTCTTGGCCATTCTTAGTGATCAGGCTCAAACCCGCTCAGAGATACTAGGTGTTAGAACGTCCTTTGCTGCCCAAAAGCAATTTCACGCTGACGTGTAGGATGCCATTAACTCCCTAGTAGACATTTCGTCATTCATACCGCTGCTGCCTTACCGGCCAGGCCCTTCAGGACGTTTGCCAAGGAGTTCAGCTGTTTTTTAATCCATTCCTTTGCCCCGGGCTTATCAGCTGGCGTCAGTGTTGTTGCTGGGGTTGCACTAGTGAGAATTTGCAATATCGCAGTGAGGATGGAGGCGATTGTTATGACAGGGTACACGCTCAGCTAGCATCGTGTCGTCCAGAAGTCGTATCTATATCTCCTCCAACAAGTTTAACCTAGGTCTTCTATGGCTTATGTCTATAAAGCTGTTTCTTCCACACCACCTCGGGCTTCAACGAGTGCAGCTGGGGGGGGGGGGGAGGTCCCCAAGCCATGTAACCCCCCCACCTTCTCCTCCACTTGCTTTTTTGAGCCAATAATTATGACAGGGTAGTCCTTCATAACAATCATGGGGACGAGCGGTGGGGGGAGGTCGTAACCTAACCAATAATAATCATAGCCGCGTATAACTAATCGCCCTCCCTGTGGTATAGACATATCCATCTGAATGTCCTCACCCTCTCTTCCAGCGTTGTGCCAATCCTCCTCCACTGCATCGTTAAATGTTGGGTTATCAAAGTCAATGCTTGTGTGTAAAAGATATAATTGTTATTAAGCATTCATGTTGAGTACTTCCGAACTAGGACTAAACCCACACCGCCGGATATGCGAACCCCTAGGGGTAAAGGGCGTGAGACAGTCTGAAGTTATTACAAACAATCCAAGCACTATTGACCAGAACCAACAACTGCTGGTTTGCTTCCCTAATCAAGGCGTAGACGACGTCATTGTTCCAGGGACAGCACGGCTGGCCTTTACAATCACACTGACCTCGGCTGATCTTGACGGCAGCGTTGTGCAAAACCTAGGAAACAATCAAGATTTCTGGCAATTAGGTCATGTCTATTGATGACAGCAATATGTACCACTGTTACCACGACTTGTGGCAGACTGCACAGGAAGACAGGGACTCCAGTATCAGGGCATTGACACATCAGATGACAGAAACACAACTAAGATACAGATGGGGGCAGGAGACAAGGATGAGACCAAGGAAGAGGACAAGCCATAGCCGATGTGTATGGTAATAGGTTCTACATTCCGCTTGACTTTGTACTCCTCAAGAACCACATGCCATGCTACCAGAGTGCGCTTAATGACAGACTGGAATACGAGCTCACGTTCAACGACTACAACCGCGCGAATCATGCAACAGGCGACACCTCTACCAGCTACACAATTGATGGCATCTCCCTAGAGTATAATATGGTTACCCAACCAGAGTTGACCCGTATGATACGCACCCAGTACACAGGTCGACTTGCAATTCTGTATAACCGTGTACTTTGTCACAGAAAACTTGTATACAATAAAAGAGATACACTGTGGAACATCAATCTAAACGTGCATGCTCGCCGCATGAAGAGCATCCTACTGCTCTTTGAAGACCCAGCCAACGACTCATTCGCCAGGAAGACAGAGTCGTTCTACAACCCAAAGATTACAAATGTTAAGATGACCATTGAGGGCATCACCAACCAACTCTATGCCACAAGTCGCCAACTAAAGCTGTATATGAGATACGAGGCTCAACTAGGTGCTAGCATGACGCGCACTCTACGTCAATCATTGCTACAGGTATTGCTTGCATGTTTCTACCAATCCCACCAGAACACCAGCCAAAGCTAGTTACAGACCTGGCGACTGACCCGTTTGTTGGACACGCGCTAAGCACTGCCTCTTGTGAGCTATATCATCGCTATGGTATGCAACCCAGTCTCCAGTCCCCACAGCGTGTCTTGATTTCACGAAGACTAAGTGGGCTGTTAGTATAACTCGAATTTTTAAGTGGCTCACCAATCCCATTGTTACAGACCTGGCGAC
Source organism: Urechis unicinctus (assembly GCA_034190875.2). NCBI lineage: Eukaryota > Metazoa > Annelida > Polychaeta > Xenopneusta > Urechidae > Urechis > Urechis unicinctus. The sequence goes on along the minus strand of CM067349.1, from coordinate 62,400,433 downwards.
TGACCCGTTCACGCGCTAAGACTAAGCTATATCATAAGCATTTGCAACCCATGGTTCTCTCCTAGGCTTAACTCATGATGTTCTTTAAGGACATGCGTTGGAAGATGCATAAACTTTTGACTGACGAGCTGGAAGAGGTGGAATCAAGTGTCAGTTTGCCTTGAAAGTAACACTCTCCAAGCAACCGAGTGGTTGCAGTGAGTATGTTGAGCCTGTATTGCGTAATAAGCAGCAGATGGTTCTCTCCTCAGAAGATATTAACGATGCGCTGGACCAGTGTAAAGTTTATATGCAAGAGTGGTTGGAGAAGTGGACCAAAAGAGGTTCCAGTTCGGAATTTGAGTTGGTCACAACTCTGTGAATTGATATTGCCAACTACCAGCCATTGAAAGGTGGCTCCTACCTGCGACTGCAAAGAAAGCTGGCGGTAAAGAGGGCAATGATAAACGTAAAGAGCTGGGACGACTTCTGCCTTCTATGGTCTATTCTAGCCGCTCTGCACGTTTGCTTTACACCCAGAGCGACCATCAAACTATAACATTAAGTGGCTGTTAACCCTGTTGGAATGTAAAGGCCCTGCTCTTGATGCTACCTAGAGCAACACGCAGAGAACACAGGAACATGAGCCGTGTGGTTACGGTTATATGGTTGTTCGGTGTGACGTAAGACAGACTCCCTGTTGTTTACAGAGGAAGCGATGCTGTAGAGAAGTTCTACAGTTGAGAAGCTGATGCCCAACATGCGGAGCAAGGAGAAGTAAGTGGCACACTACTGGCACCTCAAGCTGTATCTGTCTTTAGGGATGAGACTTACCAAGATTCATCGTGCACTTGTCTTTGACCAGAGTCCCTGGATGGAGCATTACATTAGGATGAATACAGATCTGTGCATGGCCGCCACCAGCCGCTTTGAAAAGGATCTCTGTAAAACAATGGAGAATATCTGGAGACGAGGTTAAGATTGTGCGGTCATCGGAAAAAGAAAAAATACGTGGGCTTGTGGCCAGCCCCGCCTATGCTCGACAAAAAATGTTTGACTGCCCTTCATATGCACAAGACCCGATTAGTTTTAAACCGTTCAGTGTATGTGGGCATGTGCATTCTAGATCTTTCAAAGCACTTGATGTATGACACTTATTAAAATACAATGAAGTCAAAATATGGCAGCATCTTTAAACTGTTATACACAGACACGGACTCGCTGCTTCTAGAGATCCGTACATCTAACGTGCTTGCTAACATAAAGTATGATAGCCAACTCTTTGATACCAGCAATTATAATTCTTCCATTGTCCTATATAGTAATGTAAACAAGAAGATGGTAGGGAATATGAATGATGAGTGCGCTGGTGTGGCTTTTAAAAAGTATTTTGGCCTACGCCCAAAGATGTACTCGATCTTGATGTCGAACCAGGATGAGAAAAAAAGGGCAAAAGGCGCAAAGAATGTTGTGGTCAAGAAGCATCTGCGCACGCTTAGTACGTAGAGTCACTGTTCACCCAAAAGCAACTCAGGCATTGGATGAACATGCTGCGCAGTGACTGCCACAAAATATACAGGCTTCAAAACAACAAGGTCTCTCTCTCTCCCACTTTGACTCAAAGTGGTGGATAGCTGAGAACGGTGTAGCCACCCTGGCCTATGGTAACAACAAACTAGCCCCTCGGCCCCGTTTAGAGACCGGGTTCGAGGCGCCATAGGGTGAGAAAAAATCATGTGTAAACTGGTCGAGAACGATCTTGGCGATACAAAAATCTTGTATAACCTGCCGAGATGGTCAGTAGTATGCCATGCATACTACTAGTGGCAACTGTCGAATTTGGCACCTTGCTACTAAGCTTTGCATAGGCACACAATGTCCTGTGCGCCTTGTCTGCAGAATCATAGCGGATTGTTTCAAGCTACTCTGGAAAATACACCTGTTGCAACTTGCATTTATCTCGTTTGTTTTGTCATCGATGGATGATTTGTTTTACGATGGCGTATCTCATTGGTCCTGTGGTAAGATTATCTCATTGATTCTGTGGTTAGATTATCTCATTGATTCTGTGGTAAGATCATCTCATTGATTCTGTGGTAAGATTATCTTATTGATTCTGTAGTAAGATTATCTCATTGATTCTGTGGTCATCTTCATGTGCTTAACATTATATATGAGTTATGATTGCGTGGTATTTGTCAACCTGAAACCCAATCTAGCTCGGTAAGATAGAATACTTTTATTTTATATTTCAACATTGCCCATTTGCGAAGTATGCCAACGTATCAACATAGAGTTGCGGCTGTTTCAAACACTACATGTATTTACAAACCGCGTCGGTATCGTGCACCGTGTTTGCTTTTGCAATTGGCATTAAATATATCTTTAGATTGAAAGGTATTGGATGGATTTAGAATCAATTGTACTGAATTGGGTTCCTAAATGAGCCCAAAACGTTGTCTGTCTCTTCACGGCGGTTTCATTCTGTTTTAGCACTGCAGCCTAAGCTACTCAATCGGGTTGTGCCATCCTTGTATTCAATCAGGCAGTAGTTCAGTTCAATCGTATAATTGAAATAAGACGTTTTGTAGATACACGGAATATTGGTAAGCAATGAGATATAAATTATTATTCTGTGCAACTGCCAGTGTACAAAATGTACACAAGTACCTATATTTAACCACTGCACTGTTATGGTGAAAATAGCGCTAATAACTCTTCGATTATAGAGCTCTGATTTTAAATCTACCGTCACATTGATTACAGGGCCCCCAGACATAGTGCAAATAATAAAATCAAGTTATCTTGTGCTAGTTAGCAAACTGTGATATATGCTTATGGGACGATCTATTTTAAGCCTTGTGTTAAATATTTATCCGCCAATTCAAAGGTCACAATGTACCTCGCCCTATCGTTTTGCAATGACAAATGCGCAGATATGTCACACTGAAGAAAGTTAAGATGACGAAGGCTCCGTTAGGCTGAACTCATTTCACATAGGCAGTTTTATTAAATGAATATTAACCATGCCAAGAAACCAATCCTCGCCTTCACTTTGATGAGCCAGTGATGTCAATATGGAATTGAATATTGCTTTAGGTTAAAACGTCTCCCAGGTGTGCAAGGTTTAGTGAATTCAGCTTGATTTCAGACTTAACCGAATCGCTTTACTTTGTCATCCGACCAGTACAAATTATGTTAGCTGTTACCTCATTTATTTAACTGCTTAAAATTTTTATCCTGTTCATAAATTACAGATCGGCAAACCTTCTAATTTCGATTAAATGCAGTGAATTTCCTGGCGAAAGACATACAGTGTCATTTCGGTGTCAAGTTTGTGGCGCGAAAAAGGTGCAGCTTCTTTAACAACATATTGCTGGCTACACGCCTACTGAGACCCTTCGATGGGCCCTAATCAAAGAGACCCCTTGACCGTAACAAAATAATCGCCATTCTAACCTTGCCGATTGTAGGATTGATAATTTGGTACAAGTTGTCTAATATTTGAGTCAAATACCCTGGTCAAGCGAAATACAACTAATGCTGGTCTAAAAAGAAAAAGAAAATGCCTTTTTGTAAACTGGGGCTACTTCCAAGAGACGCAAGTGCTCCACCACTCAGCTACAACTCCGGATTTATGCATCATGATATCGGCTAAGTGGGTACCTGTGTAGAAAAAAATCGTCACTGACAAAGCCTAGCTAGACTAGCAAATGTTCGATGTTTCATTTTCACCACATTAACTTCCATCAAATAATCTTGGCTACGCAATGTGATCAGAACAGGGCTGGCCTCGATATATGCCGTCATTTGATTTCTTCAGCTCAGCCATCATTTCACATCACACATAAATCGGTTAAACAACTGAAATCATTCAAGGTTTAGAATTAATTGTAGTCGTCTGCTTGTAATCACACTGCCCTTGCGGGTAACATTTAGCGCAATCGTGCTTTGGTTCCGTAGAATGCCACGTACACCGTACCTTGCTAACCTGCTTAACCTGCTACCAGCTTCTTTATTCCCTTCTCGCATATTACAGCGAAAATCACATTCAAGAGTCAAGAGCAATGAAAACGTTGCAGGATCGTAGATTAGTTGGTGCTCACGTGCTGATTTGAGATTCGGTGCGATTCACATCTGACAATGCAGCAGTTTTATGCATTTGGTAATCTTCACAGAACGGTCATTATCGATTTGCAATCAAGACGATCCACAAAGCCTGTTATTGCAGTACGATGTGCTAGCATTATTGCCGCGTGAGCGCGCCGAGCTGTCGACACCTGGTAATGGTAGTCATGCGCTAAACGGTATAATGGGAAATTCACTCATTAGTGAAAGCCTCGACGCAATGTGTTGGGCAGGCGAGGTTGGTAATGAGGCACATCACTTCCAGTCCAATAATACAGGCACACTGACATATCCATAGCGGTCGAAAACTGACTTGAGATAATGTGCATTTTACAAGATACATATGACTTCATCGAAGCAATTTTCTCAAAAAAGTATAAGCACAAATTTTCTCTTCCAGTCAACATTGATGGTATGTGTGCGTACGGGTCATCCATGGCTTATCCGCCAAGAATCAGGTGTCGGGATAGGTACACAATAACCCACACATAACCGACAATGTGTGTCCTCACTGATGGGGTATGTTACAAGACGCATAACCCACACATAACTAACATATGTGTGTCCTCACTGGTGGGAAGTATGTTTCTAAACACTTATAGCAAAGACGCATGGGCGGCAATCGATATTCTTACAATATGTTTGGCGACATATTTACTTACTATTCCGTCATTTCTATTGCTATGTCAGCACCAATGAAGTCGCCTTTATGTTAACTTTTGCTATGTTAATGAAAACGTAAAAAGCACTTATAGCCACACCACACTTAATAGCGCATTATAGCATTTTAGATCTCATAAACTGTATGTAAAATACTACAACACTAAACCCATACAAAAACTGCCTTAATGAGCAACTCGATCTCCCTTAAGAGACAAAACATCTCGCATTTGCAATATGTATGTCTCAAATATGTGTGTCTTATTTTAGAACCTACAGGTACTTAAGATGCAGTATCCGTCCGGTTTTATGCGACAAGATTATTCACATTTCATCGCCTTAGTTAGGCTGACATCACTTCAATTAATGACACACTGCCTTCTCCTGGTGCGGGGGATGGAACATTTTATCACAGTCGTTAGATATCCGCTACCAGTGTTCTTAAAGCCAGTAGGTCGGGCAATATAAGTATTTGGCATCAAACTAATAACAGATCAATTATGCCACCCAGTCCCAAACAAAATTATATTAATGTCGCTGAGACGGCAGGGACATATGAAGTTCCTTTTAAATGTGGTTTATCGACACCCAGTAAAGTGTTCAGTATCACGTCGGAAAACATTAGTTCAAACAACGTTTATGTCTTGCCATAGAAAATAATCAATTATTTGATGCACTGCTTGCCGGTTTGCTTTTGTAGGACATGCGACTTATCTTGTCGAAGGTTTGACAAACAAGGTTTCAGCTGACGACAAATTCATTCAGTCCAATGGCTGTTAAATTACTTTCAAGTGACATTGTGTAATTACATAATCAGATGCTTGTCTATATTTGATAGTTGTATTACCCCTATTATATATATATATATATATATATATATATATATATATATATATATAGATATATATATATATATATATATATATATATATATATATATATATATATATTTAGATATATATATTTAGATATATATATTTAGATATATATATTTAGATATATATATATATATATATATATATATATATATATATATATATATATATATATATATATATATATATATATATATATATATATATATATATATAATGAATGCGTGGTATTAGTTCACCTGAAGCTCATTTCAGCTTTGTGTTCAAAAATGAGCTCAAAAGTTGTTATGTATTGGCAGAGGCGGCTCTGCGCAAATGCTGCAGGTATTATGCAGCAAACACTGTCTAGCTTCGAGGTGCACTCACATACTGGTCCGCAGTAATATAAAAATGCACGGGGAAATTGTCATTGACACTATGTCCCAAAACGTACATTCCATAACCGTATAATCCAATGTTTATGGCGTCCATGTGTCAAGGAAATCGAATTGCCAACCAGACGCTAAATATGTCCCGATGGAAATAATCAGATAGGACCGAATAGATTGATCAATGCCTTTAGGCACTTGACGCATTAACATCGTACACTAATATTGCAATTTGGATATGATATATATATTGATAATTAGCTGAGGATCATTATGTTGCATAATAAATTAGCCTATGAGGCTGCTTGTTTCTCAGGGCGATGTCTCTTCTAACACTAACTGTTTAACCTCAAACACATTGAAGTTACACCTTTGCATTGTTTGCTATTGTGTAGATGATACTTAAGCTCAATATTGGCAATACCATTAATAATTGTTCTTGCTGGTGCTTGACCAACAGCTAATATTCTTAGAGCAATTTCGAGCTAACAATTTTAAAATGTATCATATCTGTCGCTCATTACAAGCGCATAAAAATAATTGCGGTTATTCTCTCCATTAGAATGTGATGTGTTACAGATATGGATTACTTTTTTCAACTCCAGTTAGATGTTTCCCGTCTACTTTGTCGTTTACACGAATTATGCGTGACAAGACGTTTACTGAAATACTTAATCCGTCACGCTAACATCGACAACTGTGTGAATATTTCATACTTTATAAGATGTCGCAGTATTGTTCAAACAATATGATATGCCCCTTTGCTTAATGCTGGCTTTCAGGAAATTAATAACCGTTTATTGTTACAGTCTGAGAGCCTGGTTAATCATATGGAAGTCTCACAACCTTTGTTAAATGAGCTGGTTTATCAATACAAGAAAAGTGATCTACATTCATACTAATTTGCGATGCTGGATCGGTTAATTAATGGCGATAACAAGCATGGTTCATCCACATGGTAACGTTTTACAGTAATAGATGCTAAACGAGGGCCTTCGAGCAAATTATGATAAACACAGTGACCCGTATTTTAACAAAAATAAAGTTGATATGGGCGTACAATGCTAGTGTTATAAGCACATAACAACATATAACACATACGCGATTTATCATCAACCGATTTTTGAGGGACCAATTAGACACCACCTGCAATTTTCAGATATGAAGAGCGCGATTTTCTCGATGAGCGCCATTATACAGAGCAAACGACGGAGGTAAAACGAACAGATTATGCACATGAGAAAAGCATGCTAAGAAGAAACAGGACCCACTTAGCATAGAAAGAAAACTCGGAGGTAGTCATTCAGAGATCACCATGTCCTGCTAATAAATTCGAACCTAGAATCACTGAAGTGCTAATGTGAACTCGCGGCTTGAGTTTAAAGTGTATGATTTGTAAAGGCGGGCTTACGGCTTACTCACGTAACGTTAGCGTCTGGAGTAATGCAACTATGGCTGGGCACGAAAGTTGAGAGATTTTATGAAGGGTCTTGTTACACAAGATGCGAGAAACGCTGTTAGACTGCTGATGCGGTGGCATATTGAAGGTGGTGCTAGTAGATTGTTGAACATTCCTAGGTTCACTCTCCCACGACAACACCATATCGATCATAATAGGTCGCATTTGTTTTTTTACTGTGAAAAAAAGTCACATCAAAAGATCCTGTTGTACCGATGAAGTATTTAGAAATTATGGCTGCCTTACCTGATGTGCCATTGCACTAGTGTTAGCATAAATTAGCAGGGAAACGAAAAACACTAATCATTTCTAATCCGACGCCTCACGCAATTAACCAGTAAGGTAAATTATATACAGTAGATACAATTCACAGCAACTAGTTAAATTCTAATATGAAGCCATTACATCAAGCTAGGTGAAAGTACTCAGTGGATGGCTGGTCACAAGTATTGTTCTGGAACAGTTGATGACCACAGGTACACCGAGTTCTAAACCTGGGATTGCAGAATATTCAGATTCATTCAAAGCCAAAGCAAGGTAGCTTCCTACTGCAGAGTCAGTCCAAATGCAAGAGAACGCCTCTTATTTAAAACATCTAACATAACTCCCGAAACCTGCAGCTTCATGGGCGCATATTTACGCAAATCTTCATCTAACCAATAATGAATCGTCCTTGTTTTCCATGTAAAATAGAACAATAAGCTAGCATCGGTATTGAGACACTTGTCCGACTTGGCAGCCTTATATTATTCTTGTCTATCACAAGTTCATTAGATGAGTTACCCGACACAATGTTAAAGATATTATGAATTCATATTTCAAGGATTGAGTGAATATCATATGATGAAATCACAGGGCTGCTATAATGGCCACTACGCATGCGTGCCACAAATATCTTAACATACAAGTTAAAGAGTCAGCTCTTACACACAGGAGCGCTCGCATTGACCGCAGCATGTGGTGCATAATCCGTGTATATAAACATGAACCCATATATGAGGCAAGTGTTCTGGTATCAAAGCACAGGAAGTTGATGAACTGTCAAGAGAAAGACCCACAGTAACTAGTTTCTATTTTTACATGGTTTCACTAAAGAACACTAGGCATCGGCTTCAAGTCGTCATTTTGACCTTAAGCAAGGACACATGACCAAAGCTTTGAGAATCGTAAAAGGTGAGACGACTAACGAAGTGTTCACGATATCAATTGAGCATTATATACGCTGTCTCACAGGAGTGAACAGTCATATGGCAACTGTTCGTTCATAATCGGCCTCACCTTATTGCAATATAACCAATTTTCCCGTTCCCTCCTCCATCGCATCTTATGGGAAGCTTTATTGAGTCACACCCACGTGTGGTAGCTCCACTGGCTTGGTAGTAACAATGATCATAACCATTAAACGGGCCGTAGATTACCCCTCCTGAATGGTGTACCACTTAGGTCAGTTCTACGTTACGAATCCCGCGATGCTCATTTGTCACTTTGCATCACTGCTTCAAGGAGCAATTAACATGTCCCCGGAAATATTTAGTTTGCTGTCAAATCACTGGTTAAATTATATCAGTTTCAGTATGAATATACGCCCGCCATGAAGTAACAATGCTTTAGCCTGTCGAAGGCTATTGTGTTATCTAACGGCGAGCGGTTTGCTTTATCTCCCTGAATCAAAGATGTCAAACGGATGCTTGAGCGTAGCTGCAGCAGTGACTGACTATTGTTTTATACTGATACCATTAAAAATCCCGCCACACCACTACCGGGCTGAAATCCACCAGCCCATTTTTATGAAAGCTGGCTGAGCTGATTTGACTGGGTACATTTCTACAATGCATTGCAGCTCGTAAAAGCAATAAACCAACGATATTATCCTTGGCTCAAATGAGCCACATTATACCTGGTAATTGCTTCTTGGCCTTTATGTTGATTAAATGTTTCCCATTATAGCTTGCATCATTGGCTCACTTCAACTGCTGGACGTTAGCTGATGTAATAGACGGATGTATGACAGCGACGATAAGGAAAATGGGCTATTACCGAAACACAGTGGCTTATATTTACATAAATCATCCTGATTGAAATCTGTATAAGCAGCATATGTCATCATTACAATGAATAACGGTCTTCTGCCAATTAAACACCAATTCCAATGACAATTTTATTGAGTGCTTTAAAACTGTTTTAACTGAGAGTATGTGAGCACACCCATACACAGGCCAACCATTAACGCAACGTACTTAGAAGGCAGTAATGGACAATTTATCAAATCTTTCATATACAAAAAAAGCAAGGCAACAACAAAACTCATCGTCGCAGTCGGCTAATCATTCAGTTATTCAGTTAACACTGAGAATCAAGAACACTCGTACCCGTCACTTGCAAATATGATCCCACGATTTATGGTAATTGTAATAACTACTGTCCTTATCCGTGTCATAAAAAGTGTATCCTTTCAATGCACTTAAGAAAGAAGACCTTCCGTGAAGACCATCCGTGAAGACCCTCCGTGAAGACCCTCCGTGAAGACCTTCCTTGTAAATATCGAATCCATGTCACATACGGCTCCTACCAAGCTGGTATATGCTAGTACAATCCAGTGAGCCATATATCTGTTGTTATGAATCACTTTACTAAATTCCCTGCTTCAGAATTGCTCCCTTTATGTGATAAACACTGATTGGTATCTTCGTCTTGTCTCAGCCACGTTACACCAGGACCTTATCGTGTCTCCAATGCTGCTTGCATTTTGTCTCATCCGGCTTGTACATCTGGCTCATGTCAAGCTATGTGTGTTCCTGACGATGTTTCGTTAATTTTTACTGCACATCATAAATAAATGCAGTGTCATCAGGCGGTTAAATGTTGGCCGTTAGCAGCTGATAACTCTTCGCTTGATTTTGGGTTTTTGGACATGTTCCCCCTTTCTGATCCGTCATAACCTATTTTATGTAACGTTATGATGACTAACACTACAACCATATATCATATTTAAATTCCGTTTCTGGACGGATATCTATGCATCTTTCACTGGGTGAATATGAGGAATTATTCTCTTACTGTGTTTTATGTCGCCGAACCTCCAACGACGCGCGTTCTAAGGTAGATAAAAGACACACCTCTTCGCCAAGTAACTACATTGCGCCCGAATCCCCTTTATATAGCGACAACTTCTTCTCGATATTGGCATATACTAATTGGTATGTTGCTATTCGTTAATTAGGTGATTTAATGCTCGGCCGAATTCAATAGATGTAGCGAATGCCAAGTACCAATATTTAACCACTGCACTAAAATGTTACAGATTTTAATAGCGAATAAAGTGTTAATAAATCTTCGAATATTGCTATTGTGTAGATGATACTTAAGCTCAATATTGGTAATACCATTAATAATTGTTCTCGCTAGTGCTTGACCAACAGCTAATATTCTTAGAGCAATTTCGAGCTAACAATTTTAAAATGTATCATATCTGTCGCTCATTACAAGCGCATAAAAATAATTGCGGTTATTCTCTCCATTAGAATGTGATGTGTTACAGATATGGATTACTTTTTTCAACTCCAGTTAGATGTTTCCCGTCTACTTTGTCGTTTACACGAATTATGCGTGACAAGACGTTTACTGAAATACTTAATCCGTCACGCTAACATCGACAACTGTGTGAATATTTCATACTTTATAAGATGTCGCAGTATTGTTCAAACAATATGATATGCCCCTTTGCTTAATGCTGGCTTTCACCACTACCGGGCTGAAATCCACCAGCCCATTTTTATGAAAGCTGGCTGAGCTGATTTGACTGGGTACATTTCTACAATGCATTGCAGCTCGTAAAAGCAATAAACCAACGATATTATCCTTGGCTCAAATGAGCCACATTATACCTGGTAATTGCTTCTTGGCCTTTATGTTGATTAAATGTTTCCCATTATAGCTTGCATCATTGGCTCACTTCAACTGCTGGACGTTAGCTGATGTAATAGACGGATGTATGACAGCGACGATAAGGAAAATGGGCTATTACCGAAACACAGTGGCTTATATTTACATAAATCATCCTGAATGAAATCTGTATAAGCAGCATATGTCATCATTACAATGAATAACGGTCTTCTGCCAATTAAACACCAATTCCAATGACAATTTTATTGAGTGCTTTAAAACTGTTTTAACTGAGAGTATGTGAGCACACCCATACACAGGCCAACCATTAACGCAACGTACTTAGAAGGCAGTAATGGACAATTTATCAAATCTTTCATATACAAAAAAAGCAAGGCAACAAAACTCATCGTCGCAGTCGGCTAATCATTCAGTTATTCAGTTAACACTGAGAATCAAGAACACTCGTACCCGTCACTTGCAAATATGATCCCACGATTTATGGTAATTGTAATAACTACTGTCCTTATCCGTGTCATAAAAAGTGTATCCTTTCAATGCACTTAAGAAAGAAGACCTTCCGTGAAGACCATCCGTGAAGACCCTCCGTGAAGACCCTCCGTGAAGACCTTCCTTGTAAATATCGAATCCATGTCACATACGGCTCCTACCAAGCTGGTATATGCTAATACAATCCAGTGAGCCATATATCTGTTGTTATGAATCACTTTACTAAATTCCCTGCTTCAGAATTGCTCCCTTTATGTGATAAACACTGATTGGTATCTTCGTCTTGTCTCAGCCACGTTACACCAGGACCTTATCGTGTCTCCAATGCTGCTTGCATTTTGTCTCATCCGGCTTGTACATCTGGCTCATGTCAAGCTATGTGTGTTCCTGACGATGTTTCGTTAATTTTTACTGCACATCATAAATAAATGCAGTGTCATCAGGCGGTTCAATGTTGGCCGTTAGCAGCTGATAACTCTTCGCTTGATTTTGGGTTTTTGGACATGTTCCCCCTTTCTGATCCGTCATAACCTATTTTATGTAACGTTATGATGACTAACACTACAACCATATATCATATTTAAATTCCGTTTCTGGACGGATATCTATGCATCTTTCACTGGGTGAATATGAGGAATTATTCTCTTACTGTGTTTTATGTCGCCGAACCTCCAACGACGCGCGTTCTAAGGTAGATAAAAGACACACCTCTTCGCCAAGTAACTACATTGCGCCCGAATCCCCTTTATAGCGACAAGTTCTTCTCGATATTGGCATATACTAATTGGTATGTTGCTATTCGTTAATTAGGTGATTTAATGCTCGGCCGAATTCAATAGATGTAGCGAATGCCAAGTACCAATATTTAACCACTGCACTAAAATGTTACAGATTTTAATAGCGAATAAAGTGTTAATAAATCTTCGAATATTGCTATTGTGTAGATGATACTTAAGCTCAATATTGGTAATACCATTAATAATTGTTCTCGCTAGTGCTTGACCAACAGCTAATATTCTTAGAGCAATTTCGAGATAACAAATTTAAAATGTATCATATCTGTCGCTCATTACAAGCGCATAAAAATAATTGCGGTTATTCTCTCCATTAGAATGTGATGTGTTACAGATATGGATTACTTTTTTCAACTCCAGTTAGATGTTTCCCGTCTACTTTGTCGTTTACACGAATTATGCGTGACAAGACGTTTACTGAAATACTTAATCCGTCACGCTAACATCGACAACTGTGTGAATATTTCATACTTTATAAGATGTCGCAGTATTGTTCAAACAATATGATATGCCCCTTTGCTTAATGCTGGCTTTCACCACTACCGGGCTGAAATCCATCAGCCCATTTTTATGAAAGCTGGCTGAGCTGATTTGACTGGGTACATTTCTACAATGCATTGCAGCTCGTAAAAGCAATAAACCAACGATATTATCCTTGGCTCAAATGAGCCACATTATACCTGGTAATTGCTTCTTGGCCTTTATGTTGATTAAATGTTTCCCATTATAGCTTGCATCATTGGCTCACTTCAACTGCTGGACGTTAGCTGATGTAATAGACGGATGTATGACAGCGACGATAAGGAAAATGGGCTATTACCGAAACACAGTGGCTTATATTTACATAAATCATCCTGAATGAAATCTGTATAAGCAGCATATGTCATCATTACAATGAATAACGGTCTTCTGCCAATTAAACACCAATTCCAATGACAATTTTATTGAGTGCTTTAAAACTGTTTTAACTGAGAGTATGTGAGCACACCCATACACAGGCCAACCATTAACGCAACGTACTTAGAAGGCAGTAATGGACAATTTATCAAATCTTTCATATACAAAAAAAGCAAGGCAACAAAACACATTGTCGCAGTCGGCTAATCATCCAGTTATTCAGTTAACACTGAGAATCAAGAACACTCGTACCCGTCACTTGCAAATATGATCCACGATTTATGGTAATTGTAATAACTACTGTCCTTATCCGTGTCATAAAAAGTGTATCCTTTCAATGCACTTAAGAAAGAAGACCTTCCGTGAAGACCATCCGTGAAGACCCTCCGTGAAGACCCTCCGTGAAGACCTTCCTTGTAAATATCGAATCCATGTCACATACGGCTCCTACCAAGCTGGTATATGCTAGTACAATCCAGTGAGCCATATATCTGTTGTTATGAATCACTTTACTAAATTCCCTGCTTCAGAATTGCTCCCTTTATGTGATAAACACTGATTGGTATCTTCGTCTTGTCTCAGCCACGTTACACCAGGACCTTATCGTGTCTCCAATGCTGCTTGCATTTTGTCTCATCCGGCTTGTACATCTGGCTCATGTCAAGCTATGTGTGTTCCTGACGATGTTTCGTTAATTTTTACTGCACATCATAAATAAATGCAGTGTCATCAGGCGGTTCAATGTTGGCCGTTAGCAGCTGATAACTCTTCGCTTGATTTTGGGTTTTTTGGACATGTTCCCCCTTTCTGATCCGTCATAACCTATTTTATGTAACGTTATGATGACTAACACTACAACCATATATCATATTTAAATTCCGTTTCTGGACGGATATCTATGCATCTTTCACTGGGGAATATGAGGAATTATTCTCTTACTGTGTTTTATGTCGCCGAACCTCCAACGACGCGCGTTCTAAGGTAGATAAAAGACACACCTCTTCGCCAAGTAACTACATTGCGCCCGAATCCCCTTTATAGCGACAACTTCTTCTCGATATTGGCATATACTAATTGGTATGTTGCTATTCGTTAATTAGGTGATTTAATGCTCGGCCGAATTCAATAGATGTAGCGAATGCCAAGTACCAATATTTAACCACTGCACTAAAATGTTACAGATTTTAATAGCGAATAAAGTGTTAATAAATCTTCGAATATCTAGATTTTTTCCAAATTGATTACCGTACATAGTTACGTAATTGATTACCGTACCGTATCATACTCTGATAATAAAATCAAGTTATCTTGCGCTAATAAAAGAATTGGGATATATGCATTTGGTATGACCTATAGTTAGCCTTGTGTTACCCAGGAGAAATATATATCCGCAATTTCCAAGGTCATTTAATGCCATCGTTTTTGGGTGCCGCAAAATGCCTGTTTTACCTCACCTTGCAAACCAACTAAACCTGGTACAAGCTACATTATTCTCTTTTCGCATATAACATCGAAAAAATACATTCAAGAGTTACGAGCAATACACAAAATTGCAGGAGTGTAGATTAATTGGTGCTCACATGCAGATTAGAGATTTGTTGCGATTCACATCCGACAATGGAGCAGTTTTATGTATTTGGTTATCCTCACATAACAGTCATTATTGATTTGGTTATCCTCATATAACAGTCATTATCGATTTGCAATTGCAAAAAAACGGAACTTCTCCAAAAACGCGCCATACGTTACATAAATAAATCCTCACATAACAGTCACACAGATCCCCTGTTCAGGCATTGTGGTATACTGAAACTGAAACACTTATACGAATATCATGTGGCCGTATTTATGTACCAACTTAATAATTATCAATTGCCTGTATCGTTTAACGACTGTTTTCATCGAAACTATGAAATAAAATGCAAATATGAAATGCGAAATTCCAAACTGTTATATGTACCACCCTCTAAAACACATTTAGCAGACAGACTACCCTTGCGTAGTTTTCCCCGAATATGGAACAAATGGTATTCCAATAACGCCACTACGTCGTCCATCTCACAGTTTAAAAATAGCGTCCGAAACAGCATGCTGTCTACCTACCTGAATATTGTACAGTGCGGATTGTAGTCTGTAATGTCCAACCCTCTGATTTGTTACACGAGTTACTCGCATATATATTGAACTTACTTAATATTGTATTATGTTTTGTGTCATGCACGTGACCGTATACTATCATATATATATTCACACATATACATGTATAACTGAAATGTATGCAAAATGTATGCAAATTGTTTATTTTCATATTCTACAATATGTTTATATACCTGTTAATGTAGCTTAAATTTGTGCTTATGTGCGCCTTAATGAAAATGTATGCAAAATGTATGCAAATTGTTTATTTTCATATTCTACAATATGTTTATATACCTGTTAATGTAGCTTATATTTGTGCATATGTGCGCCTTAATGAAATGTCAGTCACCCCGGTCTGGTAGCATGTGGATATTTGTTGCCGGCCCCCTGCTCCCGCCCCGTTCAGTAGTTGTGGTCACTAGCATACTTGTCGTAAAACTGTTTTGTGCAGGGACTACTTAGGGACAATGGGAAGACAGCCTTTGGCTACATTGTCCCTACTTGCAGCACTGGATTTGTTTATTTGTTTTTTTAATCAGTATCGATGAGTTGCTGTTGCTGCAAGTGAATAAATTCTATATTCTATATTCTATAAATTCTATATTCTATATTGCTCTTAAACATCTGGCCGGACACACAATCAAGACTATTCACACATCTTGTTATTGCTGAAAAATGTGCTAGCTAATGTGTGAGCGCGCCGAGCTGTCGACATTTATTGTTAATGACACAATGGTAGTCATGTGTAAAATGGCATGAAATGACATTCACATAAGAGTGTAATCCGCGTTGCATTGTGTTAGGCAGGCTCTATATAACTATTCAGACGCATGACAGGCAATCGAACTATGTTACATTTCGTTGTATTCCGTCTTTTATTCGATGATTTCGGCCTGAATTCGCCTTTATCCTATCGTTTATAAACATAGATAGTCACACCAGTAGAATTGGTCATGGTCTCCAAACCGCAAATGCGAAAAGGATATGGACCGACGTTTCCACTGATTGTTTGACGGCATCATTAATTGGTCCTATTCTGCCCTGTTCTCATTCTCTATTGATTTTACAGATACAAGATCAGCATGGTCCCTATGTTAAACTGTTTGCTTTGTCAATGAAAAAATGAAAAGTGATCTATGATTGGTAATTTGTATGGTATCAAGACCTTTACTTAGCATGATGAATGAGCGTAAATAGCGATTAATCAGCAACTCGATCTCCCTGGCGAGACAAAACATCTCACATTTACAATATGTACGTCTTAAATATGCGTGTTTTATGTTAGTACTCACAATTACATAAGATGCAGGATCAATCATGTTTCATTGGACCAGATTATTCATTCTTCATCATCTAAGCAAGACTGAAAAGGATCAATTCTTTATTGAACCATATGCCGCATCTGTTTGCTGATAAGACATGCAACTCAACTCGAAGGTTTTTCAACCTGCGTATTCCAGCCTAATGGCTGTTCAATAATTCTCACCCTCTCGTCAAATGACATTGAGTAACTACATAAGCACGAGTCAGTGGATCCTTACACAAAACGACCTGAAAGGCAATAAACTGCAATATGTTCATATTTAATTTAACTTTCGATGGTCGAGCAATTTTGTTTTCGTGTCTCAAATCCTTCACGTACGAAGATCTTGAGAACGCAATATACAAGAGTGGCCACCGAGTGAGAAGAGCATTTTGGGTTGATTATGGGGCAAAGTAGCTTGCGTGTTTGACCTTCCTATTAGCTCTGCAGCGTAATACATTTCACCAGGCAACTTCAATAGACCACACACCGCAATACTGTTGATGTATAAAGGGCCCTAATGGACGGCGCATCAATTTACTGAATTGGCGTGTCTCATTTTGTAAAAACGAAGTTGGTCAGATGAAGGAAACATTTTTTGATCTACTATTTGGACGAGTTTAACGGACAAGGCACAAAATATTTTACTGTATATAGCCTGGTGAATGCTGATAATACTTCGATAAATGGCACACTGTTATTGCACATTTTGCTGTGTGATTGGAATGGGGGATGCTAGTATTTGACTACAGACACCAGCGTTCGCTTTATAAATAAGAGGACAACTTATGTTTGGCTATAGTGTTAGCTTACACCAACCGAATAAATGGTAATGCACCTTACACGAAACAATCATTTTGATGCAGTCCATGCCTTATTTGTCTCTAAGTGAGGCGTTTATCCTTTCAAGCTGAAGGCTCATATAACTACGTCCGGCAAACAAGAATTCAAATGATGCCGACCACCCCCAATTCGTCGTGGAATGCTCTGTATTACACATCGCAATCAAGTTTGGGACAGAAGTACCAAAGGACATGGCGTAATTAGATAATCAACAAAGAGTGCATTCGTACAGACGCAGGTGTAAATATGGTCTGCAGTCAGATTATCCTTTTTTTTTAGCCTACATTGATCACAGGTATATACTATCTAGAACTAATCTATTTTTATTTTGTCATATAACATATGAACAAAATCATATATCAAATCAATAGTTAACACTAACCCCGTGTATTGAATTCGTGCCGAGCAGCAATCCTAATGAAAGCGACACGAACATTAATGCTGGGCAACGGTCCAAGTCGAAAGACTTCAAAGGTCATCTTACCGGTGTAGGAGCGACCACGAGCCTTGCTAAGCTTATTACAGCATCTGGTTTGAACGACGATAACATATCTTTGCACAATTTTTAATGAATGTGGTAAACCACCAGGCTGGTTAAATGTGAAATTATTCACATAAACAAGTGTGAATACTTGTAACACATCTAATAACTTGTTGTAGCATGTCTATCTGCCCCTTTGCTGAATCATCGCTTATAGGACATTAATATGCAAAGTAGCTACTTTATCAATCAAAATAAAGAAGAGATATAGAATCAATCTATTTTGCGATTAGCTTACGGCTTAATCATATAGCGTTATCATCTGGTGTAATGCAACTCTGACTGGGCACCAAAGTGGACATATTCTGTGAAGTGTCTTGTTACACTAGATACGAGTACACTGTTAAACTGCTGGAGCGGTGCCATATTGTAGGTGATGAACATTCGTAGCTCAAACACCTTATCGATCATAATAGGTCGAACTTGTAGATTTCCATGAAAATAAAAATTGCTTTGAAAAATCTCGTTATATGGATGAAACATCCTATAAATTTTGAATGAATAAGCAGGGATACGAGATTGACCGATCATTTCCAATCCGCGACCTCACACGCAGAACAAGTAAGGAACATTACACACGCTAGATAACATTAACAGCACCTAGTAAAATGCTGGCACGAAGCCATCTTATCAACTTCGGAGAAAATATTCACTCATCATAATTTCGCTGGTTAAAAGTCGTTTGTTCGATCCGTTAATGATCGAAGGTACATCGAGTTATATACGTGCGAATGTAGAGTCGTCATAATCACGGTAGCGTTCAGTGCAAGGCCAGTCCAAATGCATCGGAATGTCTCCTACATCAAATATTGTTTTCCTTAAATACGATTAGATGATGAAACCCACAGAGTGACCCAACCTGATGTATCACAGAGGGTAAATATGTCACGAAACAATGATAATATGAGCTATCAGCTGCTAACGCCCCCCCACCCCCCCCCCCCCCACCCTGCAACAGCCATTTGCCACATCATTCACTGTGGATGGGCCTTAAACGTTACCAATAAGCCTAGCACATGTATCATAATGCCACGTCTGGTGACGAAAATGCCGTCACCTTTTGAGAATGGATCGGTAGATAGTCATAATAAAGGGGAAGCATATTCCCCACATTGAGCGTGCAGGTAGAGAGTTAGAGGGAATTTGCGTGTGCAGGTAGAGAGTTAGAGGGAATTTGCGTGTGCAGGTAGAGAGTTAGAGGGAATTTGCGTGAGCAGGTAGAGGGAGGGAATTTGCGTGAAGAAGCATAATAAGGCTTCATGTAGCTGTCATAGTCTAATTGATCAACAATGAGACAACTCGGCCGGCCAACCACACAGATTAACGACACGATCATGATGGATTACACACGTGATGTGGAGAGGGGAAGGCGGCTGTGATGCATATTGGTGGACTGGCGCCACAGTACACAATGTGTGTCAGAGGTCACCCTCCCGTCTGCCCGTACATATACTATGTAGTGCCTGGCAGTTTGGTATATTGATGGATTTGACTCTGGACACTTCAACTCCGATTCACGTAGGTAAGTGAAATGCTTTCAGCATATGTGTCGGATTATGAATATGTAGCTGTTATCACTGTATGTCTGATGGTCACTAGTATAGCAAGTGCAAACAGAATGCACGAGAGCCTGTCTGTCGCTCTCAGGCATATTTCATTAATTATACGTATGAGCCAACATACAATAACTCAGTATCTTATAAAAACTTTTAGAACTGTTAACTGCATGTTTTGGGTGACATTAAACGGATACATTTGTATCTTTATAACTCGCGCATATCAACACTTGCACATTTCCTCACAGAAGAGGGTGAACACAAAAGAAATTATCGATCAACAATAAATTAGTCACATTGTCTAGGTTCCGCACGTTATGAGTGCCAAGATGTTCTATGCTTTATTATAAAAGTTTCGTAACTTAAGTCAATCTAGACAAATGGAGACAGATATATGATGTAAAAGTCTCTCACTGACTGCACAATTAATATTAACGTCAGGTACTAGCGATGACCCGTTTGTGACATTCGCTTTGTTGACGGTAGGAATCACTGCATTTTCAGTCATTTCAGCTGCACAGTTGCAGGTACTTTCACTATATCCTATCTGTTGATACAAACTTCGCAGCTCTCGAACTATTATGGTTAATTAAAAAAAATTATAGCATGTTTCAGTAAGTGCCCGTACAGTATTCCCGCATATAATCCAACGTTTTAAATTTCTATGAAGTCATACGTCAGTTTGACGACACATAGTAGCAAGAGCATAGGACTTGAGGTTAGCCCAGCGTACACGCCGTGGAGAGCAAAGTGTAATTAACGTTAAAGGCATTATGTCTTGATGAAACGTTGCCGAGACAAGTATAATAACAGATAGTGTTCATGCAAGTAATTCATCACAATAAATGTATACAGCTTATCCAACAATCAGGATTGCTTTACTGGCGCGTTCCAGCAGGTTCCAGCGCGCTGGGAGCCAGATGCGATGACAAACAGTAATAATGTAAGTTACTGATAGAGCTGCGCCTGGATTCTTAGGGATATTCTTGGTTTAAGAATAGTTTCTTTGGCCTGACCCTGATAGTCTTCTGATGACATTGACAAACATTGGTTGTATTCATGCACTTTTGAGCACGAGATATTTCACATGGCATAACTCTCATGGTTATGGAGTATATCCGCACTTCTGAGTACAAGATGCTGATGAACACAAAACGACTTGAGCCAAAACATACATACATCTAATATATCAGCGCAGTAACAGGCCAACGCTTGAAGTGAGCCTAACAACGAATCGCTTTAAGCTATGATGGGATTCAGGCATTACCCGGTATATCATGGCCTATGCAAGCCTTGGTTAAAACCTATGGTTTATTGTTTTGGATATGCGTTTTAATACGATGACGTTGTACCTACTGAATGAAATAATACCAATAGACCCGGGTACTATCACATATGTTGTTAATTATTGAAACGCCCCTAGAAAGGCAATGAAGAGGGCAATGAGGCCTTACTTATGCTGTCTTTGATTTAAGGATTACAAGAACGGGTAGCAATCTGTAGGCGCCTATAAAAGAAAATGTAAGTAGGTAGTTTCTCCTTTAATGTCAAATAAAATCCGTTATGACCAGATGAGTGATGTCCATTAAGAGACACCTATGTCTAGGGGCTTCGTGATATGTAGATTTTATATTTTGATTATAATGTAATATTTTGAACTTAATATCAGGAGTATAAGGGGCTATTTACATCAACTATAATGGTCGTGCGATATTTACACAAACTATAGTTTTTTTGGCGGCGGATATCCGCTAATCTCTTTTATCATAGAGGTATAAAAAAGTTTCTGTTTTATATAACCATGTAAATACTAAGTTGTATTAACGTCATAACAAAACTGAGAAAAATATTGCAAGTATGTCTGAGTTCAATGCATTGCATATTATGTAGTAACACATAACCTGCTGTAAATAACGTTTTATCCTGTAATATAACATGGGTTGATTCGTTTATCACTCTGAGAGCAGGGTATATCTGCTGCAGACTATGGACACGCCCAGAAAATGTGGAACTCGTTCGGTTGTAAAAACATGGGAGACTACCATGACCTTTACATACGCACGGATGTACTGCTCGTGGCCGATGTGTTTGAGGTGTTCCGTAAAACCTGTCTTAAGCAGTACGGGTTGGATCCGGCCCACTACTATACCAGCCCCGGTTTGTCGTGGGATCGGCTTCTTAAGAGCTAAGGGGTGGAGCTCGAGCTTCTCACTGATTATAAGCATGGTATCACATCGCCACGCTAAAGCTAACAACCCATGTGTGGAGGCCTTTGAGCAGGATAAGCCAGAGAGCTATATCCAGTACCTCGATGCCAACAACCTGTATGGGTGGGCGATGAGCCAACCCATACCTATTTCGGGTATTGAGTGGGTGGAACGGCCTGGGAACCTACAGATCCAGGACCATCCCGATGATGCTGAAACGGGGTATATACTTGAGGTTGACTTGGAGTATCCTGTTGCGCTTCATGACGAACACAACGATTACCCCCTAGCGCCGGAGCGGCTTGTTGTGCAAAACGAATGGTTGTCAGACTACGAGGAGGATCTCCTAGGTGTTTTGGGGAGCACCGGAAATGGAGTTGAAAAGCTGGTGCCCAACCTGCGGAATAAACTAAAAGGTTCTGGGTAAGATGTAGGACGAGTGCCCTGACGTGCCCATCAAGGAGTTCGTTGGTTTGCGCCCTAAGATGTACTCTATCCTGATTACTGATAAGGGCGAGATCAAAAGGGCAAAGGGCATGAAGAAGATGTTGGTGAAGAAGCATCTACGCCACGCTCATTACATGGAGTCTCTTTTTAAAGAAGCAGTTCCACCATGGGATGAACATGCTTCGTAGTGAGGGTCATCAGCTCTATGGGTTGCACGTTAACAAGGTGTCTCTCTCCCCCTTTGACTCAAAGCGGTGGATAGCTGAGAACGGTGTAGAAACCTTGGCCTATGGTCACACTAGTTTACCAAGAAACTAGCCTCAGCCCCGTTTGGCGGTCGGGTCTGAGGCGCCCTTGGGTGTGTAAAAATCTTGCATATGCTGCCAAGGGTCAGTAGTATATATATATATATAGGGGAGGTAGGTGTACCAGTACCCTGCAACTCGTGGCTCCCTGCCCCCATCGACTGGTGGGCCTCCCTCTCCCCTATCTAGTGGTGTAAGTGTACGTTTTGTACCCGTAAATTCTGAGCCTCTCAGTGAAAATGATTAGTCGAACTGGGTTAAACATACGTCGAAGTGGGTAAATAGTGCCCCGAAGGGGGTGATTCATTGGTTGTGTGGTAGTAGTATAGGGAGTGGGTGTGCTAGAACTCTATGCTACTGCTCGCCATTTCGTAGTTGCTATGAAATGCCCCTCCGGTCACGTTTCTATGGCAACTATTATACGCTCCTCATTCTCAAAAACAAGGAAAGAATTTCAGTTCTTCCATATTTCACCCTTATTACATACAGGGCTCTGTCTTTTGTATACCATATTAGTTAAGTAGTATTGTATATCTATTATGTATATTACACATAGATAATACGCGGACAAAAGGCTCATTAATATCCTTACTCCATCACGCCAAATTGGACAAAAGCGTAAATCATTCATTATGACATAAATCATGGTTGGTTTGAAACAAGCTGATGAGCCCCTTGTAGAATACTCGTTCCAGGAAATTAATGATGGTGCAGGACAATAACCTGACTAATACAAGTCACTCAAACTTAGTCAAGTGAACAATTTTATCGCACATTAATGTCACGAGCATTTAACCGTTGATGTTCATTTAGCCCTCTGGGAGGTTTCCAACAGGACCTCGAATCACAATCCTCTGAATACAGAATCTGCAGGATCACTTAACGCCCACATGCTGCATGTGTTCCAGCTTCATCCGGACGTCATATATGATGACGTATATCGTCGTTAAACAAAGTGCTAAATCAGCTAAATTGTCCTTTATTCTATTCTGCTCCTTAATGGTCCTGATAACTATTTACTATATTATTTGTGATGATTGGTATATATCATGGATTTAATGTGTATCTAGATGTCATTGGTCGGTATGGTTTTTCTCAAATACATCGTCTGATGTTTATACATCACTTGCATTACTTCATACAACAATGGATTGAACTGAAAGTCATCATGTCATCATATGTAAATGATCCATGTTGCAACAAAAAATCAGTAATATTGAGTAGGGGTGTTTTCCTTCTTACTTTTAACTACCTTAGATATGACATTGCGTGGATCGCAATAACGCCGGGATGGCAATGCCGTAACAGAGTTGGTTCTGTAAATACTGAGCTTCATTTGCTAGGTTCTATGTAGAGGTTAGGTACAAACAATAAGTCGAACACCAATTACACGTTTGATTGATCGCTCTCTATTCTTCACGAAGAAAATTAAATAAACTTGTCCATTCAGTTCAGTTAGTCACTAAAGGTGTGTCCTGGTAATCAGAAACCAAACATCATCGCTGATCTTCATGAATAGGTGGGCAACTTTTCATAATGAAGATTGTCACCCTATTGTGTCGTTGTTCATTTACTGGAATATATTAACATACCTTCCATTTGCCATCCTATTTGATCCATTGAAGCTGCTATCGTGTAGAGCGTTACAATAACCCGCCGCCTTGTATGAACGTGAATAGACATACCTGGTCTAGCTTACTTAAGGCGATCTGTGAATGTATCGCTACCTTGTCATTGATGATTAAGTACTAATACGTGGGGCCGCATACGTCGTAATGCACAATTGCACTTTATGGGACAACTCTCAGGAGCAATAACATCACTCAGATGTGTATTTTATTCGCTGCATCGTGATCAGGTGGGAATTACACGAGCCAGATAAGAGCATCGTACGCAAGTTGATGAAGATGGACGAGTTCAGTAAGATGGGGATATTGAGTTAATGCTCCTGGTGATGGGCGTGATAAAATCACTACCTTTCCTTGAATTCACTGAAGGCTGGTGACGTAGTCCGGGTAACGTAACACACGATTATAACACATACGACTGACTGGAGACAAACGTTAGTACGTGCTGAGATGTTTAACGTTACGTGACGCTATAACATGCTATATAGATAAGTACAGATGGTTATATCCCAAATCCATCCCTTACTATCTCCCAAATTACCATTCAACAGCAGGAATTCTGCAGTTCCAGCCTACTTCATGCCTGTCGATTGTTATCTGACGTGACAACGTTATCGTGATAGGCTGCTTAAGTGATCAATAATCCTAACGGCAATGTGACGTCATGGGATATTCTGCAATAATCCAACATTCTTTAAGTGGAAACAACATAACTTGAGCACATGCAGCTGCTTCTGGCTGTCGTCATATCAACGGATATCATCTTCCGTTACGTGCGGTTATAAACGCCTTCTGTACTTGAATGCGTGGAACCCGAAATTTCTCCAACCAGGTAAATGCAATCAAATGCTGATGATATCTGGCATGGGCTTCAATATATTATTATACATTAAACGCGATTTTCAAAATGAATATGTGCTGCCATGCCTCCTGTGCGCATCACATGTTGTAGGCGTCGTACAAAAATGGTTTGAAAAATGTGTATGGTGCTGATCAGACAGTTGCAGGTGCCTCTCACCAGAGACTGAATATAGGGTTTGGGTTGTCCGAACAATCCTGCTGGTGAGGATTATTTCAGTTAATAGGCTTTGATCTATTCCAGACACTTATATCAAATAGAAAAATGCAACGGATAAGTGTCCCATCATATGAATATCAATTAACGCCAGAAGAAATATAATGTTGTGCTAATGACAGATAGTGTCATTGATGCAAATATTAGTCCCGATTACAGATGGAAAACCCATCTTGTCAACATTTTGTGGAAGTGATTGAGCTGAAGTCAACCATCTGCGTTCTGTTGCGTCACGGATGCCCCATCATTTGGAAAGGGCGTCGTTCAGCACATTGATCTCCTGTCCGAGAATAACAATACACAGCAAGCTATGAACGTGGTACGAGACTGCGCTTTGTTATCATCCGCCCGGAAGTACTTTCATCTTATGAACTTTGAATTATTAACGTCATGTCATTGGGGTGAATGAGAAAGGGATGTGGCCATCCACTAGTGTGGGCTTATAACATGAGTATGAAGCTTGTAAGGATAGGAGGCGATCCATGATATCCCCGGGCTAACTATCTAATCCATATTTGAACACCTTATATACATATATCAATAGCTTGGTCCATAGTAAAGGGCATGCATATGTCCAATAAGAATGAATATTCCAATTCACATTCGCAATATATTTTTCACTCCTAGAGGGTTCCTGTCTATAATAATTGATGACACCGTTCCGATATCGTCCCCATCCCATGTCATTCATTGGATCTATCATAATGCAGATTACTTTAATGAATAGCTTAATGATTCGTTTACTGTTACGCCAATCCAACTCACATCCGTTCCATTTATTGTAATTTATGCAATATTAAGAGAACGTCATTGTTTTTCGGTCATATTCTGAATGACGAAATATAATTGCTGCTTTGTTATGTTCATCAATTATTTAACGCAAGATCAGCTCTGATTGCGTGCTCCTGATAAATGAGCTATATTATCCTTGTCAGGAGTTGCTTTCGCCTGTGATGTTATCTCGTGCATAAACCGCTATGGCCCATTGTTTTTCATTCAGTTGTTCTATAAGACACTGGTATTGCTGTGAACAAGCACGTACCATTGCGCTAATTGCCATGCAACAGCGGAAATTCTTCAGTACCATCTAACTTCATGTCTGTCGATTGCTATTATACTTGACCTCTTCCTCCCGACGGACTGCTGGGGGGACCTGTAATCCGAATGGCATTGTGACGGGCTACTGAAAGAGGGATGTAATTCTTATGTAAATGTGACGTTACAGGTAATCCTATATTTCTCTCCTCCTTTACGCAGACACTTCTATTTGCACTGCAGCTTCTTTCTGTCAATACATCAATGGATATTATTTTCCATTAAATGCATTTTCTGATTAATGTAATTATCCTGACTAGGATATTGTGCATGTCAAATAGACATAAGAGTGTTGTTTTCAATAATACACATATATGCTTTACTATATAATACACAACATTTACGGCGAGGTTCATAATTGCATATGTCAAATTGCTGGCGGAGAAGCTTATGACTCCAGGTATATAACATTTCAGAGTCAGTCATAACTGTGCAAAAACGTGGTGATGCCAGAATGTTTATGGTGGTGACACATTGCTTCATCCCAATCGCGTTAATACAGTGGATGCGTTAAATACTATTTCAGTCATTGCCCCCTCCATGATATTGGCTTATAATGGTAACTTACTCGTTTCCCTTAACGATTGTTTCCGGCATATAACATACGTGATGCATACACAATGGCCTTTAAGGTTCTACGTCTAATAAACAAAGCCAGTATGCTATGCAATTGAATAAACCAGTCAGCTGATATAACGAAAACTGACCAATAGCTCGTAATGATACCACAACGAAAAGCCGAATGGGAATGGTATTATCAACCGTATCACGTAAACGATTGGTGCAATGGCTTGCGTGCAAGGATATACTCATTCTACCCTCAAGGTTACTGTCACATAAATCATTTTTTTCAGCGTTCCAACAAAGTCCGTTCGTACCAGTTAATCCACCCTGGCTAGTCATAAACAGTTACATATGGAGACTTGTTAAATCACTGGACAACGCCGGACTTGATCGGAAAGATATGAATGTTATGATTCCATTGTATGTCATTAAGCTATTGACGAATCAACTGGCGTCTGGTAGCATTCCAAAGAGACTTATGAACATGCAACATTGAATCCCTTGTTTTATACAAGTACGCTAGATTGATGTGACTCCTTAAAAAAGAGAAAAAGACTCGCTTTAGTCTCGCAAATCCGATTGGTTATTATAAGCTGTCAGTTGAAAATGTGCCAATAGCTGGGTTATATAATGATTCAGTCGTAATATCTTGCTAATCCCGTTGGTCATTATTAGCTGTCAGTTGGTAATCATGATAAGTATCTAACCAAACCGAAATATTGTCGCAAGCTTATCACATAATAAACATAAGTGATAGAGAACGAAAAATTCAAAAGCTATGTGGTTGATATGTGATTTGTATGTCAAATGTCAGTCATATTTTATGCTGTTGCTCTCTTAATAAAATAACATTTGATGTACATACCATGCAGAGTATGGATGTTTACACAGCTAGCTAGTTGTTCCGTTTCTAGAATGTTTGCAATTCACACATATATCTAACCTTCACAATTGAGCTATGTGTAAAGCGTTACTACACACACAAACTTATGATACAGTACAAGTTATTCCACCTTTGAAACAGTTACAATTGAGCAATCGCTAATAAATCATTCTATTCGCTACGGCTCTCAACATGACGGAATATAAAGTCTTGTCTCCCTGGTGTTTTGTGTGCGGCAGAGTAACTTGATGAACATGGGTTGTTGTTTCCTTTAACTTTCCTTTAACAACATTAGTGCTTGGAAGCGTATGGTATTGATTGTTGTAGATGGTCACGTTCAGGCCATCTAAAAGACATATTATCAATGGCCAGCTGTGCTTAACAAATGATGATACCAGGATCCTAAGCAGCAATACCAATACCAAATATGTGGGAGGCATATATTGGCACTTTGTAAAAGCAAAACCCTGTGTCTCTGTGCATTATCGAATGACTCGCGTATGATATTGAATGGTGAAGGTTCTCCTATGTGTGCGACAAATAGAGCAACTGGTCTGTACAGGAAAACGTGACTTTGTAAAACACAAAACAGAAATGCCTTGACATGCGTTCGTTGTAAGGGCAGCGTATAAAGGTGAAATGTAAATACCTATGCCCTGCTTTGTATTTCATCGTACCACCAGGAACCAATTTTGATGAAAGCTAATGCAGTGCTTAGATCGATGGCTCGTATCTGTCCTGATGATCACTACAAATTACAGCCCCATTCCCTCGCCCAGTGCCATCTATCAGGCTCAATTACTACAACAAGCTTCCCTAACAGGATTACAGTCAAATGGTTTCACATAATTGAATCCGGATTTTCAGGGCACGTGGCTGGAGGCGTACGTACTGGAACCATTCACTGATCATCTGAGAAGTTTACGGCCGCCGTAACATATAATATGAGTTATTATCTGATAGGACTTAACGATTCTCAGTACATCAATGGGCTGTATATTTTGACCCATCTACAATGATTGATTGATTGATTGATATGCACGCGCTACTTCTTTCAGTAAAAGGAATGTTCTGTCTAGAGATAAAATGCTCTTTCTTTAACATCATTTTCATTGATATATTCAAAAAACGCATGTGACAAAAAGCAATGCCTTTATCTTTATAAAGACCTTTCAGCCAAATATGAGCATGAATAATGAACGGTAAATGGTGACGCAAGAATCACTCTTGTTATTGAGGAATGATTCCTTACTTAGTCTGGGTATGGGAAAGTATATATGATAAGATGTAAAAGTAACTGAATCGTCGTTTTAATTAGCGTAACTTGCTTAGTGATTTACCCGGGCGATTAATGCATGGCTGAACTATTGAGTCTTGATATTCTCTTGTGAATATTTGTTTGGTAACAATGCATTAGGAGCGCACAATTTCAATTAATTCGTTTACCCATGTATAAAACACAATATCAGTCCTTTGCGCGGGATATCTGCAGCTTACTTTTGGTACTAGATAGTCTTAGCCTGCCTTTTACATTGCGCAACCCGATGTTTGAATGCACTCAATGCATTGATAATGAATACGTGCTGACGTCTCATGTTCAGCACGTTACCCAGCCGCACACAACAACACGACTTTATAGTCCGCGATGTTCAGAGTCGTATCAGATAGAATACCTTGCTAGCAGTGGAGCACTGTTCAACAGTAACTGGCCAAAAATGCAAGGAATGCGTTATAACAGTGATCACTGACGTTCATATTTTCGATTCCATTAATTTGCGCTGGTCTTTAATCTTTTTCTATATTCCATATGGTGGCCACATGGAAATTAACATGATTATACATTATCGTTCCCGTATATCAGTTTTTGTTATGGATACCCCTACGCTCATCTCTCCATGGCGTCTCATTTATGCAAAGGCTGCCCTGTGATGCTCCTTTTAAACGCACGCCTTAAGCTGCGCGTCTTTGCTTTCCATCGGAAGATTTATATACCAAGTGACATTGATACAATGACACCAAACTGCCACTCTCAGTGTATAAGACAGGGGGCAGCACCTCGAAATGGCAGATATGCATCTAATTCAAATCGCGAATGGGCTCTCTCAATGTTTTAAAACTTCTGTGTAACTTCTAAATTCATTCGCAATAGTTTCACGTGCATGAATGCATTAAAGAGTCAAATGTAATGTATCGGCTCTGATTATTGTTGTAAATGAGAGATAAGAGCATTCTATATGAATGATTTCTTCTCGTTTTAAATCTTTCCGGGTAGGGCCTTAATGAGATGCATCAAATCATGCTTACACTTGGAATGCAAATAGAACACGCCAATGCACAAATTAGAGACACACACTCACACAAGCGGTGTGTTATAATAAAAACAACTTTATTCTGTAAATCATGAACATACCACTGAGGTAAAATAAATACATTCAATGTCCAGCACGAGTTCAATACATTGCATCTTTGGAGTGTTCCATACATTGCCTTTGTATTTGTATGTGTATGGCGTATATACTTTCTTGGTAATTGTTCGGTTTATTGTACATTCGCCAAACACAAAGAACAATTGTCTGGCATTGCTCAGGTGTGATTGAATTAATCACACAAGAAATGCCAGAGTTCAATAGTGCTTTAAAGAATAGTTTATGGGTTACATCAGTCATTTTATAACAGCATATAATGCGAACATGCACAAAAAGGAATTCATGAAAATGGTAGGAGGTAAATAGACGCACGATTGCTTGATGGTACATCATTGCGTGTTGGTCAACTTGGCCGCAGCCTCCATGTCCATTGCACAGGTAAACCCTCTGGCACAGTGACAGCAACATCCACAAGACGCTTTCACTCCAACTAGCCCACTTTGACTCCAGCCCATCTGCATCTCATTAAATGCGAACCCTTTGGTTCAGAAAGTAGGTATTTTATTACATCATTCTATCAACTAAGTCTAATTACCCAGAGAACCATTTGAATCGATCTTGGATGTTAATTTATCAATACTCACTTAATTACCTACGCAATTTGGTATTAGTTACAAGAGATCAGTGGATATCTGCCTTGGTATCTAATACCGGTCTGGAGCTCGAATTTAAGGGACATATATTTGTCATATAATGACTCTTTGATTGCCAAGCATTCTGGAAACGTAAAACGAACGAACAATGCGACTTGTAGGAGCAACTGCTATTCTGCAGTGAATTTTTCGTACTCGGTCATTTATGTTTATTTTTGTTCACTATGTAAAAGCCGGTGAAATAGAAAAGTAATAAGTTAGCGACAATATGTTGGTATGCAAGCAGCAAGAAAAGTCGCTCGCTATGGGCAAAAAAGACAAAGCAATGGTGACTGGGGTATTGTTATCATCTGAATAAAGATCTTAAAAATATTCCAACATTGATTCTTAAAGTGCAAGTAACGTATATTTTCGAATCCCTAATCAATGTGTTATTAGATGTATTTCAGCCTGTGAAAGACGTTTCCGACAATATTTTCGTCCATAGACGTCATTTTGTGTTTTTTTTTCAATATTTCCATCGATTTTTCGGACCGTTTTGGCATATGCGCAAAAAAACGACAGCCATTGGCTCCTGAGTTTGTGACGTCATATGTCACCGTCCAGCCGGATAGGCAGTCATTTTCTCGTTTGTTTACATGGGAACTGTGGTAGGTTTGAGCATAATCGTATTTTATACAGTCATCTTGTACATCATATACCGCAACGAATCACATCATTTCATGTAGCTTTGAGTACTTGTTCGCCTAGAATATATTAAATTGTGATAAACTTCTATTATGTAGTGTGAAAACGTCAATCAACGGGGACCGAGCGATAATACAGGAAGTGCTGTAACACATGTGTGCACCTCGATTTCAGGCCCGTTTAATAGTTATCAAGGGGCGAAATGTCCTCGTCTTCCTCATATACAGACAACTCCGGAAGCGATGAGCTGGATTACAGCAGTGAGTGTTCTTCTCACCAAGAAGAGGAACTAGGAGCCTGTGGGGGAATACAGCCATACAGATTTGAGCCTCCAGCCAAGACAAGGCCTGCAAATTCTCCTCAAATAGAAGAGGACTTGAGCCGACTGGGCAACAGCACTTGGTAATGGCACATTTCAGTCCAAACAATCTCCAACCGTTTGCAGATATTTTTCTCTTTATTTTACAGTTGTCCTTAAGTCTTGGTTCAAATCATCTTTTCATTCATGTTTTATGTCATTTGTTTTGTGTGTGTGCTGAAATACTAGTTATTCATTGTAATTATGCCCTGTACTAGGTGCTCGTGTGGCTCATGTGGGCCAATGCTTACAGTAGCAGAGAGTAAATGCTGCCAGGAAATTCTGCAAGTTCGCGAGAAAGTGAAATCTATGGGTGTGTCCTGTATAACAGCACACCCAGGATTTGCCTCAGGGTGCCTGTGTCCCTGGACGCTAGATATAGCTTATAGTGCTTACATCCAGAGGTACAAGAAGAAACATGCTACTCAGCATGAGTGAGTATACTTAAAAATGGTCTGGTTCAGATGATAACTGATGAATAATATTCGTGTACTGAATGAAAAGTTGTAAATATCCCTTTATATTGCAGGTTATTCCGATTCACTGCATATAGGCAGTTGGTACATTGGTGCTGGGGATATTTAGGCAGACATCATAGAGTGCCACTGCCAGCTTGTGCTGTAAAAAAAATTAGAGATGTTTTTCCTAAGGGTGAATTAGTATATATTGGTTTTAAACTGCCAGCATTGGAATAATAAAGGGACAAAAAAGCATTATGTGTCTTATTCTGTTATTTACTTTGCTCAAAAATATAAGAACCTATAAATGATACTACACACAGATGACAACCAGCTTCAAAATTCAGTCAAGGGCGGTCCACCTTATTTATTATACCATATGCATAACGTGATAGGAAGCATCAATTCCAAAATCATGACATACCTGCAGGGCATCTTGTTCCTGTATCCTGTATCTCATACAAAAGATGTTGTATCACTCAAATAACAGTATGTTAACAGTAAATCAATATTTTTTGCAGGATATTTTATCTATCCTGTATCAATCATCATGATTAAATTTTGCAAGTACCTTATACAAGCAATGCTTATACAATTCCGCTCACAAATACCAACAATGTCTGGTTCTTATTCACTTGTCTGTGATAACAGAAATGGCAAAATATATACACCAGTCCAACATATATATTTACAAGATTAGTTCTCAGCAAGCCACAAAGCGGAAGCATATAGCAGTTTTTGAGTTTCACCAGAGCTTAGCTTACCTAAGACCCATTTAACATTCAAATCAAGACTTTAAGCCATACACAAGCTGGATGATTAGAAAATAAAAATGGTTAATATTGTTGTTTAACATCACTTTCAACATCAGAGGTCATATTGTGGTAGTTACCTCACCAATGATGTTTAAGACCTTTGATATTGAAAGTGAATTTCAACCCCAATATTTACCACTAATTTTGTAAGTATGATGATAAGGAATAGTTATGTCCTTGTGAACTTGTTAAGAGACAGGTAAAATTAAATGTTACAAGCTTGACTTAGCTGAAGCCAAAGCTGGGAAATAAACAGAGCTTAGATATTACTTGTAAACGAGAAAATATCAATCGACCAACCACCTAAATAATGCTTCTACCACCACCTCCCCTCCCCTACCTCTTCTAAAGAAGAAACCTCTCCATATGCTGCCTCTCAGCCTTGTCCTTGTCAGGGTAGTCATACATTTCAGCAAGTGTTCCTGATTCATTGGCCCGGAGTTCTGCAATGGAATTCTTGAGCAGGGTAGGACTAGCCGAGTATTGTTCAAGAAGGCTCTGCATCATTCCCTCTACATACCCTGCATAAACATACATATAATTGCAATTATCGTGATTAATACACAGGAATTTACATTTGGAGAAGACCTATTTTTCATAAAATGATGGAGTTTTAAATAAGCAAACCATATGTAGATGGAGTTTTGTCTTTGCGTATTGTGTACTCCCCCTTCTTGAATTTGGGAAATCTGAGAGAAAACCGCGGTCTTCCATTTCTGGTCACAGCCTGTAGTCTACCACTGTTGTGGTTGAAGTGTAGAGCAGCAAGACAATACCTTGAAAACATAGCCGGTAGAGCAATTCACAATTTGATGGATAAATTTTGAGGTTGAAATGTTTCATGTGTCCATATTTAAATACATCAATGCTCAAATACCACAAACAAAGAACCAAGTGAAAAGGTGAAATGTAAAATATATTAAGGCAGGCCAGGGTACACATACAATTTTGTAAACATAATTATATATCAAACCAACACACCTTGTATACTGACAGAGCCACATGAAACCAGTATGTTTGGGTGCAAATTTGATTATCAAGCTATGGAAAGCCTCCAGAGTAGATGTTTGATATAATTGTGACATCTTGACGAGGTCTTTGATTAAGGCCTTGGAAAGGATGACGTCTTCTAGTAAATCACTGGCTTTGCTGTCTGTACCAAACAAGTTCTAATATATACCGACTCACAAAATACCATTCATGAATACCATTTTCAGACTTCATTCTTAAATTTGCTCGACTTATTTTTTTGTTTTTCTAAAATGCCAACACTTACCTAGTTCCAACCATTGTTTTTGCCTCTCGGCTCCAACAAGTGGTGGATGTTCACACTGAGGGTATATTGGACTGACATGAACATGGAGGTTACGAATGTGGTTTAGCAGTGATGTCCACATGGCCTCAACCATATCAGCTCTAGCTACTCCATCAGGTACTGAATGACCAGCCACATAGTACACATGATTTATGATGGATTTCTTCCATAATACAATGTCTTCACAATCCTTTTTCTTCCCCAGTGCATCAATCTTTTTTCCAAGACCTGCAGAAATTATATAGAATCAAATAATTTATTACCAGTGTTTTATATCTCACTCAGTATTTGTAGTTTCCTTTATTAACATTTAGTTTAAGTTAAATTAACTTAAAAAACTCTTCCTAATTGTGATGGGCATTCTCACCTTTGGCTACATGCCAAATGGCAAAGTAGTGTTGGACACCAGCGGCATTTGGGTGGTTTTTGGTGAGGTCATCACGGATGTACTTATTGATACTCTTGTGCCTGTCGGTGATGATGCAGTCCAACTGGAGTCCTTGGTCATCCAAAAGAAATGACATGCTTCGTTTGAGGCCCTCCAGCTCACAAGCATTGCTGTTTGCCACTTCACTGCTCTACATACAGGGTTAATATTCAAATTTGTAAGATATATAACATAATGATTTATGCCAGATATGGAACTTGTTTGAGCAACAACTCACCTGAATCAACTTGATGTCAGCTATTTTGTTGATGCGCTGCTCGATGACATTATAGCCGCCATATTTCGCTGAATGCCCCGGGCTATCACAGCGACCGTCACCAGAAAGATGTAGACCACCTGGCATTGATTTTAGGGTAGCAATGACATCAGCTTGTTCTTTTCTCCAACTGTTGATGGCTATGGGGATGAGGTAATCTCTCTGGTGGCGGAAATATGTGTTTCGGCTCATAACAGGGACCTTGAGAAAATTGAAGAGCCTTAGCATTTGTGTAGGGAGTGACCCGGAGAACAAGATGGCAGCTGACAGCAGCAAATTTCCAGCAGGCATTTTACATATGAAAGGTTGACTGGCCCATGTACGCATAAAGTGGCAATTCTGGCATACCTGTTGCACTTGTACCAGAGTACCAATTAAATTAATCACATTTGTCACACATGGTCCAGTACAGATGGGACATGATGTGAATAATTCCAGCTACTCTCTGGCAATGATACATCTACATATGGCAGCCTGACAAGACAAATCTATATGTTATCTGTGGAACAGCCTTATAAAACTTGAGCCGCCCCACGCTGATCACTACCGGCCATGCCAATTTTGTCATCGGGCAAGTGCAAATTCTGTTTTTAAAATCAGTACAGAAACATAATTAATGAATTCTAATTCGACTATCATGTGGGAAATGTAAGGATGAGTATACTTACAGATTCTCAAGAAACGATGGACACAAAAACGCTGATGAGTGTCTATAAAAAGCGATAAATCAGTACGACAGCTAGTTCGCGAATAGAAACGGCCTCCATGGCAATATCTTCTGGTGACATATGACGTCACAGCGCCTTCGTCCATCTTCGGCGTGTGGTCGGGAAGTTCCGGAATGTGTTGCTTGTTTTTGCTTATTTCTTGTTTACTACGCGTCGGATCGACAAAAGAACTGCAAATTATTGATCAGAAAATCGCGTTCTATATGATCCCGAAAATTCATATTTTACCCATTACTTGCACTTTAAGTTGCCACAAACTGATACAGTGTGATACGAAATCCGTGCCAAATCCAGAATTTGAATACCATCCAGACTAGTAGATGCTGTCACGCGCCATCCTAGCAACTTGGTGGGCTGAATACATC
This sequence comes from Urechis unicinctus, assembly GCA_034190875.2. Classification (NCBI taxonomy): domain Eukaryota; kingdom Metazoa; phylum Annelida; class Polychaeta; order Xenopneusta; family Urechidae; genus Urechis; species Urechis unicinctus. The sequence continues at coordinate 62,363,846 of CM067349.1, read as the reverse complement.
TATACAAACGTGCGATGAAGAGCATTGGCAAGGATTTTTGCTAACGTTGAGCGAACACTTTAATCGTAGGCTTGTCTAGGCCAAGTGGAATCAGACAAATATTGTTGCCTTTAGGGTTGATTAGATTAACTCAATAATTACTTGTCCAGCTGGTTAAATTCAAGCTTATAGGAAAGATATCGGAATGATCCCATCAATTATGGACGGAAGCGGCACTGCAGATCAGATGTAAATTTCGGGAGCATGTGTCAAATGAAATGAAGAATTAAAAACCAACACCATTTGTGATTTACTTCAACAGTTACATGTCCGAATGTATAGAACCTAGCTGTGCAATCTGGCTGGACACTGATCAACAATTATCATATTTATATCTCTCCAAATAGATGACAGCTCAAAATGTCTTCGCGCACCATACATGCATCATTTGGATCTTCATTTAAAGTTATCCCTTTATTTTTGATTTCGTAATTGGATGCCTTCTTCAACAAGAGTTTAGACAATGAACTCACAACACCAATGCCATTATCCCTTATTGCGCTTTTATCATATCCAATGGCGTGTAGATCAGTAACAGAATCGTTCGACATGATATTTCTGGTTATGGAGTAATTGATTGATAAACCAATTTCAGGAGCTGTATAGCGCCGAACATTCTCCGTGCTGCTCTGCCTAGTGATTTAGATTATCTGGTCTCCCATGGTTTGTAATGTCATACATGCAATATGCTAGCCCTGTCTCCATATGTAACTGTATATGCCTAGCCAGGGTGTGTTTACGGGTACATAAATTTGAGCGGGCATTGTTCAAGAGCTGGAAAGATGATTTACATGATAATAATACTAAGGGTAAAATAAGTTTACCCTTACATTCAAGCCATTGCACCAGTCGTTAGCTTAATATGGTGGTATCATGACGAGATATGGGTCGCAATGTTCACTGACTGGCTCCATCAATAAGACAGAAAACTGGATTTAGAAAGTTTATTGGGTGAAAAACATTAATTACGCACAGTAATATGAAAAACGCGTATCTTTATTTGTTATTTCTAACCAATATCTTTTAGGGGCAATGACATGAAATAAAGAAATACGATACAGTGTAAGCGCTGTATTGATGTTATTGCAATGAAGCAATATGTCGCCACCATATACATTCTAGCATCACCACTTTGTACACCGTTATGACTTGGTCTGTAATGTTATATAAAATTTTCCATCAGCAAACGGACATAATGATATCCAATGAATTCTTGACAGGCAGGCGCGTCAGTTCCCAGGGATGCAACAAAGTGTTCACAAAAATGGTGAAGAAATACAAGATGATATGTTACCTTGCATTGCCGATCGTATAACGGACCTCCCTCAGTAGCCTCTGGCAGTGCTATAACTCATTCCTCTAGCTGCCAATCGGGAGGAAATGGTCACGACTAAGAGCAATCTACATACATGAAGTAGAATGGCACAGACGAATCCCCGCTATTCAATGGTGATTAGCGCGATGGTGCGTGCTTATTCACACCTGTGGCATTCTTCGTAGCATGAATAACGAATTCGCTGTCTAGTGATACCCAGAAACCTCACGAAAGGATGCCATCCACATCGAGCATGCGTTGTCAGCTATATACTGATGCGTTCTGGTTCGACCCAGCGGCCTTTTCATTCGTTTCAACGTTTAATTCGGCCAAATTATCGAACTTCATCACACAATGGTTCACAGACGTATGCCTTGTACGTTGTACGTTGCGTGATTGATGTAAATGAAGACCTGCATTTGTCATTATTGATCACATAAAGTTACACACCTCCACAGTTACTAGTCTGACCTATCATGACCGGGTAGCACGCATTTCAACAGTGGATGCTAGGATCCTGATTACGTCAAAAGCCTTTTGTGTATACAAATAACGGCAGTGATCGTGTCCCGTCCGACATCAGAAGCATCATCGCAACATTCTCATTTTATTGAACTCGTTGATCCTCATAAACTTGCTAAATGTACTTTAATCCGGCTGATGCAATTCGCACAAATTAACATGGCGTCGCCTGATCACGAATTTAGCGCATACACGAGCGCTTCAATGCCTCATGTATGCTGATATGCACTAAAAGGGAACTGATCGTTTATGTACGTCTTGGCGCTCTTTCATCGACGACAGGGTAACCCATACATTCTTTTATCACCTTACAGTAAGCTAGATGAGGTTTGTCCAGTCACGTTTATCCTGGCACCAGAAGTAGGCTATTGTTAAATCTGACAAAGTAGCTGGTTCAATAGATACAAGAGAATGGCTAATGGAATATAGGCGTATAACACTGCGTGTTCCGGCCATTGGTGTGCGCATGTGGTTCACCATGCCTCCATTGGTTGACACTGGCAGCGGAGAAAGATACTAAGATAGGTATATCGTCCAACGACACACCAATACAATGGAGTTATAGGAAGACACAATGAAGAATCAATGTGCAGAGGTGGTTAATTGATTACACCGCAGGAATCATAACGGTGATAATCTAGCCGGTTTACCTGATGCCAGCAATCAGAGCTGCATTTTATGCTAATTAGATTCCCTCCATGAATCTACCACCTCAAACGTTGGCGGATTTTGCCTTAAATAATTGACGATTTACACCACCGGTTACAGCACGCATGTTACAGCATCACCTAACGGTACATATCTCAGCACGTAACGACCCGTGTGTCCCCGAACTGTCGCGCGTGTTATAACCGTGGGTGACGTAACCTAGACTACGTCACCAGCAATGTGTACAGGTAATTGTAGTAATTGTGTTCCATTCAGCATCAGCAGCATCATCACAGCATCCTCATCTTACTGAATTCTTCCGTCCTCATCAACACGTGTAAGATGCTCTCAGCCGGTTCCTGTAATTCCCACCACTTCTCGTCGCGTCGCCTGATCAGGGTTCAGAAAATAATATGCACACTTAAGCGATCTGATTCCTTCTGAGTGTTGTTGTTTAGTGTGCAATTGTGGAGGAAGACGTGTGCGGCCTCACGTTTTTCTACTTAATCATCGATGACAAGGTAGCAATAAATTCCCTAGTCACCTTACACTTAGCTAGATCATGTATGTCTAGTCACGTTTATACAGACCGGTGAGTTATTGTAACGCCCTACAAAACCGCTGCTTAAATAGACCCAAGAGGATTACGCAATCATAATATGACGTTCTTTATGCGTGGCAACGCCTGCTCATTTAACGGGAAATATACTATATCGTAATATACTTAGTACCGTCATTGCACAACCAGCTCATTATCGGTAATGATTCGTGTAAGCATTTGCACCTTGCGTAATGCTACCCCATTCAGGCAACAAAGAAGCTATGTAGTTTCTGGCCAAAGAGAAGCAGACCTGTAAGCCTGCTGATGCAGTGTCGCATTACAATTACAGGACGCAAGCTCCTGGTACCAACAATAGATAGATAGCGTTGTGGGTCTTCCTCCAGATATACATGGCTGGTCAAACACTGTCATTTATATAATTTATAAAGGCAATTGATCAATAATATATCAAGTGATCTTGCTTATTGCGCTGACGATCACCATCATCCCGTCAAGATGAAATGTAATCCCGCTTGAGAGGCAGACGTTAGGTGACTCTAATCAATAATGCTTATAGTTTGACCAGTCCATATGAGCCTTATAGTACATCGCTCTATGATATTCAATCGTACACTGAAGCTGCATAACCACCAAAGTTCAAACATCGGCAGCATAACCTTGCTTTGATTATTACCTAATGTAGTACAAACGTTCAATGTCGTCTTGACATCAATGGAGCGAATCCCTACCTATGTTCACTGTTATAGGAGCATATCAGGTAATTGCAAGCTATCTGCCTTTCTAGTCTAACGACATAATAATTAACTGACATCGGTCTCTTAAACCGATTGTACAATCAACTAGCCATGTATTATTACTGCTAGCTTGGTGGTAATAATTGTCAAATCCATTCGGCTAACCTCACTGGTTCTAAGTTGTTCATCTTATATGGTGCTTCACTCAGGAAAAAAATCCCTTTCATGTGCATTTATGTTACATCCTCACCTATTGATACCTAGTCCAGTTCTTATATGCGTAAAATGCACTGATACATAGCATATGTGATACAACTCGGTCCATAGGTACACATGTTTTCCGGCAGGTAAATTAATTATCATTCCAATGATCAACTTATTGTTGATCGTTACGAACATTGTTTTACTCTCTGGCGCTTGCAATGCGGACCTGACACTATGCTTGCAGTGATTCATACATGATACATTCATGGTCCAATTTTAATTGATGTCAAGCACCATAACCAATAATGAGCTGGCTGTACACTGATGGATATTGTTCAGATTGATATCACTGGTAGCAATCTTCTATCTACAGGTGGTTTTTGAATAATCATACATTGTGAAGTATTAAATATTGCACTTTGAGCATGTTACTTACATCGCATTCAGTTTGACACCCAGTGTGCTTACTGAGCCATGCAGTTAAGATTGCATTACCTCTGATGCTTGAATAAATCAAACTTTATAGAACTCAGATACTTTTCGTCTATGCTGCGAATTTTCCTTGTTGTAGTGCATTTCTAACTTGTGGGAATTTACTTTTTGGCGTCAATAGTATACCCAACTCCTTATAACCGTAATTAACTAACATGGTTGCAACATTGCAAACATCGCGATTACGCAGGGATGCTGGCAATGCCGTAACAGAGTTGGGTCGGTAAATACTGCCCTTGATTTGCTTGGTAGTGTGTAGAGGTTTGGTACCAAAAATTAGCCAGACACCAATTACATGTTTGATCGATCGCCTTTCATTCTTCACGAATACAATTAAAGCAACTTAGCCATTCTCTTTAGTTCGTCCATTAAGGTGTGTCCTGGTAATCGGCAAGTTAATATCATCACTGGTCTCCATGAATATGTGGGCAACTTTTCGTAATGACGATAGAAATAATTGTCATCCTATGGTTGTTCAGCGACAGGGCCGGAACTAGGAAATTGCTTCATATACATTCCTTTTGCCATCCTGTTTGATTAATCGAATAGCTGTTTTGTAGGGCGTTACAATAATCCACCGACCTGTTAAAACGTGACTAGATATACCTGGTCTAGCTTACTGTAAGGCGATTAGTGCATTTACCTCTACCTTGTCATTGAGGATTAAATACAAATACGTGAGGTCGCACACCTTGTCCTCCGCAATTGCACTTCAGGCGGAATCACAGCACTCAGGTGTGCATATTATTCACTGTACTGTGATCAGGCGACCCATTGATAATATATGGGAATCACACGAGCCAGCTAAAAGCAACTGGGCCTGTCATGATCTCTACCATTCCTTGTACACACTGAAAGCTGGTGACGTAGCACAGGAAGCGTCACCGAAAATAATGACACATGCGACCAACCAGAGACAGACGAGTAAGTACTTGCTGAGATGTGTAGGTTTAAATGACGCTATAACATGCTATAGAGATAAGTAGAGATGCTAGCAATCACTTACCATCTCGCTAATTATCATTCAACAGCAGGAATTATGCAATTCCAGCCTACTTCATGCCTGTCGACGGTTATTTGACGTGACCTCCTGATAGGCTGCTTAAGGGATCAATAATTCTAATGGAAAAGGTGACGCCATAGGATATCCTGCACTAATCCCCATCGTGCATTTCCCTTAATTCTTTAAATGGAAACAAAATAACTTAGGCTCATACTGCTGCTTCTGGCTGTCGCCATATTTACGGATATAATCTTCAGTTAGGTGCGGCTTAAACGCCTTCTGTACTTGAATGCGTGGACCCGAGATTTATCTTACCTGGGAAATGCGATCTAATGCTGATGATACCTGGCATGGGCTTCAATATATTATTATAGAGAAAGAGAAAGAAGAGGTAGATGTAGCTGCATCAGAGCCAATATAGCCCTACTTCATAATTTGATTTATGATTTCTACTTGTATCCATGAAATGACAATTTTAAATAACCAGTGTCTTTTTTTTTTAGTTTTTTAAAACAATAGCGTGTATGCAACTAATAGTGTTATTAAGCTTTCTATGCTGTTCTTTGTCACAATGTATGAAGAATCATTGTAAAACACATTATGTATATAGGTTGTCAACATACTTGGTTCGTTCATACATACTTAGTATATTACGCGTACATACAGCAATGCGCATGCTTCACAATTGTGAAGGGATGCAAATTGTAATGCTGATCAACCTCGCAAAAGAGTGTAATGCTTTTGTAAAGCTGGCGTCACTCTGCTAGTTATTTCCAAATCTCACTATATATATATATATATATATATATATATATATATATATATATATATATATATAGATATATATATATATATATATATATATAGATATATATATATATATATATATATATATATAGATATATATATATATATATATATATATATATATATATATATATATATATATATATATATATATATATATATATATATATATATGTATATATATATATATGCTCTTGTGTGTGGCTTTATAACTTGGTGTATATAGGAGGTTGTGCAACTTCAATCAACTTGATAGTCATCAGGTGTTCTTTATCGATGAACAGAGTCCATTCTAGCTACTATCAAGAATAAGTTACAGATATCCCGCGGAACGTTATTGCGCTGCACGTCTTGGGTTGACAACAGCCTGACTGAAATGATGCGTTCACAATTAATTATTTCAACAACAATTAGTCATAACAAAATATCATGCATTAATCGCATGGGAGTATTACAAGGTTAGCGACGCTAACTACAAAGAAGATTTAATTATACTCCCATACTATCATATGAACAGACATGTTGTATATCTCTTAGCACCTGTCCTTCTATGTTGCATCTAGCTGCCTTGGCCGATTAAGCTATGCGTTGAATGCACTGAGGCGTAAATTGCATGATAGTTGTTGGTCCATTTGTATGATGACATCCAGTAGGTACAACGAATTCCCATTCTAACTCCTATCACAAACCATTTCTTCTTCGAATCTTCTTTGTTAAATTGAATAAGCCTCAAATCTATGATCGTTAAAGCTTTTGATAATAATATCCTCTTACCATTAGCAGCAGGAAGAGTCGCTGGCTGCGTGCAATTAATAAAAGCAATGGTTACCCGGTTATTGTTATCATCTTAATAATAGTAATAATGCCACCTTGCTTCTTATTTTGCCATAAATTTATACAGTTTGATACGGATTAACCACCAAATCCAGAATATGGATCCCATTGCTGACATGCGCCATCTAGCAACTTAGTAAGCTGAAAAAATCTGTACAATTGTGCAATGAATACCGCTGGTAAGCCTTCAGCAAATCTTGACTTTATGCGAACACTTTTTCATAGGCTTGTCTATGCCATATGCCAGCTGAAAAAATTTGCTGCCTTTAGGGTTGATTAGATTTTCTTCATCATTACTTGCAACTCTGAGTATGGGCTATATATTTACAAATTCCAAGGATTTGTTAAGAATATGTATGACTTTTTATCTTAGATAAGGAAATATATCGGAATGATTCAATCAATGATGGACAGAAGCGCAAATGCGGGTCAGATGTAGATATTGGAAGCATGTGTCCATTTAGATGAAGAATAAAACAAACCAACAACATATGTGATTGACATCAACAGTATTACGCCAGAATATATTGAACCCAGCTGTGCAATCTGGCAGGGCACAGGTCAACAATAAGCATATCTCTACCGATCTTCCAAAATAGGCGACGTCTTCAAACGTCTTCACACACCTTTTATTCATCTTTTTGATCTTCATTAAATATTATCCCACTGTTTTTAATTTCATAATTAAATGTCTTCTTCAACAAGAGTTTAGAAATAAACTCGAGATACCAATGCCGTTATCCCTTATTGCGCTTTTTATCAATGTAAATGTCCTTTAGATCAGTAACAAAATCGTTCAATATAATATTTCTGGTTATAAAATAATTAATTGATATTCACTAACTTGCTTCGTCAATAGCACAGAACTGGCTTTATCGGATAAAGAACATTAATTAGGCGCAGTTACATGAACACCACGTATCATATATGTCAGAACCTAGGGTTCATCGAAAGAGTTATTTACTATAATAACCAATATATTGCTTTGGCAATGACATGAAGTCATGAAATTAGATAAAATGCAAACGCTGTCTGTATGCTTTTGCGACGAAGCAATATGTCACCACAATATACATTCGGGCATCACCACATTTGGCGCCATTATGACTGAGTCTGTAATGTTATATACCTTGCCGTCATAAGATTGTACATCAGGAAACGGACATGATGATATCCATTGATTTCTTCACAGTCAGACGCTTCGGTACCCGGCGATGCGACAAAGTGCTTACATAAAGGAAGCAATACAGGAGAGTTTGTCACCTCGCATTTCCGTTCGAAAAACGGACCCTCTTCAGCAGCATCTCGCAATGCCATTAGGATTACTCATTCCCCCAGCAGCCAATCTGGAGGAAGTGGTCACGTCTGATAGCAATCGACCGACATGAAGTAGAATGGCACAGACGAATCCCCCTATTGAAAGGTGATTAGCGCGATACTGCGTGCTTGTTCACACCTGTGGTATGTTTTGCAGCATGAATAGCGAATTCATTGTCTGGTGATGACCGGAAACGTCACGAACGGATGCTACCCTCATCGGCCACACGGTGTCAGCTATATACTAATGCAGCCTGGTTCTACCCAGCGGCCTTTTCATTCGTTTCAACGTTTAGTTCGGCCGAATTATCGAACTTCATCACACAATGATACACAGACAGTATGCCTTGTACGTTGTACGTTGCGTGATTGATGCAAATGAACAACTGCATTTGCCATTATTGATCACATAAAGTTACACTCCTCGATAGTTACTAGTCTGACCTATCATGACCGGGTTGGACGCATTAAAACAGTGGATGCTGGAATCCTGATTACGTCAAAAGCCTTTTGTGTGTAAAAGTAACGGCGGCAGTGATCGTGTCCCGTCCAGAATCACAAGCATCATCTAAATATTCTCGTGTTATTGAACTCATCGATCCTCATAAACTTGCTAAATGTACTCTAATTCGGCTGATGCAATTCGCATGGCGTCGCCTGATCACGAATTTTGCGCACACAAAATCGCTTCAATGCCTCGTGCATGTACTAACAGGGAACTGAATGTTTACGTACGTATTTGCGCTCTATCATCGAAGGCAAGGAAGCCCATAAATTCCCTTATCGCCTTACAGTAAGCTAGATGAGGTTTGTCCAGTCACTTTTATCCAGGCACGAGACGTGGGCTATTGTACCATCTGGAAAAGTAGCTGGTTCAATAGATACAAGAGAATGGCTAATGGAATATAGGCGTATAGGTCTGTATGTTAGGCCATTGATGTGCGCATGTGGTTCACCATACCTCTGTTGGTTGACAATGGCAGCGGTAGATGATACTAAGGCAAGTATAGCGTTCAACGGCACACCAATACTAGTGAGCTGTAGGAAGACACCATGAAGAAGCAATGTGCTGGGGTGGTTAATTGATTACACCGCAGGAATCATAACGGAGATAATCTTGCTGGGTTAACTGATGCTAGCAATCAGAGCCGTCATTTATGCTCATTAGATTTCCTCCATGAATCTACCACCTCTAGTGTTGGAGGATTTTGCATTAAATAATTGATGATTTACACCACCGGTTATAACAAGCATGTTACAGCACCACCTAACGGTACATGTCTCAGCACGTAAGAGCCCATCTGTCCCCGGCTGGTCTCGCTTGTAGTAATCGTGGGTGACGTAACCTAGACAACGTCACCAGCCGTCAGTGTGTACAGGTAATTGCAGTGATTGTGTCCCATCCAGCATCAGGAGCAACATCGCAACATCCTCATCTTACTGAACTCTTCCATCCTCATCAACATGTGTAATATGCTCTCAGCCGGTTCTTGTAATTCCCACCACTTCTCGTAGCGTCGTCTGATCAGGGTTCAGTAAATAATATGCACACTTGAGCGATCTGATTCCTTCTGAGTGGTGTTGTTTAGTGTGCAATTGTGGAGGAAGACGTGTGCGGCCCAACGTCTTTCTACTTAATCATCGATGACAAGGTAGCAATAAATTCCCCAGTCACTTAACACAAAACTAGATCTTGTATGTCTAGTCACGTTTATACAGACCGGTGAGTTATTGTAACGCCCTACACAACAGCTGCTTAAATAGACCCAAGAGGATTACGCAATCCTGTCATGACGATCTTTATACATGACAATGCCTGGTTATTCAACGGAAAATATAATCATAGTATACTTAATACCATCATTGCAAAACCAGCTCATTATCGGTAATGTTACGTGTAAGCATCTTCACCTTGCAAAATGCTACCCCATTCAGGCATCAAAGACGGCAGCAGTTTCTATGTAGTTTCTGGCCTTAGAGGAAGCAGACCTGCAAGCCTGCTGATGCAGTGTCGCATTACAATTACAGGACGTAAGCTCCTGGCAGCAACAATAAAAAGTTAACGCTGTAGGTCTTGCAGCCCACCATATTTGTGAATACACTTAAAATGACAGCGTTGCTAGGTCATAGTAACTTTACATTGCACGATGAGAGAGTTTATACCAATGGATAACCATAAATCACAGTAATGACTTCAGAGGGGCAACACAATGTATGATGAATGTTGCCGAAGCCTTATTGGCAAGCTCGGACAATTACAAATGATATTGTACGTCGTTAAAGCCAAATATTATGCCTTGATACATTTATGATTCATTGCTATACGAGGTTTATCTTAGTCGATGTATAACGTTCTCTGTCATCATAGGGTTATTTATGCTTTCAATGCATCGATAAGTTAAAGATCATCATCGTTTTGAAGTTAGAACATTGTCTATGGAAATATGGGGTGAGCTTACAGACAATTTTTACAGATGATAAAAGGATGTCTACTGTATCATAGTACTGCAGGTAAAATGTGTCGCAATGTGAGTTGTACGTCTGAACTGCTAATTGTCTCTGCTGTGTAATATTACCTGGCAGTTACCAGAGACATCTGAGAGATGTAGGTGATGAAGACACGCGTACATAAACCGCACTAATGCATAACGTCTTAGCATTTGCAATATTGATGAATCAAGTAGGCGTGTGTCGTGTTTTTAACTTAAGAGACAGCTGTAAAACTCGTATTTTATTGCACGTGATATGGAACGGGGTTCTAAATAATTCACATGTCATCGGTCATCGTCTGGTAAAGGCTGAAAAAACTTCGACTGATGGCAAAATGTAATTTCACAAAGTTTACTTTGTGGGTGAAATGGGGAATGCCATTATCCAAGTTGCTGACTACATACTAACGCTTTTGCATCACATATATTATCCAGATGAACAATTATGTCTGGCAATAGCTATATTTGGCATTCAAAGAATTAATGATTCATAATGCGCCCAACGTCAAATAAATATTTATTGTTGATGCGTTTGGCTAAGCTTGGAGGCTCAACCTTCCATTTAAAGGCGGATAAATTAAGCAAACAGCTGTGTATTACGTCAATCTGTTCAACGAATTAAGCATTATAATGATCAGCCACATCCCCTCCGTAGAAATTGACAAAGTATTTGATGCACCGCATGCTTCATTTGTCTCCAGGTTAGACATGTATCTTGTTGTAAATAACATCTAAATCAGACAGAGCCTGATATCAACTCCATCGATTCCAATTAGTCGTGGGATTCACTAAATAACCCTTCGTGGTCAAGTGATAGTTGCTTTGGGGCAGAGTAATTTAAGGACACGGTGAACTTCAATAATCAACCATGAGAGCGCTGTTACAGATATATATTATTTACGCCAGTTGGCTATGCGCAAAAAGTCTAACCTGCGTTATGCCACAGGTTTTTCTTCTGGATACTCGAGCTGTCTCAACGGCTTGCAACATCAATTCATTTCTATCAACGTCCATCTGGCGGTCCTATGGAAAATGCAGTTACTGTTATTTCATCACAAGTCAAATATGACTGCACCCAAGCAATTTAGGCAATCAATAAACATAAGTATAAGCACCAACGTTCTGCAAAGTAAACTGGGTGCATAGTTGTATTAGGCTCTATATAACCTGAGACTTATATCAATGCTATTTACTGCTCCTGATAATTTGCCCTGATGTCAATGATACCTCTCCTCACGTGGATAATCATGTGACAACTCGAGAGGCTGATATAGTTCACAGCTTCTCCAGTCAACGGTGATAGTATAGTATCCATAGCTGATCCGCCAAGCAAAATAATAAGGTGGAGGAATAGCCACACAATAACCCACACATAACCGACAATGTGTGTCCTCACTAATGGGGTATGTTAAAAAGACGCAATGTTACGTTTCGTTGTATCCCGTCTTTAAGCGGATGTCGACATAACGTGCCTTAATCCTGTCATTTGTAATCACACTATTTAAATTGGTCATGGTCTCTGAACCGCTTATGCAAAAAGGATATTTACTGACATTTTCTTTGAGTGTTTGGCGGTATGATTAAACATATCGTCTCACATTTGCAATATTTATGTATTAAACAGAACAACTCATAAAATAACTCACAGCGAGCATTCGTCCTACATTTCATAATGGCACGATGTTGATTGCCCAAGATTTTAGGATGAGATACAGAAACACGTTGCTGTATCTAATATTAGCCAATGTAGCATACGCATGTTATGATGGTTATTTGTGAATACCTTTCCCGTTATACTTCAGCTGCTACAAAATGGTATGACTGATTCCTTTGGCATGGCATCTTACACATATCAACGCTGCCCAGTGACTTATTTCTTCAACACAAGCATGAGTCTAAATGTTATACATGTTCTTACGATCAACATTATAAATTTCTTTATTCGATAGTTGCATAACCTTTATTTTTATAAATGCTTTGTATCAGTTCATCTGAAGCCCATTTCAGCATTTTGCGAACGCCAACACATGCGTTGAAAATAACCTTAAGAGTGCTTATTTATTGGCAGTGGCGGTTCTGTGCAAATGCGGCAGGTATTATGTAACATACACTGTCGGGCTTCGTGGCCCACTAACATCCCGTTCTGCATTAATATAAAAACCCAAAGGAAAATTGCCTTTGACACTATGTCGCAAAACTTACAATACATAACCGTATAATCCAATGTTTATGGCGTCTATGAGTGTCAAGGAAATCGAATTACCAGCTAAATAAATTCCGATGAAATAAATCAGATAGGATAAAAAAGATTGATCAGTGCCTTGAGGTGCTTGACGCATTTAAACCGTACACTTATTTTGCAATTTGGATGTAATATATGTTTTGATAATCATTATCTTGTATCATGAATAAGCCTGTTAGGTTGTTTGCTAAGAAGCAACAGGGCCCACTTAATATAGAAAGAAAATTTAGAGGTAGGCATTCAGCGATTTCTATGTCCCGCTAATAAATTCGAACCTAGGAGCACTGAAGTGCTGATGTGAACTCGCGACTTGTGTGACAGGTATGATTGGTAAAGGCGGGCTCAGGGCTTAGTCACAAAGCGTTAGCATTTGGTGTAATGCTACAATGGCTGGGCACCAATGTTGACAGATTCTGTGCAAGTTCTTGTTACATCCATACTATATTGCGATGTTGCATATTTACGCAAATCGTCGTCTAACCAAAACTCAATTGTCTTTGATTCCATGTAAATATAAAGCTAGCATCGTGATTGAGACACTTGTCCCACTTGGCAGCCTTATCTTAGTCCGCTCGTGCATGTTTACAATATCTACCCGACACAATATTAAAGATTGGGTAAATTTCACGTGTTCATTAGATTAGTTAAAGACGTCTAAACTATGTCATTTGATGGTCATGTAAAACTCCGGGTGCCGTCGTGTGTGTATTATTGTGTTAATAATGTGAAAGGATATAGATTAAAAACTCTGTCTTCAGGTAAAAATATAAATGTGGCACTAGAACATTTGTAATACAGCGCAAACTTGACAATGGCTCACATTAAGATGGATTTGGCATAAATGAAGCTGAAACAGAGATTCGGCATCATCATCTTCTGTCCGTTAGCTGTAGTGTTACTTTACTGACCACTGCCTGTGAGCAGGAGCATAACATATGCCCGATGGGATTGACTACTTATATTTTATCTATGTTGACAGCACTGTTTGCTACATGTCCTCCATGCGAGGAGCGCTTAAATACTAATCAACTAAAAAAAACCGTATAGCCAACTGGTGGATGCTAGGTGTAATCTAGGTGCTGGTATCACCAATCAAATCATAGCGCAGCTATAATGGCCACTACGCATGCATGCCAAAATAAACTTAAATAACGAGCTATAAAGTCAGTTCATGGGAGCGATCGCATTGACTGGAGCGTGTAGGGCATAATCCGTGTAAATAAACATGAAACGAATAAATGTAGCAAGTGTTCTGGTCTCAAATCACAGGCGATTAATGAACTGTCAAGAGAAAAGACACACGGCAACCAGTTTGCAGTTGGTACCCTGCATAATTACATGGTTTGACTATAAACAACTACGCATCTGCTTCAAGTCGTCATTGTGGCTAAAGGCAAAGACACATATCCTGCTCTTGTTCTATAGCAAACGTTTTATCACACCAAAGCTTAATTTATAACATCCATCAAGACATCATCAACTAAGCAAGTTGGCCAATTCGTCGGAACCGAAAAGCAAGCAGCCAAATTGCTGTAATATTTATGAGCCTTGCAGCAAAGCTCGCTTTTAGCCCTTTATAGACAATTAAAGCTGCATACCCACAAAGCTCAAATCATAGCTTTGCTTTGAGAATCGTAAAACGTGAGACAACAAATGAACTGTTCACGATATCAATGGAGCATTACTTATGCTGTCATACAAGAGTAAACAATCATATGGTAACTGTCCTTCATAATCGGCCTCACCTTATTGACATAACCAATGTCCCCGTTGTCTCCTCCATCGCATCTTATGGGAAGCTTTATTGAGTCACACCCCATGTGATAGTTCCACTGGCTTGGTAGTAACAATGATCATAACCATTAAACGGGCCGTAGATTATCCCTCCTGAATGGTGTACCACTTAGGACAATTGTACGTTACGAATCTCGCGATGCTCATTTGTCAATTTGCGTCACTGCTTCGGGGAGCAATTTACAAGTCCCGGGAAGTGTTTAATTTGCTGTCAAACCACTGGCTTAAATTATATCACTTCGAGTGTGAATATCCGCCAGCCATAAGGTAAAAATTGTTTAGCTTGTCATACGCGGTTTGCTTTATCTTCCTTTATCAAAGATGCCAAACAGATTCGTGAGCGCAGCTGCAGCATTGACTGAATATTGCTTTTTTACTGATGACGTTAAAAACCCCATCATACCACTACACATGCTGAAATCCACCAGCTCAATTTCTTGATTGCTGGTTGAGCTGATTTGGTGGGGTACATTTGTACAATGCATTGCAGCTCGTAAAAGTCATACACAAAAGCTATTATCCTTGGCTCATATGTGCCACACTATACCTGGTGATTGCTCCTTTGCTTTTATATTGATTAATATTTTCCCATCATAGCTTGCATCATTGGCTCACTTCAGGTGTTGGCCGTTAGCTGCGCTGATATATTAGACGGATGTATAACAGCGGCGATATGGAGGAGGGTGATTAATAAAACCCAGTGACTTATATTTGCTTCTGGCTGTTGTCATAACAACGAGTATCATCTTCCGTTTGATGCGACAACTAAAGCATCTGTACTTGAATACGTAGACCCCGAGATTTCTTGTATCAGGGAAATGTTGTCTAATGGTGATGGTACCTGGTACTAAACATTAAAAGTGAATTTCAGAATGAAGATGTGCTTCTATAGGCCATGTATGCGTCATATGTTGCTGGCGTCGTACAAAGAAGTTTTTGAAAAGGCTTATGTCACTGATGAGACAGTTACAGTTACCACCAGAGACTGAATGACATAAATAAAGCGTCAGTATTTCATGACATCAAAACAACCCTGCTAACAACGGCTGGTTCAATTAATAGGCTTTGAAGTATTCAGGTATAATATGTCATTTAGCAACATTCATTAGATTAGTATTCCATTCTACTTTATTTTTCATGAGGGTTGTAGAAGTGATTGAACTGAGGTCGACCAACTGCGTTCTGCTGGGTCATTGGTACTCCATTTACATTTGTATCGGCACTCATAGGTTCATTATAAAAGACAACTGACACTTTGCTTACATTTCACTCTCTTAGCGAGTTCTGTCCTGACCGGAGCAAAAGATTACTAATTATTACTCAGGTGACTTACAATGCGCATTGTTGGGCACGTTGGTCCCCCGTCCGCGAAAAAAACCATTCACAGCTAGCTATGAACGTGGCACGAGACGGCGCTTTGTAAACATCAAGCCGGAAGCGCTTTCTTCTTATGAATTGTGAATTATTAAGGCCATGTCACTTGGGTGAAATGAGGAAAGGGCGTGACAAGCTACTACTCTCAGCTTATAACATGATTCAAAAGCATATTATGATAAAAAAAGCATTATGTCCCCAGCTACCCCTGTACTGAACACCTTATATGAATAAATCAATAGCTAAGTCCATAGTAAAGCATGGATGTTCGTTGCTTAATGCTCTAAACCTGACAGATACATTTGTGGTATGAATATTTCAAGTATGATTCACTGTTTATATTCACGTTCTTGAAGGGGCGATATTCTGCATCTAAACGTGACAACAATTTTTTTAACAATATCCGCCTTATCTTCTTCTTATGAACCCGACCAAAGTCCAGTTGTAAAGCTAATATCTTCACATTCAAGTGATATGAGATATGTTCATATCTATCCATGTGAATGTTTAGTTGCATAAACGTCATAACAATAACTGAGAAAAGCATTACAAATATACGTCATGTCTTACATGCAGTGCATATTACCTAGTAACACAGAACCTACTGGAAATAACGTTTAATCCTTTAATATAATATAGGTTGATTCGTTGTATTTGTCAGTTTCATTTTTAAGAATTGGTAATCAACATGTTTTTTAGGTGCATGATGTCCACGCTGAAGCAATTTATAACCAAAAAGTAAACTTCATCAAGTCATTAATCCATCGCAATTATCTTGTTCATTTTGCTCAGGCATGTTGCAGTGTAGTTACGTGAAATGGATAGCTTAGTTGGGTGTTTTGTAGTAGCACCTCTGACCCATTTAGATTAAAGCTAATGTGATGGATATAGCTCTTCACAACCTTTATCAGGCCGATTAACAACGAAGATCATTCCTAAATGGGATTTTTTATTAGTGCATGTAACGATTGGAAGTGTCCGACCCCATCACGAGGGAAGCGCGAATTGATGTTTATCATATTAACACACCCTTGTGTGTAGAATGTTGTAAATAATATGTGACAGCATTATTACATCAACCAAGCAATGGCAGCGACACAAAAGTAACATCATTTTCTGCTGTAAACTCTAGCTTCTATTTTGTTATGGCTAACTTTATTATTTGTTAATTGACCTTGTGATCTATTACGTCACAGTAATACACGTTATACATTTGCAGACGTAAGGGAAATACTTCATTAAAAGGGGATCTGTGTCACAAAGGACGATGATACTGCTTAATCGCATTTGAGTAGTCGCATGATGACTGACAGAATACGTATATTAGACTGCCAGATCCACCAACACCTGTCCAACTAGGGAGGGCCTCGTATTCCGGATTCATTTTTCACGGAAAGTCGATATATGCCCTGGTAGGATACTATCATACTGGGTACATTGAGTGACGGATCACGATTTGGGACAACCTACCATGTGCATATCTTATAGAGATTGTATAACTAGCTTCACATCCCGAGCTTCTGTAATTATGTAATTGCGAATATGTGCCTAAGCAGACACGTTATAGTAACTGTCAGGCTACACATAATGTGTATTTTCTGGGGTTATAAATGTTATCTACGATCTATCGTAAAGTGCTTTCGCTAAAGAACGAAGGAGAGGTAGGACTCAAACTCATAAACTTAGAGACTCCCTTGTCTCAGAAAACCCTACATACCCAGCAACAAGCTACCGTAATGGGCACAAATCATGTATTCGCATACATAGCGATTTCCTCTTAAAAGCTTCGGTTGCTTAGCAAGTAACTGGTATCATCCGAATCTTAAAATACGTGAATACGCGTAACTAGACTTACAAGGACAGTATTACTAGGTCAAAGTAACTTTACATTTTACGATGAGATAATTTATACCAATGGATGACCATAAATCATACTCGACCATTATGGTAGTGATTTCAGTGGGAAAAAACCATGTGTGATGAATGACGCCAAAGCATTATTTGCAAACTAGGAAAGTTACAATTGATATTGTACATCATTTAAGGCTTGATAAATGTATGATTCACTACTACACGAGGTTTATCTTACTCGATGTACGGCATTAAAGAGCATATATCACTGTCATCATGGGTCTCATTATCCTCTCATAGCATTAATAAGTGAAAGGACATTGTATTATCGAAGTGCATTGTCTATGGAAATATGGGTTGAGCGTACAATTATCTATGACAGACAAAGTTTACGGTTCCAAATGAGTGATCATGATGGAAGGATGTCGACTGGATCGGAGCACTGCGGGTAAAATGTGTCGCAATGTAAGTTTTTCATCTAAACTGCAAATTGCCTCTGCTGTGTTATATTATCTGGCTGTTTCCAGAGATCTCGGAGAACTGTAGTTGATGATGACACGTGTACATGAGCCATCCGAAGCGTTTTAGCTTTTGCAATATTGATGAATCAAATAGATGTGTCTTGTTTTAACGAGACAGCAGTAAAACTGGTGCTATACGGCAGGTGTTATGGAGTTCTGCATAATGCACACATAATCGGTCATCGTCAGGTAAAGGCTGAAATCGCTTCCAGTTACGGCCAGTTGTTATTACACAATATTTTTCGTGTGGGTGGAATGGCGAATACCATTATCCACGTCGTTGACTTCAAACGTGTGGTAAAAGCTATATTTGGCACACAACGAATTAATTATAGGCTTATAAGCCCCTTGTAGAATCCTCGTTCCGGGAAATTAATGATGGTGCAGGACAATAACCTGACTAGTGCAAGTCACTCAATCTTAGTCAAATGAACAATTTTTTCGCTTTTTAAAGCCACGTACAATTGACATATGATTCCTTATCCCATTGGATATTATAAAAGAGACGTAACTGGGTGGTAATTAGCAGGATCTTCTAAAGCATGGCTGTATATACGTGTAGCAGCACATGCTGTCTGTGCTCCAGTTTTATATGGACGTCGTATGATGACTTATATCGCCCTTCAACAAAATGCTAAATCAGCTACATTGTCCTTACCTGATGGGATGAAAACTAGAAACCTGGAGAAGGCGCTTTTCCCATAGCAGTCCTATTCTTTTCCGCCCCTAAATGGTCATGATAACTATTTCATATATTATTGTTGATGATTTGCGCATATCTTAGATTGAATGTTTATCAAGAGGTCATTGGGCGGGTATGACATATATCACATACATCGTTTGATGTATATACATAGACCTGGAAGCTGTTATTAGTTGCGCTTGCATTACTTCAAACAACAATGGATTTAACTAACTGTCATCATGTGTAAAGGATTCATGTTCCAACAGAATATCAGTGATATTAAGTAAGCGTGTTTTCCCCTTTTGTAGTGCATTTGTAACTCGCGGGAATTTACTCCTTGGCGTCAATAGTATACCCAACTCCTTATAACCGTAATTTACTTACTTGGTTGCAACATTGTGTGTATCGCGATTAAGCAGGGATACTGGCAATGCCGTAACAGAGTTGGGTCTGTAAAGACTGATTATTTGCTTGGTAGAGGTTTGGTACCAAAAATTAGTCAAACACCAATTACACGTTTGATCGATCGCTCTTAATTCGTCACGATGACAGTTCAAGAAGCTTGGGCCATTCAGTTTCGTTAGTCCATTAAGGTGTGTCCTGGTAATCGGCAGGCTAATACCATCACTGGTCTCCATGAATATGTGGGCAACTTTACTTATTGACGATAGAAATAATTGTCATCCTATAGTGACGTAGTTCAATGAAACTAGGGAATTATATATATATATACGTTCCATTTGCCATCCTGATCCATTGAAGCAGCTGTTTTGAAAGGCGTTACAATAACCCGCCGACCTGTACAAACGTGACTAGACATACCTGGTCTAGCTGATTTTTGAATTTATCGCTACCTTGTCATTGATGATTAAGTACTAATACGTAGGGCCGCATACCTCGTAATGCACAATTTCACTTTACGGGACAACTCTCAGGAGGAATCACATCACTCATATGTACATTTCATTCGCTGCATCGTGATCAGGCGACGCATTGATAATAGGTGGGAATTACACGAGCCAGATAAGAGCATCTTACGCAAGTTGATGAAGATGGACGAGTTCAGTAAGATGGGGATATTGAGATAATGCTCCTGGTGATGTGCGTGATATAATCACTACCTTTCCTTGAATTCACAGAAGGCTGGTGACATAGTCCGGGTAACGTAACACACGATTATAACACATACGACTGACTGGAGACAAACGTTAGTACGTGCTGAGATGTTTAACGTTACGTGACGCTATAACATGCTATAGAGATAAGTACAGATGGTTATATCACAAATCCATCCCTTACTATCTCCCAAATTACCATTCAACAGCGGGAATGCTGCAGTTCCAACTTCTTCATGCCTGTCGATTGTTATCTGACGTGACCACTTCCTCTTGATAGGATGCTTAAGTGATCAATAAACCTAATGGCAATGTGACGTCATGGGATATTCTGCAATAATCCAAAATTCTTTAAGTGGAAACAACATAACTTGGGCACATGCTGCTGCTTATGGTAGTCGTCTTACCAACGGATATCATCTTCCGTTACGTGCGGTTATAAACGCCTTCTGTACTTGAATGCGTGGACCCCGAGATTTCTCTAATCAGGGATATGCAATCTAATACTGATGATACCTGGCAAAGGCTTCAATATATTATTATACATTAAACGCGAGTTTCAAAATGAATATGTGTTGCTGTACGCACTGTGTGCATCACATGTTGTTGGCGTCGTACTAAAGTGGTTTGAAAAATGTTAATGGTGCTGATTAGACAGTTGCAGGTGCATTTCACCAGAGACTGTATACAGGGTCAGTGGTTTGGGCTGTCCGAACAATCCTGCTGGTGAGGATTACTTCAGTTAATAGGCTTTGATCTATTCCAGACACTAATATCAAATAGAAAAATGCAATGGATAAGTGTCCCATCATATGAATATAAATTAACGCCAGAAGAAATTTAATGAAGTGCTAATGACAGATATAGTCATAGATGCAAATTTGAGTCCCGATCGCATATGGGAAACCCATTTTTCACAATTTGGTCAAATTGTTTCCGTGTCTTTCGTCTTAGCCTTCGAAGCAAACCCAAACTGTCATTCATTTGCTGAAAGTATAGCATTGAACAGTGTTTTCTCTTTTAACTTTGTAAATGTGCAATAAGATTTTATATGATGGTTGTGGAAGTGATTGAGCTGAAGTCCACCATCTGCGTTCTGTTGCGTCACGGATGCCCCATCATTTGGAAAGCGCGTTGTTCAGCACATTGATCTCCTGTCCGAGAATAACAATTCACAGCAAGCTATGAAAGTGGTACGAGACTGCGCTTTGTTATCACCCGGCGAAAGTACTTCCATCTTATAAACTTTGAATTATTCACGTCATGTCTTGGGGTGGGGTGTGGCCAGCTAATATTGTGGGCTTATAACATAATAATGAAGCTTGTAAGGATAGGAGGCGATCCATGATATCCCCGTGCTAACTCACACGCTATCTATCTAATCCATATTTGAACACCTTATATACATATATCAATAGCTTGGTCCATAGTAAAGGGCATGCATATGTCCAATAAGAATAAATTGTCCTATTCACATTCACTATATATTTTTCACTCCTAGAGAGTTCCTGGCGATAATTATAGATGACACCATTCCGATATCGTCCCCAGCCCATGTCATTCATTGGATCTATCATAATGCAGATTACTTTAATAGCTTAATGATTCGTCCCCTCACGAGCCACCTCGAGTCGCATTGTTTACTCTTACGCCAATCCTACTCACATCCGTTCCATTAATTGTAATTTATGCAGAATTAAGACGGCGTCATTGTTTTTCTGTCAAATTCTGAATGACGAAATATAATTGCTGCTTTGTTATGTTCATCAATTATTTAACGCAAAATCAGCTCTGATTGCGTGCTCCTGATAAATGAGCTATATAATCCCCGTCACGAGTTGCTTTCGCCTGTGATGTTATCCCTTGCATAAACCACTATGGCCAATTGCTTTTTCATTCAGTTGTTCTATAAGACACTGGTATTGGTGTGCCGATCAACGATATACTTACGTATGTATCGTTCTCGGTGGCCATTACATGATGCTGGGGTGTCATCCTATGGAGACGTGGTGAACCGCATGCTCATATCAATAGCCGGAACACGCGGGCTTATTCACCTACTTTCCATTAGCTATTCTGTTAAAGCGACTATTTTGCTTATCTTTGGTGCCAGGATAAATGTAACTGGACATACCTCGCCTAGTTTACTGTAACAGCGATGTTATGAGCTAATGCCATCGAAGATAGAGCGCACAGACGATGGAACTCATTTCATTCCTTGTCACTACATACAAACTTGGATGAGGTATTGTAGTGCTCGTGTATGCGAAACAATCGTGATTAGGCGACGCTTTGTTAAGTGGTGTGAACTACAAAAGCCGGCTAAGAGTACGATAAACAAGCTAAGGAGGATGGACAAGTTCAGTTGCATGAGGCTGCTGATGGTGGACATGGCATGATCACCGCCAGTGCTCGAACACACCGAAGGCTGGTGACGTAATCAGGATCATATCATCCACTGCTATAACTCATGCGACATGGTTATGATAGACCGGACTAGTACTGGTTGAGGCGTATAACTTTATGTGATGAATAATAGCAAATACAGTTGTTCGTTTGCATCAGAATAGCGTACACGGCTCTCCTTCTGCGTACTATTGTGTGATGAAGTTCGATAATTGTACTACAATACCAATTATATATTTGTATCAACATAGGCGGATATTACAAACAAGATATCATGAATCATTAGACGACGACCAAGAACAATCCGGTAGAACTAAACTCTATAGTTGACACCGAACGCTTGCCAAAAGTAGCTATCGTTCCTGACATTTCCGGATATGTGATATGATTAGACAAATCAATTGAAAATAACTACAGGTGTGAACAAGCACCTACCATCGCGTTAATCGCCATTCAACAGCGGAAACTCTTTAGTGCGATCAAACTTCATGCTTGCCGATTGCTATTATACTTGACCTCTTACTCCCGACGGACTGCTGGGGGGACCTGTAATCTGAATGGAATTGTGACGGGCTGCTGAAAGGGGGATGTAATTCTTACGTAAATGTGACGTAACCGGTAATCCTATATTTATCCCCTCCTTTACGCAAACACTTTGCTATGCATTGCAGCTTCTTTCTGTATGCACATCAGTCTTGCATTAAATACATTTTCTGATTAATTTAATTATCCTGGGTTGGATATCATGCACGTCAAATGGTCATATGAGTGTTTTTTTCACTAATACACTTATATACGTTACTATATAATACCCAATATTAACGGCTAGCTTCATAATACATATGTCTGATTGCATATGTCCAATTGCTGGTGGCGAACCTTATGACGCCAAGGTATATGACATTTCAGAGTCAGTCTAATCTGTGCAAAGCGTGGTATTGCTAGAATGTATATGGTGGTGATACATTGCCTCATCCCAATCGCGTTAATACACTGGTTGTTTTATATTTCATTTCAGTCATTGCCCCTTCATGATATTGGTTATTAATGGTTAATAACTCGTATCCCTTAACAATTGTTTCTGACATATAACATACGTGATGCATACACAATGTCATTTCAAGTTTCTTCGTCAAATAAACTTTACAAAGCCAGTATGCTATGCAATTAATGAAGCCAGTCAGCTGATATAACGATCACTGACCAATAGCTCGTCATGATACCACAACGAAAAGCCGAATGGGAATGGTATTATCAACCGTATCATGTAAACCACTGGTGCAATGGCTTGCGTGCAAGGAAAAACTCATTCTACCCTTAGGGTTATTGTCGTATTAATCATCTTTTCAGCTTTCCAACAAAGTCCGTTATAAGCTTCGTACCAGTTAATTCTCTCTGGCTAGTCATATGCAGTTACATATGAAGACTTTGCCAGCATGTTGCTTGTATGATATTGCTTACAATGCGAGACAAGTGAAGCTAAATCACTGGACAAGGCCGGAGAGAGAAGGTTCAGTACTTTACAGCTCCTGAAACGGGTTTATCAATCAAATAAAACTAAAGTATGTCTTTTGTTATAGAAGCGGATATCAACCCATCTCGTTGATTGGGGAGATATGAATGTTGCGATATCATTATATGTCATTG
Source organism: Urechis unicinctus (assembly GCA_034190875.2). Lineage (NCBI taxonomy): Eukaryota > Metazoa > Annelida > Polychaeta > Xenopneusta > Urechidae > Urechis > Urechis unicinctus. Next base: position 62,339,245 of record CM067349.1, on the reverse strand, counting down.
AACTTTTGAGGAATCAACTGGCATCTGATAGCATTCCGAAGAGGCTCATGTATATGCAATATTGAATCCCTTGTATTACGCCAGATTGTACGCTACATCGGTGTAACTGCTTGATGAGGAGAAACAAACTTGAATAATTCGTCTTCTTTTAACTGCGTCTGAAATGATCTAGCTCACATCAGGATACGAAAATGGAGGTCTTCATTTTAGTGCTCAAAATTTAGCTATGTGTTAAACGTTACTGCACAAACAATCTTATGGTAGTGTACAAGATATTCCACTTTTGAAAAGAATAAGGTAAGATTGAGCAATCGCTAATCGATATTCTGTCCGCTGTGTGCTGCAGAGTAACTTGATGTACACGAGTTGTTGTTTCCTGTAACTTTTTGTTCTTAAACGAAACAAACTTGACAACATTGGTGCCAGAAAGCGTATGATATTGATTGTTGTAGATGATCACGTTAAGGAGACATACCATCCAATTAACGATCAGCTGTGCTGAGACAAGGATCCTAAATTGCAAATTATGTGGGAGGCACATATTGGCACTTTGTAAAAGCAAAACTCTTTGTCTCTGTGCTGTATCAAATGACTCGCGTATGATATGGAAAGGTGACGGTTCTCCATGTGTGCGACAAGTCTAACAACTGGACTGTACAGGAAAACGTGCCTTTATAAAACAAAAAACAGGATTCTTAGCAGCACAAAATGCCTTCATATTGTCTCTTGGTAAGAGCAGCGTATACAGTTGAAATGTAATTACCGTTTCCTTGTTTTGTATTTCATCGTAAAACCACGAACCAATTTTGATGAAAGCTAATGTAGTGCCTAGATTGATGGCTCGTAACCGTCTTGATAATCACTATAAATTAAACCCCCATCCCCCGCCCAGTGCCATCTATCAGGCTCAATTACTACAAGGAGCTTCCCTAACCGGATTACAGTCAAATGGTTTTACTTAATTGAAACAGGGTTTTCAGGGCACGTGGGTGGCGATATACGCACTGGAACTATTCACTGATCATCTGAGACGTTTACGATTACCGCGACATATAATATGAGTTATTATCTGTTAGGGCTTAGCGATTCTCAGTACATCAATGGGCTGTATGTTTTCAGCCATCTACAATGATTAATTGATTTATATGCCCGCGCTGCTTCTTATAGCAAACGGAATGTTCTGTCTAGAGATAAAATGCTCTTTCTTTAACATTTTCATTGATATATGCAGAATAACACACGTGACAAAAATATATGCCTTCATCTTGACGAATACTATTGAGCAAAATACGAGCATGAATAATGAATGATAAATGGGGACGCCAGAATCACTATTCTTATTGAGGAATGATTGCTTACTATGTTTGGGTATGGGAAAGTATGTGGATATGATAGGATGTAAAAGTAACTCAACCGTCGTTTTATTTAGCGTAACTTGCTTGGTGATTTACCCGGGCTATTAATGCATGGCTGAACTATTGAGTCATGATATTCTCTTGTGAATATTTGTTTGGTAACAATGAATTAGGAGCGCACCATTTTAATTAATACATTTACCCCAGAATAAAACACAATATCAGTCCTTTGCGCGGATTATCTGCAACTTACACTTGGTGCTAGATAGTCTTAGTCTGCCTTTAACATTACGCAATCCAATGTTTAAATGCTCTCTTAATGTTTTGCATCGGTCAGTGTAACTTCTTGATTCATTACAATAGTTTTACATGCATGAATGCATAAACTTATCAAGACAACTATAAGTAATGTATCGGCTCTGATTGTTGTTGTAAATTAGAGATAAGAGCATTCTTCATGAGTGATTTCTTCTAGTTTTAAATCTTTCTGGGTGGGGCCTTAATGAGATGCATCAAATCATCGACAGGCCATATTCTCGCTGATACAGCAAAAACATTACCACGTGGACACGCCCGGAATGGAAATAGAACACACCTAGCATTCTGGAAACGTAAAACGAACTAGCTGTCCAGTCAACCAAACCAGTACTATGCTTGATATACACACCAATCGCTATTAAAACTGATACGTCGGTCAAAAGGTTTTCCGTATTCCATCAGACGAGTCGAGCTTAGGACATAAATATTGATTCATGCCAACGAACTTACGGTTTAAAAACCTGACATCATTGGTTGTTATAAAATAACGCTCATGGAATAGAAACGCTGACATGAAGCATATTATTTACTATCTGGAACATTGTTATACGCACCAAATATTGTGGTGCATTGATTGAACTTTAAGATGAGAACCTATATAGCAGAGCATATGTTTGCTTTCAGATGGGATCATTGTCCTGCTGGTGTTTGTGTATCTAGAAGGAACACAGTAATAGCACAATATGAGCAATGCGACTTGTAGGAGCAACGGCTATTCTACAGATACATCAGGCAACAGTCACACATTGCAGGGATGCGAGAAGTGAACCGAGACATTATGCATGATTCAGCCATGTAATTGGGAGCTTGGGAACTTTTTGCTCCCCATAAAGCGGTCACACTCATCTAGCTTTGTTGCACAAACATGTGATTCAATATAGCATATTAGTGAGCCTCGTCAGATGAACATTGATGCATCAAAATCTAAATGAGATGTGATGATATTGTGGCATTCAAACGTTTTACAGAAACAGAAAAACTCTCATACCTCCGCAATAAAAGAAATTGGTTAACATCAGATTCAAAAGATTGATAGCGTCCACGGCAAAAATATGCCTTAGATTATGTAAATTACACGCGACTAACATCGTCGATGTAAAAAGCCCCTTATGCTTCTGATATATGCGTAACCGGTACTAACCAATATCTTCACTTCAACCAAGCTGGTTGATCACCATACATCAAGAATGAACATTCAAATATCACTGTGGCTGCCGACTGAATAAGCTTGAAAGTATTGCTCACTATAATCAATTGTCACACTCTTATCACAAACAAGTCCTTCATCGAGTCTTCAATCTTAAATTGAATACACCTAAAAACTACGATCTTAAAAGCGATTGATATTAATATCCTCTTAACATGAGCAGCAGGAAAAGTCGTTTGCTATGTGCAAAAAGACAAAGCAATGAAGATTGGGGTATTGTTATCATCTTAATAAAAATATTGATAATAATACAACATTGATTCTTAAGTTGCCATAAACTGATACATCTGTGCCAATTCCAGAATCAGAACCCCATTCCAGACTAGTACATGCTGTCACGCGCCATCCTAACAACTTAGTAAGCTAAAAGAGATCGATACAATTGTGCAATAAATAGCATTGGCAACGATTGTGGCTAACGTTGAGCGAACACTTTTTTCGTAGGCTAGTCTAGGCCAAGTGCGATCAGACAAATATTGTTGCCTTTAGGGTTGATTATATTTTCCCAACCAATACTACTCCAGCTGGTTACTTTCAAGCTTTGAAAAAAAGATATCGGAATGATCCGATCAATAAACGATAGAAGCGTATTAGATGTTGATATCGGGAGCATGTGTCCAATGAAATAAAGAATAAAAAAACCAACACCATTTGTGATTTACATCAACAGTTGTTTGTCCAGATAATCATACCGATCTTTCCAAATAGATGACAGCTTAAAACTTTTCAGGCACCTTCCATGCATCATTTAGATCTTCATTTAATTTCATCCCTCTTTTTTGAATTTCGTAATTGAATGCCTTCTTCAACAAGAGTTTCGACAGTTGATTAGAATTAGAATGTTCGATAGAATGTTTCTGGTTATAGAGTAATAAACTGATAAACCAATTTCAGGAGCTGTATAGCGCCGAACCTTCTCTATGCTGCTCTACCTAGTGATTTAGATTATCTGGTCTCCCATGGCCGTAATGTCATACATGCAATATGCTAGCCCAGTCTCCATATGTAACTATTTATGCCTAGCCAGGGTGTGTTTACGGGTACATAGGTTTTAGCGGGCATTGTTCAAGAGCCGGAAAGATGATTTACATGACAATAATACTAAGGGTAGAATAAGTTTACCCTAACATTAAAGCCCTTGCCCCAGTCGTTAGCTTGATATGCTTCAAAATACCAATCGCACTCGGCTTCTCGCGGTGGTATCATGGCGAGCTACTGGTCGCTTTGTTCATTGACTGGCTCCATCAATAGCACAGAAAACTGGCTTTATAGAGTATATTGGGTAAAAACATTTATTTAGCAACAGTTACATGAAAAACGCGTATTATATATGTCAGAAATAACGGTTCGGAGAAACGACTTATTTACTAACCAACTTAATAACCAATATTTTGTGGGGGCAATGACATGAAATAAAGAAATAAGATAAAATTCAAACGCTGTATTGATGCTATTGCGATGAAGCAATATGTCGCCACCAAATACGTTCTAGCATCACCAAGTTTTGTGCCGTTATGACTGAGTTTGTAGTGTTGTATAAGAATTTCCATCAGCAAACGGACATAATGATATCCTTTGATTTCTTGAGAGTGAGGCGCTTCAGTCCCCATGGATGCAACAAAGTGTTCACGAAAATGGTGAAAAAATACAGGATGGTATGTTACCTCGTATCTTCCGTTCGAATAACGGACCCTCTTCAGCAGCCTCTGGCAATGCCGTTAAGCTTACTCATCCCTCTAGCAGCCAATCAGAAGGAAGTGGTCACGTCTGAGAGCAATCTACAAACATGAAGTAGAATGGCACAGACGAATCCCCGCTATTCAATGGTGATTAGCGCGATGGTGCGTGCTTATTCACACCTGTGGCATTCTTCGCAGCATGAATAACGAATTCATTGTCTGGTGATGAACTGGAAACGTCACGAACGGATGCTACCCTCATCCAGCATACTGTGTCCGCTATATACTGATGCGTCCTGGTTCTACCCAGCGGCCTTTTCATTCGTTCAACGTTTAGTTCGGCCGAATTATCGAACTCCATCACACAATGGTACACAGACGGTATGCCTTGTACGTTGTACGTTGCGTGACTGATGCAAATGAAGACCTGCATTTGTCATTGTTGAACACATAAAGTTACACACCTCAACAGTTACTAGTCTGACTGACGTATCATTACCGGGTTGCACGCATTATAACAGTGGATGCTGGGGTCCTGATGACAGCAATCAGAGCTGTCTTTTATGCTCATCAGATTCCCTCCATGAATCTATCGCCTCTAACTTTGGAGGATTTGCATTAAATAATTTATGAATTACACCACCGGTTACAACACGCATGTTATAGCATCACCTAACTGTACATATATCAGCTCGTAACAGACCGTCTGTCCCCGGCTGGTCGCGCGTGTTATAATCGTGGGTGACGTAACCTAGACTACGTCACCAGCAGTGTGTACAGGTAATTGCAGTGATTGTGTTCCATTCAGCATCAGCAGCATCATCACAGCATCCTCATCTAACTGAGTTCTTCCGTCCTCATCAACATGTGTAAGATGCTCTCAGCCGGTTCCTGTAATTCCCATCACTTCTCGTCGCGTCGCCTGATTAGGGTTCAGTAAATGGTATGCACACTTGAGCTATCTGAGCTGTTGTTTAATGTGCAATCGTGGAGCATAAGGTGTGCGGCCTCACGTCTTTCTACTTAATCATCGATGACAAGGTAGCGATAAATTCCCTCGTCACTTAACACAAAACTAGATCATGTATGTGTAGTCACGTTTATACAGACCGGTCAGTTATTGTAACGCCCTACAAAACCGCTGCTTAAATAGACCCAAGAGGATTACGCAATCATGTTATGACGATCCTTATACATGGCAATGCCTGGTTATTCAACGGGAAATATACTATATCATAGTATACATAGTACCGTCATTGCACAACCAGCTCATTATCGGTAATGTTTCGTGTAAGCATCTGCACCTTGCGAAATACTACCCCATTCAGGCAACAAAGAAGTTTCTAGTAGTTTCTGGCCAAAGAGGAAGCAGACCTGTAAGAATGCTGATGCAGTGTCGCATTACAATTACAGGACGCAAGCTCCTGGTACCAAACAATAGATAGATAGCGTTGTGGGTCTTCCTCCAGATATACATGGCTGGTCAAACACTGTCATTTATATAATTTATAAAGGCAATTGATCAATAATATATCAACTGATCTTGCTTATTGCGCTGACGATCACCATCATCCCGTCAAGATGAAATGTAATTCCGCCTAAGGGGCAGACGTTAGGTGACTCTACACAATAATGCTTATAGTTTGACCAGTCCATATGAGCCTTATAGTACATCGCTCTATGATATTCAATCGCACACTGAAGCTGCATAACCACCAAAGTTCAAACATCGGCAGCATAACCTTGCTTTGATCATTACCTAACATAGTACAAGAGTTCAAGGTTGTCTTGACATCAGTGGAGCAAATACCTACCTATGTTTACTGTTATAGAAGCACACCAAGGATCATGCTATCCGCCCCTCTAGTGTAACGGCATCATAATTAACTGGCATTGGTCTCTTAAACCGATTAAACAATTAACTTGCTGTGTGGTATTGCCGTTAGATTAGTTTTTGTATGGTGCTTCACTAAGGAAAAAAAATCCCTTTCATATGCATTTATGTTTCATCCTCACCCATTGCTTCCTTGTCCAGTTTTTATATGCGCGTAATGCACTGATACGTGCAAAATGTGATACGACTAGGTCCATTGGCACACATGTTTTCCGGTAGGTAAATGAATTATCATTCCCATTATCAACCTATTGTTGATTGTTAACAACATTGTATTACTCTCAAGTGTTTACAATGCGGACCTGACTCTGTGCTCGCAGTGATTCTTCATCAATAAGCTGATGATTTTGCACTCGAGAAGTCCTGTTCCTCTGGTCAATAGTATACACAACTCCTTATAACCGTAATTAACTAACATGGTCGCAACATTGCGTATATCGCGATGACGCAATGTTGACTCAGAGTTGGCCATTCACTTTAGTTCGTCCATTAAGGTGTGTCCATGAATAAGTGGGCCAGTTTTCTTAATGACAATAGAAAGGATTTTCATCCTATGGTGGCGTTGTTCAATGACAGGGCTAGAACAAGGAATTTTATTCATATACTTCCAGTTGCCATCCTGTTTGATCCAATGAACCAACTGTTTTGTAGGACGTTACTATAACCCGCCGACCTGTATAAATGAGACTTTATATACCATGTCTAGGTTACTGTAATGCGTTTAGTAAATTTATCGCTACCTTGTCATTGATGACAAATACGTGGGGCCACTCACCTCGAACTCCACGATTGCACTTCACGCGACAACTTTAAGGAGGAATCGCAGCATTTAAGTGTGCATATTATTCACTGTGCCATGGTCAGGCGACGCTATGATAATGGGTGTGAACTAAACCAGCCAGCTTAGAGCATCGTACACAGGTTTAACATGCTATAGCGATAAGTAGAGATGCTTATAATCACTTACCATCTCACTAATTACCATTCAACAGCAGGAATTATGCAATTTCAGCCTACTTTGTGCCTTTTACCTAACGTGACCACTTCCTCTTGATAGGATGCTTAATGGATCAATAATCCTAACGGCAATGTGACGCCATAGGATATCCTGCACTTATCCCCTTCTTCAAATGGAAACAAAATAACTTGGGCGCATGCTGCAGCTTCTGTCTGTCATCATATCAACGGATATCATCTTCCGTTAGGTGCGGTTATGAAAGCATTCTGTGCTTGAATATATATATATATATATATATATATATATATATATATATATATATATATATATATATATATATATATATATATATATATATATATATATATATATATATATATATATCTTATCTATATATATATATATATATATATATATATATATATATATATATATATATATATATATATATATATATATATATATATGTGTGTGTGTGTATGGTTTTAACGCTCAAGTACGTACGAGACTTACTATGCTGCAGGTGTTATGGAACAGGGTTCTAAATAATTCACACGTCATCGGTCATCGTCTGGTGAAGGCTGAAAACGCCTTGACTAGTGGCAAGCTGTTATTACACAATATTTTCCTTTTGGGTCGAATGAGGAATGCCATTATCCACGTCGTTGACTACAAGCTAACAGTTTTCCATGTGCACTGTTATGCGTAGCAATTGCTATGTTTGGCATGCAACGAATTAATGTTTCATAATACACCCAAAGTAAAATAAACATTCTTCGATAATGTGTTTGGCTAAGCCCTAAAGCTCAAAGATCAATTAAAAAGCGATCAGATTAAGCAAACAGCAGTGTCCTACGTCATCCCTCCATAGAAAGCTCAAAGATCAATTTAGGTCTCTAGGTAAGAACTGCATATTGTGGAACCTAACAACTAATTCAGAGAGAGGCTCCCGCTGATGTCAACTCCATCAAGACACTTAATAACACTTTATGGTCATGTGACAGTTTGTAGTTGTTATGAAATGCCCCTCCGACCATGTCACCATGGCAACTCACATATTCTCCGCGAATCACTGTAAGCCTTAGACTAAGCGTTATACATTTTCATGTGATTAGCATTATAATGTGCATTCATTCAAGCATTATTATTATTGCGTGGCATTAGTGCATCAATTTAGCTCTCTGCGATCGCAAATAAATAATATGAGCTTTTCAGAATTTCCAATTTATGAAGATTGCCAACGTATGGATATCGAATTTTTGGTGTTTCAAACAATATAGGTATTGATGAACTGTCGAGCTTTCAGGCACACTAACTTTCTGTTTGAGATGTATTTTGAAATCCTATGGGGTGATAGTATAATGCCTCAGAGCGGCATACTAACCATATAACCTCATATTTAAGACAGTATCAGTGTCACGCGAATCAAATTACTCGCTGGACGTTGCATTGATTTTGATCAGATGAATTTCACAGTGATAGACAGCTGTCTGTAGTGACAATCATCGTCGGTACCGTGCACAGGTTTGCTTCTGCAATTGGCCTTAAACTTATCATTTGTCGATTAGATTTCGTATCTTAGGTAATTACCAGACACCACATGCCATTATGTCGTGGGCCGTCCTTATGTGACCGCGTATTCTACCATTCGTAGTAGAATAATGCTCACATGTGTCGCTTACGTCGATTTTCTGTGCTATCTTGATCAAATAGTTTAGCTGCATTTTGCAGTATGATTTTAAAGATATTGAGATTTGAAATGGACACCGAATCTTGTTATGTGTTTATTATATATCTTGGTTAAAGCATGGTTGTTGCCTTTTTTTGATCTCTAACGTGATTATATCGTTTTCTCATGTGAGCGGTATCACGTTCAATGAACTGCTCTTATTGCAGCTGCGTTGAAGATGTACTATGCGCGCAGTCTGTGGGCAGTTGTTCAGTTAATAGCGGCATTTAATCAAAAACTACATTCTCATTTTAGCATAATTCAATCTACCTTTCAATATCGTATGTGTAAATGGATATGTCTAATTAAAACTGCTATCCAAAAGAAACATCATACAAGAGCAATATAGAACTTACATTGATTTGTATTATTCATCACTCAAAAAACACACGAGTAAAACCAGCACTGCGTGACAGTAACAGAACACTTCTCGTATATGCAAGAAAAAGAAGTAAGCCTTCGCTCGTGCTCCATTCATTGCAAATATTCGTTACACGTCCTTCAGCACAACTACGTCAATATGCGTCAATAATTGAAGGGTGTTTCGCATGTTCCCTAAAAATGTACCATTTGCTGCCAGATCACTGGTAACATTATACTTTCCCTCCGGGCAAAGTCACCTTGTCCAGTTTTGACGGACAAGAAAGCCCCTTGAATGTTATGCTAGTGATACACGTAGGTTGATTGATGTATATGTTCCCCAGAAGTTGCAATGATTATCCTCTTTCTTTTTATCACAATCATGATCTCCCTAAAAACTGTGCGCTTACACTATTTGCACCCTGGAATACTGTCCAAAATCTCTATATAACTTTTGTGACAGGTGAGCGGCCTCTGTTATCTTCGTAAATCAGGAATGTCACACTGATTCATGAGCGAGGCACAATATAGCTCATAACTATGCTAAGTGGAATATATCCAACTATCTATACTGTGAGTATGTGAATGAGTTTAACACATGCCGGTCGTTTAGTGGTAGAAGCGACCGAAACCAAGAATCGATAAAACTATTCACTGTTAATTTACGAGACACAATTGCAAAACAGTGCTCTGCTCACAGCGGGTGTGCTTGCGTTTGTTGGGAGAGTGAGCCCTGTAGGCATTGCTATAAGCCATTTGGTAGGCGTACGTTAATATTGCTTGATATCAAATTCATTCCGAAATACAGGTTCCCACCACGCTAATACATAGTGGCAAGCCCTAAACAGCAATCTCGACTGCTGGGTAAGCTATTCTTATTGACTATGACAAATAACGGCAGCGAATTGTGGCTCGTTATGGTAATAAACTTACGCAGTTACCAAGGGCTTGTCTGGGCCTAATTATACCAGGCGATTATTGTTCCCATTAATGTTGATTGGATTTGCACTGCCAAAGCATGCACTCCTGGCTCACCCCAAACGTTGGGCGTTGGCCAGAGTAATTTGTTTGATGGATGCACAACAGATTAGACAAGCACAAATATCGGAAATTTTGTTTGTATACTGACATATTACAACACCATTTAAATTCGTCCTCGTTCATGTGTGTTCGCACCGTTTAGGCTCTTCTCAGCTCGTTATAATCAGCAATCGTCGCCTATCCTCAGAGCACCAGACCTCTGTTTGTTTGCCCAATCTTACTCAGATAAATGATCTCAATTTTTCTCGTTACGAGTTGCTTTACATTAACGACCGGAACTCGCGGGCTTATTCGCCTATGTTCGATAAACCATTCTTTTGAACTGTTCAAGCAGTTATTTCGCGAGATGTTACAAAAGCCTACGTATCTCTGGTGCCACCATAAACTTTACTGGACAGACCTCATCTAGCTTACTGTAAGGCGATAAGGGAATGTTTGGGCCACCTTGCCGTCGATGACAGACGCTAAGACGCAAGGCAAGCATTCCTTAACCCTGTTAGTTCCTATTAACATGCATGAGGCATAGAAGTGCGCGGGGATGCGCAAAATTCGTGATCAGGCGACGCTATGTTTATTGGTGTGAATTACATCAGCCGGTAGTGTCAAATACACTGAACAAGTTGATGAGGATGGTCGAGTTCAGTAAGATAAGAATATTGCGATGAATGATGCTCCGGATGCAGGGCGTGACAAGATAGCTGCTTTTACTTGTGCACACAAAAGGGTGGCGAAGTAAGGGCGACCTGTTCAGTCAGGCTGGTACTTGATGATATGTGTTATATTATTTGATAAATAATGACATATATAGATGCGGGTTTCAACAAATACGTAATGTATAACGTAGACGGTATAACCTCTGTGCAGAATGAAGTTCGATGATTGTAGTATTGTACCAATCATTTATTTGTATCAATATTAGCGGATATCACCAACAAAATACCCCACGTCATTAGACTAGGGTCATCAACAATCCGGCAGAACTAAACGCTTAAACATATCACAATGCCGCTGGGTAGTGTCAGCGTACTTCTAGCAAGTCCACGGAGCCAATACCAAAAGATGGAAATAAACAAGCTGTACGAATAATGATGGAGAAAATCTGATCGAACTTAAAGGCAACAATACTTGTCTGGCCGCACGTGGCCTGGACAAGCAACCATCCTAAACAATGGTAAACTTATGAATCTATCCAGCTTACCCAATTACCAGTACTGCAGGATCGAACACGTAAGCATATACTAGTAGCATGCGGCCCAAAGTCTGGATTTAGCACAGATTCCGTATAAAATGTTATTAGTTTATGGCAACTCAAAAATCCATTAGTCATTGTTATGAAGATGATGATACCCAATACCCTTTAAAGTCACAGAATGCATTGTCTGTTTCTAAGTTGTCATCTCTACAATTTTAGGTAAATTAATTTGCACTCCATCAGCTGGTCTGGGGCTTCCTGAACGTGTAACTAAATACAAACCGACATTGTTGCATAATTATCTCTACAATTTGGTGTCTGCTAGAGTAAATTATAGCATTTACTGTAGAAATCAAATCGCAGTGACTTCACGCTTTAGAGTTATAATAATGCTTGTTTGGTCAAAGTGAACATAATTGGCATTAGAGCCAGTGTCAACTAGATATGAAAGCTCAAGTTATTGATAGTAGCTAGAGTGACGGCTATAGGTGTTGGTCGTAGCTGATGTGATGGTTAAGGTTACTGGTAGTAGTTGTTGTGATGGCTAAGGGCACTGGTCGTAGCTGTTGTGATGGCTAAGGGCACTGGTCGTAGCTGTTGTGATGGCTAAGGGTACTGGTCGTAGTTGACATGATGGTTTAGGGTACAGGTCGTATCTGATGTGACGTCCATAAGTGCTGGTCTAGACGATGCGACGGCTATAGGTGCAGGTCGTAGCTGATGTGATAGTTAAGGGTACTGGTCGTATCTGATATGATGGCTTAGGGTTCAGGTCGTATCTGATGTGACGTCCATAATTGCTGGCCGTAGCTGATGTGACGACTTGGGGTACAGGTGGTATCTGATGTGACGTCCATAATTGCTTGTCGTAGCTGATGTGACGCCTTAGGGTACAGGTCGTAACTGATGGTCCTGTTACCTACAATTATCGTGCTATTGAGTCTTTAATAGTATGTAATTAGCCCCTTCCTCCCTTGCGTTTCTCACCATCTGATATGATACCCGCGGACTGTTTCTCGTGGTCAATCTCCGCTGAGCCTGGACTCGCTTCACTCGGCTGTCTCTTCTTCGCCCCTCCCGCCCACCCCTTTTCAACAACCTTTCTCACGTAATATTCAGCTTTTTGACCTTCTTTCTGTTCTTCTTTGCCTCTTCCCTACTCCAGACAACCGGCCTTCCAGGCCATCTCTCATATATCTCCCTCGCTTTTGCATATTCTTACTTAATCTGTTTCTATATTGTTTGTTCAACTTGCTAATGTTCTTAATGCTGTTATGCCAATTAATGTTTGCCCCAGCTCAATAAAGCATGTGTAAGCACCGGCCTTATTTTCGGTATCCTTATGGGGTTTGGGCATAAGCGAACTACAGACGTAGCATTAATATTTATTACGATGCAATTAATTATCATATCTTAGTTAATCTGACTGTGTGCGAAATGTGATGTAAGTACACATCAAATAATACAAGCATGCTGGTGGTAGGGGAAAATGAAGTAGTCTTGTTGAACTTTTACGCTTCTTGAGTATATTGGCTTTAATAAATTATCAGCACGTACGTTTGTATGTTTTAAACAGACATTATTTAAAAGAACATCTGTTACTTTTTCATATATATATATACCGAGGATGTTGATCAATCGCCATAGTGTGCCATCGTCAAGACATCGTTACCAGATGCCTTGACTTAATGCAATATCGTATGCCTTATTCATAGATTTGTATCATTTAATATGCCGTGTTTGCCACGTTTGCAATATGTTCTAACTAATAACGAATTAATTGTGTAATTATGAAGCAATAACAGACAGCTTAAGGTGTCTATTTACGTGCGACACTACAGGGCAACCTTTGCATAAATGAGACGCCATGGAGAGCTGTCTTTGGATAATTTCTAACCGTGTTATTTTCCATGTGGTCATCATACTGAATCTTTAAACCGGTGAATGAACAGCACCAATGATTGGTGTCAAATCCTCCGAAGAAAAGCGTTAGTCATTACTGTTATGTTTCCACCTTTTAATAAAAGCATATACGAGTCAGTGCTCTGCTGTCAGCGAGGTATTCTGTCCGCTACGATTTAGTGCTCTGCTGTCCAGCGAGGTATTCTGTCCGCTACGATTGTCAACATCGTGTATCATTAAGTCTTATGTACCCGATGCTCTTGTCTTTATAACTTGCTGTATATAAAAAGTTGTGCAACTTCGGTAAACTTGAAAGTCAGCAGGTATTGATTACCCACGAATGGAGTGCTTTCTAGCATTGGGTTGCTTAATCTTAAAGACTAGCTTAGACATGCCACTATCAAGAAAAATTGCAGATATCCCGCGGAATTTTAAAGCGCTTCACGTCTGGTGTTGACAACAACCTGATTAAAATGATGCGTTCCTCATACATTATTACTACAATAATTAGTCATAAGAAAATATCATGGCTCAGTAGTACATCCATGCATAAATCGTCTGGGAATAATACAAGGTTAGCGACGTTAATTACAAAGACGATTCAGTTACATCTCCAAACTATCATATGAATGGACGTCCATATACCCAGAAAAAGCGAGCGACTTCAATCGTTCCTAAATAGCAAATTGGCTTTGTATCAAGGATCAAGTGGGCGTCAGTGTGATTCCGGCGTCGCCATTTACCATGGAATGTGCCTTATAAAAATCAAGCTATTGCTTCTGTTACACACATGATATTCTTTATAGCCATGAAAATAATGTGGTATAAAGAGCGTGTTAATTCAGTCCATCGTTGTAGATAACATAATTGCTATGCCTTATCAGATAGTAATTCAATTGTACGTCTCAGTAGTCGACAACATTCGCAGCCAACTACGCGCCTTGAGGACCCTGTTTTAAATATCTAGAACCATTTGACTGTGATCCTCATAGAGAAGCTCGCTGTAGTGATTCAGCCTGAAAGATTGCCCTGGGCGGGGGTTGGGGTTGGGACTTTCCAACGATCAGCAGGACGGATCGCGGCATCAGTGTATGCATAACATAGGTATTCATCAACACTGAGTGTTGGTATTGCTTCAAAACACAAGACAATGCTAAAAGTCAATTACGTTTCACTTTTATACGCTGCACTTACAATGAGAGCATTGTTGTTGCTAAGAATACTGTTTTGTGTATTACTGCGTCATGTTTCCTGCACAATCCAGTTGCTATACTGGTCGCACACATAGAGAACCTTCAGCAGAGATATCACACGATTACTTCTTGATCTGACCTTTGAATATCATACTCGATATTTACAAAATCGAATCGATTTACACAGCTGACCATTTATCAGAAATTATAACCAGATGACAGATTTTTAATGTGACAATTTCCAACAATCAATATCATACGCCTTCTAGCACGAACGGTCAAGTTCAACAGGTTGAAGAAAGAAGATTTAAGGTAGAACTAGTTTATGAAAAGAGTGGGAGCGGTTATTCATTTTCCTACCGGGAAACATTTGTACCAGTAGACCTAGTGGTGTCATATATCGCACATAAATCCGGAACAAGGCTGCAATGGACGAAGATGCCATACATACACGTAGAAATGGAATTTGTTTCTTCAGTATAGCACCATATAAGATGAATAATGTAGGACCAATGAAGTTAGCCGTATCGCTTTGATCCTTAACTTCCAAGCTAGCGGTATCACATACGGTGTATAGTATAAAATCGTTTACAGCGGCGGTGAGGCGTATGTCATGATGTAATAAAATTCACGACTATAATGGCAGTAAGCTTGCCATTCGATAGTAAGCGCCTATAACAGTAAATATAAGAAGGTATAGGCTCCATTGATGTCAAGAAAGCCTTGAAGATAATAATAAGAGCAAGGCCATGCTGCTGATGGCTGAAATCTGGTGATTATGCAGCTTCAATGCGTAATGGAATGTCATAGAGATCACCACCATAAGGCGTATGCGGACTGGTCAAAGTACAAGCAGTATTGATAAGACTATCGACCAACCATTTATAGATTACGTCTGCCTCTTTCCGCAGACTGAATTGCATTTCGTCTTGGTGGTAGGATGGTATTCGTCAGGACAACAAGCAAGATCAATAGATCAAAAAGTAACGGATTGTTTGATGAATTATACTAGTTGTGATTATTAATTTGCTGTTCAAATTTGAAGAGATATTTATAATCGAAATCAAACTCTTCAAGATTGCAATAATACGGAACTAAATGCGAGAAAGTGTAGCAATTGAAAGCCATGCATTTATGAAGGACAGCCCATAGTGTAGTCGAAATGATTGTTGTAACAGGGGCTTGCATCCTGTAAGGGGCTTGCATCCTGTAAGAGGCCCTGTTCCTCTTTGGCAAGACACTTCACAAAAACTGCGTTCCTTGTAGCCCGACTTAGGTAGCATTTCACAAGGGGTTGACATTTACACATCTAAGCCGTAACATCTTCTTTACTTATTGTACATGTGGCATACACCACAAGTAGATATCCTCACGCGCGAGAGATTTCACGGCGTGTGATGGTGTTTTCGTCTCGATATAACTGTTAAAGTCATCAGAGGGTTTTTTTCGGTTCACAGGTCGTCACTGAGCTTCTCTTTTTCGGTTTACATATTGATTAAACGTTTTCAAAGGGCCTTCACTTTTCATCCTGTGAAAGGTGCGTTTGAAAAATTTAATAGATGCTCATTGATGCTATATTAATTTTCGTTTGACGACCAGACAATACGATTTCCTGAGCTCGTGATGAATATCAAAGCTGATTTATCAAAACAGACTGGCCCTATTTTAAGCGGCAGTTGATAACTCAAAGATTACTGCTTAGTGATTTTGTTCCTCGATTTTGGCCACTACTTCTACAATCATTTGTAGGAGAACCAGCATGAATATCATAAACGCACTATTGGAATGATCCATATATTGATCATAATTTGTGAGCTACTTATCATTCTAATCTAACCCAAATATACGTGGATCCAAATTTACGAGCGACGAATATTGTTCATAGTGACAAATATAAAGAGATACACATATTGGTTCATTAGCTAACTTGCCTCTTTCAGGTTACGTTCTTATCTACAAACAAGCTTACAGCAAGTTAGAATCTAGCTTTAACAGTAATGCAGCATGTAGGGCAATTTTAATTATCCATGCAGGTGTCTTATTTTGTGGATGAGAATAAAATCTTTTCAAAGAGCACTATCTACGAACTTCATATGTTATTTGATATGTGTATTGCTTATTTGGTAACAAGCAACTTTGAAGTTTTCTGCATTCTATCAGAAATACATGCTGTACGTTAAATATGGTAATTAAATAATGACTTCATTGCAGATCTTTTACCCTTTGTAATGTTCCTCAAATATTTTGACAAATAGGGTTTCTCCAACGTTTGAATAACCGTGATGGAAAGTTCATGGAGGGAAACTAATGAGCACAAAAGGCAGCCCTGATTGTGTGAGAGAGAGAGAGAGAGAGAGAGAGAGAGAGATAGTGAGAGAGAGATAGAGAGAGATAGAGATCATTATTCATACGACGCCGTACAGAGCTATAACGTGCGAATTGCATACTAGAGCTATAACGATGCGACAACAAACCTGATCGCATACAGTCTTTACAGCTAATGTGTCAAAGGTAACGATCGCTTTCGTCTGTGTTGTGAAAGATGCACGAGCCACCTCAGTTTGTAAAACGGGCCAATCTTACTAAAAACCTTTGCAATTGTTGTAACCGTATTGCAGTATTAAGACAACGTCAATGTTTTCTGTCATCTTCGGAATGACGAAATATAATTGCAGCTTTGTAATGTTCATCAAACATTTAAGGCTTATTCCTCCAATGGCCGGAACAAGCGGACTTATTCACCCGACGTTTCGTTAGCTATTCTATTGTATCAATTAAAGCAGATATTTTATCGTCGGTGCCAGGGGAAAAAAAGTGACTGGACGTAGCGTACTGTAAAGGCGATTTATGAGCAAATGCCGTCGAAGATAGAGCGTTCCTTGTTACTACATATTAACATTGTGAGGTAGGGAAGTGCGTGGTGAACCACATGCTCACATCAATATAAGGCCGGAAAATAGCGGACAATTATACGCTACTGGTGGGCATGGCATGATCACTGTCATTGTTTCATTAGCTATTTACGAGAATAATAGCGAATATTATTTAAAGCAGTATAGGGTACAAGGCTCTTCTACTGGGTACCATTGTGTGATGAAGTTCGATAACTGTAGTGCTGTACCAACTTTATATTTGTATCAACATCGGCGGATATCACACAAATGACATCCTGAGTGATTAGACGACGACAATGAACAATCCGTTAGAACTCATTGTTGAAACATATCAAAAGTCTGCTATGTAGGGTCAGCATACTTCCCTTTATAGTTGACGCCGTGCGCTCGCTGTGAGTAGCATTCGTTCATGACGTTTCTGGGCATCATCTGACAATTAATTTACTGTACTAGATTGGAAAATTGCTACTGGTGTGAAAATGCACGTACCATCGCGCTACGTACCTGTTTATAAATCCTGGCAAGTCATATACAGTTACATATGGAGACTTGGCCAGCATGTTGCTTGTATCATATTGGTGAACAATTGAGCTATGTGTTATACGTTTCTGCACACATTACCTCATAGTACAGTGCAAGTTATTCTACCTTCGAAAAGAAACCGCTAAGATGTCTCAGCATGATGGATTGCAAAGTCTTCTGTCCCTGGTGTTTTTGTGTGCAGCAGGGTAACTTGATGTACTTGGGTGTTGTTTCCTTACAATTTGTATACTTGAATTAAATAGACCTTACATTGTAGTGCTTGAAAGCGAATGGTGCTGATTGTTGTAGATGGTGACGCTAAGGAGACATGCCATCTAATCAATGGTCAGCTGTGCTTAACAAATGATGAGACCAGGATCCTAAACAGCAATATCAACACAAAATATGTGGGAGGCTTATATATATAAGACTAAACAATGTAGCATGCACATATTGGCATTATGTAACAAGAAAACCATTTGTCTCTGTGCTGTAACAAATGACTCATGTATGATATTGAAAGGTGAATGTTCTCTATCTGTGCGACAAGTATAGCAACTGGATTGTACAGGAAATGTGACTTAGTAATACAGAAAATAGCATTCTTAGCAACAATAATGCTTTCATATGCTCTCTGTATAGGGGCAGTGAATGAAGGTGAAATGCAGGTAACGTTTTCGTGTTTTGTATTTCATCGTACAATCACAAACCAATATTGTTGAAAGCTAATGTTGTGCTTAGATTGATGGCTGTTAGCCCCATCCAATATATTAGGCTAAAATTACTACAACAAGCTTCCCTAACCGGATTACAGTCAAATGGTTTTACATAATTAAAACCGGATTTTCAGGGCACGAGACTGGCGGTATACGCACTGGAGTGATTGGGTGAGTGAGTATAGGGTTTAACGGCACACCAACACTTATGTGTTATATGGCGCCTAGAAAGGTGAATAGATAAGTTTGACCTGATTAAGCAGCCGCCTTCTAGGATAAATGGAAAATTGAGGGACATACAAGTGGATGATTATGAAAATGATAAAAATGCAAATAGTATCCTAGGGCAAGTCACCACCAGCCGATTGACTGGACCAGGTCATTCCAGCCTCTCGTCTAGGCGAAATCCGGGCCTAAGTGGTGTGTTGCAGATATGGCCCTTGCAAGGACCACTCCGCTCAACCACCAGGAATCCTTTGCCCACCGACACGACACGAGAAGCAACCCACGGCCAACAGGTTTCCCCCTATTAGTCGTCTCTTGCGACATGCAGGAAGATACAGTGGGCCTATTCTACACCCAGACCCACAGGGTGACATACGCACTGGAACCATGCACTGATCATCTGATATGTTTTCGACCCCCCTGACATGCAATATTAATTATTATCTGATACGGCTTAGCGATTCTCAGTACATCAATGGGCTGAATATTTTCAGCCATCTACAGAAATTCAAGAGTTCCAATTATCTATAAAGTTAAGTGTATCGGTTACAGCAGTTGTTTTATTAAAAACTTCAAATGCAAAACGCACAAATGCTATTCATGAACATAGTATGTGATAAGTAGACGCAAGATTGTTTGATTGTACATCAAGCCATATAAAGTGCGCTGTCATTGTGTTGGTCATCTTCACCGCAGCCTCGCTGTCAATTGTGCCGATTAACTCTCTGGCACAGTGAGGGCAACATCCACATGACGCTCTCTCTCCTACTGATTGACAGCAACTAGCCCAATTTGACTCCGCCCCATCTGCATCTCGTAAGATGCGAACCCATGGGTTCAGAGAGTTGGTCTTTAAATACATCATTCTATTAACAGAGTCTAATCACCGAGGGAACTATTTGAATCGATCTCTGTACATTAATTTATCAATGCTTATTTAATTTCTTACAAAGTTGTTATTTACAATAGGCTGTGGTGTCTTACACGGCGTGTCAAATGATACGAAGGTATTAACAAGGCATTCATCATTGCATAAAGTATGGGTTGGATCTGTTTAAATCTGTCATGGCGATGACATCCGATGGAGATTAATCCAAATTCTCGATATAGATATGTAAAGGTAAATGATTTTCTTTAACATAATGTCAGTATAATACATACCGACATAGTAGATGATGACAATTTGTTCGAGCCAATATATTCTCGCGCAAAGTCAATGGAATTGCATTTGTTAGTTCTTTCGCATAATGGTCCAATACATATTTCAAAATCTTCTTTTGCCATCAGTAAGCCTGTATCACTTGCTATGTACGTACATAACATTACGCACACAGTTGAAGGCAACCCAGGCCAAAATATATAATGACAGACAATAAGCCTTATTCCTTAAATGAGATAAAAATTTGAATAATTTATATTTTACCTTTTAGCGATGTTTGCAGCGGCGTTTAACACATAGACTAGTGTTCAATTTAAATGTCAAATTAGCTCAGAAATGACGATTAATTCTATTAACCTGAAATGTTTTGTTGCTTTTAGGGTTGAGTAGATTTTCTTCATCATTACTTCAACAGCTGGTGAGCTTCCAGCTTTTAGTACGGGCTATATATTTATATATTCCGGGGATTTGTTAGGAATATGCATGACTTTGTATCTTAGATAAGGAATGATATCGGAATGATTCCATCAATAATGGACAGAAGCGCAAGTACTTTTTAGCACAACGGTGCACAGACGGTATGCCTTTTACGTTATACGTTGCGTTATTGATGCAAACGAACACCTGCATTTGTCATATCTGATCCGGCCTAACATGACCGAGTCGCACGAGTTACACCAGTGGATGCTAGGATCCTAATTTCGTCACCAGACTTCTGTGTGTTCATGTAACGGCAAATTTGAACGTGCCTGCTTCACTCATCCATCCATCCAATGAAAAACTTGCCGAAAGGTGTCCCTCGCGTTTACTCCAGAAATCTTTGGAATGCTCACTTATTGTTATACCGTACGACTGTCTTGTAACGAAACGCATTGTAGCAGAATGGCAATTAAAATGCTCTATTAACCAGACTGTAATCGACCAAAACCGGCCAAAACAGCGTAACGTAAATGTAACGTAACGTTAGTGTTGTAATGGAGAGCATGCGAGATAGTAGCGAGAGACATGCTTTGTTCTGTATATTCTCCCAAGAAGACAGCGTATGATGTTAATCAAAGATAAATTCGCATTTATTCATCTACTGCTAACATTTTGCGGAATATAAAATGTTATTCTAGGTGTTAACATGCAATGCCATATATTGCCATTGCTTCTGTTTACTATCGTGATTGTAACTAGTATCCCTTATTTTCAAAAATGAAACAATTATGGTGAAGATAGTGGAATTCATCATCCAGAGACAGTTACAAATAGAAAAAAAGCAGCCACGTAACCACATATGTTCCTCTCGATTCAACCCGTGGGAAAGCTACTACATACTCGGAGATAGAATTTCAAGCAAGGGTGAACTCATTGTTAATTCTCAGCGGGGGTGGAAGCAGAGTGATGGTCACGTGGGGCACGATTTCCGGAACACTTTCAACTCATGCAAGCGACCTTGGTGTGCTGTATCGTAACTCGAGTACCCTGGTGCACCGCGTTAATCACATGTATCAGTCTGCAAATGCGAACAAATTGGTGTTCAATGGCCTGGTGAAAGTACCAAGTATCTTTTGCGATATCTTTCAGTGTAGCCTGTTTAATAATCTGACACAGCAACAACAGCTAGTATTGATTACAGTGGCCTAGTAGCCTGTATTACTTCAGTAAATCAATCCCACCCGACGGGCATCTGTCGTCCATAATATCAAACTTGCAAAATTATATTCTCTTATTGCTCTATATTCTTATAGTGTGATATAGTTAATTAACATCTGCCGCTACAATTGATGAAATACCTCAAGCTTTCGTCGACAAATGTCGACACCTCAAGCTTTCGTCGTTCTTCTTGATAATTTGCTTGGACAAATACCAGGTAAACCTGTTTTATCGGCTGCGCATCTTCTTGAAATTGATTACCGGCGTGGGTACATGTCTCGGCTCTTGTATTTTTGCATAATATGAAAATTTGGGTTGTCCGTAATAAAAAATTTTTGTAGTAAGAACCATTAATTCATTGCTGTAATAAATTCATGTCTTTATTAGTGTAGACGGTCACCAAAAGAAAGTTTCGTTATGTTTCGTCATAGAGATGGGCGACGTGAACCAGTTAAGTTATCTGTTGACCCCACAACCTATTGACTACATGGCTTCGCACATTTCATCATTCTCTCATCGATATGTCTATATGGTAAAAGAGTGCCTGGAACCTATCATCAAGTCTTCGCCATATGCTCGCTATGGTTCGAGTTAGTTACGGGCTCTGTGAAGGTGAGTCTAAATATGCAAAATATTATTACCAAGAGTGAACATGTGAACCACAAATAAATGCCCTGCTAATTCTGGCTTCTTATGTACAGCAGATGTGTTACAATACAAATCTGTTATCTCAACCCTTTACTCTTTCATCCTATTGAAATTAATGCATTACTGAGGATGGGTACTAAGTTTGAGCTGCGTTTCTACTGTCGAGCCTCCAAACACTTGGGTAAGATGTGAGCAATGTATTGGTTGGGAAACGAGCGTTTTGGAAGTGCACTCGTTGATCTGTACAATGACTGAATTAGGTATGAATCATTATTTTCAATACTGTAGTTTTCTTCCTTATCATAATTCTGTTTCCCTCGTTATTGGAGTTATCACTTCCCATAAAAACAAACCAATGAGGCACCCATGCTCAGAGTAAATAGAGACCAATTCGCAATCAATTATCACACTGGTCAGATGTTGCTTCTACGTTTTCTTGTCAATGTAGTACACTGGAACTACAGAGAATGTGTCGATAGCACATCCTTGGCTATTGCCTCGCAGTGTGTGATGGCAAGCGTGGTTCAGTTTCCAATGAGCAAAACTGCCGATAGATCTCTCTAAAAAAAAGTGTCCAATCACACTTATTGTAATTTTAATAATCGTGCGCCGTTATCAGTATTCAATCGATGTTTTTTCGTTAATACTTGTTCAGACACATCCGGGAATATCTCGGCTGCAAGTGGTCACCTATTGTAGGTTGAAAGTGCAGTGAAGCCTTGGAGGTCCGAAAGAGCTCGATATCGTGTTGTTGTTAGCATACACAAAAGGATGGAATTGTACAATCGAGAAAGGTTGGTGTCACAATATTTCCCTGTCATAACTCGTACTGCATTGCTAGCTTTGGTGGGCTGTGATATGGTAATAGATCACCATTGTTGTAAAATATTCCTTGATGTGTACTAAACTTTGCTTCAGCGAGTAACAACAGATGAAATATTGAGCAACATGCAGCCTAGTCATTAATCCTCGTTCAGTATTACAAATATATGTACGCCACCGACTTGTGTATCAGATCTAGCGATATGTCCGCCAGATCTAGTGGTAGAATGTTATTCACCAATGACAGCACAGCAACAAAGAAACATCTCGCAATTTAGCTTTACAACGTATCAGCACTTCGAAGACTATTGCATGTATGAGATTATACATATTACAATTTCGAATTTCTATCGCATACAGCCTCTGCCACAGTTACCTTTGTGGTAGAACTAGACTAGAAATTGCCTCAAATATATCAAGCATTTAGCATCGCGATGTAATGAGTACGCATTCTTTTATCAAATGTAGATACATTGGGGTATTGCTGTTTGTAGGGAAATGAAGACAATGGAAAATTGCAGCAGCCCTTATCAAATAAAGGGTTGCCGAACAGAAACAGAGTCTCTTATTGAGTCAGCGAGAATGATATGTGACCTACATACGAGTGAGAACACAAACCGTTAGTATAAGTATTAACTATCAGTATTGATGATGGATGTATTGTCTGACATTAAAGCAAGTTTCATAGAATGAATATGACTTAAAGTGGGTAAATTAAAGGAACAATGCTTCTATAATATATTTGATGTATTTGCGTTTAGTTTTCTGGAACGCATTGGATTGCCTACGAAATATTGCTGTGCCCCTCGAGAAAGTCACATGTGGAAGCTTGCTTGGTCCATGCAAGTACGATAATGCTATTATATAAACGACACATTTGGTCCAACTCATGATTTTGTTCGCCGTATTAGATTCAAGTTGTGCTGCAGATCTAGCACAGTTTATGCATGCCTACGTATTATTTATGCACTATTATTTTTTACGCATAATTGTGCTAGGAATTTTCTGGAGGACATTTCATGCCGGCTGAATGTCACAAAAGCGTCTTGTGGATGTAACGCACATAACATTGTGTATTTGCTTGCTACCGGATATTACTTGCCTTCAACATTGCAGAAAGGCATTTGCTTGGAAGCCAGTATGAACCGCGTTTTTTAACTATTGTTTGTCTTGTTTATACCCAATTTTCTCACTGATTCAAATTGCTGCACAGGTCTCAGATATTTAAAAAAGCATTTGCACTGTTCCAGATTTGCAGAGCTTTAAACCGTTTTGCAACCAAAACAAGGGAGCTAGAGCGCCCCCAGTTACGGGACAAAGCACCCCGACGATTGTAATTTGTTGGAAAACCCGGCATATTCTTGCTATGGCTTTGTGTGTAACCATTGTTTTGAGAAGATTCAGCTAATGAACTGGTTTACTTGTCTCGACTTTACGTCGAATCCGCTGTTCTATTGCTTCATTAAATATGAAGGATTTATGACAACGAAATGATTGTGTAAGTTCAATAGGCTTATCGAATTAGCCGCCTAGTGCAGTATGATGGCTAATGGAAGATCAATAAAACCGATTGGTTCCTAACGCTTTGTTTTTGAGGATTCGATGCTTAACACATCAACCCAATATATGGAAAGTGTTACAATCATGAAAAGAATCAGCGTTACAAATCTCTAAGCACCTCTCCTTCTATGTTGCATTGAGCTGCCTTGGCCGTTTTAGCTAAGTGTTGAATGCACAGAGAAGTGAATTGCATATAGCTGTTGGTTTATTAGTAAGAGGACATCCAGTGGGTACAACGAATTACTTTTAACGCTCTTATCACAAACGAGTTCTTCTTCGAGTCTTCTTTCTTAAATTGAATACACCGAAAAACTACGATCTTAAAAGCGTTTGATATTAATATCCTCTTACCATTTGCAGCAGGCAGAGTCGCGAGGGTGACCCGGTTATTGTTATTATCGTAATATTAATGATGCCACATTGATTCTGATGTTGCCATAAATTGATACAGTGTGATAGGGAATCTGTACCAAATCCAGGTATGAATCTATTCCAGACTAGTACATGCTGACTCGCGCCATCCTGCAGTACTAACAACTTGGTCAGCTGAATACATCTATAAAATGAATACCATTGGCAAGGATTTCGTTGATGAGATGCGAACACTATTTTTAGGCTTGTCTAGGTCATAAGATTTTCTCCATCATAACTTGCACAGCTGGTTAACTTCAAGTTTTAGTATTGGCTATATATTTGCATATTCCATGGATTAGTCAGGCATATGCATGACTTCTTAGATACGGAAAGATATCGGAATTATTTTATCAATGATGAACTGAAGCGCAAGTGCGGGTCAGATATTGATATCGGGAGCATGTGTCCATTGAATCAAAACCCAACAATAATTGTGATTTACATCAACAGTATTATGCCAGGGTATATTGAACCTAGCTGTGTAATCTGGTAGGACACTTGCATATTTATACTGATCTTTCAAAATAGATGATGTCTTCAAAAGTCTTCACGCACCTTCCCATAACTAAGCATCATCACGTTTTGTGCCGTTATGACTAAGTCTGTTCTGTTATATACTTTGCCGTCATAAGGGTTTTCCTCAGCAAACGGACATGTAATGCAGCGCAGGAATCATAACGGAGATAATCTAGCTGTTTGATCTGATGCCAGCAATCAGAGCTGTCTTTCATGCTCATAAGATTCCCTCCATCAATCTACCACTTCAAAAGTTGGAAGATTTTGCCTTAGATAATTGATGAACATTACAAAGAAGCAATCAGACTCCGTCATTCTTAACATGACACAAAGCATTGACATTGCCTTTATACCGCATAAGCGACACACAATTCAAAGACTGTGAGTACGACTGACCATTAATGATTGTCGTTGTCAATACAAAAGTCGTTACAGTAAACCACACGACCTGATGAGGCTCATAAGAGGCCGAATTATTAGGCTATTCATATAAGTATGCTGCCTTATGTTAGATTGTTAGATCCTATGCATGGCATGGGTTCAGGACGATATCAGAACGGTGCCATCCATTAATACCGTTAGTGACTCTCAAGGAGTGATATATATATATATATATATATATATATATATATATATATATATATATATATATATATATATATATATATATATATATATATATATATATATATATATATATATATATATATCTATATATATGTCTGTATATATATATATATATCTATATAGATATATATAGATCTCTATCTATATATCTATCTCTCTATATCTCTCTCTCTCTCTATCTATATCTATATCTATCTATATATATATATATATATCTATCTCTATATATATATATATATATATATATATATATACGCAGCAGAGGGCAGATTGTCGACCTCAGTCCAATCAAGAAAAATCTCATCATCAATGCGCATATACGAAGTCAAATCAAAACAATCTTCGATGGTATGTCAAAGCTCTGCTTCTAGAATACGAACTACAGGTAAAGATTTGTTGTCTGAAGGCACAGAAAAAGGACTCAGGAAACGTGTTGACAATAAGTTGACAGAAAGGTATTTTCCGCTGTTAAACAACCTATTTAACATTTTCCGGTATCTTTTCTCTGTAATGCTTTTTCTCTGTCGTGAGGTAAATTTTGTAGGATGGAACACTAATCTATTTCATGTTGTTATTTGACATTTATTCCCTGAACAAATCAAAGCCTTACTGAACCAGTCGTAGTAAGCAGAGGTGTTCTGACGTCATAAAACATTGTAATCATGTCATTCTGTGAAATGTAGCTCTAACGGTCTCATCAGAGCCATAAACATTTATCAAAACATATTTGTGTGGTGTTACTTATAGAAGGGGATTATTGCAGGATATAATATGACGTCACATTGCCGTTAGCTGATCCCTTAAGCATCCTATCAGGAGGAAGTGGTCACGTCTGATAACAATCGCTTGACATGGAGTAGAGTATAACTGCGGAATTCATGTTGTTGAATGGTAATTAAATCGATGGTAAGTGATTGTTAGCATCTGTAGTTATCTCTATAGCGTGTTATAGTATCACATAACGTTTCACATCTCAGCACGTAACGACACGTCTGTCCCCGGACTGTCGCACGCTTTATGGTCGTGGGTGACGTTACCTAGACTACGTCACCAGTCTTCAGTGTGTTTAAGTAATGGCAGTGATTGTGTCAGTGAACAACACAATCATATTATGAAGATATTTAACAAGAATGTATGTATGTATGTATGTATGTATGTATGTATGTATGTATGTATACATACATAGATGTATGTATGCATACATACATATATATATATATACATGCATAGATAAATACATGCATACATACATACATACATACATACATACATACATACATACATACATACATACATACATACATACATACATACATACATACATACATACATACATACATACATACATACATACAAACATACATACACGCATGCATACGTACATACACACATACATTCATACATACATACACACATACATACTTACGTACATGCATACATACATAGATGTTTGTATGCATACATACATACATATATACACATATACATGCATACATAAATACATGAATACATACATACATACATACATACATACATACATACATACATACATACATACATACATACATACATACATACATACATATACATACATACATACATACATACATATACATACATACATACATACATACATACATACTTACGTACATGCATACATACATAGATGTATGTATGCATACATACATACATATATACATACATGCATGCATGAATGCATACGTACATACACACATACATTCATACATGCATACATACATACATACATACATACATACATACATACATACATACATACATACATACATACATACATACATACATACATACATACATACATACATACATACATACATACATACATATACATACATACATACATACATACATACATACATACATACATACATACATACATACATACATACATACATACATACATACATACATACATACATACATACATACATACATACATACCACCTACATAAATGCATACATACATACGTGCATGCATACATACATACATACATACATACATACATACATACATACATACATACATACATACATACATGCATGCATGACATACAGTACATACACACATACATACATACATACATACATACATACATACATACATACATACATACATACATACATACATACATACATACATTAACACATACATACATACATACACAGATACATACATACATACATACATACATACATACATACATACAGACAGACATACAGACATACATACATACAGACATAGACAGATACATACAGACAGACAGACATACATACATACATACATACATACATACATACATACATACATACATACATACAGACATACAGACATACATACATACATACATACATACATACATACACAGACATACATACATACATATACATACATACATACATACAGACATACATCATACATACATTTACATCACATTTACATACAGACATACATACATACATACATACATACAGACATCTACATACATACATCATACATACATACATACATACATACATGTTTACATCATACATACATACATACATACAGTACATACATACATACATACATCATACATACATACATACAACATACATACATACATAGATACATACATCCGATACATTTCATTTTGTAAGCTATCTATCCGGCACAATGAGGCAATATGACAATTTGGTCGCTGCATATAAGTTAACGGGAAACATAAGCAAACGACCAGTGATGTTCATTAGGCCATTTATACTGTATGATGTAATTAATATTACACATTGCTGTTAGTAAGTATACTCCACTATATATATGTTGAGAAGACAATTCTGCTGATTGTGGTATTTTTCCTCTATGGCTCCCTACTTGTTGGGATCTGTGCTGCTCTGTGCTTGCAAAAGACAAATTTAAATGAACCTTCATCATACATGGTATCCATATGATGCAAATCACAGCTGTGGCATGGTTTCCATAAAACACCAATGCTTGGGGTTGACCATTATTACCCCATCTTCAAAATGTGTATCACCTAATTATATAAGCAACAAAACTTCGCATCTTAACGCTTGTGCTTCTCGATCTTCATTGTTGCCGTCTAAGGTGGTATTACACCATCAACACCATCGGGGTGAGGTCCCCTTGCCTACTAATTATATGACAACAAAATGTGATCATTATGATAAGGTCATAATGGTCTAACCCCAGCGCATCTGCGTCATGATGATACGCGTACCGAGCTGGATTGATTCTAACGCTATGATTTCACACCGGTATGATTATTGGTGCCTGATGACAGTGATGTCTGGAACTGCTCCACTCCGAATTATTTGTGTTGGTCCGCCTTGTGTGTGGTTATTTGATAATCATGTTATTGCAAAGAGCGAGGTACTCCGTGTTGCACATCTGTGGTATTGGTATGAATTATTATATGAGGTTTTGATATGAATGTGGCTTGATATGTTAAAACTTCTCAGTTTAGCATTGTTTTCGTCTTCCTCAGAGATCGTGGGTGATAATAGAATGATATGTTGTGTTATATATAATGGGACGAACACCTGGTTAATGTCCAACTGTCCAAGGACTCCGGTCTGTATGCGCGTCGGACATTCAGTCCAGCCCCATAAGTGTGAGCTATAGGGCCTTAATTCGCCAGTTGTCCTAAACTCGCAACTGCCTCTGAGTAGGTATCCCAACTGCCCACATGATTCAACAATACTCTATGCGTGAGCAGTGAAATTTAGTGATTTTTAGTTTATTGTTGTGTTCTAAGTTGACAACCAATTAAAATAATATAAACACTTTCAAAAAGCTCACTCTCTCTTTTTCCCCATCATACAAATAACTTGGAAATATGATTTTAGTTACTTTAAAACGAATTACATATAGCAGACGATGTTTTTGCTTAATGACGCCTTTTGTTTCAACTAATTATGGAGGCTAATTATCACTGGGGTCCTTCAACATGCTCGCGCAAATTAACGGTGGCTAGCATAAAGTTGCAAATGGTCTTATATTAAACCGTGGATTTCAAGCCATTGTTTCATATTTTTACCTACAACAAAATATAAACCCATCTAGCTGAATTTTCAACTTTAAAATTTCAACTGGCTGCCCTGTCAAAACGGTACCACAGATTTTCAAGGTTTTTACACCAGAATAAAGATATTTTTATGAAGAAAGATTTCCCCCGCCTCCTTAATCCGGACCACAAACGGCGAGAATGCGCAACCATGAAAACGAAGGATAGCTTTACTAAGATGGCGGCCTCGACAAACTCGATTCCCGCCTCCGTCGTAACTTTTGAAACTATGGTTTGTGAGGACAAATTAAAGAAGATTTTCACATAAATCGGTAAGAAAACGATTGTAGAATGATTAATATTGTAGTACATGTAAATTATATTGGGTTATACTGCATAAATTTTGAGCGGTGAAGCAGTTAAGTGTGACCGGTTTCGCATTCGTCGTGGAACACGTGTTATTCATTTTGGAGATTTTCGGTGTTAAATATCTGCTATCATCGGAGTTATGAATCTGAACTAAGCCTTCATATTAATTTACAATGAAGTTAACAGTATATGTTTTATAATAATGGCCATTTATTTGTAGCAGATTAATCAAAGAAAGATATATGCACAAAATATTAAATCTATGATACATTTGACAAATAAGAAATATTCTGGCAAATATTTTTATTGATTTTGGTGGTCCAGATTAGATTCTTCTGTTGAATACCATTGCATTGTTCCTGAAATATGTAAAGTCCCTCCTAAATATATTTATTGTCTAAATGAATACATGCATGAAAACATATATTCTTGCCCTGACATCTATGATATATTTTTCAGGTGATGATACACAGGTAAAGTTGGAAGGCAGATTTTCGACTTCAGGACGGGGACGACCACGTCTCTCCCGTAGTTGCAATGTACCAATAGGCTGTTTCTTCAGGTCTATGCAACCAAGAACCGGAATGCCTCATGGGAAACAGTTGGCAAAAGGCTGTCACAGCTCTTTGGTGATTATCCACAGCACAGATGTAGGGTTCTGGTTGAGAGCATCATAACAGAATGTTTGAAATCTGAAACAAGGGAGGAATTTTATGATATTGTGGTTGACTTAGACAGTGTTGGTTCATGCTGTGACAGCCATGGATTAAGTCGTCAGAAGCTGCTTGACTTCACAACCAATGTGACATTTCCAATAGACTGCTGCTAGAACTAGATGCATTCATTTCCTCAGAGAAGTTATCATTTGAACATTTGTTTTGTACAGAAATTAAATCCTGTACAACATTTCAAGGATACGCGTCACACAGAACTTGCAAAAATTCTTATTGAAAGAGGGAAAGTGGGGAATTCAGTTGCGAAAAACCCTGAATCTATGCACAATTTTGGGGAGCGCAAGATACCTTTGTTGTCTTCGATCACAAGTGCATGTCATGTATGTGAATCATCAGACATTGCAACAAGTTCCAGTAGTACCCCAATGGGTAAACATAAAAGTGCTGTAACTGCTCACGACTCGGCTGTCAACGTATGAGGAACTTCGTTCTGAAAAGCAGGTAGAGATAAGTAGGTTAGATGGAAATATACAAAGCACAGTTTATTATCTTTAAGTTTGCTAAGTACTGGCATAGTTATGTAGGGGTAACATGATTTAATAGAATATCTTATCTCTTACCCTTGATTAAATGCATAAAAAAATCCACAAAAGTTGCTTGAATTACAAAACATTGACTTCTTATGGTCATATAATTCCATGTGTCTTGAGTGTAATAAATAATGTATAGAACAGCCGTATAAAGTACTCAATAAAAAGTTTTATGTTATATTGTTTACTTATTACACTATCATTTCACCCCTCTAGTTAAGAACTCTGGCTCGTGTATCTACCTTGACGTGGTGCCAGGGCTCAGCTCGTTAAAAAATGGTACTCATTACAGCGCAATTATTATAATATTTTGCTTATAAATGTCTCAGTCACATAGACCAGAGACTTCACTGAATTTCCCTTTCATCAAGAGATAATCTATGTAAGAAAGTTTCATCCTTACATCTTGCAACTTTCTTCAAATTGATGCTTGGCAGTGTAGGAAGTCCAGTATTAACGTGCCCGATAAGTGTTTTCTCAGTGAAAAATGGACGTCCAGATAAAAATAGAAATCCTTGTTTTGAAAAGCCCTTGATGCTGTTTTGAATGTACAGTTAGACACAAAGAATAAGTCCTGAAAAATTCATGTTGATACCTTTTGTGTTTGCAAAATGGTTGGCAC
The DNA here is from genome assembly GCA_034190875.2 of Urechis unicinctus. NCBI lineage: Eukaryota > Metazoa > Annelida > Polychaeta > Xenopneusta > Urechidae > Urechis > Urechis unicinctus. Next base: position 62,306,378 of record CM067349.1, on the reverse strand, counting down.
GGCAAATTCTATCACTTTTGTATTTGTAAAATCATACCCCAATTGCTTGTCAATTTCATATACTTCCTTCTGTACTATTTGTAAGTGTACTATTTTGATTGTAAGTTTGTATTCTAATAAATACATCCTGAAAATTGCAAGCAATTATCTTGTATCAGTAATTTGTTATTATTTTCTGAAGTTAGGTGATTTTCAGCATTTTTTTATATTTTTTATCACAGGTCAGTTTTGTCTCTGGGAGCATATTTAGCATATATTTTAAGTCATTTCCCATTAATTGAAGATCCTAAAAAAATAGAGGTAGAAACAACCTCTCTCTGATATAGGGAATGTGAAAAAAATGTCATTCAGGAGTAAATTGTTCAAATGACCACCCTCTCAAACATGCCCGAGGCCATTTGATATTTTCAGCGTTCATGGTGAGAAATGCATTTTTGGCAATTTCAAGGAGCTTTTTTGAAAAAAGTATGAATCCCTGGGCCCTGATAATCTAGATTCTCTTTGTCCAGGGCCCATATTCCAGGAAATCACAATCAAAATGGAGATTGGGGGCTCTACCTGCATTTTTGAGGGGTGACAAAAGTGTTTTTTGTCCATTTTGGGTTTTTCCCATTACGGCCTTTTTGCTCAATTTCGAAAAAAAAAGGCACAATTTGTTTATTTTTTATCCGAATTGACAAAAAGAGGTACCATTACCTTTGGAATTCTATTTCCTATGTGATGAAACACATTAAAACACCATTTATCTACTTTGTAAAAATCACTTGGGATACCTACTCTGAGGCTCAATCTCTGCTTAATATTTCTTTGTCAGTTAGTGGAAACACTATATATCCCGTTGCACCTGAACTTACTTCAGACATGGGTTGTTTTAATTGCCATCCAAAACTGCCTGTTCCAGTGGATGGGCCAGGCAGTGAACGGCATTCAACACGCTGACTTCAAACTTGAGGAGAGCAGTCGCACCTTGTTTGCAACCCATATTAACTGCTGCACCATCAGCAGCAAATCCCACAAGCTCGTCTTTCCACTCTCTGTAAACGCACAGTGTACAGATGACAGAACCCCTTCTGCATTGGCATTCTTGACATCTTCCACAGCAGCAAACAGATTCTTTGGACCATTGGGCGTATATAGCCTGGCATATATAATCTCAAGTTCCATCCTAGCAGAATCGGTTGCACCATCTATCATCACTGACATGTAGCGAACATCTTTGATCTGCTAACTTCAGGCTTTCTCAGGTACTCGTAAATATCCTTTAAGAATCTTGCACATGCCTTGCTGCTTGAGTAGTTGTCACCTAAGTCACCACCAATGCGAAAATTTAGCTTGATTAGACCTAGTCTAGTCATCTGATCGCGTTGCCTGTGTTCTATCTGTCCGTCTTGTTCCTCAAGCAGACCTGTTGACGCCTCTACTGCTGTGAGGTGTTTACGTGCGTGAGCAGTCTGGGCTGCCCTCAGATGACCCTGAATTTGGCCGTGACGAACGATGATGCCCTCCTGTCAGAATTAGGATCATCCCTACACAGCTGACACCACATTAGGTCATCCCTACACAACTGACACAACATTAGGTCATCCCTTCACAGCTGACACCACATTAGGTCATCCCTACACAGCTGACATCACATTAGGTCATCCCTACACAGCTGACACCACATTAGGTCATCCCTACACAGCTAACATCACATTAGGTCATCCCTACATGGCTGACACCACTTTAGGTCATCCCTACACGGCTGACACCACATTAAGTCATCCCCTGCTTTGTAGGACAACCACGTCTAACTTTCTTGACGGTGACTTAGGTTCCCTTTTCTTTTTGCACCCTGGCATGTCATCAGTCACCGGAGGTCGGGGGATATTGATCTCAAAATGTATCAATCCTGATTGCAGTCATGCGTCCTAACAGTCATGCGTAGCAGAAACTGTTCCCTTTTGATATCGACTCAGCGCGCTTACCCATCTGCATACGATTTGGAAAAATCTTTGGGGAACTTATCTGATAGAGAAGTGTTAGATGAATAACATGATCTGATGAATGATATCAATAACATTCCACTGGTAGTTTTGATTATATTCATCATTTCATACGTGATTACATTTACTATGTACCGTATCCGTTTAGTCCCTTACACAATTTGTATTATGAGCTACATCTCTCGAAACAGACTGACACTTATTATTCTATATTTTGTATTCTTACATGCGCAGCAAGTCAGGCAATCATAATATCTGCTACATTGTTGAACCAACAGGCATTTGTACCCGCTGGTCACCCTTGTGGAGAAGCATACAACAGTCGTGTATAAATAATAACCGGTAATTTCCGAATATCATACGCATTTTCACCCTAAACATCACACTAAACATTCTGTACAATGTAAAAACAATATCCTACATTCAACTTTCAGTGCGCTTGACCCCTGGGTTTAGACCATTCTATGGTGCCCGCGTTATGGGACAACGCTATATTGGAGACGCATAAGTCGAGTTCCATTTATGATATGTGACTCAATTTCAGTGCATTTGCCTGCGGGTACATTTCAGTTTATAAGCAGTTGTTCAACTGTCTTGAAGATATTACAACAGTAAACAGTTGTTATCTGTCTATTTAGTTTGCTCATTCGCACTACCGATCTTTCCCCCTTGTGGGTTCAGGGGGTAGAATAGGTCCACTGTATCCTCCTGCATGTCGTAATAGGCGACTAATAAGGGGCAACCTGTTGGCCGTGGGTTGCGACTCGTTTCGGTCATTCAGTGGACAAAGGGATCCAGGTGGTTTAGTGGAGGGGTCCTTGCGAGGGCCATGTCTGCAACACACTACTCTTTTGCCTAGACGAGAGGCTGGAATGGCCTGGTTGGTGTGCCGTTAAACCCTATTCGGGAGTTCGCGTAGTCGCGCGCGCCGCCCTGGTGAGCTTTATGGAACTAACGTCTGTTGACTTCCGGTTTCTGCTTCGTCTTCACCTGGCTGTGTTGTTATGGAAATCGTTGGATTACACACGTTAGAAAAGGTGAACTAATAACACTAACTGGACGGATTCTGTGGATTTATGTGCGCGTGGTTGTTTATTATTGTTCATTGAATATCAGGACGGATTAATTTCGTGGCGATTTACCATATTTTGTGGTGAAAAGCTTGGGAAAGAATAGCCGCGAACGACGGTAATATAAATATATACCGTCGTGAGTGAAGATGTGTGGGTCGTGTGGAAAGTGTTTTTATATGACGACTCCGGGGCTACTACCAAGTTGTGTACTTACGTAAATATTTATGTCGACAAATGAGATGAATATCCGCTTAAACGAATTATTTTGGTTATCCACTGTCTCGTTATTATTTAGCAATAGTCGAATAAACTTTTAGAATCACAACTTTCATTCGCGGCAGCCCCAGTTTTGGAGATATGACGTCAGATTACGAAGTTCCAGTTTCACTCGACATGTGGCTGCAGGTCCCGGTGGAGGGGGCGCTTAAGTGTATAGAGGTAGTATACATGTGTCGGGGTAGGTTTTTCGGCCTCCCGACGAATTTTGTTGACCTCATACTTGTAGGATGGGGTATGCTCTTGCCATTTTTACCTTGTATGACGGGTACAGGTTTTTGAGATCCCGGGGCACACCCCTACGCATGTCAAGGCCAAGTGCCCCCTCCAGACTGCGGGAATCAATAAGTGTTATCTTTTTTTAAATGTCATTGTGATATCGTTAAATACATATCGCCCTTCAAAGTAGATATTTCCAAAAGATAATCATTGATAAAATGACACATATACTTAAATAATAAAATTCAGAAAGAAAAAAATCGCTTGCGAAGAACCTTGTCTGCGCATGCGCGCAGAAACCGATCTTGTCGTTCAAAATAAACATGAACTTTTCAGAATTTGTGTGGCCGGATTAAATCGCCCTTGACGAAATCTCACCCGTAAACTAAATCAACTTGTTAATAAACATTCGTTTATGTGAAAAATTATTCTTCATATGTACATTTGTGTAATTATCGTGTATAATTGGAACTCATGTATCGTTCACGCGCATTCGGTTACGATCTTTGCACGACGTTAATAAACGTCGTGCACGGCTAGGGAAAGAAATGCCTGCCAGACCCAAACCTGTGCCTGTGGTGGTATCTCTACCCGCTCTCGAGGTATATTTTTCCTTTCAATCTTGGCATTGTGTTGGACATTGTGAAACATAGTAGACAAAATAAGTTGTCTCTTACGCCACTGGCCAATAACATTAAGTAAGCAATATTGTGGAAAATGCATAACTAAGTGTATATAGAATGTATAAATTATATACAGCCAGATACATAAATGAATACCGTGTATTGTTTAGTAATGCATCGTATTGTTATATTTATTGTATTGACTATAGTTGCTTGCAGTTTATATATTTATTTCTTTTATATATTTCAGAGTGCCAAAGATGTACATCAGCTCAATGCCAAACAGCTCAACATTGCACTGAAGCAGCATGATCAGTGTCCTAATGGGAAAAGACTCAGTTCTCTGCAGTGCATTGGGCTTAAGCACCTGTCCAGGCACATTCCAGACTATTCTTACATCTGTGAGGAGCACCACTCAAGGGTGGACCAAAGATATCAGGAAATCTCCATGTATTTCACTCTCAGATGTTACAGACTACTTTCTTCGTGCTCATGACACAATCACTCACACTCACCGGTGATAAAGAGGAGTTCAACAGCAAGAATAACAAGTGTAAGGGACTCATTCCAGATGCAAGTATCATTCAGGATAATCAGGAAGCTAGTGTTATGTGTGAATGCAACTGTGGATGTGGTGCGTTGTACCACTGGAGGTGCTCAAATTTCAAAAGCATTGAATTGGAGGAGTTGCCAGAGTGGTATTGCCCAAAGTGTGTGAGGGCATGTGACATATGCTACTGAACAATTGTTCTTGTGTGACAAGTATATTGAAATGTGTATTGAAGTGATGAGATTGTTATCAAAATGTATTTTGGTGTGATGTGTAGTGTATAATATTATTATGTGATTTGTTGTGGCACTGGTAGTTTGAATGAAGTGGTATGACACAGGTTAATGCACTAAACATGTATAAATAGTGTGCTGTAAGATTGCTAAATTATATTGGCTTGCATTACCTATCACATTTTTTTCAGCTTATCTGATGCTGGTTACAAATCACTTTAAATGACACTTTAAAGTTATTATATTGTATAAATGAAAGATTTTATGGTATAAATGTAATGCAAACTACAACTGGGCCTGTCGAAAAAAATTATTTGCAAAATAGAGCAAGACATGCATGAAATAATGATAACGGCAACATGAATATAGATATTTTTAAAGAATAATTGAAAAGGACGGAATGCTATACCCTGTACACCCAAAACAAATCATGTTATGCCAATTGACAGCTTATATGGATATATACACATCTTAGGAAATCAAGAAAGGTCGTTTGAAACTCACAAGGAATGCACATGCTTTAAAAATGTTTTTCGTAATTGCTAAGCATTGCAACTTTCACTTCAGTTTCTAAAATCCTAAATTCCTTAATTGCCCGCACAGCACGCTCAACGTGGATACGAGCCACAGAGATGTTTCCCGAATGCTCTGTTCTGCAGTAAATTGCCTTAACTGCAGTAAATTGCCTTTTCTGCAGTAAATTGGCCAGTTAATTTGTTTTTAAATGGGGGTATTAGCAGTTTGACTCTTGGAGGCCAATCTTCTGCAATGGTAAAACCTCTGTCCACCAGTATTTGGTCACCAGCATCATGTGTCTGCATCAAAACATCTGATTCTAACGTGATTTTTATGTCCGACGCCCTCCCCCCCAAATGTCAGACACATAAATAATAACAGCGGTAGGACTCATCCCCACAAGAAATTTCACAGTGCTGTTGTGTTTATAACTTGAATGCTGTAGCTTGTAGTTTTCCATAAATTTCTCTGCAATGCTCATCTACAGCGAGCCAATTGACAGCTATCATCCAAGTCCTTCTCTAGTGTGGGTTGCTGGGAAAGGAATAAAACTTGCATTCCGCAGATAAACTATTGTGGGCGCAACCCACCGCACAACAGTGGTTACCAGCTGACTTGAATCTCAAAGACATAACGATATAGGAATATACACTTGATTCACCTTGCACGTTACGCGCAAATATGAATTTTGATTCGCTTCCATGTTGACGAGGTATTTAAATCTTGGCACACACAACGTAACGCACAACTTCTACTCATGTTCGTTCGTTTAACTTTTCATCTATAGTCGCATTGCGCATCGAGCATATCTGTCAAAAAGCAGACAGCCTGACAGCTGGGTTGTGAGATAGAGCGCGTCAAACCGGAAGTCAACAGAAGTTAGTTCCAAAAAGCTCACCAGGGCGGCGCGCGCGACTACGCGAACAACCGAATACTTACCTTACCTTACCTTGCCTGGTCCAGTCAATCAGCTGGTGGCGACTTGCCCAAGGGTAATCGTTTCCAGTTTTAATCATATATCCAAGAAGGTGGCTGGTAGTTTGGCTGCGGTAAGAGCTATTTAACGCTCACTTTGTTTAGATGTTTTTTTCCGGGCGGAAATTTCAACTTGCCGGTTGGGAAAGTCGCTGTGGAAATTTTCACGTAAAACTACTTGCCCTTGGCAAGCGGTTAACCTCGAATGTCCTCCCCTATAATAGGGCCCGGAAAATTATGATAAATCTGGCTCGTAACTGTAAGCCTACATTTATATCTGAATGTTCACTATATCATGGCAGAAATGGACAAGATGGGGTTTGCATTGAGAAGGGTTCTGTTATTGCAACAAATGTGCGACGTCATGAGTCACAGATGATATATGATCTGGGAACTCAAACAGTTGTGATCTTTGGTCTGCTTGTACAGGGCCAGGTCAAGGGTCGGCAACTGAATGTATGATGTCCAATGATGTTGTAGCTGTGGTAAAGTTTCAAACAAATTTTGGTGGCTTGAACTATAAACATCCATTTGTGAGTCACTCCAAAGCAGAGGCCCTGGGCTCCTTACCGCTTGACTACCCTGAAGGGCTATGAAGGGTGGAATAAATCAAGGGTTTTGGATGGCTCCACTTATGTTAAGTGGGAGCGAGAGTGTGGTGTCATGCGACAAATTAATGTAGTGAGTTGTCGCATGTCACTACAAAGCCATAGGAAGTATGTCCAAACAGGCTTGAACTGAGTTTATAATTTCTTTACAAGTCATTGTTATATTGTAGATTGATCTGTGATTTCCCCAATTTATCAATGCAACATAATCTCTTGTAGCCATCTGTGATGCTCAAGAAACACAAGGATTTACTGAGAGAGAAACGTGTGGAGTTAGTAGAGAATATCACACTGGATCATGATGTGTGGGACATCCTTATCAGTAACCGCATCATCAACGATTCCTACAGGGATAAGATTGTGGTATGTTAATTTGTATATGTTTGCATTGCAAAATCTAATATTTATGAAGATGATGGGAATGGATAAAGATTATCATCAGTTTGATTAAGTTCAAGTACATTCCTCTCTCCACTAAGTCTATAAGAATTATGATCTCTCTAAGAAGTTCCGCTAAGACACCACCAACAGATTTAGTTATGGTTTGCAATCACCAAAGCAAGTTAAAAACACTGCTTCTCTGCTTTCAGGTGTTTAATTCAACTAAGGTGTATATAACATTCCAGCTGAACACCGTTTGTAAAGAACAAGTTGTCGCCTCTAAGATCATCTTACTCAGAGGGATAATGACACATACAACCTATTTTGTGATGTTCTCAACGCGACAGACCAAAAACACGTCACTGATTACCTACAAGTCCCCGATGATGAAACAGGTGAGTTTTGGATTTTTGTAACTCAATCTAGTTTTCAAAACTGAAAGCACTATAGGATTTCTTTGAAGATCATTGATGTGTATCTTGCACCAGTGTGTTGGAAATCATATCTAGCATGATTGAAGCTGCAGTACATGCCATGCATCTATATGGGTTATCAATATGTATATTTTGGTACTAATGCCCTTCACTACTCATTTTTGTGCATGGGTCATTGCATGTTGCCACTTTACAATTGCCACTGAATCCCCCGAGCTGCCTCTACATAAACAGCGACTCCATTCTGATTATAAAGCAGATATACCTTGCAACGCACAGGACAACTTTAGTGAAGACACACTTGTGTGGACAGTCCACATAAAGTCTTCGTGGAGAAATGTCTACCCCACTTCTACCAAGATCACAATCAACGAGTGAGTTTTCTGGGTCAAGAGACAGTACATTTCTTAATTGTTATGAAAGTGTTCTTTGTGATGATTATATTGCAATAAATCTTGTATGTATATTTATATATATTTTACATAAATATATACAAATTTCTCTAATTCAGTTAAGAATTCTGACCATATTTCTGTCTGTATTTAAGGCTTACCGGATGAACCGACGTTCTCGAGGTCACGCCCTTATCACTTATGTGAAGACAGTGGACAGGTACAGCCCTCGTACATACTGACATTGACCGGGACAAAGTAGAACATCTACTGAGACAGCTACACTTTGATAATGTGCTGACCATCAATGATGAGGCTGGGTTAACTTGCAAGGTAGAGTGTCTCTCTAATGGTTGTTTGTGTATACCGGCTGTGTGTGTATGTGGTTGGTTGTGTATAACGTATGTCTTATAGACTGGATACTGCTGCTGCTACTATGTTTGGATATTGGTTATTGTATGGTATGCATGCATTTGTTTAAGAACTTGAACATACTCTACTCTTTGTAAATAGATTTCACATGTTTTATGTTGCAGGAAATCTCGGAGAAAGTTTTTTGGTTCACGAGCAAGGTTCCGGCACTTCCCTGTCGGGAAAACAAAAGATGATGATTCTACAAGCTCGTAGAGGAAGTAGGTTTTACCTATGCATAGATTTCAAGCCCTGCTTTACTTTTATCAATATGAGTTTGCTGGTGAAGTGATTACATAGACATTTTGGCAAATCAATAATGTTGAATTCTAACATTGGTTAATGCAGCACAAATGTCAAGGCAGTTAAATTTTCTTTTGATATTTGACCAAAACAGCTCCACAAACACACACCCACTCTTAGGTTTGCTAGTCTTACAAAGATACCATCAAGCTGTCAAGTTACTTTGTCAAGCTTTATTTCCCATTCCTTGTTAAAACGTTAGTTGTTGTTATTGTAGTGTTGGTGTGGTGTGTGATACAGTTGATGAGGATGAGGGCGTGGAATATGATGAGGTTGATGTTCTCCATCCAGCCTCCTCCCACTTCATCATCTGTTACCCCACAGTACAAGGTAACTCTACACACTCACCTGTCACCAGATTATTCTCACTTCTAGCAGTCAATTGTTGTTTTGAAAATGGACAAAACTTTTGCTCTTTTGATGATGTCCTTGTTCCTGTGTCAGGCCTGGAATTTCGTCATTTTTAGGGCAAGGCCATTTTGGCCTTCGATAGGTGCAAATTTTGGGAAGGGCACCAAGGCCAAATAGAAGCATTTTAAAGGGCACGGAGGCCAAAGAATTTTTAAACTTGTGATATTTACAAAAGAAGAAAATGGAAGCAAAACACAAACAATTATGGAAGCACAGATCAGTTTTAAGTTTAAAAGAATTGTAAATTTATTATATGCATTTTATGAATAATTTAATAGACCGCTCCAAAATTATTCTTTTCGTTTAATCTTGTCTTGAGGAGAGGAGGTTTAGTCTTAAAACCAATCACTAGACGCAGTGACAATTGACTAGCCTTGTGGTCCAATCACTAGACTTTCTTTTCTGTGTACTCACAAGACAATGTTGCAGCGAGTGTAAAATAAGATTTGTAAATTTAAAACGCAATTCATTTATAGGACCTCAAATTTTTAAATGTTTTAAATAAACCATTCTCAAAGACCACTCTGCTTCATCAAAAAATTAACATCAGCAATTATGAAACAATTAAATGAAATTAGAATGCCAATGGTCATCTCTACTAGTCCTCATTCTCTGATGCAGAAGTAGCTGATGAGTCTTGAGAAGGGTTACCAGTAGAGGAGATGATCAGCTGGATGTCTTCTTCATCAGAGCTTGCTTCATAAGCAGGATCAGAGAGTGAGACATCTGGTTATGTGTGGATAGCAGCTCGTGCTCGTGGACGTACGGCTTTATAGAGGGCCTCTTTGTCTGGATTCCACTCTTCAGCTTGTCTCGAACGTTTTAAACGATCCCTTCGTGGCATTTCGATGTTATTTAGTAAGGACTCAATGGAAAACAACATGTTTGGTATTGTTGCTTATATGGATTTCCACATAAGATAATCATGTGTAGCAATTTTGCATAGGTCAGAGTGGGTAAGGTGGGTCCAACTGGCTTGTTGGTTTAGTTTGACCTTGCCGAGCTTTGACCTTATGCATGGATGTAATGTCAATGTAAGCTGTTTAATGTATCAGGCTACATGGCCTGGAGGAACCAGGCATGAGGCAGCCGGTATATATCGCTGGTTTGGTACAGGTGTTTCAGAAGCATGCATGTAGATATAGTGTCCATCAACTCATGACACAGGTGGGGCTATTATAATAAATACCTGTAGCTCACTAGGTTGGATCAAAGTATTTAGTGATTCTTGCTGAATTAGAAGAACACCCTGTGTTATTTGTGTTCGATTCCTGTAGGCAGTTGACTATAGATTTTTAGTTATGACTACTATAAAGTCTTGTTTGTCTGCTGAAGACAATCTTTCCAGAGAACATTATATGGATTGGATGATCATTGTTTAGTTTGCCTTGTGTATTAAAAATTCCACCCCATATCAACATCATTTATCAAACACATGTCAAGCCTACGTGTGTATTTCTGTGCCAGGTGAATTCTGTTTTTAGCAGGCATCTGTTCAATGCAACAACATCTTAGAAATGGATGACAAGAAGCAGACACCTGAGTTCTGTTACGGTTAATAAAGGAGCGGCATTTCTTTCCGGGTCACTTTGATCAATGACATTTGATCACTACATACTGAAAAAACTGGAATATTATCACCGAGTCATGGCTGATAATTGATGTATCATGTTCTGTTTACAGTTATGATTGGTGATTGGTGTATCATGTTCAGTTAAGAGTCATGATTGATGTATCATGTTATGATCTTTGAGTGAGGAATACCAGATTTTAAGTGTGTATGATGGATTGTATTGGTATGACACCAGTTCTGTGTTCAATTTGAAGTTTAATGTTATAATTATCTGTGCATGAAGGCAGCAAGGTGAATAAAATTGATAAATATTGATCACGCATCTTTAATGGCAGAGTTGGTTTGCAATATTATGCATATATGATATGTTGTAGGCAGCTAGACACACAGTTCTGATATTTAATATACTGTGTTTGTTAGTGATGGAAACTAATTCCCCCTCCAAACTATGTTATGTGAATGATGAATGTTGTAGTTTTAGGGGCCTTACATATTTCTGTACAAGTGTAAAGTAATTGCTAATGGTCAGCTGGTCGCAGGCCAGTGGAATTGTCCACTTGCTTTGATCTCCTTGTGGCATTCTTCTATATTTATGTTGTTACAATCGACATACAAGTTTCTAGAGCCACCATCAAGGATTAAATTTGTCATGCTTATGTAGATCATGCAACAGAAATAGCAAACATGGTATGGGAAATTGTGTATTTCGTTGAACTGCCAATTGGAATATCAGAAAATTCTTTTCATGCTATTTGAATATTTCCATTACTGGTTAGATGTCTTTGTGAATTGATCCTGCCACAGGTAAAATGTCTGGATGTCTTCAATCACCTAAATTGATTCATACACCTTGAATAACACAAAGATTTTTATGTTATATTTATTCCAAGCATTAAGTGTACAGTAGGCATTTCAGAATTCACATTGAAAAAAAATTTACAAATAAGCCATTGTTGAATCAAAATTTAACCAAGTGAAAATATTTAATGCACATTATAGTCTTACAAAAAACCAACGATGAATCAAAATTTATGCAAGTGGAAGTATTTAATGAAAATGGTGAATCAAAATTCAACCAAGTGAAAATATAGAATCAAAATTTTAGCCTTACCTATTTGCCAATAGTGAATACAAATTCAAGGGGAAATAATTAATGAAAATTTAATCAAGTGAAATTATAGAATGAAAATTAGCAGTTTTTTAACAATGAGTAGTGATTAAAACATAATCAGTTGACTAATTTCATTATATTTAGAGGACAAAAGCCTGAGCCTGTGAAGAATTAATGAATGTCATGTACAGAAGTCATATACCAGGTTAATTAATTTGTCCCTAAAACCAATAAGAAACTATACTTTCAATGTTTCAAAATTAACAATAATTGTTACAAAACATGAATCATCATTCAGCAAAAGGGTCAATAACATTATCATAACATTATTCGAAAAAATGTTGTAGATCAAATTAGTTGCAGCACCAGCACACTCAACAGTTGTGACCTGCTTAATGTAGCATTTATCTAATATATTAATTGCTGTAAACTTTACACATTGTAATGGTGGTTCCAGTATTAAGATACATATTCGATAATATCAAATAACTACTTGCTGCGATATATCACTAATGATGAAAATCCAGAGCAATATAAAAATACAAAAATAAAATGCGAATGTTCAAGACATTTAGAGTAGGAAAAATAAAGGGGTGGTCCTATATATTAGAATAAACGATTTTGGATAACTTCCTGAATCGCTTAAATTTTAACCAAATGAGCTGAAGAAATTCAGCTTGATATATAATGTTTCCTAAGAACAACCCAAACGTATATGCTATGTAGAGGTAGTTCGTTTGATTTTCAGTTAGTGTCTTGTGTTAAACCATTTGTTTAATATGTCACCAAAGGTCCGCAATACCATTTGAATTGCAAACCGGCTTTTGTCCTCAACATTTAGCGCTAATTGTAACTTGTTAAGAGATTCAGACAATTCAACGATTGGTTAAGCCCTCAGTGATACAATGTAACTATGTGAGCCTTATATCTTATCAATGCAATCAGGGGCGTCGCCAGGGTGATTTGGTTGGGGGGGGGGGGGTGTAACTAAAATTTTGCCGACTGCGGGATGACTATCTAAGCGTAGCGCCACCATAGGTTGGCGCGGAACTTTCAATTTGCCGACTGGACAGGATTTTGCCGACTGTGACGCGGACTGTCGGTTTGAATGGGGGGGTGTCACACCCCCCTACACCCCCCCCCCCTTTGGCGACGCCCCTGAATGCAATTATTTAAACTAACAATATTGTATCAATTACTTTATGTGCTGTATGCGATATATTCCTAGCCACGGTAAAACACGTCTCGCCAAGTGTGTAATTCTGGAATTTCTGTAAATTCAAAGAATGATATGACCCACACTGACAGTGATGCAATGTTATGAATCTTGGCAACCTTATATCTTATCGATCCAAATATTTACACAAATTATATTGTATCATATAATTTATGAATAATATGCAAGTGTATATTTACAGGTTTAAAGGGATCGTCCGGGGTTTCCTGAAAGCAAACAATTCAACTGTTTTGTATAACCAACGAAGTACAATTTCTTGTAGCTGCTAGATGTCTTATCAGCACAAATATTAAGTTAGGCCCCTGGACTTCTGACAATCAGTGGTATGTTCCTTGCCAAAGTAAAATGAATCTCAAACCATTTCATCTCGTACGCAAAGCTTGAGTGGCAGGGTACCGCTCCTATCAACCGCGATTGAACGGCTAGTATCAGAGAGAGGTCCGAAAGCCACGTAGACAAAACGAGGAACTGGGAATTTTAGAACAGATGGAGAGAGCAACTCATGTAGAGCCAAAACCCAAATGCCTAGGTCAAGGCCAAGTGTCGGTTAATATGCGCCTATCAAACAGATTAATTACGAGACATTGCCATGTCACACGAACTACCGTATAGTCAAATCCAGCTCCACCAAGACTACAGGTTTATCACCGCCTTTTCTTCCCGTTATTGACTCGAATATAAACGTATTGGAATAGTCCAGCTGTGTTCAAAAACACCATTCATGAGACCCTTTGGATGTGTTGTCTCTTGAGGCCTATATCGTCCAACTGACTTCCTGTTAGAAACAAGTGTTGGAAACAAGGGCTTGGGTTGAGAGAAAGTTGCATAACGTTTTGTCTATGTAAAACGATTGTATGAGTAAGGGGATGCATGCAGATCCCACTCCACAACAGATATAAAATATCAGGCTAGTGGAGCAAATGTCCTCCTCACCGTCGAGCTTGTCAATACTTTTAAAGCAGAATTGACAACAAATGGACACATGATGCGGCGTAGTCACAGCTTATAAATTCCCCAGCGCTGCAAAGGAAAGGCATGCATGTCGCGTGCGAAGGCATATATGAACACAAAATATCTCCTAAGAAGGTCTGGTTCCCAGCAACTTGCAAGATGGTTGAACCGCGAATAATATAAACAGTCAACCGTTACCGATATCAGCTCCACCCAAGACGTTGAAAAATACGAAGTTACGACTCCAAAAGTAAGGCAAAATTGAAGGCAAATGCTGACAACGTGCCGTATGTCAAACAGAACAACATCATAGTGGACCACTGAACCACTACGAGTTCTGATCCACTCTAAATTAGTTAAATTTCGACAATTACATCATTTAAGAGTAATAAGTTGAGGACATTATCTGAGGGAAGTATGGTTGTAATCGACGGCTAATCGTCAAAGACGAGATGGGGTTAGGAATAATATTTATACATCATAAGATAATTGTGAAACGGAAAAAAACCAATCGCATCATTTAAGATCATCAAGTCAATGTTAGTATTTGAGAATAGGGAGGGCGAAAAGTTGATTTGTTGTTGTCCCTTTCCACAGCTGAGTACGAGAACCAAAAATTATTCAAGCCAAGATAAAATAAATTCTGATGCAATCTAAATAAGTGATATATCGGCTATTACATCGCTTAAGTTTATCACATGGATGCCATTATTTGACATCTCTTATGTATAGTCAAAAGGATAATGGATGGATGTCAAGTGTCTGATTTACCTTTTTCCATTTCCTAAGCAGTGTCTGAAACCAAAAAGCCAAGATAAAAATTCTTACGCAATCTTAATTAATGATATAACGACAATACATCGTTTAAGCTTATCACATGGATGATATTATTGGAAGGATGTATTGTAACTTGGTGTCAAAAAAAACCAATCGCATCATTTAAGATCATCAAGTCGATGTTAGTATTTGAGAATAGGGAGGGCGAAAAGTGATTTGCCGTTTTCCCTTTCCACACAAGTACAAGGATCAAATATTATTCAAGCCAAGATAAAAAAAACTTCTGATGCAATCTAAATTAGCGATATATCGGCTATTACATCGTTTAAATTTATCACATGGATGCCATTATTTGAAATCTCTTATATATAGTCAAAAGAATAATGGATAGATGTCAAGTGTCTGATTTACCTGTGTGCATTTCGCAGGCAGTACCTGAAACCAAAAAGCCAAGATAAAAATTCTGATGCAATCTAAATCGGTGATATATCGGCAATACATCGTTTAAGCTTATCACATGGATGATATTATTTGAAGGATGTATTGTCGTTATCAATGGGACAGGGCATGGGCACCTCTTCAGGTGGGAATTGTTGGGGGGGGGGGCGACTGCTAAGAATAACTTGGATTCTCTGAAAAAGGAATTCCTCTTCATTGCGGGCTTGTGAAAGATGATGCTAGATCAACCAGCAAGATGTGATATATTTTCTTGCAAAGCACTGAGCGATATAAAGGACAAGTTGATTTTCGTCCTGACAGGTGGATGTATATGCATAGAAAATGATAAATTGATCACCTTGTAAGGAATGTCAAGTGTAATGAAACGACCAGTAAATGTTCACCTACCTCTGTGCTATACCAATCACGTAACATAGTCAAATAAACGAATAAAAGCCTGCTTTTTTAATAAAAAAACCACCAGAATGATGAATGAAAAGCGTCTCCGTTACCTTTAACAAATCCCAGACCTGCAATCACAAAAAATAATTATAATCAAATATAACTTGGAGTCAGAAAAAACAATCGCATCATTTAAGATGTTAGTATTTGAGAATATGGAGGGCGAAAAGTTGATTTTCCCTATCCACACCTGAGTACAAGGACCAAGTATTATTCAAGCCAAGATAAAAAAACAATTCTGATGCAATCTAAATTAGTGATATATCGGAAATTACATCCTTTAAGCTTATCACATGGATGCCATTATTTGACGGAAGTATGGTCGTAATCAACGGCTATTCTTCAAAGACGATATGGGGTAAGGCGTAATGTATGTTCTTCATCAGCGTGGTTTCCTTGTGGAACGCTTGACGGCATGAGAACGTAATTGATAAAAAGACCACACATCCGACATATACCTTACCATTGGCTTTGTATTTGTAACAAGAGTGTGCAGTCAGGATTTCTTGTTCAGAGGAATTAATTGAATTAGATACTTGTGACAGAGCATGGGCACCTCATCAAGTGGAAATTGTGGGGAACAAACGACTGCTACGAATAACTTTGAATCTCTGAATATAAAATTCTTCTTCTTTGTGGGCTTGCAAACGATAATGTTAAATCACCCAAAGAGCGATATAAAGGACAAGTTGATTTTTGTTCTGACAGGTTTAAGTATATGCATACAAAATGATAAAGTCATCTCCTTATATCAAGTCCCCAGAGTAATAAGTGTCTTGTGCAATGAGATGGACAGCGTAATACCCATGTTTGACCCAGTTAAGCGTACGAATGAAACCATGATTAATTAATGAAAAGCCATAATAATGATGAATGAAAAGTATCTCTACTTTTCTCAATTCCCTACTCAATTATCTGATTCAGTCTAACTTTGAGTCATAAAAAACAATCGCATCACCTAAGATCATGATGTTGAGGTTAGTATTTGAGACTAGTAACGGTAGAAGGTTAACATACCTGATAACGGTTCACAAACTGTGACACAGTAATGCATAAATGATTCATTTAGCATGATAGGATATGATATGAACTGGTTTAAAAGTGGTTTACTTTTAAAACACTTAACAATTCGATGGGGGAACAATGCATCAAATGTAAATATTTCATTTGTTTACATGAAAACACTGAAAATATTTCTCTAGCTTCTCGATATATATACCTACCAGAATAATTAAAATCGCAGAGGCTATATACAAGTTTTTCCACCAGATTTTGTGTCGCAGAAGTTCACCTTAAAAAAACAATCTAGTCTAAGTTGAAGGCATAAGGTTAATGACATGCAATTTACATAAGCTTTCAGAGTGATATGGTAGCAAATTCAGAGAAGATTATGTGCACTCACATTTGTCATCAATGGTAAACTCTATCTCCTTTGGTGTTGAACGTAACTTCTCGTCGTTTACCAGGTAAATCACCAATGTATGATTTCCGAAATTCATGCCCGTGAAAGTAAATTCATTCGAAGTGAGGTCAGTAACTGTCTGTTTGCGTTTGGATTTACCATCTACACGTATTTCTACAGCAGTGATGGACCGGCACCCAGTACGCCCAATCTATGGCAAAATATCACAATATTTTTTGTACCAGGTATTCTCACCTCATGCAAGGTATATATTCGTATTACGCGATATATTTTGCGACATACCTCCCAAGAAACTGCCACCCAAACACTCTCCTCATCCTCACCCTCACACCCGGAAACAACGTTAATACTTGACGCCGCAGCTGGTTCTGTAGTACATAGGGTTGTGAGATGTTTCCCCATTTGTGCAATGAGCTATGGTGAGAATTAATAAAATCCGACAAATGCACCAGTAATCTCTAAGCTTACCGATGCAATGGGTTTTCACAGTCTTCGATTGGGTTTTCCATTCGATTGCTTCAAAGAGACGGTCATAACCTCGATAGATACCAATTTGAAACGTATATTCGGTATTAAAATTAAGCCATTTCAACGAATAGGACTGGTTAACGAAATTGATAAAGTGTGGCTGGTATGCGTACACGGTCTGTGTTGCGATGGTTTCTGTATACGCAATCACATAGCCATAGTACTGGTGCAATTGCATTTCTTCTGAGAGAATCGACGACCAGGCTAGGTCCACTTGACTGCCGCTGATCACATTGACTTCGAAATTATAGTTCTTCGGCGGCGGGGGCTCAACTAAACAATGAAGAATATCAGCACAGAATGTCAAATGAAGCATTAGTTTCTGTTTCGAAATACTGCCTAAAAGTCGCCATCGCTAATTTGGGATAGTTATACTTATTCTAGAAACAAGTACACTTAGTTAAACAATATATAAATACACTCAGTTTACAATAGCTAGAAAAAGGGGTTTAAAAATATCCGGTAATCCATTGCCAATGTGTATTAGCGATGTCGTATTTGGTGATATGTGTGTTCGGGGGTTACGCTGATTACTGTATGAGTGAAGGTAACGAAAACACTCGCACAAGTAAAGGTCGCAGCATCAATATCAAAAACCATTTGAATTATTACTTACGTATGAGTTCCGTGCATGCGTGTGGCAAGTACCAGTCATCGCATCCACCCTTACAAAAACAGTCACTCAGACTGCAGGCTGATATTCCACCACGACAATGTAGAGGACAGAATAAACGACAATTCTGTCCACATGTTCCTGGTTTACAAGCTGAGGAAAAATGTGTTGATCTTATTATTGTCAACAATGTGTATATGATGCTAAAACATAAGACAAAAAATGATCTTTTCTGTTGATAAACACGTGGCGAATGAACTGCAGAAGCAGTGTCGTCATTGAACATGCAAATATGTCTCATTTAAAACTGTAAACCGCGGCAAAGGGGAACTGAAACGCGGTTCAAATTCGAAAAAAATATTTATCCACATCAACTTTCCTCCCAATTGTGAACGTTTGGAAACAACCATGCCATGGTTTCCACACATTGTCGCCGCCACAACAGTATGGTGACTTAGCAGAAGCTATACAATATATATTGCGATTTAGCTAACATATTTTAATGATGATACTTTGCTATTAATAACCCAAGGCAGCACTTTAGATAAGTTTACGAAACCATTTAATTTCTCCGTTAACAAGACTAGGAATGCCACAATTATCCCACCCTCCCTATTGCAGCACCCCTCAAAACATTATGTTACTATTTCAAAATACTGTTGGACATGTATCTTACGTTCTGTGCAGTTGGGTGGTTGGAATCCTGGCTTCTCACATGGCTCCAAGTTGGTGCACCATTCATTCCAGTCACATCGCTGCTTACTGAGTTGACATAAGTCTTCATCTGCACGTAAGTAGGAAAATATACTTATTTAGTTGCTGCGTTAAATGTAGTTATGTATAAATAAAACAATCCCCGATTGCCTTACATAGGGCTGGATCCCCACTTTAAGAGGGACTTCTTGTAACTGACAAAATAGTAGTGCTCGGCAAAACTTGTATTTAATAAATAAACATGTAATGTATATTACTCAATAAATTTGCAAAAATAAAATAATGATATGCATTGTCTTAGAGGTTGCATGACCTAGAACGGTGAAAATCTGTGATTCATCCAATGCACAAGACACATTGACTCGTACGTGTTAAAACTGCTTGTACAGACATACAATATCGATCAGTGCTTTACGGTCACTACATATGCAGAAATGACAACCTGAATACAAATTGATCACATCCTACCTGTGAACTCGACCCCAGACACCAGGTCCACAGCGAGCAGTGTGACCAGAAGCAGCTTCAGCGCGTCCATGACTTCAGAACCAGACCTGTGCCCAAGAAAGATGGCACCAGGTCTTATATGGTCACCAAGACGCAGACGCAAAGAGCTGGCGTAACTTGATTGGATGAAATCAAATATGTAAATATTCTGAAGAAAGCTCCTTGCTCTGTAGGGCGTCACACCCTTGGTAATTTACATATATAAACGGTCCCCACCCGGAGCTTCATTTTGATTATATATGCAAATGTATGCGTCATGGTTAGCCAAGAGTGCTGTCATCAGACATATCTAAAAATACAAGAGTGAGTAATTTGTAATGGAGGTGGTAGCGAAGAAGCGTGTCACGTTCTGATAAGCTTGTTCGACCCACTCCCCAGAGCAGACCGCCTGACAACCTCCACGCATCATGATCGTGATAAGTTTTTCAAAATGAATACATTAGCGCTAGATAAAACATTACAAAGGCACCTAGCATTTATGACACATACTATAAAATACAGCACACGAATCTCATACCACGAGCACCATTACCCCTGGGTCAGTTTCGGAGCTACCAAAAGTGACCTCCGATGTCAATCATGCGGCCACAAAATCTAGTCTGACAAACCCTGGGTATCAGTAGTGGGTAAGAAAACTAGCTGTTAGAAGGTGTGACACGTGCTGGTAATTGATATACATTGCCTTCATTTGTGCCATTACTACTCTTTCAACTTTTGGACTATCCCAGCGCCACGAAGAAAAGCTATACTGCCTTAACTAGGTTTGTTCTCATC
Organism: Urechis unicinctus; assembly: GCA_034190875.2. Classification (NCBI taxonomy): domain Eukaryota; kingdom Metazoa; phylum Annelida; class Polychaeta; order Xenopneusta; family Urechidae; genus Urechis; species Urechis unicinctus. Next base: position 62,285,880 of record CM067349.1, on the reverse strand, counting down.
TCCTGTTTACCTTGATGTCGTAAATTGAAACGCGAATACAAAACGAACAACACTTAAAGTACATTCGAAACTCAAAAGTACATGCTATAAACAGAAAATTAGTCAATTGAAAGCATAATGTATGGTTTGTAACCAGCAAGCAGAAAATGAAAATCAACTTTGCAATTTTAACCATGGTAACAGCTCGGCATCGGTACGTTATTCGGATCGTTTTGTGTATTGCTGTCGTCGCATGATGTAGTTTAGCGCCGAGGCAGCCCACGCAGACGCGGTCTGGACAAAAAGCCCATCTATGCCCTAGATCATATACACACCATAGGTAAGTAAGTAAGTAACGAGGTAAGTAATTAAGTAAGAATATGATTTGGTGGTACACAAAACACTTACTTATTATACGGTTGCTACAAAAGTAATCTAAATATGAAGAGATAACATTGACCTGATTGAGCAGCCGCCTACTAGGATAAATGGAAAAAAGAAGGAAATCCATGAGGATCAATACCAGAAATAGAAGAAGGAAATAAATAAATGCGAACGATTGTGTCACCACCAGCCGATTGACCGGACATGGCCATTGAATGTTTCTCGTCAAGATGAAATCCACCCACGCGAGTCGCAGCACGCGGCAAGCTGGATTTTATCGCTTAACTCACATCATACATCGACAACACAATACCATGCCAGTTACAAATATCTGCATTCTGTTATGAGGAGGTTCTGTGGAAATTTTGAAAGTAGAGAGGTCGTTCAAACTGCTAGCCAATCGCTAGCCGAGTATGCTAATGACAATAACACTTTTTAAATATCAACTTTCTCTAAGCGCGCTACTACCGTTGCCCCGTGAGTTAAAATGTTCTAGTTTAGAGACGGTAAATGCGGTAAATGGGGCAGTCGCATAAACTTGTGAAACTTTGCATACGCTTACAAGTCCATTGCAATTTTTTGGCGAGTCAATTGAAATGGCAGGAGGAAGTAGCGAACTCAATCTGAATTCCAACAGGGGCGGAACGAAGTGAATTTTGGAGGTGTCTTCGCAAAGCTATATTGTTTACAATTACTTCTTATTTTTATTTGAACGGGGTTGGGGGGACAAAATCAAATCGTGTTCTGTCATTAGGTATGCATAGATATTATTCCATTAATCAATATATATGAATGGATTAAGTAATGGCATGGTTTGCGTCGAAACGCGGGTAAATCTCATTATGCTGCTGAATAAAGCCCATGCATATCCACTCGATGACGCTAGTATGCGTGTAAGAAAATGTCATGGGTGCAACACTCATTTAGAACAAACGCCCCGGGAAACGTACTGGGTAGGAAAGATGTTGCACTTAAATGGTGAGAAATCAATCATTGACGGCGGTGGGGCAAAAGAAAGGCGATGCAAGCCAAAAACCAACCCGCGTCAACAGGGTTCGTCACACCCTCCTTGCTTTTATTTGTACCCAGAAGCGATAACTAACAACAGGTCAATCATGTTGCTCGCCAACTTGAGTCGTTCGGCCGTGAAATCGGCAGGGCAACAACATCTGAGATGTGACTTGGCGGGTTTCCCAACCAACATAATTTTCACGGTCTCGCGGATCTGTTGACCTCTTCACTTACTTTGATATGTCAGGAATTTGCGTGGGTTTTGACCAAACACGTCGAGCGCAGCCGCAGTTGTTCGTCAAGTAATGATATCCAAAAACTCGAGTACAGTTGGTGACCCCAGCTATTTTTGGACTTTGTAAAGTTCGATTTCTTATTTTTGACGGGTCGGGTATTTTAACCCATAAATGACACACTGTAGTTTTTTGCATGCGTAGTTACTGGTTCAGCGCGCTATTTTGTAAACCAAGTTTGGAGGTCGTTTTCACTGCGCCTTAATCGATTAACTATCAATGATTTGGTGTTGCCAGTTACATTTTAAGGATTGAAAACGAGTCATTTTAGCAAATACACAAGAATGGAAGCAAAATTAAAATTGCACAAAATCACATTATTAATGGGAGCTGTCCATGCATCACAACACTTGTCATCCATCACAGTCGCTATCTCACCTTGTAGTTGAAAGTGACGTAAAACCCCAATATAACATTACCACTACCCTAATTAACATTAAGATGTCTACATCTAGACTTGATAGCAGTTACAAGTTTTATAGCTCGCATCTGATGTGAGAGGTATAAAATACACTCTTGTTACATTAAAAAGCAAAAGAAAATGACCCTTAAAACATCGAATTTCAAAGTAAACGGTGAAGGTCAACGCAGATTGCTCCAAACTGCATGTGTCTGTCTCGACACCACCACCGCGAAACTAGCCCCACCCCCGACTCACCATGTCACGACACCAACCAGTAATACACCCCCTGTCCCCGGGAACCACTTGACAGAGTTATGTACTCACGAGGAAAGTTTTTGACTCAGGAGACAAATAAATTAACTAAGTCTGTAGTTCAGAGAAGCATATTTTTTCGAAAATTTGCAAGCAGGGCTTGTTTGCATGACAATTGTAATGTATGACGGAAGTAGCGAACTCAAACTGCTATCCAACGGGGACGAATAGAACGAGGAACATTTCGGATGTGTATATATCAAAGTGATTACAATAATTCGAAGTATGTGTAGATATTGGGTATTTATAAATATCGTTCCATTATTCAAAAATATTTCAGTAGATTAAGTAAACAATGCATCTGCTATGGCTCGGTTTGCGTTGAAAAGAGGGTAATTCTGATGAGGTTGTTCAATTAAGCCAATGCACTTCCACTTAATGACGGTAGTATGCGTGTAAGACAATGCCATGGACTCAAGGGTACAGTCGATTATCAGTAAACATCGGTTCAAGTTAAGACATGTATTATTGACATAGATAAATTCACTTTTGCTAATCGAAATGTGTTTATACAACACGAATGTTAGCGCATCACAGGAAACCCCGTCCCCGAGTTTGAGTTGTCGCACTCAATTAATTATGAGTAACTTATGGGTTACTCAGTAAGGCATAATCATCATAGTCTTGCGTATTTACATTTAAATTACATTTCCCTTATTTTCGTGGAGGAAATATTCAACTGTTCACCTCCCTTTGGTATGTCAGGAATTTGCGTGGGTTTTCACCATACTCGAAGAGCGCAGCGGCAGTTGATCCGTGTCAGCAGAAGCCTTTTGACAAACTATAATTTGGTATAACTAGAAATCGAAATCGCCATAACCTGGTGTCCAAGGTCACAGAAGGATTCGATAGACCTGTGTTGTCATTTCATTGAACTGTTACTTCTCATCTATATGGTAATTTGTATAGGCACAAGTGACAACATTTATGACGTCAAATGGCAATAATAGTCTACGTCGTATAGTGCCGTCCTATCGGGAATAGGGAAGCTCATGAAGGGAGGCCACAGAGAGAAATCCACAACATATACAAGAGCACACTGTTATATATGTGATCATCATATTTGCATGGATATGCGACAGTTTATTGAGTTCGAATGGCCAGGACAGAGTACGCTGAAATGCATTGTCTTGAAGAGTCCATGGTTTGGGTACCCAGGGTAGATGTGCGCCCACCAACCGGTGTACACTGAATGCGCAGAGGCATGAGACTCGGCTATGTGCAGTGTCATCGTCATAAAAAGGGATTTCTTCTGTGCCAAATATGGTCATAGGACGTCAGCGAGTGTTCGTGCATGTCTGTTTGGCCTGACGCATGCTCGATTCTGCGCACAGCGCGCTGCGTATTCAGAAGTTTGTTTTGACCTACCCATTCGCAACTGGCGTGACGCCCTCTAATGGATCGTATTTCACGAATCATCTTTCCCTAAGTGCTGTTTTATGAACATTTTACGTAAATAACTTTTGACGTTGATCATGTTTGTGTAGACATTGATTTTAACCCCCATTCTCAGTTCTAGCTCATTGCATTTAACGATAATGTGTGAACACGGGATAATAGTGCAGTGACGTCACAATTTTAGCCTTTAGGTTAAGGTGCCAGCGATTGGGGTGTAAGTGGGTTGGAGTGTGTAAGCAGCTGGCAGAGGAGTGTTGGCATTATGATAATCGATATATTCATAACCCACATTTGCCCCTGATATAATGTGTATAAGGTGCATGATAACTACGAGTGTCTCTTCTTCTCAAAGGTTAACAGCTCGCTGTGGACGAGCGAGGGGGTCCATTGTGTACAGCAGCTCTGAATATGTCCTGTGCGCGATTAATGACCAACATGAGAAGCGACAATTTTCCGACCTATCCAATGACCTACGACGTGGGGACATTCTCGCATTTAATGACTTGATATGCACCTTACGGCGTGAACATTATCAAAGGGTTGAAAATATGCAAATATTGGGAACTGAGCTTATGTGATTTCTATTTTTGGATTTAGAACATTGAACCCTATGTACGATCCTGCAAACGTGGTACAGTTTTATATTAACCTTAACATGTCCACATCTTGTCTTGATAGTTGTTCTAAGTTTCGTAGCTCGCATTGAGAGGTATAAAATTTTAATCTTGTTATAATAAAATGCCAAAGAAATGACTCATAAAAACAACGACCTTGAATGCCCGCAGTAACGTCCCTTTGAAAGTCAAAGTGAACGGTGAATGTAAAAGCAGATTACGACAAACTGCACGTTTCTGTTTCGATACCACCACTACAAAACCAGCCCCACCCCCAACTCACCATGTCACACCACCAACCAGTAATACACCCCCTGTCCCCGGGAACCACTTGACATAGAACTGAGTTCTTATGTGTGGAAAGTTTATTGACAGCGTTGCGTCCCTCGATATTCTAAATAATTTTTTTGAGACACACGAGACTAATAAATTAACTACAAGTCTATGCAGGGTTTGTTAGCTTTTCGATTGTAATGGCGGACGTAAGTTACAAACATAAACTCTATTGTTACAGGGACAAAGTAAAATGAGGTATATTTCGGAGGTGTATCAATCATAGCTGTTTTTCACATTAACTTAAATTTTACCTGCAAATCGAAGTATGCGTAGACTTTGGGTGTGCATACATATTATATGTCAGAATTTGCGTGGGTTTTGACTACAGACGCTCGGTTCCGCTGCCAAGCTTCGGAGCGCCATGCAGCTATCTATATATAACAAGGAAGGATGAAACCGCTAGTTCCTGCTGTCTTATCCTTCCCTCATCCACCAACGGAAACTGTGTCTTTCACTGGGAACATCATTCATTGGGAATAGTGTTTCTGATGCTCAATAGAGTATTGTCGTCCATGAAGCATTCAGCCCTACAATGATCGGTTTTCAAGTATTTCGCGTTTAATCAAGTCCGTTGCAGCGCAAGCGGCAATCGGAAGTCCACGCTCATCTAAAACCCATGATTAGTGAGTGAAAGTCGATCATGGAGGGCGGAATGCTTCATTGTCTGAATGATTCTATTTAGCATCCGAAACAACAATTGCGATGTATGACGTCCCGGGTGAAAGACTAATTTCGCATGTGAATGAGGCAAGGATGAGGCAGAGCCGCCGGTCATTTGCATACCTTGTAGTACATAAAGATAGCACGAATATGCGATTATTTATTGAGTTCGAATGGCCAGGCCGGCGTACGCTGGAATGCATCGTCTTGACGAGTCCATGATTTCGGTACCCGGGGTGGATGTGCACCCACGGACCGGCGTACACTGACTGCACCGAGGCTTGAGACTCGGCTGTATGAGGTGTCATCCTAATGAAGTGGCTTTCCTTCTGTTGCAAATATGGGCATAGAACTTCATTGAGCGTTCGTGCATGTCGCCGCTGCGCGTGGTCTGTCAGGCACGCGCTTGCTTGGTCCTGCGCAGAGCGCCCTGCGTATTCCGAAGTTGTGTAATGCTATGTGTTTTCACATTCTTTTCCCGACAGAGCGCATTCGCGACTGGCGTGATGCCTTTTAATGGATCGTGCGTCACGGATTCATCTTTCCCTGAGTCCTTGCATTATTAACTGTTTGACGTTGGACATGTTTGTGTAGACATTGATTTTGACCCCTAACCCATGTCCTGGCTCATTGTAGCCAAGAGGATGAGTGACAATGTTCTAAATCCTGGATAATGGTGCAGTGACGTCACGCTTCAAGCCCTTAGGTTAAGGTGCCGGCGTTTGGGGTGTAAGTGGGTTGTAGTGCCGGCGTTTGGGGTGTAAGTGGGTTGGAGTGTGTAAGCAGCTGGCAGAGGTGTGGTGGCATTATGATAATCCATATATTCATAAACTATGTTGAGATGTCCCCCATTTGCCCTGATGTAATGCGTATAAGGTGCATGATAACTAGGAGTGTTGCTTCTTCTCAAAGCCCGCTGTGGACGAGCGAGGAGGTCTACTGTGCGAAGCAGCGCTGAAAAAGTCCTCCATGCGTCGAGCATGAGAAACGACAACTAACCGACGTATCAAATGACCTACGTAGCAGGGTGATTCTCGCCTTTAATGGCTGAGATGTTACCCACGGCGTGAACATAATCAGTGGGTTGAAATAATGTGAATACTGAGTACCGAGCTTCCGGATTGTTTTGTTTTGACTGTTTATGACTACATTAGATCAATAAAAAAGCGTCGAGGGGCATAGGGACATATATCACCACGCGTTTACCTATGCGATTGTGCGGAGGTGAGACCCAACATCGCAAGGGGCGTACGACATAGGAAGTGGAAGTGAATGACTGCATCCGGTTACATTTATCTTTCAATTATACCCGTTAGGTCAATAATACAAGCTGATAATGCCTATGTGGTTCAAGCCTTGTGATTGAAAAGCTACCTTCGGGTAGATAATCAGTGACTGGGGACTTGGCGTAGAAAATAGATAGCAGCGTCGACTGAAAGTAACCCTCTGGTGATTCTCAGTTGGGTGGTGATACTCCTGCCCCAGAAACGCTACAACATATTATGCGCTGATACTGACGATAGGCCCATGCAGAACATGTGTCCGGTTATAAATAGACGTACGCAGGCGCGTTCAAATCGAGCGCACCTTTGACGTTCCTTCCGTCATCACCAAGTCATAATAGTCATAAGGTACCGCTATCTTAGACCGACACAATCGTCATTTACGGGACATACGTTATGATGTTGATTTAATGCCAGTAATGTCGGTAAAGTAGGATGTCACCTCTAGTCTTCAGTCGGGTCAACATTGTATAAGTGTGGTGCCCGTCGACTGCTTTCAAATTGGAGTGCAATACCATCTGTCAATTGCTTGGTGCTTACTTATTCTAGTCTTAAGAGAGATCATACGGTTGTTTCTTCTTTCAGAGTCTGTTTAATGTATTTCGCGTGACGGCAAATTCGATGTCAAACAAATAATTTAGTTGAAGTCAGGCAGATTTTTACTCAAATTGTATAATAAGGCAATCTGTCAACTGTAATATTCAATGATATTCTGAGTATGACGGGAGTTATGGATTCTTATTACGTCACAAAGAAAGCGACGAATTGCGGTACTTTCACTCGTCCGTCAATAACCATCGAATGCTACCAACCCCTCTAGTCGTATGGAATGTCGATGATTTTGACAGGGCTATAGATGAAATAACACAAACAGACATTTTAACCTACGCCCAGAACCAACGACCGGATTCGAAATGGAGTGTAGAGGAAGTGACTAATTTGACCATCTTTGTGAACCCAATCGAAGATCACGTGATCGGCTACCCACCACCCGTTATGCTGGGACACCTGAAAACAAACAGAGCCATCAACTTGTTAGAGCGAAGTCTAAAAACGGGTAAACCATATCAAGACCGATTGTGCTTTTTCAGGGCACTGGCCTTACACAGAGGAGCGAAGATCAGGAGTCTAGAGAACGCAGCAAAAACATTGTTAAAGACTGCTTACCCCAAACAAAAGAAAAAAACATTTGCGGGTGTGCCTCTTGAAGACGTCGAAAGACTAGCAAAACAATTCGAAGCGAATGTCACAGTGTATACGCTAGACGAGAATCAAGTAAGTGTGTCTTGTAGTGATTAAACAGAAGTAACAACATAAACGATGTAATCATTGGATATCGAAATGGAAATATGAGATGTGATCGTTTTATGTGTGTTTCAGGTAGCTACTTTGGTCAAGCGAACGCGTACAAAATTCGCCTCGACCTTGAAATTGAACCTGCACGAAAATCACTTTAGTTACATAAAAAACATTGACCTTTATAGCAAATCATATATTTGTGGTACCTGTCAGAAGATGTGGAAAAGTGAGAAAAAACTACATCGCCACGAAAACAAATGTACTGTGGAAACGAAATACAAGTACCCAGGCAGTGTTTTTCATCTACCACCCACTATCTTTGAAGCGTTACGGGACGAAGGAATCGAAATAGAAGACGGTATTTACCCTTACAGAGCCACCTATGATTTTGAAAGTTATTTTGGAGAAGACAACCTACCCGTCAATTCACCCAAAGTCACCTGGGACCAAAAACACGTACCGTTATCAGTGAGTGTATGCAGCAATGTACCTGATTATACAGAACCAAAATGCTTTGTAACGGAAGGAAACGCACAAACATTGATTGACAGGATGATGATGTATATAGAGGAGATATCAAACGCCACCTATCTACTGATGCTTGCTCAATACGAAGCTGCCCTAGCCCAGTTACAAGAGAAAATCGATGAAGCGTATCAACGGGAGCCGCTCGTCAAGGGAGAACACCCATTGCAGAAATTACAGAGCAAATTCGACAACTATTTACATGTATTACCGTTAGTCGGATTCAACTCATCGAATTATGACCTCAACGTTGTGAAAATACCGTTGACAACTTACCTGCAAGAACATTCATCAATCAAGTATACCATCAAACGAAATAACTCATTCATGTGCATTGAAACGGACAATGTACGGTTTTTGGATATCACCAACTTTATTGCACCTGGATATACATACGACAAATACCTACGAGCCTTTCAATGCGAACAGAAAAAGGGATATTTCCCGTATGAATGGGTGACACTCGATCGTTTGAACAACACAGAATTACCACCCCATGCAGCTTTTTACAGTGCGTTAAAACAAGAAAACATTACAGCAGACCAATACGCTAAATGTCAAGAAGCGTGGGAAGCATCTCATATGCGGACTTTTAAAGACTTTTTGATATATTACAACAATTTAGATGTCGAACCTTTTCTGGAAGCCATAGAGAAACAGAGTCGTTTTTACAGTGAGAGAGGTATAGATATGTTGAAGGATGGAATATCAGTGCCCGGATTAACCATGCGATATTTATTTCAAGACTTGGAAGATCATTTACCTTACCAGACGAACAAAACAGGACATCTATTGGTTGATAAAAAATGGAATAGTGGGCGGACCCTCAATCATCTTTCATCGTTACCACGAAAAAGGAAAAACTTACATCAGACGTGAACAGAACGGAAATGAAGCAAAGTTGTGTGAAGGAATCGTGGGTTACGATGCCAATGCGCTGTATCTGTGGGCCTTGTCTCAACCCATGCCAGCCAACTTTCCGACCCGACGTCACGCGCCTGAGTTTAAACCAATTCAGACCCGAAAAGGCGGAATAGCGGACGAATGGTTGGCTTAGATAGCACACAGCTCACAAAATCAAATACAACACCGTCTAAACAGAGGGGAAAAAAGAATAGGTGTCCGGCGATTACCCGTAGACGGTTGGTGCAAAGAAACGCAAACAGTTTATCAGTTTCACGGATGTGTATGGCATGGTTGTCTGTGTCTGAAATTGACCCATAGCCCCATCAGTGGAAAACTAATGAGTGATTTATGTGCCGAAACAGAAAGAAATAGCCAGTATTTGAGAGGATTAGGATATAATGTCGTAGCTGAGTGGGAATGTGAATTGACGAAAAAACGGAAAACAGACCCTCACATCAAAGCGTTCACGTACAATCGACCTCAACCACCACGAGCCCCTTTGACGGAAAAACAGCTCATAGCCAATATACGTGACGGATCCTTTTTTGGAATGGCTGAAGTAGATATACACGTACCAGAAACTCTTAAAGACTATTTTAGTGAGATGACCCCTATATTCAAAAACATTGAACTGACCCGAGATGAAATCGGACCCTTTATGCGAGACTATGCTGAACAACGGGACATTATGAAAGTGAGTACACAAGGTGACAAGGGGCGTGGGGATCATAAGGAATTTTGTTGCGATCATTATGATGTCATAACGATTTTTATTATTTATTTTCATATAGACGGAATGGCGGACGTTGATAGGGAGCTACAAAGGTGTGAAAATATTGCTTGCTAGCCCACTACTGAAATGGTACTTGGAACATGGTTTGGTGATCACAAAAATATACCAAACACTGCAGTACGAACCCACAGCCTGTTTCAAACGATTTGCCGAGACCGTATCAGACGCCAGGTATGTACGAATACATGAATGGAGTTATATGTTATACTCTTTCAAGCGTTGAATTTTTTTTTTGATAATGTTCTTGTTTGTGTGTAGACGTGGGGGTGATGTCGACCCGAGTCAGACCGTTATAGCCGAAACTTTTAAGCTACTTGGAAATTCGGCCTATGGTAAACATACCAAAATGTATTATTGTAAAATATATTTATTTAATAGTTATTTTCAAATTTATTTCAAATTTATGATTTGAAAAAGTAAAAAGTGTAGGTAAATGCGTCACGGATAAAACTAAACACCGTGATGTCAGATACGCCGACTACCGAGAGGATCAGAAATTGATCAACGACAAAAGATTCAGAGCCTTGAACGAATTAACCCCCAACCTGTTTGAAATCGACATGGCCAAAACCATCATTAATCTCAATTTACCCCAACAAATAGGCTATTTTGTTTATCAATACGCCAAATTAAGAATGCTTGAATTTTACTATGATTTTATTGACAAGTATGTCGCGAGATCTGATTTTGCCTATGTACAGATGGACACTGATAGTAGTTATATCGCCCTTAGCAGTAGTCATCTAACAGATGTCATCAAACCCAACATGAAAGAACAATTTTACCCAGATTACCCTCAGTGGTTGCCAGCTGTAGCGTGTGATGATCACACCAACGACTTTATACAGTGTAAAACGAACGAACTCCGTGGGTACCTCAACCGTGCTGTATGACCCGCCAAAAATATGATAAACGTACCCCGGGGTTATTTAAAGAGGAGTGGAGTGGAGATGGTTTTATCGGACTGTGCAGTAAAACCTATTACTGTTATGGAACTACGGATAAAGCCTCGTGTAAAGGACTAAATAAGCGTCAAAACGACCTGAACAAGGAGAAATATATGAATGTGCTGAGAGAACAAAAATCGGGTCGCGGTGTGAACCGTGGCTTTCGCGTTAACAATAACACAATGTATTCGTATACGCAAATTAGAGATGGATTAAGTTATTTTTACCCCAAGAGAATTGTGAGTGCAGATGGTGTAAGCACTAAACCGTTAGATGTGTGATACGTTAATATGCTATTTAAGAAATTGATATGTGTTATTATGCTATAAATTGAAGTTAAGGTATTATGTAAGAAATTGATGTTTAAATGCTGTGTGAGAAACTAAGAATAAAAACATCGTATATTTTCAACACGCGTTGTTTATTTGCCTTGAATTAAACATGTCACCAGCTTATCGTTGGTTGAATAATCGTCGGTAAATACATCCAGCAATTGGTTCAAACTTATTCCACGACATCGTCTCTTTAAATAATACAAACAATAAAGTCCACAAGTATTGGAATTGAAGTCTTGTAATGGCTTAGAATTAAAAGTCTTGTAATGGCAAGAATCAAGCTCACACAATGTTTGTTCATGTACTTCACAAATACGTTATGAATAGGAGGTAGTCCATAAGAATCAAAAATATTCGCCTCTTTCATTATGATCAATGAAAATAGCGACCCAGTGCTTGCCTTTTTTGGAAGCGGGATCGGTGTTACAAACGAAGCCGCTGGGGTAGTTGACATGGCGGGGTAATTTATTCCGCGCAAACACTCCGCGCACAGTAGCTCGAGTGAAAGTGTCTTTTTGTAAGAGCTCGTGTAATTGCCTGGTATCCATTGTTAGGCAGCGTAATCAAACAACGTTACGGTTTCGGTCAATTTGAATCATATTTTCAAATTCGGCATACACAATGACATTAATGGTACGTTCTAGGGCCATACCAAAACGCATTTCCAAGCGCACGTTTCCTTGTTTCAACAAATTAAAATGAGTGCTGCCATCAGCCAGGTCGGGGGTCAGATCAAAAGCGAATAGTGTGTAGCCTTTGGGATAATCGCTCCAACTTATGGCATTGCCTTCGTCTTGGTAGAGTTGTCCAGTGCTAATGAATAAATTAGCATAACTGCGGGTGTATATATGATGATTGATGTCGGGCTGTAATGGTTTTGCGGGCACTTGTTGCCGGTCAACGTACAGAGCTAAAAATGTGAGGTCGTTATGCTTAAAGTTGAAGGGGTTCTGAGTGTAATCACCGTTGAACGCCCTATTATCAACACTTCCGACTACAATTTATTGATCGTCATAGCTCCTTGAGATGCAGAAAACACTTTGGTTTCTATGCGTCTTATGGGGTATTTAGCTGGGCTTCGTTCTAAAGCCTTTATGTGGGCTAGTTGCACGGTGGGGTTCAACTTTATTTTGCGTACGAATAAGGTCACGGATTGCAGGACGATTTTAGGGGCAAATCCATATGCAGGATTGCAGGACGATTTTAGGGGCAAATCCATATGCAGGATTGGCCATAAGAGCAAAGCTGTCACCGCTGCGTACTAATCGCTTCAAATCCACACCGTTTAATAAATAGCGTTCTTGACTAAATAAATCTAAATGTAATTTGCCCATCATATCCACAATGCGACTCTCTTGAGCTCGTTCCTTTCTAGCTATCATCCCCTGGTTGTGAGTACCACCCACGGCGTCCATGTGTTTTGGGGTGTCTTTGTACCATAAACTAGCTGTTAACTGAGAGTTTTTGGCTTCCGAACCATAGCTCAATAGCGTTTCCATATAAGCGCGATACGGATAGGTGTTTGTGGAGGAGGAGACGAGTTTCTCGTTGAGAGAGACATCGACTTGAGAAAAGAGTGAGTGTAACCATAGGTTAACGGGTGCTACTGCACTGTCAGCCTCCAAAACCACCCATCCTTTTTCACCACTTTGGCATTCACTTGTAAATACGTGTCGGTCTGATGTAGAATTCGACTGGACCCGAATCTAAAGCAGCTACCGGATGGAATTCGATCCACGATCCATGCTCGACACTGCTTTGAGTTGGGGGATTGAAAATAGGTCTAGTTCACTTTTGACGCAGGGACAAGATTGGGGGTGTACCAGTGCCATGATCTAACCGAAAATATCCTTTGACAACCTCTGAGTTGTTCCACGGCGACAGCGTGAACTACTGCTCCTACCTCGTGCAAGTCGTTTTATAGAGACGGGTGGTTGGCGACGCGGTTGTTTGGGTTGAACTATTTGATCGAACACTTCCTCTCCGGTTTGTAACATTTACGGAAATGTAACGTCACTGTCACTTTACCAGATTCGAATGGGATGGGTCGACCCGTGTCATCTCTTATATCGATTTCTATAGTAGAAAAAGTCTTGGTGGCTATCGGGTAATAAAATATCTTTTTATATGTGGGGTTGAACAACTGCCCGCTACGATCGTGATCGATTGGAATAATACGCAGAAGGGGAACCATGGTGTCTCCTACCACCTGAGCTTCGATGAGATTGCAATAGACATAAAGTCCGTACAAACCTCGATCAGGGTCAACAATGTGCTGACCGACTTGACTATTCTCATAAATCCCCATTTCAAAACCGAGTCTTTGACGCAACCCCTCGTCCATGTAAACTACAACTGACTCATTGTCTAGGGTCATAGTTGCTGTCTGTCGTGTTCGATTGTAGGTGAGACGCACTCGCTCCTCATTTTGCTCCTTTAACTTGGCTGCAAAGGCTTCTATCAACGATCCGGTCGTATAAAAAGCAGAGGTAATGTGAAAATATTTGGGACGGGCCTCGGCAAATTCACTCACAATGTCATATCGCTCGCTGCAACAGACATCCGGGGGGAGATTGAGCGCACCAGCCACGCGATCCATGACGACAAACCCCTCGTCCTCAGTAACATTGTACCACGTGTAAGGGTACTGAATTTCCGCTAATCCGACTTCCCAAGCTCCTTCCAACTTTACAGTTTTGGGAAGTCAAGTAAAGTAATGTGTCAACGTGTTGTTGGGGTGATAATTCATTGAACTGTTGGAAGGCAGGGTTAGAAAAAAACTCATGATGGTGATGTCTTGAGACTCAAATTAAGCTCTCCTTGGTTTCACGGAAATGTAAAGTCACCATCACATGGCCGTCTTCGAATGCTACGGACTGACCCGTGTCGTCTCTTATATCAATTTCTATGGTACTAAAGGTTTTGGTGCCCACAGGGTAATAAAATATCTGTTCGTATGTCTGGGTCACCATTTTGTGCACCCGGTCGTAGTCCACAGGAACTGTGCGTAACAAGGGGGCCATCGTGTCACCGACCACTTGTGATTCAATTATACTACAATAAACGTACAGTGCGTACAACCCTCGAAATACATTAGTCTTGTATTGAGTTTGAGAATCGTAAAGAGAAAGACATTGCTCACACTGCAATATTTGACGAAGGCCTTCGGTCATGACAACTTGAAGTTTGGGGTCGGTTATTTTTACATTCACGGTCTGTGAGATGGAATTGAATTGAAATCGATCAACGCCTCTGAGATGCGATTTGCGGATGTGCATATTGAGCGCGTCTATCAATTGATCAGCACTGTAGGAAACGGGGGTCAGGCGAACGACCAAGGACTCGACCAAAGGATCCCCTTCCAAGTGTCTGTCTATCGTATGGTACCCGGCTCGTTCATCCACTATGACAAAACCCACGTTCTCCCCGATGTTGTACCAGGAAACAGGGTACTGAATTTCTGCTAATCCCACCTCCCAATTACCTTTTAATTGTATGGGTTTAGGCAATTGAGTAAAGTAATGTGTCAGCGTGTTGTTGGGGTGATAATTCATTGAACTGTTGGAAGGCAGGGTCAGAAAGAAACTCATGACATCGCTTTATGTTTCAAAGTGGGGTTGGGAAGAATGTACCCCAAGCTACTGCTTAACAGAGCAGTCCACAAATCTCCTTTACCCGCCGATAGATTGTAGATGCTGACGATGATTACGGTATATAAAATGAGGATTTGTGAGAAAAACACAGTTTCGGCTTTCGATATATCCCGACCAAATATGGTCCACACCCGATCACTTCTCTGATCTTCCATCCTAATGACGCTTTTGTTCCCGATCTCAGTTTTTATACAGCTCCACACCACTGACCCAACTATTAAAACTGGCAGGGTAGCCAAACCACTTGACAAAGTATTGTTTTGGTCCTTTCCGTTTACGTTCTTTGATAATTTTTTCAACCCTATACCATGCTTTGTCATTCACTTTCTGTAATTCTTCCGCGTAAAATGTTCCCTCTAACACTTCGTCATTATCATCCTTTATCGTATACACATTAGGGGAGCCTAAGTGAACGCTCTCCACCCGAAACAATTGGAAGTGTAACCTTTTTTAAATTTACCCCGTGCTTGACTGATGCGGACACGATCCCCGATATCATACCGAGGTCGTTTAACCCCATCAGACCGTTCCCCATATAATGTCATCCACGTGTCTTCTTGATTACGCAACGAGACCGATATCGGGGTGCGCTTGATGCTGCGGCGATAGCTGACGTTGTATCCTTTCACCAGCGAAGCCAGAACCGGTAGATAAACACTGGTGTTGTGTTTGGTAAAATAACGCCACATTTTAGTTTTAAACGTGCGATTAAACGCTCGACTATGCTAGCTTTGGTTTCTTCGTTGTGGGTGGTGAAAAAGCGAATCCCCTGCTGCTTAAGAAATGTCTGAAATTTACGGTTGATAAATTCTCCACCCTTATCGGTCTGTAAGCACAGGGGCTTCCGTCCTTGTTTTAATATACTCTCAAAGGCTCGAATCAAACTGTCTCCCGTTTTATTTTTTAGTGGTATCACCCACGCATATTTCGAGAATACATCGATACAGGTCAAGAGAAATTTCATGTCTTGGTTCTGTTTGGCTAAACGAGCTATGTCCTCTAAATCGGCTTGCCATTGATGGTCAATCCCCCCGACTATGACACGTCGTCTTCGAAATCGACGACGGATCGGTTTATGTAATGCATAGGCATCTTGCTCGCCCAACCATTGTCTGACTGCCTTTGTTTTGAGTTTCGTAGCTCTAACCAATGGCTGCACCCCTCTATACGCGCCCGGTGCCTCATGGTCGAAATACACACTTAACTTCTCCATGACGTCCAATTTTGTGTTACAGGCTCCTCCTCACCAGGTCTTTTATCTATTTGCATCGCACCCTGCCGGATATAGTTCCATCGATCGGGGTGACCTACTAAATCTTGGGGAATGTTGGAGTCTCGCAACGCTTCGGCAAATCTTTTCCAACCCTCTGTTTCAAAGTGTTTACGTCGTCTAAACACACATCGTTAACTAAATCCGCCACGTTAGTTCCACTAACAGCTTGTCCTTTAATCGTTAATTCCCCTCGTTCATTCCAACCCACGTCTGGGTTTTTTCGAAGGCGTTCTAATAACAAACGCCCTTTTTTCTGAAATTTATCAGGGATGGTTTCTACAACTTCCGCAATAGACACATCTTCTTGTTTGGGTGTGTGGGGCGGGGTATTAGCTAAGGTCGTGAGAGGTGTCGGGGTTCTGTGCTGGCGGTAATACTTGCGGTGTTTTGTTAAAATCTGGATATATAAGATTCTACTTTAGCCTCCTCCGATAAATCACTACGATTCAGGACATCCCTCATCTCAGCATCCAAGTTGGCTAACACGTCGACAGTGGGAGCTTGATCATAACGTGTACTTGACAACACCCGGGGATCAACCAATATCATTTTCTTAGCCATAATTAGCCGAACAGTTTGCCCAACAACGGACCAGCGATACCTAAAATAGGTCCTAATAACGCCGGGAGAAAACCGCCTGTTTGTAATACTCTTTTCTTTTTCTTGACGTTAGTTTTAGGTGAGATCAAAGCGCGCAGACCTTGTTTGTGTCGGGTTAATTTACGCTTCTGAACTGAAGTCAAGGATACGTTTCCTTTTAAAACATTGAGGGCACATTCATTTAGACAATTCATCAATTCTTTGTCAGCCGTGTGAATCAAAGCCCTATTGACAGAGGGTTTGGCTTTAGCCATTACTCGTAATGTATCAGCGTGTTTTCTGAGACGCTCTGCCATGGTCTATGTCTAACGATAAGAATGGCGGTCGCCCGATGATCGACGGTATTTATTTCTCAAGGTATACAACTTGATTGGGTCGTAGTATGTCAGTTCGTAACCGTAAGTGATCTGGCGTTTCTTGCTTCAAATCGATAAACAAATAACCGTGGGGTTGTAAAGTAGCATCTGAAAAGGCTTCTTGTACATACTTGATGTTTCGCGGGTACATTTGTTTGGCTAAATGCATGATTTTTGAAGCGTCCCGAGGGTTCTTAAATACAACTAAATAATGAGCGTTCAAACTGATTGTTCGATGTTCTCTATTCTTTCCGAATAAATTTTGTACTAAATACAACACGCTAAGATTGCCATGGTGACTCCCTTTGGTGAATAGGCGAGAGACGCGTTCGTCAGTTTCTTGCATCAAATCATCGATGATCAACAAGGTTCTTTGTTGCGGGTCTGTCTCAAAATTCAACCCCTCTACGAATTCCACGTGAGGTAGTTGAGTGTACATTGCTTGCCACTCTCCAAAACACCACACGATTCGGTCGGGTGGTGGCTCAATGTGACTACCTTTGATTAACTCACTCACAAAGTAAGTTTTTCCACAGCCGCTCGGACCAGCCATCACGCAACTAAAGGGGTGTTTTAAGGCTCGATCCATTCTCATACTAAGTTATCATTCACAGTTCCCTGCTCTTTTTATAGATAGGATAGTTAGATAGTGTCGTGATAAGTAGAACTCAAAAAGAAATTCAACTCAAGTACATTATTACCATTTTATTCAATCACCAATCATATATATTCATGCGTCTAATAATTTTGTTATATTTACAGTCATACGGTTCCCCCATTAAGACTTTAGACCAGTGTTCGGCGGTCACACAAAAACCTAACATATTACGCCGATATTCTCTAGAGAGCCAAAGGCATAGTTCAGTCATATTGTGTTGCTCACACAACAAGCGCCATAATAAAGTGACGTGATTTTCATCCACCTTATCCAAGGCTCTTCCAACGCAATGTGAATACATTTTTTGTTGGTTCCCGGCTTGACATACCCCCGTTCCACATTCTTCGCATGGTTCTTGAGCTATGTCAGATAGCATCGGTTTCATCAAACCACTGTAAAGGCTGATTATCATATCCCACCCATCGTGCCACGTTCCTTGGTCATCCATCTTTTGTCTGCGGGCTGTTAGTTCTTCGTAAGCTTTTATGAGCTGCCACCAATTGAAACTATCAAAGCGCATGGTCACGCTTTCACGGGTAATTTCAATATAGGGGACTGGGGCTTTCACTCGACCAATCGCATTGTCAAACACTGTGACCTCCATATCGACGTCTGATTGGCCAGCTTCCACGTCAATCAATGATACGGTGAAGGATGTAAGAGCCGTCCCGCTTCTGAGAAAGGCATTTGAGGGTAATTTTATTTTATGTCCGCTCCATCGATCGCGAATGTGTAAATCATTGATCAAATCATCTGGGTTACTAAACCACTGTGTGATTTGAAAGCGACCACTACGGCGACTGGTATACAACGGTCCATCAATGTAATCATACTCCTCGCTGTTCTCCTCACCCATCCTGAATGAAACAAAAATCGGTCCGCGTTCGCTTATTTATCCCCTGATGGAGCTAATGTCAGCGCTTTTTTCATGATCACGTGATGAATTAATTTCAGATCCGGTAAATCACACGCACACCAGGTTGTGGGGTTCTTCGAGCGTGGAAGTTAAGCTTTCCGATTACGTCACAACTTTCCTCTGCTTTGTTGTGCCTGTTGTTTTCCTTAAGTTTCGATTGCATATGTAGAGCTTATAATTACAGTGATATTTCAAGTGTTGGGTCAAAAGCGCCTTCGTTACAAACCCACATTGACACAGAGGACAACGCCGTAACCTCAGGGTTCTGTGTTTACCCTGAGCAGGTGTCTTGGGTCTATATGGTTGTTGGGTCTCAGCGACTCTCTGACATTCGTCACATTCTACACAAGTATCCATGTCGTCGCTTTAAAGATTCAAACTCTACTGCCAGTAAACTTGTTGTTAACCGATATTAATAATTAGATATTTATAATTACTTTAATCCATCTCATCATCGGATACGAACACAGTTAACTGACGATCCATTAAACACTCTCTAGCTTCGATCGCTTTACTAAGCGCCGTATCCAAATCGTAACCTTGCGCCATCAAGCGCTGTTGATTTATACTAATTTGTCTATAGATCTTATTGTCTCTCAGTTCTCGAGTTAGTTGTGCATGCATCTGTAACTTGTCTTTTAAAACAGACCACCTGATATATGCATCCGTCATGTTGATGTCACTCTCTGACTATCTTAGCCATAAATGACCACCCAGCAAATTTTAACTCTTTATAACATACATTCCAAATAAAAAACACAGTCCTGTATTTTCACTCATTTATTACAGAATCTGTTAATTATACGTATTTCAATATCTGATTTCACCGATTCCAACCAATATTTCCTATAGTCCACACCCAACCATTTGCTACGTTCCAACCACGAGGGACAGGGGTCGATTAAAGCTATACTTAATTCCCATAAACTTGATACATATTGTTCGTCAACATGTTCGAGAGCATCCGCCATACACATCCAAACTTGTTCTTCAGGTTCTGCCATCAAACAAAGATTATGCTGTCGCTGACTCGGGTGGTCGATCTGACATCCGTGGCATTTTTCTGGTATAAGAGTTTCTATTAAATCGACAAGCGTGTCTGTGTACACCACCGTGAGATATTCCTCCATTAATTTTCCTCTCGCCACATGGGTTCCGTAGAGCTGTTTTAACTCCTTCCACGCTTCTACAAACATATACCACGAGTAACCGTCCATTCGCATTGTCACGTGACTCTTCTTTATCAGCACCATAGGGACCGGATTTCTTACACTCATCGTCACATCTGCACCAATAGAGACTTCGACACGACTCTCCTCTCCCGCTTCTATCTGTTTCAAAGTTTCTGTGACAGCAGCTATTTCGTAACCACAGTCCAATACACAGTTCATCCCCTCTATGTGGCATTTCATGAAATTATTTTTCAAAAACACTACATCTTTATTCCAAACCACTATCGAATACTGTGCAAAGTATCGTGTGTATAGAGGTTTCACTTGCTCAGATTCAATCTGTTCCACGGCTTTTAACAAGTCGGCGTCGCTCATCTGTCTACTGCGTTTGCTCACATCATTGAAAGCTTCTAGCTGGCGTTTCCCAGCCATGGTTATAAGACAGAGGAGATTGTGAAATCACTTTCCAAAAATAGAATGACCTCACCCAAATACCGCCAGTTCATCACATCAGCTCGCAAAGCTCAGCAGCCGGAAACACTTTCCAAAAATAGAATGACCTCATCCCAAATAGCGCACCTCCATGAGGTCGAAGGTCACCAAAACAATAAACAACTCAGGACAAAGCCCCCAAATGAACTCACTCGAATACCGTACATCGCGTGAGCCTGCTAAGGTCACCAAAAGGTGAAAGAAATATCCGGAAAGATCGTCAGCGAAAAATATATCACGCAATCCACTTCGTCCATCGTTCGACGTCAAAAAACGGTACAGTACATATTTATACTACTAATGTCTTGATTCGAACTTCAGTGGTTAGCTCGTCTTTTCAGCATGCATGGGGTGGTAGTCACTGGGGACATGGTTGAGGCATTTGATGATGTAAAATACATACATACATAAATACATACATACATGCATACATAAATACATGCATGCATGCATACATACATACATGAACATATACATGCATGCATGCATGCATGCTTACATACATACATAAATACATAAATACATACATACATACATACATACATACATACATACATACATACATACATACATACATACATACATACATACATACATACATACATACATGCGTACATACATACTTACATAAACACATGCATACATACCTGCATACATACATACATACATACATACATACATACATACATACATACATACATACATACATACATACATACATACATACATACATACATACATACATACATACATACATACATACATACATACATACATACATACATACATACATACATACATACATACATACATACATACATACATACATACATACATACATACATACATACATACATACATACATACATGCATACATACATACATACATACATACATACATACATACATACATACATACATACATACATACATACATACATACATACATACATACATACATACAACATACATACATACATACATACATACATACATACATACATACATACATACATACATACATACATACATACATACATACATACATACATACATACATACATACATACATACATATATAGAAGCATGCAAACATCCATCACATTTTCCGATTTTTTCTTTCTCGTTCATTTTTTATTACGTAACGTTCAATCATTCCATAAATTGTGCACTTTATTGCATCATGGTTGGAGCCATAAGATGTTACTATTCATTTCATTTTGTAAGCTATCTATCTGGAGCAATTTGGAAATATGAAAATTTGGTCGCTGCATATAACTTAACGGGAAACATAAGCAAACGACCAGTGCTGTTCCTTGTGCCATTTTTACTGTATATTGTGTTCTTATTTACAAGCCTTACAGGAATTAATATTACACATTGCTGTAAATAAGTTATACTCCACCTGTAAAACAATATGGGTGTTGAACGAGCGACAGTGGTTATGAATGTCTACTCAGTACAATATGGAACAACCAATGAATGACCGATTGATTGAAACATAGAAATGGTATTTGCAAAGCACATTATATTGAGAATCGTATAGAAATCTGTCGCAGCGATTTCCAGACGATTTGTGTGACTTTTTCGGCTATTTAATAGCTTCTACAACTATCCATCACATAAAATCTAAACAAAACTTTTCAATTTTTGTGAATTTGACCCAATCCTGTTTTGAGAATATTTAGCCTTAAAGTCACTTTCAAACTAAATCTGCGCGATTTCTGTGACCTGGAACGGCAGATCGAGTTCTCTATTTTCCGTGTCTTTATTTATACTTACGTCCAACAACTTTTTTAGAGGACATGCATATGGACTTGATCGTATCTCGTCATATTGTAACCGTGTCTCTCCATTAACCAATGCCGAAGTGTATGTGGAAGACATAGCTTCCATAGTTGATGGCGCAATCCCACGGTCACCCGCACTCACCATACATTTAACCACTTATTGAATATCAAATAACAACCAGAATTAAGACACATTTCACTAGGTGTTTGCGGTTTACTTAAGGGCCGTAAAAGAACAAAGAAAGTCACACTAATGGCGCGATAGGGTAAAAAATGATTTTTTATGGAGATGATATCCACTGAATTAAACCGTCTGATAATTGTGTCTGCAGTTCAGCTGATGTTCAGGTTACATGTTACTTCTGTCTTAAAACATAAGCTTTTGTACAAATGAAGTTGCACTTCTACACTTTGTCTATAAAACTTAAACTGTTTATACTGTTTACTTTACCATGCACTAAAATTAAGATAAACAGGTTTGGTTCGTAATTTTTGTCTTCTTTTAATTTCAGAAATGGTAGATTATCATTTACTTCTGAAATGATGAGGATAAATAAGCTGACTGACACAGACTTCATTATTAATTAGCAAGTTTTGTAACCAGAAATGTGTACCATAAATCAGTTCCTTCTCACTGTGTCATGTCCACAAAAATTATATGCCAAAACATATTGACAAAGTATTGCTTCCATAAAGGCATTTGGATATACATTTGGCAGCCTATGCAAATATATTTTCTATGAATACTTAATTGCCATTTATGCCTTTATATGTTGAGAAGATAATTCTGCTGATTGTGGGATTCGTCCTCTATGGGTCTTTAATTGTTGGGATCTGTGCTGCTCCGGGCCTGTAAAAGCCCAATTTTAATGAACCTTCTTCATATATGGTATCCATAATGATGCAAATCACAGCTGTAGCATAGTTTCAAATAGCCGTGCACGTGTCTTATTATATTTATATTACCGTCGTGCGCGGCTAGGTTTAAAAAAACCCACCAATGCTTGGCGTTGATCATTATTGCCCCATCTTCAAAATTTTTATTACCTAATTATATGAGCAACGAAACTTTGCATCTAAACGCTTGTGCTTCTCGATCTTCATTGCTGACGCCTAAGGTGGTATTACACCGTCAAAACCACCGGGGGTGACGTCCCTTTGCCAACTAATTATATAACAGAATGTGATCATTATGATAAGGTCATAATGGTCTAACCCCAGCGCATGCTGCGAACCCGCACCACGCAGACAGGAGCAATATGATACGCATACCGAGGTGGATTGATTCTAACGCTATGATTATTGCAAGTGTGAAGTTGACAAATATGCAAATACTTTATTGCAGATACTACTATGTTTCCGAGATAGCTTGATATTCTCGTCTGCAACGATATGCTTTATTTTAATGTTGCAATTTTCGTTTTTTTACTGATAATTGTGCTCAAATGTTTAATACGACAAGAGCGCTGTGAGAAATAACTACCAATGCATCTACAATCTCCCGTGTATTGGTTTTCATCCATGAATAAACCATATATCATGTGAAAACATTGGCTATGAGCGATAATGAAAGGTTTTTTGTGCAATCTAGTCCATAATAGGACCACCAAGTTCTTAATTAATGAATTAGAACACATAATATGATCAGGAAAAATATTACACAAAAACTGGTTTAGAACGATTGCTAAATTATGTTTATTTCTAGAAAACAATTCTAACAGGTTTGAGTCTGTCATTCCGTTGTCTTCTGCTGTCACCAAATAATGATTTTGGATTATGGGTCAAAACGCCCCCGGATCAAAACGCCCCTGGAACAAAACGCCCTCGGAGGTGCTGGGGTTGAGGGCGGGTTGAGACCTCAAGACTTGTACTACAAAAACGAATGCTAGTATGTTAACTACATTTTACTCGATCATTTGCATTGTAGGAATATGTAGTCGCTGCCAGCCAAGAGGGCGTTTGGAGGACTCCTGCCCGTGAGGGCGTTATGGGGGCTTTCCCCAAGGAGGTCAAGATGCTCGCTACCGGCCGCGAGGGCGTTTGGAGGACGTCTCCTTTAGGACGGCAGCGAGCGTCCTCATCGCCATGAGGAAAGCCCTAATAACGCCCTCGCGGCCGGTAGCGACTGCATGTTCCTATGATGCGCATGCTCGAGTAGAATGACGTTAACATACTAGCATTTGTATATTAGTGCAAGTCTTGAGGTCTCAACACGCCCTCACTCCGGCACTCCCCAGGGCGTTTTGTACCGGGGGTGTTTTGACCCGATACCATGATATTCCTTATATATGACTTCATTTGGCGTGCGACCAATGAATTCAACATGAATTCACTAAGCTGCATGCTAACTAATATAGGCGAACCGCCTTAAACTTGAATGGCCTTTCAGTTGGCAACCACATTAACATATATGCATACGATTGATACTACGCAGGAGATGACATATTATGTGACTCAAACTTAAATGGCCTTCCATTTGGCCAAGAACATTAACATACATGCATAACATTGACTACAGGAGGCTGGTGGTATACCGGATTAAAACGGTTCGTACATAAATTAGAATGACCCTCAACAACTATTGCTAAACTTGAAAGGGATCGGCAACGTCAAAGGTGTGACTTTACAATTGTCACGTGGCCTGGTGGGGGTCGACACATTCACTTTAGACCGTTATGACGAAACATAAGCTACATTATGACAAGGTTATATTATACTCCACCACGGGGAGCCTGGCCTAAGCCGTCAATCATAACAAGTTATCCATTCGCCAACCCTCCGTTTCGACGTCTCTCTCGTCCAACGTGCTATCGTCGTCACTACAATTTCATTCGCCATTCTTTTCATTATTTCGAACCAATCGTCTTTTTTGGGTTCGAACTTATAAAGGCTGTAACAAGCCAAATTCTTGCCGTTCGCACAACTAGTTACCGATCGACGCCATAATGCAAGTAATCAACGTGGCTTTTCGCTGGCGCTGCTGGCTCCACTGACGTTACACTTCAAAAATGGCGGCGACGACGAATCAGGCCCGGAACAAGCGTTCGAAAAAAAGTAGAAAACTATCCTAGCTATATAGTTCTCGCTGTCTTTAAAACCCAGAAATATTCATCAAAAAGTTAAGTCTATGATATTATAATCCTGTTCAGTTGGCTGGAGTATCACTCATATATAAGTATATATTTATACATACGAATGTAAACATATATATACTATCATATATATGTATATAAATATATTAATTTATATATATATATATATTTATATAGAGAATAGGGGAGAGATATATATATATATATATATATAAAGGATGCATATATATATATATATCTATAGATATATATATAGATAGATATAGATATATATATATAGAGATAGATATATATATATAGATATATATATATATATATATATAGAGAGGAATATATATATATATATATATATATATATATATATTTAAAGATATCTCATAGAGAGATAGAGATATCTATATATAGAGATCTATATATCTATCTATATATATATCTATATCTCTATATATATATATAGAGAGATATATATATATATATATATCTCTATATATATATATCTATATATATATATATCTATATATATCTCTCTATCTATCTATATCTCTCTATATCTATATATATATATATCTACCACCCCCCACCGCTATCCTCGTTGTTATTAAATATTAATGCCCATGCCTTTATGCATTAAAACGATTCAAATGGTTGCTACTGATGCGAGCCACTTGGTTATACAGGTAATCGCGGGATGCTAACTAACAATAAGTTACACATGTGACTCAAGCATGGTCCTTGTTAGAATCGTCACTAAAAACACTTACAGGTAGCAGCGCAGAAGCACTGATGGTAGAACTGATATGAACATTAAATCAAGCTGTTTGTGGTGTACAGTCGCTGCTCTCGTTATATTGAAGAGGGTGCAAGAGTACGTTGGTAAGAGTAAAGCTACAGAGAAAACATCACAAGGTAACCAGACAACACATGATTAAATGAGATAAGACAACCCGGAAGTGGAATACGCAAAGCATTGACTTAGCTCATGTGCAGGAGTTATAAGCAAGAACAGTCAAAGTCCACCACTCATACTGATCAAAGGGCTTTTACAGACAATCCAGCTCAATATTTTCCTGAGCCATTCATATTGGCTTGCTGATAATAGCTTCGAATATCCGGTCAGGGATACATCAGAGTGGTTTGCTGCTTGCTGATAATAGCTTCGAATATCCGGTAACCGTAAGGGATACTTATCTCAGAGTGGTTTGCTTTGTATTCAGTTTATTTGGCGTGGTAGCAGACATGTCACAGGGCTTGCAACTGGTTGGTACGCCAGGCCTCACGGTCTGGCAATGGATACTTAGAGAGTCGCGGGTGTTCTGAAATGCTGCTGTCTGCTGATGAGGAGGTGCGGATAGACAATCAGACGCGTCTGCTGCTCAAAAGATGGTGACAAATTGATACACCTGGCATCATGGAAAGGGCATAGTAGATGCGTCCAGCTTCTGCTTAACAGGGGAGCAGATATAGAGAGTCGCGGGTTTTGTAACAGGACGCCTCTGCTGTCGGCTGCTTCAGGAGGTAACATAAACATCATGCGTCTGCTGCTCAACAAAGGAACGGACAAAGAGTATAAAGACAATCAAAACAGCACAGCATTACATCTGGCAGCACTATTTGGTACGCCAGATTCAGTAGACTGGCTGCTGAGCAATGGATTTCACATAGAGAGTCGCGGGTTGAATGACAAAACGCCTCTGCTGTCGGCTGCTTCAGGAGGTAACATAGACACCATGCGTCTGCTGCTCAACAAGGGTGCGGACAAAGAGTATAAAAAACAAACAACAACAATTACATCACAGCATTACATCTGGCAGCACAATTTTCACATAGTACGCCATGACAAAACGCCTTCAGTAGACTGGCTGTTGAGCAACAAGGGTGCGGACAAAGAGTTAAAAACACATAGAGAGTCGCGGGTTGCTGATGAGAGTCGCGGGTTGGATGACAAAACGCCTCTGCTGTCGGCTGCTTCAGGAGGTAACATAGACACCATGCGTCTGCTGCTCAACAAGGGTGCGGACAAAGAGTATAAAGACAAATACAACGACACAGCATTACATCTGGCGGCACAATTTGGTACGCCAGATTCAGTAGACTGGCTGCTGAGCAATGGGTTTCACTTAGAGAGTCGCGGGAGGAATGAGAACACACCTCTAATTTCTGCTGCATGTGAAGGGCGCGCCGACAACGTAAGGTCATTGCTCAATCAGGGTGCTGACATCTCTTGCACTAATAGAGAGGGAAAATCAGCGCTAGATCTTGCGCATGGATACCCTGAAGTCTTTAATATTTTGACCGGAGTCTCATATCCCAACGTTCTGATGTCGAAACACTCACTGGGTAAGTATATTATTACGTCATCCATGAGTATCATATGATTGTATTCGAAATCAATAAACATCATAACATTGAGATAGATGCTGCATTAAACTTCTTGTAATGACTGAGATGACTGGCATGCAGATGAAATTAGGGAGATTTATCCTAACACGATTGGTGGATATAAGCTGAACCTCGCAAACCCAATGGCGACACAGGGTGGCTTCGGTACGGTCTACCAGGGGATACGCACAAGTGACAAGCAGTCTGTTGTCATGAAACAAAGAGTTTTCGACATCAGCGAGACATCATCTTCAGGACATCCACGCTTAGAAGCACAAGCAATGCGCTGTATAGGGCAACATAAAAACATCGTACACTTTTTGGATTCGATTGAACCTCGTCCTGGCGTTGTATATCTTGTTACTGAGTATTGCAATATGGGATCACTGCCAATTTGCATGGCCGAGATGAAACCAAAACTGCCTGCAAAGGTTGACTGGATGCTGCAGATTGCAGAGGGCCTTAGCTTCATGCATTCCCGTACACTACCTGTGGCACACAGAGACCTGAAACCTGATAACATACTTGCACATCGTGCGGACGGGCACATGACGATGAAGCTCGCTGATTTTGGCTTTGCCAAGCTTGTGGAAACAAATGAACTGACGACAATATGTGGGACGGAGAAATTCATGGCTCCTGAGGTGACGCCAGTTGACGGCTACGTGAAGTATACAATAGCGTCTGATATATTTTCACTGGGCCTCGTATACTCAGTGATGCTGCGGTTCATGCCTTCCAACCCACAGATGATTCCTGCTATTGGTAAGATATATTAAATAGACATGCGATAATTATTATTTGAACATGTCACCGTGTTGTTTCTATTCCATTATCACAATTTAAATTAATATGAAACACTGGTATATTATTTGATTGGCAGAAGGACATCAACAGACTGGAGCTCAGACGGTTGCTTCTATCATGAGGGACAAATATAATGCAAACCGGCCTGTCCCTGTCCTCTTCACCATTCGTGAATCTGATGGATACGTAGAGCAGAAACTCAAGCATCTGATCCTGACAATGGCGAGACTGAAGCCGGACAATCGTATAGCCATCGACATCGTACTCCATGACCTGCAAAATTTATCAGGTATGCTCTTGTCATTGTCGAATTATTATCCTAAGCACCTATGTTTTTAAATACAGCTTTTGCTCTTGCAACAATATTGCAAGAACCTGCCTAATTGAGTAGTATTAATTGAGCGTCTATCCCAAACGATATGGTTTCAAGGAAATTTTGAAGGTTCTTTTCTACTGGTTTCAGCTCACCCTTTGCTGAAGTAGTCAGGGACGTGATTCAACCAGGTAAGCGTGGACACTCAAATCATACAGTTTCACAAGTTATATGTACATTATGATTCAGCAAAGTCATCCAGCATTGCGTGCTCGTATCGGTAATGAATATTTGTTTGATGCTTCGTATCACATATGGCACATTTGGAGCTAAAACGAACTGTTGTTGTTTAAGACGTTGCGGCCTTCACGCTGGATTTTCCGTGGAAATGTAAATACATATGCGAGACTTCGACAGAAATTACTGTGGTTAATCGTGTTTGAGGCCGAATGTTAAATAATAATCTTTTTGTTTTGCGCCGGTACTGACCGTTATGATTACTGTTGTTCGAATGGAGACACTGTGATTTCTTACTATACCAGGCCTGTTTAATGCCAATTTTGACAGTGGTTTATTTACATTACTACAATATGTCATTGATAAATAATCACACTTTTATTTTGTGACACTTTTATTGTAAGTCAAACAGAAAAAGCTTGCTGCACAATATTATTACCAATTTTTCCTAATCTTGCCACACAACTGTGGTACATATTTTCATGTGCGACTGGTTTCGCTTGTGAGCAGGTTCAAATCCAGTAATAAATTTAGGTTGAAAATTAATTTAACCTGCTTGTACTGGACTTTCTAGTTTAGAAGAAAATGATCATATCTTAGTGATATAAGTGAAATGTATTTCAGTAGTATATCTTTTTTAAATAAGTAAATTTCCATGAAGGTGCTTTACCTGGTGTTATTTTTTCCTGGTTTTACTAATGGTGAACATGACGGTTTAATATAGAATGTGACAATAAAGGTACAATGATTATGGCGATGCTGACAATGCAATTGTTATTAATTGACAAACCCAGGACAAATCTATTGAATGTGGTTTATTAAACATGAAATCCAAACTTAAATACACTATAAATACACTGATTCCGGAAGCATGTCTTCATTAGGCCTTCAGTGGTTAGCTGTTCTCTTCGGCATGCATGACCTGGCAGTCGCTGGGGACATGGCTGAGGCATTTGATGAGGTCGAGAGAGCACGATGTTAGTCTCAATGCTAAACTTCATAATATCACCTACTCGAGGAACAAGGGTCTTTCCCGGGTCAAATGGAGGATGAAGAATGAGAAAATGTAAGATGCAAGAAATAAATGCGGCTGTTTACTACATCAAAGGCTTACATAATGGATCAAATAGTGGGTTAGTTAATCAATATACAGAGGTAATTTGCACATTGTCGGAACACGTGATGTATAACAATACAACGAAAATTCCTTGAGATTATCTTTATAAGATTAAGGAGTCACAGTTATTATAGTGACAAATAATAATAAACGATAATTTCTTGACTTTTCAAGATATATGTCACACACTGGAATGGGGATGTGTTTTTGCAGAATATTAGCATCCCAGTGCAAACCATAATGAAATGAAAAAGCTTACACACAACCACGACAATTTGGAATAGATCGGTGGGATTCGTCAAGTAGGGCAAATGCGCTGACAAATGCGCTGACCAAATAGACTTCCTACAATCGGAACACATGTTAATACGCATTGTAATTATGGTACTATAGTCGACGAAATATGTACAGATATTAAACCGAATTACTACATTATAAGCGCGATTTGCATTGACGAATTGAGTTTCTCACTTAAAAAAGCAGAAGTGATTCACCTGCACTGATGGATTGTTGTGTAGATTTTGGGACGCAAAATTTGACTTGCTTGCAATTCTTACCACTGCAGTCCGCTGCTGCGATGGATTGAAGAAGGCATTAACGAAATCACCAATGAATGGATAAATTAAATACTCTGCAAAATAATGCATTGACACTTCATTATTTGCACTGACATCATGTCCGTGCTATAATCGAATCAACTACCGCAATTCTATCATGACCAAATTATATTACTTTTAATTTTGTCTACAGTGAGACATATGAACTTCGCTGCAGCAATATAGCATGGCATGTAATCCATATGAACACATATATTATATGGGAGAAGTATCATGGCGAATTTCGAAATGAGTTGCTCGTACGTTCAATTCTTTGAGCATCTACTATACTAACACAAAATTTCGATGATTATTTCTATAAACATGTTTCATTAAATGTTTTGCAATTGCCAAAATGGAATTAACAATTACCCGTTATAGCCTTACTTGATTAGATGCATTGCAGGTGATATGCAATGTCATCAATACAGAATGTCAAATAACTATGCTTGCTTACCCCGCAATTGATACGAACCCTTTATTGGTCTGACCTTGCAAGCTCGGATTTTATCTGTCCACGCGTAGAGCTAAACAGTGATCAGAAACATTGACCCAATAAAATGGGCTATTGAATAGATACAATACACAAAGGAGTGTAGGGGAAGTCCAGCAATACCAATCCAAATTTTGTTTCTTAAAATGAATTGTTACATGATACATTGATACGCTGCTATTTAATAGATCATAGCGAACGTACAAGCATCTGTGATACTTTCATAATACATCCGTGTTTGAAAAGACATGTTTACGTCGCTCCAGACATATATAGCGACTTCTTAACGGCTACATGCCATAGCGGGTGACGACTTTGAATTGTTTATGCTCATCACATATATAGTAAATGATGTACCCACCGTCTTTTACGAGACACATGCCATATAGGGTAGCAAGAATAGCATTTATGGTTATCATGTCGTTGTCGTTGACGGAATGCCAGTCATACCTTACTGTGATGTTTGTCAAGCCACATATCACGCCAACTTCTAGCCTCAGTTATGTTCGCCTCATGACCCTCAACTTGTTGTACAAGCTTACTGATCCCTGGGTCTAGTATAACACAGACCAAGGGGCTGTCTTAAATAAGAAACCACCACATCCGCGTGGTACAATACGTTTCGTTACAAGAGATGGGTGCAATATAATAATTAGGAAGCGTTCCTCAGTGTTCTGGAGTAAATGCGAGATGCATATTGAATAGGTAGAAATGAATGCTCCGTTCCATAGATTCAGGGATTCGAATCGATAGGCTACCAAAATAAGAATACATCAGAGTACGATATTGATGGAGAGGGTTATACGATTGAATATTCCTGCACCACCCAGATTGTTCTAAACATGGTATCGTGTTTACTGATTGCCTTCCAGAGGTCATAAGATCAAAGTATATCTTCCAGTTCAATCTTTCTCGCACCGGGCCTGGATTTTCCTAATAGATACAGGAAAAATGACAAGTTAGAGATGGCATGTGACGCATCCACCTTAGTTAAGTACCAAACAATAACGGTTCAAGTCCATAGTTAGAGGTATCATCCAAGCAGTTTGACGGGAAGGCGATGGAGAGAAATATTTTACTGCAATAAGATATATCACCTTAGAGGCCTATTTTGGCAGAGTAATTCTAGCATAATATGTATACATACGGATAAACGCTTCTTCCAAGTTGAGGGCATAGTAAGGTCAAATGAATCCCACAAGTTGACAAGGAGCAGAATGCTGTCCAGTAGGTAAGGCTCGTACGTGATAGTTTATAAATGAAAGAAGTTCATAAGCACATAAAAATAGAATTACACACACACACACACACACACACACACACACACACACACACACACACACACACACACACACACACACACACACACACACACACACACACACACACACACACACACACACACACACACACACACACACACACACACACACACACAACACACACATGCACATGTACATGCACATGCACATGCACACGCGCGCAAACACATGACGAAGACACCCGATGGGTCGAAATGAGAATCAGCCACGCTGAATTATTCCATAATTGTATTTGACACATACTTAAGAAATTCATTAACAGACATGGAAATCGCCATCACTCAATTCTGTGTGATACCACAATTGTGATTGTATTGAGAAGCAAAATGTAAATCAACAAATGAATGAATGAAAATGGAAGCATATGTACATTTCAATCTCATGCATGTCTTCTGTAAACGTCGACATTTTATTATGTATTGTAACAAACTTAAGTGTTAATAACGAGAAACTACGACGAAATAAGGCGTTTCGTTTAAAACGCATGTCTTGCAAATATATAAATCCGCTCATTGAACAGTGACCACACAGCATCAGCATCCTGCCCAATACTGGGCAATAGCAACTACGCGAACGGCAAACATATCTCACATGTAAAAACATACTGCAAGAATAAATTTAATGTGTGAAATTATCATGGGACGATCAACATATGTATCATCAAAGACATCATTAGTTTTCAACTGAATGTGGGATATTGGCATATAGACACTCACCATTTGCCATTCTAAGACTGACCTCGATTTATAGGTCCAGGTTGGCGAACTGAGTCAAGTATGCTGATTTTAAAGGTGCAGTTTCGAGTTGTTCTCGTACAATGGGCCCGGCGCGTGATAAACATAGGGTAGGCCAACACAAACTGTTCGTGTAGTGCAAAATTTTGATGTGCCATCGCAAATACTAATAGATGATTTTTGCCTACCTTACAAGTGTCATTTTTATTAATCAAATATCAGAACTCCCCTTTGTCTCCAGGGTTTGCTCACGCGAGTATACAATTGTTATAAAATATTTGAATGCACCGTCCTGACCTCGATTACGGTCGAATGAGCCAAGCGGACACGTGTTCTCGATGTTCGATACAATAAATAGTGGCAAATTCATTTTCATCTCCGCCCTATATTATAGGGATTGGTTTCGAGATATCTATATATATATATGGCCTTACATGCTCATCCATTTTAATATTTCCGTAATGGCATCACTTCTCATGATAAATGGAACATTGGCCTATAAAGCTGTTGTTACTCAGCGCATCTATTTTGCTTAACATGTACATTGATCAAACGACGTAAAAGATATCGCGTAAATTCTTCATTTAGCTCGCGATTTGCTCACGCGATATAAAATAAAAGTAATGCACCGTCCTGATACGGTCAATAAGCGGACACGGCGATGTTCGACAATAAATAGTGGCAAATTCATTTTCATCTCCGCCCTTATTAAGGGATTGGTTTCGAGATATCTGTGGCCTTACGTGCTCATCCATTTTAAGAATGGCAATCGAATTCTCCATTTTGTTTATCTGCATACATACGTAATCGACATTGTGTTACGCAAAATGAAACAGGCCAATTGATTGCCTAATCGTATAATAAGAGATGCAGCTCCCGTAATTACTGTCACGGTAGCATTATAATCGAACTCTCATTATCCCTTTAAGGACTAATTGAGTGTCTAATAACTATCGTTACCAGAAACATGTCACATTTTATGCCTAGTGATTGTGTAAACGAGCTGATTAACTGAATAACATTTCGTCATTATGAAATTATCACTGCCTGGATACATGTAGCCTCCATTATTGACGGCGCGATCCAAGTGTAATCAAACTCTCATCATCCACTTAGCGACTTATTGGATGCTTAACGATTATTGCGAATATACATAAGTCCCTGATGCGTGTAATTTTGAGATATATATGGATTAATTGTATCACACGATTATATAACGGAATGATGAAAACCAGAATCTTAGCTCGGGGAAAAATGGGTAAATATTTCTATATCGGTAGATCATATAACAACATATTTGTACATAGGTAAATGTGAGGGAATCAAGCAATCAATAAATTGAATCTTCTTTTGTGAACAAAAGCTTCACGCACATGGCCAAAGTAAAGATTATCTTGGCCGTGTAATAACTTTTGATCCTCGAGATTTGTCCATTAACTTGCGGCACTGCTGGATTTCGTTTTTGATCGCAAATCGATGTGAAGCTATTCAGATCTGGAAACAAACCCTGAATTAATCTCTCTGCCCTTTGCCATCGGACGTGAAGGATTATATAGAAACAGTGAAATGATATTACGTGCAATCATACGTACAAACAAAATAAACCATACCTGATGCCGAACACCAGTCTGCCCGCAATGCTAAAGGTATGTAGTATCCAGATAACAGCAAATACTCCATACTTTCCGCTTCACAGCCACAAGACTCCTTCGTGACATTCAGGCGACAGGATATTGTCTCCAAAAAATTCCTAGCGGAGAAATACGCGTAAAACACAAAACCATACATCCGACGTGGCCATATATATATATATATATATATATATACAATTGACCACACAAGCCAAGATACTTCAAGTTCCAGTACGGACATGAAATCATGACGAAAAATAAGCTTTTTCTGTTAAGTAATGGAGTAATGCTGTCCTACTTGCACGGTCCTAGTAAGCTTCCACATTTGGCTGTACCAAGCGGCAGTGAAATGTCCCGCATGCAATCCATGGTGTCTCGGAATGGGTTCACTTTAAAGTAATCGATAAAGATAGAAATATAGACACGTGACTTATGCCAACATTATATAGAATATCCTATACGAAGGCAAGCGTCAATTTCACACATAAAACCCATTAACAACAATTACGGTTGATGTTAATCTACAATATATGTATTCGCACTTGCATGTCGTTCACATATCATATCAGCTGTGTCAATAAGTGATTCGGTCTCATCTCGGCAACCCTTGAGGTGATGAAAACTGCTGCAGTTTTTCATCGTCTTCATAACCCTGAAAATAGAAATATCAGTATATGCCTTACATATAACATGCTAACCAATGCGGCAATATAGCATAGTATTCATGTAGATTCTCAGTAGGAATATAAGTCGTGGACTATTCTTACACGCAAAACTCAGTGAAGCTCTGATATGTTGTGAAGTTAAGTTTCAACATGGCGTTTCCTTGTTCCGCTGACATTTGTGAATAACATTCGTCTACGTGGTCTGGCGGACATATTGCAAGGTCTGAAAGCACAATAACAGAACCGTGTCAATGGCGATCTAAAACGCATGAAAAAGATGAGTTGAAAAAGATTGCCAGCTTGTCATTATCGCAAATATTACGTTATTTAAAAGCTGGTTCAAATAGACTAAAGGCATTGCCTTAAGGTCTGTAGCAGGAAGCGGAAAGTAGGGTTTATGAGGCAGACATGCGGCAAGACTAACCTTTTGTAATTGTACAATTGTCTGTTTTCGTGTGTTGTAATACCGACACGATGTCCAGTGCTTTTTGCGTATCTAAGGCTTGGCTGCAATTTTCACCTACGAACGCCGACCACTTGCAGCCCAGATATACATCGATGATGCTGTACAGAGTAAACATGAATACATTGATTTGAATCGAGTTAATGTTGCACGATTATTTTCACGGAGAACGCTCGCATATCAAAGCATTTTATCTGAGAGACACACTTGCAGAGTCGCTTCTGGGCGTTTCCAAATGGATCAGTATATGTAGAGCGAATGCCTGAACTCAGATCCGCCAAACATCGAGAGGGAACATTCGATGGCTTGTTATCGACGCACTGTTTGTAGGTCAAATAAACTACAATGAAAAGAAAACAACAGAATTAATTTATGATTCACAAAGACGTTATTGCTTACCAGGAGGAAAATAGTTGTCACTATACACTGTAAGCATGTGTGCTTCCTGGGTTGACCTGACTACTGTGAAGCTTGGCTTCAGGTAAAGTGTCATTAGATTGAAAGCCTGGACATTTCAAATGTACGGCGCATACCTGTGTCATCCATTGAACAGACCAGAGTATAAACTTGCAAAACGCTTTTCTCCCACTCAATATTCTCTTCACAAATGATTGAGGTGTTTGTGTTGTTGATTGCAGAGAGACAGGTCGAACTTTGCAGCCACCCACTGTAAATCAATCAATTCCAACAGAATGACACGGAAAAGGCTTGTGTTAGCCAAATTGCGTTGTAAATACTCTTCAGCCGAGGATGAATAGCAGTGTATATTAAATGTGAAATGAACGCCACATCACAAGCCTTACCTGCACAGCGCGCGTTTTCTAATTTTACTGTAGATTGCATACGGCGAGGACTTGCTAGCAGCGCTGATAGGTTTCAGACACTCTTGTACGTCACGGACATATCGATGACAGACTGATGGAACCTCAACCGGGATGACGCCCAGAGGTCGCGGGGTCAACAGGTAACCTAACTGGTTGATAGCGCCATTCGCTTTTCCTAAGCATAAATTAAAGTAAATATAGGAACTTCTACCCTGATGGTGTTCATGTCTTATTCATATCAGAGGCATGGAGCAATAGCACATTTAAACTACGGTTGAGTGTAGCACACACAGTCAAGCGGTCATTGAGATGCTTGGTTTTGAGCAAATATATGGACCGATAATTCATACAGGGGTTCATTTCAATCTCAACAAATTCATTTTACCGAAGACACCCTCCAAAAGGGCAAATACGAGTACCAGAAAAGAAAGGCGGTTACTTCACCTGGTGTGAAATGGTCTAATAACGATTACAAGCAACCACATATAGCATGTAGAGTGATCTACTCATATGGCGTTATGGGTGGTGCTTATCAACAAGGAGCAATAGTTGAGATTTTCTAATATCCTGCTCCGAATTGATCAAATACGTTTATGCGCATCACTCGGGGTTGCCATGGGGTGGTGAAATAATGGTACTTGTTGATTTAAACGAGTGTTTTCTTATACAGCATAATAGAACCCACCCTCCAGATAGTTGAACATGTAAAAGTAGCAGTGATATAAATGTACAGCAACAATAAAATGAAATTGTAAAATATAACCCCTGAGATAATACCAGTCTGTCCATAAAGCAATGTTGAATCAGATTATTCTTTCTACTTACCTGCTGTGCAGAGTGAAATTCCCAACATGTATAGCCAGAATAAAGCGGCAGATGTCATGATGGCGTCGACACTTGCTGCAACACTCAAACTCAAGCCCCTCAAAATGTGACCTTTATATATATACTGGGACTATCCAATTTGGCCACTGGAAGATATGGGTGTTGGCACTCGACAGCTTATCTAATACAATTAACGGTAATGATCGCCTCTCATTTCACAGCGTCATGATTACACCCTTTTTATGTAGCTTTTGGAAGAGAAGTACATATAATTCATAACATGACACCATTGGGGAAAATTTATATTTTATACCAATCTGTTGAATTCCACGGAAGTGTGGTTGTTAATCGGAATAACTGGTTACTGCAAAGTAAGGTAATAAAATCAGCTGTTGTCGGTATAAAAGGTAGAACAACTAAGACATTTTGTACTTTTGCAGCAGTGTAATTCTTTACGTCAATGGCGACTCAACCGCTTTAGTGATCAAAATAGCATAGTGGTGTCGAATGTAATACTAAAAAAGATGAACTTGTTCGCCCACAGATTCAGCCCATTGGGCTGTGTGTTTATGGCGTTAAACACATTACAAAGCTAACAAACTCCCTTTGAGAACATCTCTTGTTGAGAATGGCGAACAGGAACAGGAAACTTGTATATGAATATGAATATGTATATATATATATATATATATATATATATATATATATATATATATATATATATATATATATATATATATATATATATATATATATATATATATATATATATATATATATATATATATATATATATATATATATATATATATATATGTGTATATATATATATTTATATCCATAAATATATATGCATATATATATAAGCATATATATATACATCGATATATATATATTGACATATATATATATATATGTAGAGAACCATTTGCCGATCTGTCCCATCTGCAGATGGGTCTGACCCGTTTACTGATCGACAGATGGGTCGCCCATCTACAGATGGGCGACCTATCTGCCGATCCCCGTGACGGAATGAGAGCGACCCATCTGCAGATGGTTCTGACCCAATTGCGGATCAGGATTGCATCGCCTTATACTAATGTATTTTCCCAACCGCGAAAAAAGTATCATATCATGATTATTTTTATCGACATTTATTAATTTTATTGTGCCACAAAACCAACAAAAATTATGTGCAAACCACATTCGGCGAAAGAAGCAATTGTGTCAAATACAAACACAACATAGTATGTGGAAAAAAAATCATCATCAAAAGTAATCGAAATTAACATCAATACAAATCCAGCAGATATCATCATTGAAACAGTGGAAGCAGGGGCCATCTTAAAGTGACATTAGAATGTTCGGTGTCCGCATCACTATGCTAGATGGTAATGGAGGCAAGTCACCAGCTGGCAGTGAATCCGCAAGGTGTTGTCTGGGGTAGATATAACTTTGGATGCATGGATCGTTGGCTGTTAGCAGGGTCTTGTCAAACGCGATGGCAAATACCCCACAATCGCTGCCGTTGGTCTGACGGTGTACATTCATCACAGCAATTGTTAAATCTTCTGTACTGACGTTCACGTACTTGGCAATCAAAGTCACGGTACAGTTAGAGGGCTTCCTACACAGAGAGTCATACACACCAACAGTATTCTGAGAGTGGCCAATGTTTGAGATGGTGATCCAGTGGTCTCTATCTACATGCAAAATTTGGACAAATTCGCCTGATGGAACATCCCAGGAGTTGTTCTGTTGAAGTACAGTGTCCTGCAGACCAAACACGCCAGGGTGATCCTTAAGCAAAATCGTATTGGCAGCATCCATGTGTACGTCCGTTAACCAACCATTTGGACGTTTCAGACATCGGGTCTCTCTTTCTGACAGCTTGATGGCTGGGCGCGAAGAATCGTTGTTAGCTATGTCTTTATTTGTACATGCATGTTGCGGATGACAGTGAGTTGAACAAGCGATTCCATTCTGTCGGCAACTACATTTTTTAGCTGATTGGCATGGTCCAGTACAACAACATGAGCTCTTGACAAATCCATTGCCAGAGTTTTCTTTCCGGGCTGCGTTCCGCAAGGAAATGGATTTTGATAGGTCAGGCATCAAACTCCCTGAAAACTCCATCAGATCACCTATTTATATTCACATACCTAAATATGAATATAGGTGTCTATAAATTTAATTTATTATGTGACTGGAAAGCTCGCTTTGACCAATAAATAGCTCACATATACAATTACAGCTAACTAATAATGGAAAGATCAATTTTGTAGTTATGCTAGGCAATATCTGTATCACACACTTGTTACGAAGGTAAAGAATGCCTGAAATCAGCCTGTGTGCGAGAATAAAATGATCCTTTCTCAACGTTCGTCCGATATATTCATTTGGTGCTGAATGATTGTACATCATATTCGCTGTATCAATTTCGTAACACTGCAATATTCACTGCCTGGGTAGGTGTGGCCCTCAATCAACGGCACGATCCACTTATCGACGATTGGAGGTTTAATTTGATTGGATCACCTGTATCACATGATTTAATTAGATTACGTGCATCTACCGATTTTGTTCCCGTCGGGAATGATGAATGCCAGACAAAACAGATTTCCGACGTGACCAAATATATTATACAATTAACGTCACACTGCCATGATGCTTGTAATTAAGACCTGAAATCAGGAGAAATTAACCTATTTTGTTAGGTTACGGAATATTTACTGTCATACTTGCCCGGTTGTAGCAAGCATCCACACTTGGCTGCAGCAAGTCCCGCAAGCAATGCATGATGCCTTGGAAGTGGTTCACTTAAAAGTAATAGGTAAAGATGCATATATCGACATGTGACTTGTACCAACATTAAATAAAATTTTCGTTACAAAAGTAAGCGCGAAATGTCACACATAATAGCCAATTACCATAATTACGGTAAATGTTAGTATACAATATATGTATTACCATTTGCATGTATATTTCAGTGTTAATGACTTTAAACACTTAACAAAGTTACGAAACTCCATTCAGGAATATATTTAGATAAGAATGGCAAACAGCAACCGGCGCCATTGGCGTTCTTAGAAACATAACAAGTAAATCCCTTACCCTCCCATATTGCGAAATCAAGTGTTATTTAATTATAACTTTTGCTATGTCGAACCCCATTTGACAAAAGTTTGGAGCGCAACAATTCGGTCGCCCAGAAAAAGGTTCGTCAAAACGCACTTCCGACAAAAGGTCTCGGTCAGGATATTTGTCTGTCAGCAAAATCACATACTACAATACACTTTGTAGCGTTGCTTTTCAGTGCGCGGGTCTCCTTCCCGAATATTCACTAAGTACCTGGGTGTTTTTAGAATCTCCCAGGGAGATTTCGTGACCATAAAATAAATGCAAATGGGTATAACCGACGCCGACCGCCTGCGCGACTCAGTTTGAAACATGACCAACGCAACTCGGGAATCGCCATTCCTGCCAGTAATGTATATCAAACCGTTGGTTCATTAATTGTCTCACCTCCAAGCGAAACAGTTTGATCAGAGATGTGTATAAGGACAAACAAAACGACCTGGCTGGCTTCATTGAACAACATGCTTCCTTGATATGTTGGATGATCGCTGCAAAGACACCTTTCAGCAACAAATGATTATACGCTTAACATTGCCCCACAACGAGGTTTAAAAACGGCAAAGAAGAATACATGGTAGACCATGGAGAGTGGCTACACGGAGGGTTCGATATTTAGTTCGCGTGTTCCAGGGGAAATTATCAATCCTCTTGGGTGACATCACATGGAAGAAATGCATGATATGCATGCATGATACATACATACATACATACATACATACATACATACATACATACATACATACATACATACATACATACATACATACATACATACATACAGACATACATACATACATACACATACATACATACATACATACATACATACATACATACATACATACATACATACATACACATACAGACATACATACATACATACATACATACATACATACATACATACATACATACATACATACATACATACATACATACATACATACATACATACATACATACATACATACATACATACATACATACATACATACATACATACATACATACATACATACATACATACATACATACATACATACATACATACATACATACATACATACATAAGTACATACGTACGTACGTACGTATGCACGTGCGTAGACCCGTGAATGTTTACCTACATATTTACATGCCAACATGCTTCATCTTTGTTTCTTGATTTATTCTATCTCTTTGACTTTGTATGTAACATTCATTTAATTCCATAAACTGTGCACTTCTCTGCATCCTCGTTGGAACCTCATAATGCTGTTAGATCTATTTCGTTTTGTCAGCGTTCTATCTATTGAAATATAGAAATTTTTCCGCTGCATGCAATTTGACGGGAAACATCAGTAAACGATCAGTGCTATTTAGTATTTTCACGTTATTATGTGTCCTTATCTAAAAGCCTTACAGGAAATTATATGACGCATCGCGGTAAGTAAGTTTACTCCACCTGCAAAATCTAAACGAAACTTATCAATATGTGTGCAATTAAAGACCATTTTGCTCGTCGTACTCCAGCCGTGTCTTTTCATTAACCAATGCCGAAGTGTATGTGGAAGACATAGCTTCAATTGTTGATGGTGCAATTCCACGATCACCCGCACCCACCTGACATTTAACCACTTATTGAGTATCAAATAACTGTCAGAATGAAGTCACATTTTTCATAGTGTTTGGGGTTCACTCGCCAATATCTTTATTTCTTAACGATAAACGAAGACAAAATAAATTTTATCTCAATGGTTCACAACAAAATGTCTATACGATGTCAATTTTAGGGAATCGATTGAGTAATTTAATCGTTTAGTTAAAGAAATGCATGGACACAATGACCATATTTAGAAAGAGCTTGGCCTTTAAACTACTTGCTATGGCTGGGGATTCTTGTCCAATAACAGGAATCCTACTTTGGAAACAGTTCGATTCGAAGCCTTTTACATCTGGAATGAAACAAGTCGTTAGTAGATATCTTGACATATGTAATCAGACATTGACAGCTATATGGATTATATTAAGTACAGAAACACTAACACCAAATATATACATGTACCTGTTGCCGAACAGTAGTCATTCCGCATTGCTAAAGACATGTAGTACCCGCTAACCAGCAGATTCTGTAAGGCACGCGCAGTGCATCCACAAGAGACTTCTGTGACAATCAACCGACAGGACAATGTCTCCAGGAGATAACTGGCAAAACAGTAAGCGACCAATGAAATAACGTCCTACGCGGCCAAATGCATCATAGAATAAACACCGCATTGTCAACTAGCATCAACTTCTTATGAGATTGTAATGTCGTACTTGCATCCGCCCAGCAAGCTTCCGCATGTAGATTCGATGAGGGGAAGTGAAGTGTTCCAAATACAATCAATCGTGTTTCGGACGGCTAGAAAGAACAATTTCCGACAAAGTCGTAAGTGGTGGAACTCCATGATATGAATTATATACCTTAATGGAAAGTTGTTCGAATTATGTTCAATAAAAGTAAAATATGATGCAGAGAAGTTTGATATCATATCCAATAAATATATCTATTGCTTAGATATTTTGAGCTATTCTTACAAATAGGCTGGTCACATATCCTGGTTGTCGATTCAATAAGTGTTTCAATCTGTGGGTTGCAACCCTTGATTTGATAGCGGCTGGTGCAGTTTTCAATTTTCTTCGTTTCCCTGCAAAGAGCGATATCACAAGACACCCATCGCACCACTGTTATAAACGCTTGATATATGCGAGCCGATGCTTAACTATTGATGCAAGCACCGTCGCGCAGTTATCTGCTTAATAATTCTCCTATATTAGTCGTGTGGAATATAAATCATGGAAAATACTGACAAGCAAATTTCTTGAAAGTTCTGATATGTTGTGAAGTTTAGTTTCAAAATTGTAGCTTGTCGTTCCGCTGTCATAGCTGAATAACACTCTTCTAATTGATCTCGTGGACATTTGATAAGGTCTGAAAGAACAGACACGGACACATACTATTGGAAAACCAGAACACAACGACTAGGTCTTATACATCAACTATAAGCGGTTAATATATGGTATGTTCTATGATTAATTGTATTTACCATAACAGTTATCCAAGGTGATAATGATTTAAGGTTCGTGGAGGTATATATCGTAAGACCAACCTTTCGCTATGGAGCAATTCGCCTCCTTTGTGTATGGTAACATCGATACGAGGTCAAGTTCTTTTTGTGTATCCAAGGCTCGGCTGCAATTTGCACCTGTGAAGGGCGACCACTTACAGCCAAGGAATTCACGGATATATCTGTAACAAACACGAATATATTTAAGAATTCTAATGTTGCAGTAATATGAAATGAAAACTGTTGGCGACTTAACGCATATTTGTGAGAGACGCACTTGCAGTATTGCTCATTTGAGTTGTATAATGGATCGAGATGGGCATCACGGAT
Source organism: Urechis unicinctus (assembly GCA_034190875.2). Taxonomy (NCBI): domain Eukaryota; kingdom Metazoa; phylum Annelida; class Polychaeta; order Xenopneusta; family Urechidae; genus Urechis; species Urechis unicinctus. Next base: position 62,241,437 of record CM067349.1, on the reverse strand, counting down.
GTCTGAATTCAGCTTCGCCAAACATTGCGTGGGAACATTCGACGGTTTGCTGTTGACGCATTGTTTGTAGTTCGAATAAACTATAACACAAAGAAACTAGTTGAACATATAATATAAACTCCAGTGATTGCTTACCAGGTGAAAGAGTTGTCTCTACACACTGTTAGAATGCATGCTTCTTGGGTCGTGTTGATTCATTGACGATAAAAATCCTAGATAGAAGTATGATGATAAGCTTGAACAAATTGCTTGAAAACAACATACCTGTCGCATTTATTTTACAAATCAAAGCGTTAACTTGCAAGACACGTTTTTCCCAGGCAATATATTCCTCACAAAGAATCGAGACGTTCGTGTTGTCGGTTGTAGAAGCACAGCTCAAGCTTTGTATCAACCCCCTGTAATGCAATCATTTATAACTGAATGAGAAGTCGATTCATTAGTTGACGGAATTGCTTTGCTGCTATTCCTATTCAATACTGTTCGTCCAGGATATACTGCCTTCTAGTAGGGAACGGGTCAAATATATGCCATGAAATAAGCCTCACCTGCATAGCGCACCTAACCTGCTTTTACTATATATTGCATACGGTAAGGACTTGCTTGCCACACTGATAGGTTCTAGACATTCTTGTACGTCACGGACATATCGATGACAAGATGATGGAATATAGGCAGGGATGTCACCCAGAGGTCGCGGGGTCAACAGATAACCTATCTGGTTGGCAGCACCATTCTCTGGAACTAAGCATATACGATCATTAATTCAGAATACTCTACGTCGATGATCATTGACTGTTTTATACGTTAACAATGAACACATCAATGAACCTTCTTGCTAGGGGTACAGGCAGGTTCATCGGCCAGTCAGGTGTTTACAAATATGTAGTAGACCTAGAGTTTTAAATAAAGTACCAGGTCGATGTCGACATCTGCATTTACAGGTAAAACTCCAGTACAATTTGTTTGCCATTAACGGTGGCATGCTTTTGTATCACTTTACTTGAGAATACCGGGAATACCTGCATCCGTTTGAAAGTAGCTCATGTTGCGTCATGTTTTATTTTGCGGCAGCAAGAATCGAAAGTCGATTTTGTCAGAAAATCTTTGAACCATGAATTATCTTATGTCTCTTAGATATCGGCTAAAGCTAGCTCAGAAAACTGCATCAAAACTGAGATCTTGCAGTGACGCATTGTTTGGGCTCCGAGCTATTGATTGCGATAAAACCCTGTGAACCTGTACGAATTATAATCCTTTATGCTGCACACCAAGTCGTTTAATCATGAGCGATGACGCCAGCGCCCAAATGTGTCTATCGTGCAAACAGAGCAATGGAACTAAGGTACCGTGGTGCTTGGCTCATATACCCACACAGGCTCTTTGTTATTATGAACAAAGTACCGTAATACATATAATGTCACAGAAAATGAAGACAGCTACCCGAAGTGACTGTCCGGAAATGCAATGATTGCGATATCGTTTACCTGCTACTGTCCATGCCAGCAAATATATCCAGAGGATATCGGCGAATAACATGATGGCGGTGCCACTGTGTCCCAAGCTTACACACAAATCTGTTACAATGCACTCTTTATATACACTAGAGAAGCACTTGTCGTTGATTGTGCAATAAGGGTGTTGTCGCAAAGCCATAGATTGCAAGCGATTATTAGTAATTAGATTGTTTGTCTGGAACACTTGGTAATTGATAAATTATTGTCCGTAATGCGGCCAATACACAATAGACAGCTGCACAGAAACGCAGCGGGATCATTGTTATGTTCGTCACGCCTAAATCTACTTTTTGTATAGTTTTGAAGTTATTGCTACAAACGACGCATACTTGTTGTGAAAACCTTTTTAGCCGAATAAGCACGAATGGTATGTGAATCATCCATTAATCGTCATCAGTGGTATGTCTTTACAAAAGTGGTTTGTTATCATTAAATATCATCTTCACATAACATAGTGCATATGAATTGTAGTACGACAGATAGTGTTGGTATGAATCTATTCTCATCGCCAAAAGTAGGTAACATTGCCCATATTGTTATACTAAGTGAGCAATATTTTTGAACAAAATTATGCTATTATTCGGAAGATAAAATAAGTCAAGTTTGTTGTTCTTGAAAGGTAGTGCTGTCAAATCAATCAGTAATGAACTATCACTATGGTATCATTCGGTTAGCTATTGGTCCAATGTACCTTATTCTAGTCCCATCAAACGCCAACATCATCTAACGAAATTAGTTCTTGCAGTACAGAGGAGCTCTCAGGTTATGCATGCCGCAGTGGGTATTCAATGATCATCGCGCTATCCATATTTTCCTTCGTTGATTGAAGAGAAACATGTAGCGCAGTTGCTGATCCTACTCAGAAGTAAATCACCCATGACTAATTGGCTTCCTGTATTAGCGAACAGGGCCCAGACCTCGGTCAGTTACAATTCGAACTTATTCCACACTCACGGTGTATTTGCTAATTTAAAGGCAAATAATGGTGGCAGTATAACCATGTTGTTTTTGTGCTTTTGTACTTTTTTTAATGATTTCACCATGAGATTTGGCTCATGTATCATTAGTTCTGCCATCCCGTCACTGTCATTTATTGAATTTAATAATAAACATACAATAGCATTGTAAACTGTATTTTGACAGTTGCAAAAATAATTTGATTGATTTACAACTAATCCAACTATTGTGTAATGTCATGTTTCGCATCGTGTCACGGCCAGTATTAATTGTAGCCCATTTCGATGCATAGAAATAAACAGGTTTACAGTTAGTGCTGTGTTGAGCTCCCGTCATTCAAGCAGCATAATTGTTTTTTGAGCCCATTTAAAATGCACCAAATAAATATCACACCTATCAAGTGCATTTGCCGGCAAACGTGCAAACCTTTATTTTATTTAGTCTCCGAAGGGGTTCATGCGCTGCACTAATTAGCACCAACCATTCGGCTTATTGTAGTAATTACGTCATTAATTAGTATTGAAAGTGTGCATACAATTTCATAGAGCTTGACAATGTTACAAAATTGGTTTGCAGTGTTTATTTCATCAAACACAAATGCTACAAAATTAGAGACGAATGGGGCAGAATGTATATCCTATTGATGATTGCATATTCGAACAAATATATAACCTGCTAATGTCCCGTCGCTGGCAAGATTGATCCGTTAACTTCCCGGCGTTGGCTAGGCTGACCAGCTAATTGCCCGGCGTTAGCAAGGTTGACCAACTAATTGCTCTGGAAAGCCGGCTGTATGCTTAAGGACGATAGCAGAATATAAAATGACAGATTATTTTTTATGAATAGATAACTCATTTCATGATTAGAACTCGATGTGTGTTTTATCCCCATCATCATAATATCTCTGAACTGATTCCACAGATTGTTTTGGTATTGATACAACAATACACAAGGTAATATTTTCGGAAGGTTCTTTCTTGTGTTGCTGTTTGAAATATCTTCATGTATGCATTCAATTCTCTCTGATGCACTCAACTGTGGTCGTTGCTCCTTCTGATGAATTATTAAAAAGGTCGAACACCATAACAATGGACATTTCTGTTGTCTCAAGGGTGCTCAATGCCAAAAACATAGATGCATTAATGCATACTAACGACGATTTTGTCATGAAACAAGATTATTTCGACGCACCCCCTGAAAATAAAGCCACATGACACGACAGTGATTCATCTGTTCGAGCCAACGTTTTAAGTTCAGTTGTGAAAGGAGCATTAGATACATTACAATAAATAGATTGCAGCGTCTAATGCAAGTAATCCTTGCGGGGGCCGCTACTCATGCCAACACCATTGACACAGTCGCATGGCAAACGTTATGATGCGATACAAATGTCAATGTTGGAAAAGAAGGATGTCACCTCCAGTCATCAGTCGGGTCAACATTGCTTGGGTTTTGTGACTGTCGACTTCTTTCAAATAGGAGTGTAGTCCAAACAATGCAATTACACATGCCTATTACTTAGTGCTTACTTATTCCAGTCTCTAGGGAGAACATTTCGTTCAGCAGATACCTCCAGAAATCCCTGTCCTTTTCGGCGGTTGAAAAATAATCAAATTGTTTACTACGGCCATATTTCAACTGCAATATTTAATGATATTCTAGATTGAATTTAGAGGACATGTGTTAAACCGCACGATGATTAGTTGTCTGCTAACCATCTCGTGACAAGACACTGTAAAGGTCCTTTGATTCTGGAAGCATGTCTTGATTCGGCCTTCAGTGGTTAGCTGGTCTCCTCAGCATGCATGGCGTGACAGTCGCTAGGGAGAATGCCTTAATTCGGTCTTTAGTTGTTCGCTAGTTTCTTTAACATGCATTACGTGATTGTTACTGGGGACAGGTTTGAGGTTGAGAGATGTTTCGCGAACGATTGACGATCTAATTCTCAATGTTAAACTTCATAATGTCACCTCTTCGCCTCTTCGAGATAAAAGGGTCTTTCCAGGGCCAAATAAAGGATAGAGAGTTGAACAATTTAGGATCCCTGAAATAAATGCTGCTGTTTGATTACATAAGGGATCAAATAGAGTTTGTTAATTGATATAAAAAGGTAATAATACAACGAACCTTCTTGAGATTATCTTCTTGTAAGCAGCTAAAACAACCGGTGAGAGATTAAGTGAAGTCACTGTAACGGGTGCTTCCTGGGGTTCTTCGAAGTTTGGTGGTTTCTCAACCGTTTGTGTTTTTTGGGTTTGAACGAATAGAAGGTGCAGAAATTCATATTGATGAACAATGCTAACGTAGGCGACGTTCCATCTTTACTGGACTCTATACACTGCTTGTGACCTCGCTGTTTCTCTTTTAGCTTGACTCTTTAGTCACTGCTAATGAATGGGGTGTTCCGCCATGGCTAGATTGATGTAAATTACTTTAATTGACAGCATTGTGTTCCTTTGCTGGCTTTATCTTTCCAGCACAATCCAAAATGATTGCGCAAGTTGCGCCTCATTGAAGACATTATCCCGCTCTCACAGGTACCCGTCGTAAAAACATCACCTGACTCTCACACGGCCTCTGACGTGTGTCGTGGCTTGATTAGATCGATCCAAATCGTCTTGTGATAATCCGCAGGACTAATTCATCATGCCGGATTCGATTAATGCAACACCTAGTAAATCGTCTACTGATAGCATATCTTTGAATTAAGATGGGATACTCCCATTGCAAATAGCGATTGTATTCACAAGTATTTAGTGTATTCACTAGTATTTCCTCGTGATGCCTGCATAACGCGATTGACGGTACAACTAGAGCGTGGTAGACAGTGCACTTTATATATATAATATATATATATATATATATATATATATATATATATATATATATATATATATATATATATATATATATATATATATATATATATATATATATATATATATATATATATATATATCTATATATATATATATATATATATATATATATATATATATATATATATATATATATATATATATGTATATACATGATGCAACAAAGATAGTCGTAAATGGACGGGAGCATCTTAATAAGATCAGGTTTTTATCAGGGAGTCATAATTAGGGCAACATGCATCCGATTGAGGTTCAAAAAGGTTCAGGAAGCATTACCTTTTTTACTAACATTGGATTACATAGTCAGCGAGATTGGATTACATGGTTAGATTCGTGATGTGCAAACACTCAAGCGACAACATCAAATTGGATGTAACGGGAATCTGTACCAGATGAAGCCGAGGATGGTTGTGGGGAGTGAATTCACCAATCGAATATATGGATACATGAAAACGTACAAGAGACATGTTGCCCATGCAAAAACGGCGACCCAAATTCGCTTTAGTTCTTAGATTATTTTAGAAATAACATTTTTAGTTCAATCAGTCCACATATATCGGTTCATGATATGTACTGAACTTGCAAAGCAGAATTTATTGCTCACATGCTTACCATCAATGTTAGCAAATACGTTCAAAATGCATTATGAGTGATTGTATTAGCTTGTTACAAACGAGTATCCTGCGATGCAGTATTATCTCCAACTGGCGCTAGCAACAGACCAGGTCCATATATGGCTAATACGACAATTATTGTCAAACAATAGTCACCTTATTTTGACGACGTGCATATGGAATTGACCGTATCTCGTCATATTGTAACCGTGTCTCTTCATTAACCAATGCCGAAGTGTATGTGGAAGACATAGCTTCCTTAGTTGACGCGCAATTTACACAGCACCCGCACTCAACATATGTGTCAACACTTATAAAATACATAATAACAATCAGAATTAAGACACATGGTTCTTGTGGTTTACCCGGCAATGTCTGTATTATATGACGTCCTTAACGACCGTACAAGAACACTATTGGCGCGAAAGGGTATTTTTATCTCAATGGGTCTTAACAAAAGGACTTATACGATGTTAACATGAGGAAATCGTTCTAGTAATTGAATCTTGAACTTATAGAAATGCATGGAAATAATGGCCATAGTTATAACAAACTTGCAATAATTGTGATGGCCGAGGATCCTTGTCCATAAACGGGTCTCCTAGCAAGGACACAATGCGATTCGAAGCTTTTCACATCTGGAATAAAGTACTCATTAGATATCTTGACCTTTGTCATCAGACATCGTCAGCTATATGGAACCATAAGACAAGGAAACTAGTAGAACCTATGTACGATAATATAAATAGAGAAAAGGCATTGTCAACAATACCTGGCAAGGCAATTAACGCTTTGGCGTAATATACAGCACGTTCTGTAATTTACTATTTCTATTCGCTCTTTTACAACCATTATATGTCCACCACAAATAGCACAAGATCAATGTGAGATATATAGACTTTCTTGTGACGTCAGCTTTTCACTGACATCCATAAGTTTCATTAAGCATATCGCTCTGTAAACGGCACGGCTGATGTAGCTAAGCTTTCAATTTACCACCCAATTGCATAAATAACACTGTTCGACGAGGAAACAAAGGACATTATTTTGTTCAAGTGTTGCGCCAACTGAGCCATTTTACCTCAGATATAACTGTGAAATATTGCGATGAGTATTTCATGTGAAGTTTATGCTAACCAATTCGCAAATGGCGATATGCCCAAAGACATGCTGTAAAGAGGCACAATAATTATGCCGGTACATTGTTTAAATTTTTTTCCGCATGCTTGACCTTTATTATTATTTAAATTTGTTATATTAGGTAAGAAATTCTAAGTATGATGATGTTTAGAATGGACAAACATGAGAATTTTGGGATGGAAATATGCTATCAACTTTTTTTTCTGCCATTAATATACACATGACCTAATTACAATCACAATCGTGGTATCAAACAGAAATGAGTGATGTCGATGTTGAAAGGTGTAAGTGAACGTTAGAAATAATGCAACAATAAACGATGTAACTATGAGTAAATCATCACGGCCGAAACACCAATTGGGTTATTTATCTTTAATTTGTTATTCAAACATCATTCAGGTAAATTCTATTTTCAATCACATTCTTGCTATCATTCACATCAAGTGTTTAAACGATCGGATGCGGCTTTGTCAATGATTGACATCGTCCACGTGCTAAATGACGTGCTATACACAACAAGCAAACTTATAATTAGCCAATCGTAGTTCTGCGGTGGCCAGCCTCTACATATTATTCACATTTGCATGCACTTTTGAGCCCAAAGTACAGCGCTACTTAAAAAAATTTCTCTAATAAGCAAGTTGCACACGTGATCGACTTAACCAAACAAAGGCATTCGGTCACTTAGTTCACATAAACCAATAACGAAAATTCGTTTAAGCTGCAACATCCTACAAAAATACAGATAGTTCCAGACTATGGTATTATAAATGGGTAAGCATTGGATGGCAATCATTATATTAACCAGCTTTGTGCCATACTAGAGCCACAAAGCATCTGATAATGATGTTTTGAAGACCGAAAACACCCGAGAGCTTATTTCTCTCGATAGAAAGTAACGCTGTTTTTTTGACAATTATATCGCGGGATTTTAAGTGGGATATTCGGAATAACAAGCTATTCACGAGTGACCAATTTTTCAATCGCTCAATTACCGGATACTTATCGTCCATAAATGGTGCTCCTGGAATGCTTTGATGAGACCTAATAAGCATCTGAACGTTGCATTGATATATTGTGTGAAGACTTAACAGCAGTATCCTATTCTTAAATTATTTTGCTGATTTATCTTTGGCATTAATATTCGTTTGTGAAATACATGAAGATAGTGAGCTACGATGTTTTGCTTTGATACTATCTGTACTTCATTAGATAAGGGATATTATCTGTACTTTATTGGATAAGAGATATTATCTGTACTTTATTGGATAAGGGATATTATCTGTACTTTATTGGATAAGGGATATTATCTGTACTTTATTAGATAAGGGATATTATCTGTACTTTATTGGATAAGGGATATTATCTGTACTTGATTGGATAAGGGATATTACCTGTACTTTATTGGGTAAGGGATATTATCTGTACTTTAAAGACCAGGCTTTTGAACCCGTGGCTCCGGCTTAATGGGATGCAGTAGAAGCTGATCTCAAGTAGACCAGCTGAGGTCAATCACATGCTTACTCTTAGACGTTTGTTCTCCCCGTCCGGCAGTGCGTTTGTGGGCGGGGCAGCCAATTTGAACAGGCCATTGTAAACTGTTAAAGCGATGCTAGTGATTCGCTCATCAACTATTAGTATATTATTCGGAGGACGCAATAAGGCACTAGTTGTTGACATGCGATACTCTGGCCTCACCTTTGTAGCAATGTATATGTGATATGGGACCTATTATTTATTCCATCTCTATGATATCATTCGGTTGGATATTTGGAAAATGTACCTTTTCTTCCCGGTGACATCCTCTTAAATTAAATAACACGCATCTTTTTACAGCATTTCTATGCGACTGCTCCAGTAAACGAAACAGGTAATGACTGACATTATATTGTCGTATCCTTGATATTGCATGGTGACCGCTCTCAGCAATCGATGCGTCACGTAATTACTTCTTGGAGTACAGAGGAGCATCCAGGTCTTCCATTTCTATAGTCGCATGCAGGCCACAGCCAGCATTCAGTGGTTATCGCGCGTAACTTAAATTCCTTCATGGATAAAAGAGAAACGTTGAAGGCAGCTGCTGATCGTAATCAGGATTTAATGTTGATCATGCATGACTAACTTGCTTCCTGGATCAGCACGTATACCATACACACGGTATCTCTAGCAGGGAGCGTATAATATTCTGACGATAGACTCCCCGTGCACATTCACCTACTGGAACACCAACCTCTGTGCTTTATACCTTGTCTCTTCAACCAAACATTGTCCGGGTGGCTGGTTTTTAATTTGATGTTGTTCTTAGGAAAATATAATTTGCTCATTGCTATTGGAGGTTGTCTATTAGAACATCACCCTAAATCGCCAACGACTGCAATTCCGTACAGATTTCCGATAAGAAATATGTATGTTATGCGCAACAGTGGTAAAAAAGAGTAATGCATCAGGTTATTCAGCAGTTTGACTGAAACATTCAAATAAACAAATTTTAGCCAAAGATTAAACAGAGGTTGTGTCCCCGTTTTAATGCTGAACGACGTGTAGGACACGGCGGCTTTTCTCTGCGGTGCTGCATTCTTCGTTAGCTTTGATGACTAAGAATAAATAATTATCTCTATTTCAAGTGAAATCAGACTTTTCAAGTAGTATAAACCAACAGTGACATTTTCGGGACCATAATTGGGTCACATGGACGTCAGAACGCTAATATATGATGTATTCAAGTCAGCTATATGTAGCTGAAAACTTGCGCGAAATAGTATTCTCAATAAACGAGTCGTATGAGATCAGAGAGCCGTTACAAATGGTCATATATAAACATGTCCAAAAACACACCAAGCAACCACTAGAGATCCTGGCGGACAAGGGGGTTGTATTGCTCACAGCGTTACAAACAGGGTCTTAGCCAGAGACCCGGCTATCCATCGATTTGAACGGGCTGGAATTCCCCCCTAAAGCCCGTCCACCCGTCAACCCGTCCGCGCCTCCCAGACCGAATAGAAGGAATTAGCCAAGCTACTATAAACAGCTAATTTAAAGACAAACAGCGACGCAGCACGCTGGCCATCCATCTACGATCAAAATAAATACTGTTTTTTTTATAATAATTTAACAATGGAGTTACGACCAGCTTAGCCTCCTTGCAAAACTAGGTCCCAGTCCTTGTCGAAGATACACAATATGTTCGAGGTTTGTAAGATTAATGACAACTAGAAGGGTGGCCTACATTCTGCAATAAATTTTTGGTCTGCACTGTTGGCTAAGTAATAAGGCCTACAATTTGCAATTGGGTGAAATATCATATCGACGCGAAGTCTTTGACTAAGGTTTTATTTCGCGCGTATACTTGCGCCAGCGCAGGATGTATGATTAATTTGCGATTATATTTCGTTTGCACAGCGGTCTGATATTTCACATTACGCACGCACGCACGCACGCACGCACGCACGCACGCACGCACGCACGCACGCGCACACATCATATCCCCCTCCTATTAGCGCACACTCATACCACCATTCATCAATACTACAGTGAAATTATGATTGCTAACAGAAGAAACATGGAAACAACATGGATAATCATAAACAAACTAATATGTATACAGCAAAATAAATACCACCTTCTTAATCATCCAGGTGCAAGGAAATAGTAGTGGCATTTGTGCTGATGGGTTTTGTTCGTTTTAGTTTATATTTGTGTGATTTTAAAATGAGAGTTGATTCCTGCTTTGCCAGATCATAGCCATCCCGTTACTGTCAATTATCGAATTTGATGAAACCTATAGCCACGTTGTAAATTATGTATTGACAGTTACAACGAAAAATTGATTGATTGACCACCCATCCGACTATTGCGTAGTATCAAGTTCGCATCATGGATGACATGGGCAGTATTAGTTATAGCTATCGAATATCGATGCACAGTAATAACGAGCTTTACGTTTGCTGATGTGTTGCGTTGCCGTCATTCCAGTAGCATAATTGCTCTCTCAGCCAATATAAAATGCAGAAAATATATGTACCACTTACCCAGTTCATTTACAAGCCAACGTGACAACATCTGCACTACACTAAATTGCAAAACGGTTCATGAGCTTTACCAGTTATGGCAAACCTTTGGGTTTATTGTTGAAATTTGGTCAAAACTAAGGGTCGAAAGCGTGCATAGAATTTTATACAGCACGGCAGCGTAACAATATGGCAATGTATGATGTGTACTTCATCATACACTAATGTTACACAATTAGCGACGAACGGGCCAGAATGATAATCCTGCAGGTGATCGCATATCTAAACGAATAGACTGACCGGCTATTTGCTTGGCGTTGGTTGGACTCACCAGGTAATTAGTCAAGAAGTGATGTCTATAGAGGCATAGTGGATATAGTAACTCTGCGTAACCTGGTTTTGGATCTCCTGATCGCCGACATTGCTCCTTAAATCCCGCCGTCTCCGACCCTGAAGACTCAATGTTGTGTGGAACCGCATTGAAATGACTTTCCACTACGTGTGCGCCATGGCAATGAATAACATTTTTGACCAGTCTTTCATACTGGAATTTGCAACTGCAGATGTCTTGTGAAACCGTTTCAGAGGAGACCAAACACACGAGCAGACTCACTTGTTGTGCCAAATCCCGACCTTCTAGTTGATCTTTGAGATGGTTCTCTAGATGCCCCCGCCCCTCCATATTCTGTACGTTGTTACATGCCGATTTCAAAACTGTATATGTCTCAAGTACTCTTCAAATGAATCTGAATACACAATGATTTCATCTATGCATACCAACGCATACTTATCAGACAATCGGATAGAACCTTCATCATTTATTCTTGAAACCAAGATGGCGACTGCTGCAAGCCCACACTCAATCTGGTTGAAAGAAGCCTGAAGCTAATGCAAAACATGATAAATATTGTGGTTTTGCATTTCCGGCTTCGTCAATAGTGACATACATACGAGATACACTAAGAATTGATTTCACCGTTCGCGATTATAAATAGCGGTAGTCAAAGCATATTCTGTATTTAGGTAATACGGATTATTCTTTCTTGCGTTAGTGTTTACGCGACATTTTCACGATTTTTGCAACTAAAACAATCGTTGATTGACATTCGCTGTGTGAAGGGACTATTAGTTGTAATCTCAACAGTTCATTTATTTATTTATTCATTGAGTTTTTCCTTCATCACAGGGTTTGTTCTATAAGGTTTGCATTTTCTAGGCTTGGTCTCGGGTTTTAGTTGAATGGTGTAAGATGAGATTTACCAAAATTTCCCGACTTGCCTAAAAACGCTAAGGTATTTAACACCAACATTGTATTAACTTGAGACAGTTGGTCTTTTGTCAGGTGTGTGTCATTTATTTTGAAACTAAGATACGAGGCATCATACATTGAGTTCCGATTGCAATCGGTTTGTCCGTTTGAATGTGGATTTGTATTTCTATTGGGACACCTTTTAGGCTCACTACTATTTGCAATTACATTTAAGTGGAGCTGTTCCATGTGATGTCGCCCCTGAGGAAATTGAAGCTGATAATTCGTAAGGCAATTTGCATTGTCCTTGTGACACAGTAGTTGTCCAAAAGGAGTGCAAATGCTTTATCACAAAGAATGCCGTTTGGCTTTAAGCTGGAGAAGATGCGTTCTGCTCCGTGGTTTTACAATGACTGACTCCGCCGGTCGACCTGAGGGGCTGGCTGGCGTCCGTGTAGGGCAGCTTTAATTGGTTGACCAATGAGGGCACAGGGACCGCTTAATTATGGTTTGAGTACAGCTGTCTAAATGTTCGAATATAACTTTACAATACACTGACAGGCAAGTTCCCTAAAATATATATTAGGTCGTTGTTATCAAGGTGCACTTGCTAATATAAGCTTGTCAAATTGCGTTCCCCTTTGAAGCTGTCAAGCAACCACACTTCACCCGCACGTGTGGTAAACAATGGAAGCCAGGTATCGATGTCCGGAACCTAACTCTATAAGAGAGCCATATATCAGCATAACCTCTTCCAACCCTACAGTTCTTATCTTAGCCTGTGGAATATTGAATTGGGCCCTGCAATTTTAACTGATCATAGGGGGTGAGGTAAACGACATTCTAGTATTTGTGGGTAGCAATATGTTCATACTTTCTACCCCGAGTACATTCATTGTATGGTAAGGCAACCATCTGACGATAACATACAATCGAACGCGTTCATACTTATACGCAGGTAAAGTATTATTTACGCGCAAATGGTTCGCCATGTGGTGCATATAATATGTCTTAGCTATTGTACAGATTGAATATGAGCTGTGATTACGGCTAATGATAAGTATTTATGATGCAATGTATCGCTATTATTTCCGTTTTTTGTTGAGCTAATAAAGTGCACAAACTGTGACCCTACTTGGAATCGGGAGGATTGGCATCGGTCCTTAGAAAAAAACCATACAAACTTTGTTGAAAACAATATGGCAACTGGTCGCGAACAGATCGAGCGAATATCAGTCACCGATGCACGATGATATTGAAAATATCCATTCGGTCCCAAACGCCAGACTGCAAGGGCCCCACAATGCAAAGCTGACTGTTATTGTAGGATTCTGTCGTCAATCAAAGAGCAGCCATTTTTACTCGGTGAGAAACTACAATAATTGAAAACCTACCCAAACAGAATTATTATAGACACACATCCCGACACATCACTACCCATCAATGATCCGCAACCGCGCAAGACAACCTACTCAAGTCATGCGCCTATGATTGTATTGTTTATTTTTATGACATTTTGATCGGGCAGCTTGGCAGATGTTTCAATTACGTAGTGGTTGTGGTAGGCGTTTTAGTCAGCGAGCAACCAGCGCCCAGTAGCTGTTACACTTTTACAAGCAAGTATTCAAAATCGAAAAGAAGATAAATACCCTGTACGAAATAGCGCAATTTGGCGATGGCGTTTTCACTAATTAAAGGATTATCACGATAAATAAAGGACACGAGAGCTGGCATGTATTTGAATTACAAGTATAAGTTCTATCAAGAAGCCGGGAATAGAACTCCTAGGATAAACGGGAAACATGGGCGAACATCAATTGCTATGACTTGCTTTGATCAAGACGATGCAGCAAAGAATATGGACGGGAGCATCTTAATGTGATCAGGTTTTTTTCAGAGAGGATAACATTAAAACTGAAAGAAATAATTAGGGCCAACATATATTGAGGTGAAAAAAAGTTCGGTATATAACACAAACATATAGTGACATCAGGAAGCATTACCTTTTTTACTAACATTGGATTACATAGTCAGCGAGATTGGATTACATGGTTAGATTAGAGATGTGCAAACACTCAAGCGACAACATCAAATTGGATGTAACGGGAATTTGTACCAGATGAAGCCGAGGATGGGAGTGGGGAGTGAATTCACCAATCGAATATATGGATACATGAAAACATACAAAGAGCAAATTCACTATGCCATTATACATTTGTAGTTCAATCAGTCCACATATATCGGTTCATGTTATGGCCATACCAAAACAGAATTATTTGCTCACATACTTACCACCAATGTTAGCGAATGCGTTCACAATGCATTACGAGTGTTTGCATTAGCATATTACAAGCGAGTCGTCCTTCGATGCAGTATTGTATCCAACTGGCGCCAGCAACAGGCCAGCTACATCTGGAACTAATACACCATCGGCCGTCCGCTGCACTGATGCTACTACACTTCTACTTGTGATCTGCAGGCAGTTCTAGAAAGATGCCCACTTCAGCTTCTAGGCTTATTTTCTACAGAATGGCAAGAGCAAGACAAACCACGCCGACATCTGTATATATATATATATATATATAGAGAGATATATATATATATATATATATATATATATAGATATATATATATATATATATATATATATAGAGAGAGAGATATATATATATATATCTCTATAGAGAGATATATATATATATATATATATATATATATATATATATATATATATATATATATATATATATATATATATATATCTCTCTATATATATCTATATATATATATATATATATCTATATATATATATATATATATTGTGTGTTATATATATATATATAGAATCGCATATCGCACAGCAGCGATATATATCACATATACATATGCCGCCTGATTTTGCTCGGCAATATCTGTATCACACACCTATTCACGATGGTAAGAAGTTCTGGAAATCAGCCTATGTGCGAGAATAAAATGATCCTCCTCTGCGTTCTTCTTGATATATACATTTGGTACCGAATGAATATGTAAGCGAGCTGATTTGCTCTATCATGATTCGTAATATTGCAATATTTACTGCGTGGGTAAGTGTAATCGATAAAAACAGACATATAGCAAGTGACTTGTGCCTACATTGAATCTTCTGAGCCGAAACGAGCGTCAATGTCACACATAATAATGGTTAATGGTTGCATGTATATTTTGCTGAGTGTTAATCACCCAACACATTAAAAAGCTAAGAAAATTCAATTCAAGAACATATGTGGATATAAATGGCAAAAAAGTACCGGTGCCAGTTGAGTTCGTAGAAACATAACAAATAAAAGCCTTACTGTCCCCTATTGTGAAATGGTTTTATTTAATTAAAATTATCGCTTTGTCGAATCGAATTTTACAAAGGTTGGAACACAGCAAATCGGTTTCGTCAACACCTGCGCCCAACAAAAGGTCTCGGTCAGGATATTGCTCTGTCAGGGCAATCATATGCTTTTCGATAACTCTATGCGTCGCCTTCCAGTACCGGGACCTCCTTCCCACAAATTTAACAGGGAACTGCATGTCTCAGAGTTTCCCTGGGAGATTTCACGCCTACGAAAGATGCACTTGTATTCCCAACGACTACCGTCTGCGCGGCTCAGTTTAAAATATGATGAAGGCCTACTCGGGAAACGTCAGTAATGAATGGAAAACAGCTGGTCCACTATATGTCCCACCTTCATACGAAATGGTTTGACAAGGGATGTGTTTATGGACACACCAAATGACCTGACTGGCTGTGGAAGAACAACATGTGTCTAAGATATGTTGTAAGATCGCTGCAAAGACACTTTTCAGCAAATATTGATAATATGCTTGACATTGCGCCATAACGAGACCTGCCAGGTTCGCCAAAGATTCAGAAACAACGCAGAAGGAGACATCGAAGACCATGTGGAGCGGCTTCATGGAGGGTTCCGATATTAAGTCCGCCAGTTCCAGGGATAAACCATTTTTCCTCTGAGGTGGCATCACACGGAAAGCATGCCGAACAAAAGGTGTGGGCGCTAAGGTTAAAGAGCAATTCATTCCCAAACTGTTGTCGAAGCACTGGGTGTTGGTTGTGATAAACAGCCGATTGTTACGTCAATGTAAATTCCGCTGTCATAACTGGCGTTCGGTCTTAGAGATGCTCTTCAACACCCCTCGTCAGGTTCATCAAAGGGGAGCTGGACAGTTACAATGCGTGATGGTTTTAGTTTGTTCCTGTTTATTTTATGAAATTAACCTTTTATTAACTGTAACTGAAGTAAATGATAAGGATTGGAAAGGTGTTTGTGTAATGAAATAAAAGTTGTGTCGTCAGGTACGGGTGTAGTAGCCCAACAGACCAACAGTCGATCGTCTACTCCCTTGTTGGTCTAACAGGAAAACCCACTTGTATCGGTAGATTGACAAACATGCTTAACTGATCATCACTTATCACGTTTAAAATATGTCCTGACAAGAATTTAAAGCCACCAACAGTGAGAGTAGTGACTGAATTTAATGAATATGGTTTTTTTAAAAAACAAATCTCCGGGCGAACACCTGATATTCGATTATTTTCTAACTTTTCGGCGAAATTCCACTCCAAATTCTGGTGGTTGTTAACAACCGATCTCTTGCATTACGTTGTCGTAAATGACCGCGCGGAATTTGCTAAGTTTTTATCATACCAACATCTGTCTGATAATACATTTCACAGGTGAGTCAGTTTATACTAGATTTATACCTCATGACTTTCCGATCTAGTTACCTTTTCCTCTCCTTTATCCTGCATAATAACAAGTCCGTTACGATCAGACTTACGCTGCGCAATCTCGCCGCCATATTTGAATTTAATCGGAAAAGTTAATCGCCTCGCACATTTTAGGCGATTATGCATATTTACAAGTTGTTGAGATTCATGAGAGTCTCATGCGATACATAATACTGATTGATTATTAAATTGGATTTTTTAAATCAAGTTGACATCGTGAAGGTAAGGTCTTATCGTCGATTTTTCTACATTGGAAATGCCATCTTCGAGAACCAAGAGGGAGCGCAAGCTCCACTTGGATCAAAAGAGCTAAGGTGTAGGGCTCGATTAGGAGACGGGTCCAGCATCGTATATGGAGCCCGCCTCGGACTGCTGTTACTGACGCGTGCCAAACAGCATCCAACCATTCCAAACGAGGAGAAACAAGCGCCTTCCATTAGGCTGGCCTTTTCTTCAGAGCTGCACCCCCAGCCATCCATGCGTCAACTTTTAGAAGCCTGATGAAACGATGCGGTGGATCTGGAATCAAAGTATGAGTTGGGGGGGGGGGGGTGGGGGGGGGGTTTCTTGACGGACCCTCGTGATTGTGTGTGTGTGTGTGTGTGTGTGTGTGTGTGTGTGTGTGTGTGTGTGTGTGTGTGTGTGTGTGTGTGTGTGTGTGTGTGTGTGTGTGTGTGTTGGATATTTGTGACATCTCTTCTTCGACCTTTTTTTCAAGATGCACTAAACCCACACCACGGATATATTTTTAACTACTTAAATCCGTGCATTTCTGTTTTAAAGAACTGATACGTGTAGGTTTAGATTAACGAGATCTTTACGGAATACATTATAGATTATGTTTTATCTATTTGAAAGATGGAAATCATTTGTTTGAAAAACTACATCGATCTGTGAATTAATTTTTTGGGGGAGAAATCTAGGTGAATCAATGTGGTGAATCAACTCACCATTGTTTTTTATAAAAGATATTTTTTTTTAATATAAACTGTAATATGCTTATCAATTAATTCAGGAAATATTTTATCATGTGAATGTATTATCATTTATCAGGTAAAAGTTGTTGATTGTTATTTGGGAACTATGTTATCCTAGTTTAGAATATAAACTCTTTTCAATTATGCCTTCCTTGTAAAAATAATACTGAAAGAGAAAAAAACTGATCAATGATATAAATGCAGCTTTTATCTAAGGAATCTATATTCCCCTAACTTATCAATAAAACTAATGAAATATTTCGTTATGTGAACGTATAATTGCTTATTGGGTATAAGTATTTTGTTATTCAGAAACCTTATCATAGTTAAGAATATGATTTTCTTTCCAAAGATACATTCCTTGTCCAAAAACAATCACCGAATGAGAACAAATATATAGATCAGTGATAGAGATGAATCTTATTTTTAAGAAACCAATGTTGTTGTAGCTTATCACTTGATTAAGTGACATATTTTATGATGTTCATGTATTATTATTGATTAGGTAAATGTAGTTCATTCGGTGGATTTCTTGTAAATAAGAATATAATTCACTGAATCATTTAGGTATTTCTATCAATGAAATATGTTTTTGTGTAAATGTATTATTTATTAAGTATATGTAGTTTATTATGATTTTTAAACCACGTTATCGTAGTTTAGAATATGAATTGTCTTTAATGATAACTCCTTGTCTAAAAAAGATATTTCACTGAAGACAAATATATAGCTGATCAATTGATTCTATGAAATATTTTATTATGTGAATGTTTTATTATTGATGAGGTAAATGGAGCTTTTTGATATTTTGAAACCATGTGATCCTAGTGAAGAATATCAATTTATTTAAAGGTGCATTGTCAATAAAATAACAAAATGACTGAATATGAAAAAAATGTTGATCAGTGATAAGAATGTATTTTTTTTATTTAAGAAACGTATGTACCTTTAATGTATTAATATTGATGGGGTAAATGTAGCTTTTCGATATTTTGTTTGTTTGTATGTGCGTTTGTGCCGATTGTTTTGGCAGGCGATTCGGATCGCAATTTGCTTTGAAATTCGGAAATGTTTTTTTTAATGTTGAGCAGAACCAAGGCACTTTTTGTTGACCTTGACATCAAACTAAGGTGAAGGTCATCAAATATATGAAAAACTAAAATCGCGAATATCTCCGGGGATTAGTGTTTGGTCTTTAAAAAAATCCACAATATTGTAGCTTAATTCAACTGCCAACTTCTTTTAAATATACTGTGTTCTACAAAATCAATTTTTTCCCAATTGCCAAAGGTAAAAATAATCGTAGTATCAGTCAAAATTTTAAGATAATTAAGCCAAAAAATTCTAATGCCTGTAAAACCATTTTTTTGTGAAGGCTATCAGTGACATAAAAAGTTGCATCGTAAAATGTCATGGTTTTTGATGGCGTCTTTACTGGTTTCGATTGCAACAAAGTTTTTGAAAATACCACTGGTTTAACAACTAATATCTCTGTGTATAACGCTAAGATTTTAACAGAGTTTACGTACTCTGGATGTTTTATTCCATTGCAAAAGTGTTTTGGAATATATGTTATTGTAAATAATGCATTGCTAAATAAATTCTAGCAGGTCTTAAATTTCTTATAGCAAAAATCGGTAAATTTCTTTCAATTCTTAATTGACAAGCCGATTATCGTCCAATCTGAAGGTACTTAACATTTTCTGAAAGCTGAAACCAATAACAAACCTTTGTAATTGACATGTTTTATCAAATTATAAAGCGTTTTCAAAATGTTGATTTTTTTGGTTAAACATAGACAATTTCTTAGATATTTCCATTGCTTATAAAATCCTAAATATTGGTGCAGTAGGCATAATAATTGGGTCAGTTGTTGTCATGGTAAGCACGAATGGAATATTCATATGTGTGTGGATGACGTCACGTCAGGTAAAGAATGCATTATTGTTTCAGCCGAAGGAAAATCGGTAGTGATTGTCATCATAGCGATTCTCCCAGAGCCGCGCTATGATTAGGTCAGCTCTTATGGAAAAATTTCCCATCATTGAGGTTGTAAAACTTATTTTGAATCGTAATATCCTTTTAGCCAACGCCAAGTTCATAAATTGGTAAATTTGATGTTGATTAGCTTCTTAATAAGGTTTGTCGACTTTTTTTGGCAAGCGATATAGGTTTTTATTCAAATTTTAACAAATTTGTCTTCAAAAAGCTAAGGCACAATGATGCGATCAAATTAAAAACTTGCTGAAAGGTTTCCTAGCTTTCAATATATCCTCGCATTTACGCCACAATCCTGAGGAATGCTCACTTATTCTTATACTGTTTCTTTTGAAGTCATACAACAGACCGGATTGGGCGTGACTTGTTAGGGGGCCGTTGCTGTCACGAATAATTGCCCCATCTGTCGTGAAATTGACGGTCTATAACGACTTATTTCGGCTCATATTATAGTGCCTATCATTTTTTTCGCCGGATTATGGACATTTAACCCGCAAGTACCTATTCTGTCAATGTATCAGTATTCAAAGTGCGCGCTTTCGGATCGAAATTCGATTTTAGGGATGAGTCCGGCGTATCGAGACGAGGAGCTCATGAATAATTAATCGCCTCCGTGTGACGTCAGCTCTGGCATTGTTTTCGTTGCGAGGCGCTACGATTAGCGCAAAAGGGCTGCTGGTAATTTCGCTATTTCATCCATTCAGGAGAGCGACGAAGATACATGGGATGGCACCTATCATTAGAAGACCATCGTTGCTTCGGCAGTGCAAATTTCTAACCAGAAATGAGCGATTCAGACGTCTCCGATGAAGAGGAAAAAGACACCGGCGATGTCACTGCTGTGCCTGGGACAACGGGGAACTCCCTGATTCTATGAGAACGGGCTTACTTTACTGACGTCACACGCCTGGGTCTGACCTAGATAATGGCTGCCGCAGCGTTTTGTCGGGCGCGCTAATTTGAACTGACATTTTATCAAATTTTGGCCTTAATTGATCAGATGCGACGGTTATTGGACCGGTTTGAGTTTATTGATCACACTATGAATTGATTTCAGCGAAGTACCTACAACCGTGCGATAGGCACTTAAAGTCAACATGCGAATTGATTTCGTTGGAAAAACTTGAAGTCAATATAATGTCGATATCTTATTCCATAAAAATACAATTACGAAGAATAATTATTCGGATCTTTATGTTGTTGACTATTGTCATCCAATAATTTAGTACAATATGTGTTTTTTATTGTTAGGAATGGAATGATTGCAAAGAATAATATAATGATCGGGATAATCAATACAAAATATGCACCATGATGATTACAATGTGTGCTATGGGACAAATCATAACGCTTCATAATTGCAAAAAAAAGACTGGTAACTGAACCAAAGAGTTTATAGCTTCGCTTAGAGCGCTCACTCAAGTCTTCTGCCCTAAGAAATATGTGAAGACGCCACCTGTTTGTCGAAGCGTTATTGTCATAGCGTCTTATCATAGCGTCTCTTAAAACAACATGAAATTCTCTGTTTAATTTGGAGCTGTAGTCGCCTCGACCAATCAGATGACTCCATATCTTTCACAGCCGCCGATCCCCGAGACGTTGGATCAACAGTCCAATGTGCTGTTGTTGATTTCATGGTATCGTCGCCTGACGTCGGGGGTGTCTTTCGTGTAAATTCGTAATCGTCACGAAACTTAACGTAGCTATAAACTCCTCGCTCGAGAACTTCACATCCCCCTGACATGTCAAAAGTGTTAATGTCGATCCCAGACCAGTTTCCTCGCTTCAGACAGTTATTGACAATCTAAAACTACCACCCACAGTGCGGACATGAAAGATCGAGAATCGTAAACTTTGCAGACGGCGATACAGGCGAACTGTTTTCTATATGTGTACCCCAGTCCAGGTAATTTATCAAATTGACATTTATTTAATAGTGTACCTGACATTTACGCTATTCTTAAGCCAATTGTGCGAAGTGTTTTGGCAGCGGCAAGGCTCATCGAAACGTCATTTCACGGTAGCGCCACCTTATGATTGCAATGTATTATAATTAGGGAAGCGATCACCGCCGAGCCACTCGAAGTGAGCCCTCTTAGCGTAGCTATAAACTCTTTGATTGAACATCAAGCGAAGTGATTGTGGTTCATTGCTGGGAATCTATCGCGATGCATCCAGTTCCTTGTCACAAATCGAGCGAACTCAATTCAGTGCGAAAATCATCACGATTCTACAGCCAAATGCATCTTGTGAATTGTTCCGAACAACATTAGGTAAATATGATTTTAAAAGATTACACAATCTGACTATTTCTCAGAACAATTGGACGCTTGAAATTACGCTTAAAATTCAGAGACATTATTACCCAGAAGTGACACGAGATTAAAGTCTTCACCATAAACGTGAAACAACATTTTGATATTTCTTATACCAACCTTAACGGTTTTTAACCTTCTCTAGGGCGCACAGGAGAATCGTGCATATTTGTTGAATACAAACGTAATGTAAACTTTTTATGCATTACATTATTGATTGATTGCCGCATTTATAAACGATCTCAATATTTGCAACAAAATATTAACGCTTCAATAATTTTACTACATGGGACGCTCAGGAGCACGACACATTACGAACAATATCAGTTAACTGTGCTTGCTTGCATTTAATCCAAGCAACCTCGAATCATTGTTGACGCAGCTATTGAATATTTAATGATTTCGGCGTCACTTTGAATCAAGGTTAAACCAAATTCTCTCGGTTCGGTGTATAACTATTGCCCACCTTTAAAAAAGTCTCTAGAGACAAGACATTACAGAAACCTAGTAAATGGTAATTGTACGTGGCCGCAATGTTGAAACATCGATTCTGTATTACATAATGCAATTTTTGTTTACTAGCGGAGAGCTTACTCCAACTCGTTATGGAATGAGTATGGTAATGAGTGAAACACGTGCCTGAGGCCAGATTGCGCAACCATAAAATAACCAAGAGCACATTTGATTGTCAGCGCAAGGTGTCGAAGCTCGGCCTCTGGCAGTTAATGTTCAAGATATGAAGTCTTCTGATCGGTCAAAGGCATTCCATCACTCTGGTAATAATCGATTGTCACTATGAGATAGTTTGTGAACTGTTTATATCAAATTCAACGAATGCACCCTGTCGGTTTGGTAAGTACCACCCGGATATGAAGCGCCGGTCAAGGGTCGTATATATACTCGACTGAGATGATCAATTGCTCACATTCGTATATTTGCATTGCTACCAATTAGCAAGCCGCATTATGCCTCCTATTGTTTGAAACATGAGGTCAGTTTATTTGTACCAATTCTGATGTCAGCTGTCCAATGTTTCTAGAGTGAGGAAGACGGCTGATTTCCTCAATCAGCATTGGAAAGGGTAGGCCATCATTGTTCCTGAGCCTAGCTTGCTGATACGCTGAATGGAGAAACGCACAATCATACTTAATCAACTTTTTGTAGAAATTGCGATTTGCATCGCCTTTAGAAAGGCAATTCTGGCAACGGTTTATTCGCTGCCTTATTGATGGGTGTACTTGTTACGTTAGGGATAGACGGCGTTAAGGCAGAGAACTTAAAAAACCCCTGATCTTTGTTATCCATGATTCTATCTACACAAGGCAGGACACAGTCATTATGAGTGCAGAAAATCTAGCAAATTGTGAGGAACACACACATCGCTTGCATTAACTGATAGCACACATTAACCATTTTAATGACTTAATAATTCCAACAATGCAGATGTGTCATCTCAATGAGCGTTGGTGATTGCATCCGTTAGGTGCGAAAATAGGTTATATTACCGTATTATGCCAACAAAGCTTTTAACACCTTATTAATATTCCTGATAAGGACGACTGATTATATGAAAACCAAGGTGATTAAGCAAACAGCAGTTTACTTAGGTCATTTATGAGACTGAATAGCACACCTGGTGTTCATAACGTATTCTTCGCACCTGTTTGCTAAACGGTCCAATGAGCAAAAGAGCAATATGTGTCCTGTTGTTGTAAAGAAATACGCGACAATTACTGATAATTGGTGGGATATTTAGTCAACACCCTTATTGCGCAATCATCGATATTAGTATTCCCGCTATATATACACTGCATATTGTAAATCCCTGGAGACCAAATGTCGACACCAGCATGGCATCTGCTGTGGTCCTCTCGATATATTTGCTCGGAGTTGTATTGCAGACAGCAGGTAAAACCTATTTTATTTGATCTTTAATACTTTAGAAGCTCTAACTATTTTGTTTCTTTTTATAAATAATCGGCGTGGGTGCAAAAACTCACACCAATTCAAGGTATTGTCTGGCCTTTTTATTGGAAAGTTTCTTGTAGTCAGCCAGAACCATTAATTCATTACTGTAATAAATGTATGTCTTTATTAGTGTAGCTGTTCACCAAAAGAAAGTTTCTTTATGTTTCATTCCAGAGATGGGTGACGTAAACCAGTTAGGTTATCTGTTGACCCCGCAACCTATGGACTACATCGCTTCACACATTCCATCATTCTGTCATCAATATGTCCTTAAGGTAAAAGAGTGCCTGGAACCTATTAATGTGGTCAGCAAGACTTCACCATTTGCTATCTACGGTACGAGTAGATTACGGGCTCTGTGTAGGTAAGTCTAGATATGTGACGTATTATTACCAAAATTGGACACGTGCACCACAAATAAATGCCCAGTTAACTCTGGCCGATTTATTACAATATATTTCTGTCACCTCTAGCCTTTAGTCGTTCCTCCTTTCAAAATTAATGCATTACAGAGGATGGGTACTAAGTTTGAACTGCGTTTCTTCTGTCGACCCCCCAAACACTTGGGATGGATGTGAGCAATATATTGAGTGGGAAACGAGCGTTTTGGAAGTGCACTCTTTGATCTGTAGAATGAATGAATCAGGTATGAATCATCCATTTATCCTACAAACACAAACACCCACAGCACGCATGCCCATAGTGAATAGAGACTACACACATATCCCAATGCGCAATCAATTATCTTACTGAGTCAGGTTATGCTTCTACGTTTACTTGTCATTGTAGTACACTGGAACTACAGAACATGTGTCAACAGCAAGTCCTCGACTATTGCCTCGCAGTGTTTGGCGGAGATGAATGTCAAAATTCGCATAAACTTTTTGGTCCAGCTTATACCAAAAATGAGCAATACTGCCAGTAGGTCTCTCAACAAATTTGTTTTTTCACAATCGTTGTCCTATTAATAACTGCGCGCCGTAAACAGTATCCAATCTATGTTTTTTGTTGATCTGGTACAGATACATCCGTGAATACCTCGGCTGCAAGTGGTCATCTTTTGTAGGCGTAAATTGCAGTCAAGCCATGGAAGTACAGAAGGAACTTGATATCGTGTCGTTGTTACCCTACACAAATGAAAGGAATTGCACAATCGAGAAAGGTTGGTGTCACAATATTTCCCTGCCATAACTCAGACTGCATTGCTAACTTTGGAGTGTTGTGATATCGTAATGGATCACCATTGTTGTAAAATATTCCTTGGTGTGTACTAAGCTTTGCTTCAGCAGGTAACAACAGGTGAAATATTGAGCAACATGCAGCCCAATCATTAATTCTTGTTTTATATAACAAATATATTTACTCATGATGTGACCGCCATCGACTTTTGTATCAGATCTGGCGATATGTCCGCCGGATCAAGTGGAAGAATGTTATTCACCAATGACATCACAGCAGCAACAAAACATGTTGCGATTTAGCTTTACAACGTATCAGCATTTCGAAGACTATTGCACGTATGAGATTGCCACTTATTGACCATATTACAATTTCGAAATTTCGATCGCATACAGCCTCTGGAACAGATAACGTTGCGGTAAAACATATATCAAGTGTTTAGCAACGTGATGTGAATGGTTTCCATTCTATTATTAAATGTACATACATTGGAGTATTGCTGTTTGTAGGGAAATGAAGACAATGGAAAATTGCAGCAGCCGTTATCAAATAAAGGGTTGCCGAACAGAAAAAGAATCTCTTATTGAGTCAGCGAGCATGATATGTGACCAACGTACGAATGAGAACACATACCGTGAGTGTGAATATTTATAATAGGGATTGATGATGGATACATTGTATGAGATCGAAGCATTTGTCATAGAATGAATATAACCTCTAGTGGACAAATTGAAAGAAATGCGTTTCTATAATTTGTAGTGTTCCTAATATAACCTGTTGTAATTTCGTTTAGTTTTCTGGAACGCATTGGATTGTCTGCGAAATATTTCTGTGCCCTCCGAGAGAGTCACATGTGGAAGCTTGCTAGGTCCATGCAAGTACGATAATGCTATTATTTAAACGACACAATTGGTTCGAAGAAAATTTGGTTATTCATGATTTTGCTCACCATATTAGATTCAAGAACATTCTATGTACTAGGAATCTCTTGGAGTCCATTTCTTGTAGGCTGAATGATACAAAAACGATTTGTGGATGTATTGCGCATGACATTGAGTATTTGCTTGTCACCGGATATTACTTACCCTCAGCACTACGGAAAGGCGATTGCTTGGAAACCGGTAAGAGCCGCGTTTTTTGACCGACTATTTGGTAGTACTATATTTTCTCATTGATTTCACTGACGACAAAGGTCTAAGATATTTAAAAAAAAATTCTCCGCTCCAGATTTGCAGAAATTTACATCGGTTTGTAACAAAAACAAGGACGAAATAGCGCCAACCGTTACGGGACAAAGCCCCACGACGATTGGAAATAATTGCCAGGCCCGACATTTTCTTACTATGGCCTTGTGTGTTATCACTGTTTTGACAAGAAGATTTGGCTGATCAATGTTTTGACAACATTTCGTTGAATCCATTATTCTATTGCTCCATTAAACATAAAAGATTATGATTTGTGCCAAATGGCTGGGATGTTCAGGTTTGCCAAGATAGCTGCCTAGTGCTCGAAGAACGCTTTTTGTGATGCTTCGATGCTCCGATACTTATTTCTTCATTGAATCGGTTTCTGTAACTGTTTAGCGAATGAACGAATTCCATGTATTCAATCTCTTTCAGTAAAGAGGAGACAGAATCCTTACCAATATGACGAAGGGAATAAGGGTTACATTACTTCAGGCGATACTGCGTACTTGAGTGGTTTGGGTCATGCGTTGACAAGACAAAAGCAAGACTTGATATGTGAGATAAAATCCTGCGATTGCCTTTTGTGTGTTGAAAGCCTACTTAGGTCAATAGCCGCTTACATATGCGATTTGAGACACACAGGATGAAAGTGTAGTGAATTGTTCTGCTTTAACAAGCTAGTACACCTGCAAACGACGGGCTCTAGTGCTCAGCGGACTTTATCTTGACTACACTACCATCCGTTTGAAAGTCGCTTATCGTTGTCCTAAAGACTAACGCATAGTAATGTAAGACACCCCTAGTAAAAGACAGATTTCGTGTGCGAATGAGGGAAGTGTTATGAAACAGCATCAAGCAGCCGTTGTTCAGATGTTAGTACATATCCATAGCGGCTCAGCGCTCGGAAGCTTTGCATGCGGAACCGAACGCCTCTGGTTTCCCGTATGATGCAGGTATACGCTTTATGGACACTGGCAATTTAAATGAATTAAATAACGTATCATTCTAAACCATCTGGTACAAAGACGGATAATTGATCTTGTCGACATCGTCGGAGAGGGGATGAATGATTCCTTGACTCTGCCCCATCCCTGAATGCATACAGCGTGTTGCTGACGTTGACATGGTAATTGGAATGATCTATTCACTGTCAGACATGAAGGGACCTGCATTCACTGCAGACTATGTGCGAGCTTTGTATCAATGTAAAGCTACAAATAACCATTATTGCTTTGTTTCCCATATACACGCTACGTGCACTCGTGTGGTGAAAAGGTTATCAGGGGTCATTACATTAACTTGTTCACTAACGACATGCGTATTTGTCCCTCTTCAAAAACAACAACTGTCCTCGCGCTATTGTGACCTCGCTGCGTGGTTTTTTTGCCATTGCAACCAAACATGCAAGATTCACACAATTCTTAAGATAATATTGATACAAGTTATGTTAGTTCTGTTTTTTTGCTGATCTACTCATCTTGTGATCTTTTCAACAGACAATACCAGTTAGGTCGCCCATCACTACGCATGACCGCATACCAACTCAACCATATTGCCAAAACGACGTGTCCGGTACAAAAGGTAAAACAGGATCAAACGATGGGCAATTAGAGATTGTCCACAATGCCAACACATTTCCTCTGTTGTTGCGATTATGTTGCACCAAATGTCCAGCATATATCAAAACTCCGACACATTTCCTTTGTCCTGTCGACCTTGCTTTTACCGCTCACCTCGGGGCTTCACTTGCTTATTTCCGCCTTTGTCGGGCTTCTCTCTTCCAACTCCCCAACGAGAAGACAACCTACTGTCTACATCACTGCTCCCCCAACCCAGATATCTTCGTCATAATTTTCGAAAGCCCCTTTTTTGCATGACACTCTCCTTACCTGTTCTATAAGCTTGAGTTGACTGAGTGCGTCAATGGACTTGCCTGCAATACTCAGATCAACCCAAGAGATCAACATGACCCAACACTTTTGCCACTAATTCAGTGAACTTTTCACCATCAGGCGTGGTCTTACGGAGCTAAAACCTACTTGACCAATTATGCAAACACACATGAATAAAAACAATCGTACAGGCACTAAAAGTCGTTACCCGTAGCACAGTAACTAACTGCGTCGCATATTGATCCACAGGGCGTTGGTTTTATCTCAAGGTGTGAAAACATGACTGGTTTCTAGTGACTCGGGTAATAACAGAGGCTCAACAATATTGCGCTGGGCCTTCATCTATGCGGCAAGGGTTGGGCAACCTCTCTTGGCAACAGGTTTATGACAATCGGGCTTGTGATATTTCATTTTTGGGTGTCAAGTAATAGCGTGCATGTGTTCGCTTGCTTGTCACGCGCGTAACGTAGCCTTTGATATCGTCAGAACTTTCGCGTTAGAACACCACAATAAAAAACAAAGTACTGAGATGCCTGCATGATGTTGTCACGTGAAGTTTCAGACGGGTTAATATCTTCAATACATTCGCATAATGTTTATAGATTTAGTGTTAACATCTTTAAAACCCTCATTGTCACAAAAGACAATATAATTGAACCATGGATCTTTAACGCCAGACTAATTACCAAAATAGCACGCGGCTCACTCCTGCTTTGGCATCCAGCATTTGTATCTCGACAGTCAGCAGGCAACAACGAACACTACATACGCTAGGCGATACCAGTATGCGTGCGTCGTTTCACTTCTCACCTGAGCATCATTATAATCCTTACCTATTACCACCTCGTTATTACCTCGTTGTTAGAAGTGGCGCCTTGGCGCGCTATCCCAATTTGCATGTGACATGCAGTAGCCTAGCCAGAGGATGGGCGTGGCTATTACATATGGGGTATGTATGAGGAGAGAGGGTTGGGCTGGCAAGGACGCGAAGGTCACTCGTGGGCATGAATGAAAGGACACATTATGATGATGGACAAGTTTGTGGCATAATGTACTTTTGACAGTCAATATATGGTTCCACAACTCGTTTATCTAGGACGTCACGGTTATGACAAAGGATGCCATTAAAACGCGATGCGCTTCTTGTGTACACCAGATTTTATGATCATACAATTTGATTGATCTCGGTCTATGTCAGCGCATGAGAAATATACTGACAGGCGCATCTCGCAAAGAAGAAAAAAACAATTTTCATCCTTACAAAAAAACAACCAAAAGTTTTTGTCCGGACAATTAACCTGGGCATAGTGAATTGATTTAGTCCATTGAAATCTCAGCACTAGTCAACTAAGCAAGACAGCAATTTAGTTGCCGCGTTGGTAGGAG
Organism: Urechis unicinctus; assembly: GCA_034190875.2. Classification (NCBI taxonomy): domain Eukaryota; kingdom Metazoa; phylum Annelida; class Polychaeta; order Xenopneusta; family Urechidae; genus Urechis; species Urechis unicinctus. Next base: position 62,211,392 of record CM067349.1, on the reverse strand, counting down.
CCCCAGTGAATAACCGAAACTTGAATTGCAGTTCTGTTGCGGTATAGCTATATAATATACGGACAATACATGCTGACTTAATAGCAAACGTAACGCTGGTTTAGACTGCTGATGCTTTACTTCCCTATCCTTCGAGAGCAGCCAAACTCGGTTTTTATGGAAAGCATTCCACCCTTTAAGCTGTAGATACGCCATAAAGCGAGGTTTTCATTAAACAAGCAACGTTCAAACTGGGTTATCGCGACAAAAGTCACGCCAACCGCATATTCATGTTTACAGATAATTCAGTTCATCCCACTTGATGGAGTTTACTCTCGATTATATATACATATATATATGATATATATATATATATATATATATATATATATATATATATATATATATATATATATATATATATATATATATATATATATATATATATATCTATATATATATATATATATATATATATATATATATATATATATATATATATATTATATCTATATATATATATATGATATATATATGTATATATATATATACATATATATAGATGTTTATATATAAATATAAATATATGTATATATAGTGACGATTACATCCATTCGTAGACTCCAACCATTCGTGGACAAATTTCCATAGTATATTTTTGCTATCATTTATTATCAATTATTTATTCGGCACATTTTAATTGATATAATAAAAAAGTTTAATGCAAATAAAAATCTTTTTGTCACTTTTTATTTCTGGTATATACTTTTGATCCTCGAAAGGTCGTCCACGAAAGGTCGAGACACAAATTTATACGTATAAATCCAACCTTACGTGCCCATATATATTCTCAAATATTTGCTAAATTCCGAATTTTATTTTAACCATTTTCGGTCAATATGGATTGGAAATATAATGTTTGTTGTAGATGTTATCATAATGAACCATTGGTAGCATTTCGCGATCTAATTCAATGTTAAAGATGGATGATTAAGGAGAAAAGTTTTCGATAACGAAATTTAAAAATAAATCAAATATTTTAATTTTTCAAGTAAACATATCCAACACACATGATTAAACATTATTTCGCAATTTGGATCGAAGTATATATTGTTGCATGGAAGTTATTGAGGTTTGCGGGTTATATATACGAATGGTCAGTTGTTAAAATTTTATTTCGCTATAATTTTCAAAATCCATAGAAATCACTGATGAAAGATTATTTTTGGACATAACTAAGACTAGACTACATTCGTGGACTCCAACCATTCGTGGACAAATTTTTATAGTGCATTTTTGCTATCATTAATTATCAATTACTTATTCGGCATCTTTTAATTGATACAATTAAATAGTTTAAAGCGAATTAAAATCTTTTTGTCACTTTTAATTGCTGGTATATACTTTTGGTCCTCGAAACGTCGTCCACGAAAGGTTAAGACATTAATTTATACGTATAAATCCAACCTTTCGTGCCCATATATATTTTTGAATATTTGCGGAATACCGAAATATTTTAATCATTTTCAGTCATCATGAATTAGAAACATAACATTTGTTGTAGATGTTATCATTATGAACCATTGGTAGAATTTCGCGATCTAATTCAATGTTGTAGATTAATGAAAAAGGAGAAAAATAGAGTTTTTCGGTAAAGAAATTTAAGAATAAATCAAATATTTTAATTTTTCAAATAAATATATCCAACACATATGATTAAACATTATTTCGGAAATTTGGATCGAAGTATATACGGTTGTATGGAAAGATATTTAGGTGTGCGTGTTATGTCAACGAATGGTTAGTTGTTAAAATTTTATTTCGCTATTATATTCAAAATCCAAAGAAATCACGCGTGAAAGATTATTTTGTACGTTACTAGAGAACTAGACTATCACATTCGAATGGTCAAACCAAAATATTTTTCAATTATTTTCGACGAAAAAATCAGCGTTGACTTTATGTGGACATACTGGTATATCCTTTCGTGGACCAAAGTCTACGAAAGGTTGGCGGTTTGTCCACTAAGCTAATATATATATATATATATATATATATATATATATATATATATATATATATATATATATATATATATATATATATATATATATATATATATATATATATATATATATGTGTATATATATATATATATATATATATTATATATATATATTTATATATATATGTATATATATATATATATATATATATATATATTTATATATATAACACCTATGTGTGTGTGTATATATATGGATATCGTTATATAGCATATTCATATCTATGGCATATATATACGTGATATAACATATAGTGAATCACGATAAATATATACATATATTCATACATGCATGCAAAATATATGTATATAAATATGTATAATGAATCTATATATTTATATATACGCATATGTATACATATTACTAATATATATGTATAGATGAATGTATATGTATGCATATATATATATATATATATTTTACATATAAATTTTTATGTGTATGTATATAGATATATATATATATGTTAATAGAAATCATATATGCATTTATGTATATATATAAATATAGGATATATATATATAAACAGACATATATATATATATATTATATATATATATATATATATATATATATATCATATATATATATATATTGATACGTATGCAACCCTTTTGTGACAATCGACGGCATAGATATTTTGGGGCACATATCATATATATGGCAATATATCGATATTGATACGTATGCAAACCTTTTGTGACAATCGACCCATTTTTGGAGCACATTCACATCTTGGAAATCGACGTGAGTTCCAAAAGAGTCATTTAAAGAGTTTATTTAAAAGTTATATTACACTAAACATTATCTCCATTCACTTTTATCCACTGCAAGGGATTGGCTCATGCATCGCGCAGGAATTAGTTAGGGGCGTTTTTAAAAAGTCTTTATATTACACTGACGACCTTTTTGGTACTCTTGCCTTTAACAGCTTGTTTCTCGTTATTATCCGATATATCATATCCCAACTTCTGGTATATTGTTAAGAATTACTTTCTTCATCAATATATTATATCCACGTGACATTTGATAGAGGATATAAAAAAGAAATATATTTGGTTTCGACGCTTTCTTATGACAGATATATATTATTCTGGACCACCCGAAATGCTTAGGCAAGTCGGATAATTCGTAAAGTTCTTGGAAATTACGTTGCTGGTCGAGAATATCTTTTGATTTGATAAGAAAAATAGTTGGTTGTTTGTTATGTCTCTTTTTGGTGCACAACATATATACGTTTAATAGAATGTTGAAAATCAAAAATCAGTTTACGAAACCGAAACATGTTACTTACAGACCAATAGAAAAAAAATTATCATCATATCTAATATATATTTTGACCCACACAATATCCCAAAATGGTTGTTTTTTGCTACATGTTCATTCAAGTCGCATTCGTATGTATGTGTATACATATATATATATATATATATATATATATATATATATATATATATATATATATATATATATATATATATATATATATATATATATATATATATATATATATATATATATATATATATATATATATATATATGTAATGTGTGTGCGCGTGTGTGTGTGTACGGGTGTGTGTGTGTACATATATTATTTTTGTTTTGTCATTCTTTTCCGATATTATCAAGTCGTTCGATTTCGCACGCACGAGAATATAACCTAATAACTCGAAATTGGTAGTTCTCGAAAACGGTGACAAGTTCAAAAATATAGTGCTGGCGTTTCTGCAAGTTTTGTGTTAACCGAGTTGCTGTGGATAATAGCTTATTTGTCTTCTACCTCATGTACGCCTGTTCCAGGTACCACAATCACCTAAAACTGCACAGTAATAATGACATTCAGCAAACAATCTGCTAACAGTATTTTTTATCACCCAGGCCACCCTAGGGGAGCACACACTAGGGGTTTGCATGCTACGGTAGGTGCTCTTAAGCCCATGATCGTATAAATTGTAGATAAATTCAGGCTTGTGCGTCAACATATTCTAAGCACAAGTGGATGTTACGGTATACACAAGCACGCGATCTTCTACCTTTCTTTAATGAAATCTGAAGCATTTAGAGTTAAATTGAAAATAGTGAAATTGTATGCCAAGGAGCAGGTATAAAAATAAACATAATGTTTAATTTGATCATGGCATTATTGAAAAATGCAACATGATAAGCTTCCGGCCTACAAACTAAACCGTCTAATAATGTGTTGATCGTCACAGCTTTATCGAAAAATAAAAATGGATACAGTCTGAGATAAGGAAATGAACTAAACATACGCGTACGAAACCAACAGTCGAAGCAAATAAGAGGAGGGAATCGGGTGAATGCAAATTTCTTTGCAATAAGTATCATTCCCTATCATTTAATGCTGGTGAGAGGGAGGCGCTGTAGAGCAAGTAGTTGGCAAGTGAAACTCTGGGCAATGCAATTGTCTGTCAAAACCGTCGTGCACGCTGTGTCACATTATATTTGGACACGAGGAATAGTATGCACATCTATCGATGTTTTTCTGCGCTATGCGAGCTCATGAATTCCTATCTAAATGACTTTAGCTATTTCGGTTCTTAATCCCAAGGACTGATATAAGCCCTCTTACAAGTACAATCATCACCACTATACAACGCTAGGTAATATAGTAAGGAAACTCTTCTGATTTGAGACAGTCATACCCCTGAGCTTAGGCATGCTCCCTTAACTTTATAATTTACGATAATATATCATTAAGGGATATTGTAGCATAAATACATACATCGTATTCTTAAGCATATTGCTATTATTTTGCGATGGTTGTTTTAGTGGCATTGAAAGAAGACGTTACCAAGGATAAGTTTCCTTCAAGCCGTGAACATAGCTCATCAAATTACGCAAGACCTAATTAGTGCATATCTTTTCAGTGGTCATAGATAAAATAACACATGTAGCAATCATATAGCTTGCAGGTGCAGCATGTAGCAGCAGCTTGACGTGTACAATATCATCAAATCGAAAAATCGTATTAGCGTCACATTATCCGGCAGCAATTTTCCGTGAATCCAACTTTATTTTAGTCGAGTGGGTGCACTGTTATATTGGATCAGGGCGATTGGATCGCTATATATGGCCTCGCAATAACGGGGCTGACAATGCAATAAATCATAGTCTCTTTTGCCATTTTATAAATATCGCAGGTGTGTCTGTTAAAGAGGCGGACTACTTATAGAGTGCGACAATGTGCAATTTAAGTGGTATGCACAGGTGCAAAACTGCCGTTTAGTTTTGCCCAGTAACGAGGCTGATGAAAACATCTAGGATCGAAATGCCAACGGAACACCGATGGGAAGTGCAAAATGATGGAGGAAAGTCGCGCCCAAACCTCATTGCAAACTAAGGCCTGGAAGCTTCTATCCACTATCGATCGACGTGCACATCATTTGGAGACCATTACGGCGAAATTGAATTTATAGAGTATCCTTAAATATTGCTCCACGTGTATCATCGTGCGACGCGGCTATGGTAACAGTAATTCCCTTTTGAGAATACCTTTTCTCTAAATAATAGCACACAGATCTTCATTTTATGTAGATGCTGTTTTGACTGTAAATAGTTATCTCCAGCTAAGTATCGCGTGTTTCGAAATATATTTTCATTGCATACACATATCGGGTTTCTTTGATGAGATATAAAACGAAGCTCATTTGACATTGTCACGAAATGTCAAATGCTGATATGGCTTACTGAAGTATTGCGGATGTTATGGCTCTAATCAAAAGTACACAACAAACTGTGTACACATAACGCAAACTTTTAACCACACAGAGCAAATTGTGCTCAACCCTCATGATTCGTATAGCAGACTATTTGATGCGTGCTTACTGCGATACATCATGATTATATAGTCCAGGAAGGTCATTCACGTAGACGTGAGGTCATGGAAGAGAATTTATACGAAAACAGGGCTTATCATTATTTGTGTGCCAGAGTAGTTAGCGTTCGTTATTTTATGTCCATTCTCGACTCATACCAGTTAACTGAAACGGACATCTTTATAGTTATAAACAGGATAATGAACACATTTATCTCACGCCATTTGACTAAAACGCAACGTCATCCCAAAGTCCGTTGTCCCCGGTAGTTTAGAGGGTGACAATTCAGTTTCAGTGAATGAGGACGTCCCCAATCTACAACACGGCAATCACGGCAATTACGTACACGTAGCAATTGCACGTATTTATTGGACAGTTACTGAGAATGCAAGTCCATTTAATGTTCCAATTGAAAAAAAGCAATTGTTCTTGGTTGTTGTTTTCTCAACGGACCGCTTGGCGTTAATAAGGTATGTACTTGAGAGTTAAATCATTATTCGTGTGTGAGACAAATCATAACATTGTTTGTTATTTTTAGACCGAGTTGCATAGTCATATGGCGCGCATGGAGATATATGTTTGTCAAACATTTTTTGTATTAAGTGTTGCTCATATTTTTAGTGCTTGCAAGCATATTGATGAAGTAATGTCAGATTATGTGACGCTAATTTAATAAGCTTTTGTGCCGTGCGAGCACTAAAAACGATCATTATAACTAAATGCTCATCATTTGAATGGTATTTGTAAAGCGGCAGTGGATTCTAGATCCTAGATAGCATAGAAGTAGGAAAAGTACAGTTCAGTATATGCCATTCACCTCTGTGGAAACTAGTGCGTAAGGTATAATCACAATACACTATCACGGGTACTTTGGTGCACCGATATATGATGTTATGCGAACTCATTTTATTGTCCGAGCTTATCGTAGGCGATTCATTTGTTTGCAAGCTAAGTCGTTTGTTATTCACTCCCGTGAACATATAAAGAGTAGAGCTGAAACATTAACATTATTCCTGATATTACTATAAACACGTATTATTACCTCTGGATATGCATAAGTAGAATAAGTTTGTAGTCCTCGATACGTAGTTCCTAAGACAAATGTGATAATACAAATCCCTGCATTGCAAACCTCGCAATATTATTTTATATTGCACATGGAACAGAAGTCATGATATTCATGTGTAATCACGTTTAACTTGCCGTTGGCGTCAATTAAACTCGATGACCAATCATGATACTGCAGCAACAAATATGCAGATCATTTGAGCAGCTGGTTGGTCGTCTAATATTACCTCCAATAGCAGGAAATTTCAGAGACTAAATGTTGTTTAATGTTTTGTTTTTATGGAACTCATTCAGGTAATGCGATTACATTTTCGCATGCCAAACGCTCTTTTAGGCATGATCTGAAAGCCCGTTAAGACAGCCACGTTGTGGGATATTACCGCAAGTTGATAGACTAATAAAAAGTAGCAAATGCGTGATTGATGAAATCATTCCCACATTTCGCTTACAAGGACATCAACCCCTAAGGTTTACCCGCTGCAACGTCATTTATTTAAATGCTACACCAACGTCCTGACATCACCCATAGCTGGTGCTTCGGTGAAACAAATACTCCGCTGGGTGATTCGATAAAACAGTACCATCCTTTACGAAAAACAATGGATACTGCCAATATTATTATTAAGAGGCCATGGTTGATATAAAAAGTCATAGTTGTAGCTAGCATTTGAACAATGTTATATCCATGTATGTGTATATATTTGCTTCAAACTTAGATTTATGATTTGTGTGACTTTTAACGTCAATGAAAAATTTGTTTTTTAAAAATTATCTCTTCAAATGAATTTTTAAATGAACATATAGATCAGCAGTTTAACGAGTGACGGGCGGCACACGCTCAAATATCTTTGCGGACGGATATAAAAAAAATGGCAATTTTACTGGTAAATCGGGGGTTGTAAGTCTTTTTCAACTCATTTAGGGGTTTTTCTCTCAGTATTATCCGTCTGATAATGTTTAATTTAAATAGATTGGAACAAATACAATACTTTCGAGATGCAGATGCATTTAAAACTTTTAGAGAATCATACTGATATGAGATTCCGGTTTTCTTGATATGTGATATGTAAAGTTTCAAGTAAGGAATGAAATCATATCGTATCAATGGACTTTTTTGAGTAAGGAAACAATTAGCCAGATTGTTTTGTGTTATCAGTTCACTCATGTCGTAAAATCCAGCGGACATGCGCTCCGGTATCTCAATACTCCAAACGTTCCGATTCTGTTGTTGAGTAAGGTAGGGGATCCAGGATCATCGATCAAACTCGTTTTCTGACTTTATGCGCTTTAACTTACAATGTTGTATGGTTAACTATGACACTAGCAACTAGGATGGCTTGTGTCATTGGTGGTAGTTCGTTCAAATGTAATTTTTGTTCAAAGGTCGAATGTGGATATTTTGCTTTCGACATCCCTGAATTATATACTTGCTTCAGTAATGTTATGCTCAACCTACCTTTTAAAATACTTTTATTGGACATGAATATAGCATGATCTGCTTATATTATAATGGTAGTTCAGTCATAGACAGAGTCACACCTTTTGCCATCAATTTATTATTAGTCATGAATGTGATCCTTTAGATCTCAATAGTAGCTATTCAAAACAAACTGTGTTGGTTTGAGTTGAAAGCCAAGTTAAACAGCGGCTAGCCAAATAATGAGATCCCAAGTAGGTTTTTGAAGTCAAGAGCCTCTTTTTTCAGGGTATCTGCCACATCAATATTGTTCAATAGTACAATCACCTCATTTGAATCTATCATGGATAAGCTATTAATGCCATGGCCATCTCTCAGTTAGTCTTAAAATCTGTGCATCTGGTCTAGTGTTGATAGTGGCATTAAGCATATTTGAAACCCCAAATCACACATTTAGGACAGTGCAGTTCCCATGATGTAACAACAAGACTGGTTATGCATGACTTGGATGGTCCTTTTGATTGGTTGCCCATCCCTGAAAGGGGTTACCCGACCTGTTGCATGTCACTTATGAGGTAAAATTTATGGGACCATTAGGCAGTAACCATTAATATTTTTGCTCCTCAGCACAGCTTTGCCCTGTCCATCTGTCTGTCTGTTTGTAATTTTTTTTTAATAATGCAAGCCACTCTGATATTGATTGTCACTTACAAACAAAATATCCGCCCTTTGTTACCTTATTATTGAAAAATAATCTCGTTAGCTATGTTAACCAAATAGGGAATTATTTGTAATGACATGTTTTCGTACAAAGCATGCTACCAGCCTCAAATTAAACATGAACAACTCCTATATTGATGATCACTTACAAAGTAAATATCAGCTTTGCATGACCTTTTTTCCCTGAGTAATTTAATTCTTGATGGCACTTTTTCTCATAATGCAAACTAGCAACTCCACATCGACCAAATCTTCCTGCTTAACCTTTGACCCATGGATTATTATTGAATAAGCTCCTGTGCCTATAAAACCAATGGGTTATTGAAAGTTTTGATGTCACATTTTGTTACAAAATCAAGCTAGTTGTCTCAAATCCTACACAGGGCCTTCTTATGTCATTATTTCATTGCTAACTAGCAATCAGATCTGTGTGGTCTGTTATGATTATTATCATTTATACTGATCAAGTGAAAAATGCCACAGGTAATTTTGCCCGCTTGCCAAAGATTATTTTTGGGATTAGACACAACATCGCTGGTAACTTGTGCTCAGTGGTGGTTTATCTATATTAAAACCTTATGCATTTAACGCGAGGACTATTTTGGTCTCGAGGCTAGATTTCCCTCGATGTTAATATTGTGTGTAGCCCTGACCTGAAAACAATACTAATAACGTATTATACGGTTATTATGTCATAATGACTGCCTGACTGTTTGCGATTATTAAAAGTAGAATTTGTGAAAAGGTGAAGCTAATGCTGTATTGAGAACACACTCAAAATATACATAATGAGTCACATTGGCAATATTAAGGTCCTAGTGCTCAACCAAGCAAGAAAATTTATTTTCTTCTGCATGCATGTTAATGGTAAATTTACCAAGATTATGGCTTCACCAGTGTTGTGGCTTCATCAATATTGTAACTTCACCAGTGCTGTGGCTTCACCAATGTTGTGGCTTCACCAATATTGTGGATTCACCTATACTGTGGCTTCACCAAAACAGTGGCTTCATCAATACTGTGGATTCATCAATATTGTGGCTCCTCCAATACTGTGGCTTCACCAATAATGTGGTTTCACCAGTGTTGTGGCTTCATCAATATTGTGGCTTCGTCAATATTATGGCTTCACTAGTGTTGTGGCTTCACAAATTGTGTTGCTTCACCAATACTGTGGCTTCACCAATATTGTGGCTTCACCATTATTGTGGCTTCATCAATATTGTGGTTTCACCAAAACTGTGGCCTCACCAAAACTGTGGCTTAACCTTAGTTGTGGCTTCTTCAATGTTAAGGCTTCATCAATGTTGTGGCTTCACCAATGAGGTGGCCTCATCAATGTTGTGACTTTATCAATATCTTGGCTTCACCAATATTGTGGCTTCACCAATATTGTGGCTTCACCAACACTGTGGGTTCGCCAGTGATGTGGCTTCACCAATGTTGTGGTTTACCAGTGTTGTGGCTTCACCAATACTGTGGCTTTATGAATATTATGGCTCCACCAATACTGTGATTTCACCAATACTCTGGCTTCAATAATGTTGTAGCTTCACCAGTGTTGTGGCTACGTCAGTTTGGTGGCTTCATCAATGTTGTGGCTGCAACAGTAATTTGGCTTCACCAATATTGTGGCTTTACCAGTGTTGTGGCTTCACCAATACTGTGGCTTTACCAATACTGTGGCTTCACCAATATTGTGGCTTCATCAATATTGTGGCTCTACCGATACCGTAGCTTCACCAATACTGTGGCTACATCAATGTTGTGGCATCATCAATATCTTTGTTCACTTATATTGTGCCTCCACCAACAACTGTGGTTTCACCAAAACTGTGGCTTCCCCATTACTGTGGCTTCACCAGTTTTGTGGCTTCGTCAATGTGGCGGCTTCATCAATGTAGTGGCTTCATCAATATTTTGGCTTCACCAATGTTGCGGCTTCACCAGTGTTGTGGCTTCGTCAATATTGTGGCTTCGTCAATATTGTGGCTTCACTAGTGTTGTTGCTTCACAAATGTTGTTGCTTCACCAATACTGAGGCTTCATCTATATTGTTGCTTCACCAATACAGTGGCTTGATCAATATTGTAGCTCCACCAAAACTGTGGCATCACCAATAATGTGGCTTCACCAATATTGTGGCTTCACCAGTGTTGTGGCATCGTCAATATTGTGGCCTCACCAGTGTTGTGGGTTCACCATTGTTGTGGCATCGCCAATACGGTGGCTTAACCTATACTGTGGCTTCACCAATATTTTTGCTTCACCAATACTGTGGCTCCGCCTATACTGTGGCTTCACCAAAACTATGGTTACATCAATGTTGTGGCTTCATCAATATTTTGGCTTCACCAATATTGTGGCTTCATCAATATTGTGGTTTCACCAAAACTGTGGCCTCACCAAAACTGTGGCTTAACCAGTGTTGTGGCTTCTTCAATGTTATGGCTTCATCAATGTTGTGGCTTCACCAATGAGGTAGCCTCACCAGTATTGTGGCTTCACCAATATCGCGGCTCCACCAATACTGTGGCTTCACCAATACTGAGGCTCCACCAATACTGTAGCTCAACAAATACTGTGGCTTCACTAATATTTTGTCAATACTAGTGTTATGTCTTCGTCAATATTGTGGCTTCATCAATGCTGTGACTTCATCAATATCTTGGCTTCACTAATATTGTGGCTTCACCAATATTGTGGCTTCACCAACACTGTGGGTTCGCCGGTGTTGTGGCTTCTTCAATGTTGTAGCTTCATCAATGTTTTGGCTTCACCAATGTTGTGGTATACCAGTGTTGTGGCTTCGCCAATACTGTGGCTTTATAGATATTGTGGCTCCACCAATACTGTGATTTCACCTATACACTGGCTTCACCAGTGTTGTGGCTTCACAAGTGTTGTGGCTTCGTCAATTTGGTGGCTTCACCAATATTGCGGCTTCACCAGTGTTGTGGCTTCACCAGTGTTGTGGCTTCGTCAATGTAGTTCATCAATGTAGTAGCTTCATCAATATTTTGGCTTCACCGATGTTGCGGCTTCACCAGTGTTGTGGCTTTACCATTATTGCGGGTTGACCAATTGTATGCCTTAATTAATGGTTTGACCAATACTGTGGCTTCACCATTACTGTGGTTTCACCAATACTGTGGCTTCATCTATATTGTGGCACCACCAATTCTGTGGCTTCACCAATATTTGGGCTTCACCGTTATTGGGTCTTCACCAATACTGTGGCATCACCAATGCTGTGGCTTCATCGCTTTTGTGGCTCAACCAATACTGTGGCTTCACCAATTTTGTGGCTCCACAAATATTGTGGCTCCGCAAATATTTTGGCTCCAAAACTTTTGCTTCACCAATAGTGTGGCTTCACCAAAGTTGTGGCTTCACCAGTGTTGTGTATTCACCAATATTACGGCTTTACCAATACTGTGGCTTCACCAATGTTGTTGCGTCGCCAATACTGTGGCTTCACCAATACTGCGGTATCACCAATACTGTGGCTTCATCATTATTGTGACTCCACTAATATCGTGGCTTCACCAATACTGTGGCTTCATCAATGTTGTGGCTTCATCAATATCTTTGCTTCACCAATATTGTGGCTTCACCAAAAATTTGGTTTCATCAAATCTGTGGCTTCCCCATTACTGTGGCTTCACCAGTGTTGTGGCATCGTCAATGTTGTGGCTTCATCAATGTTGTGGCTTCACATCAATGTTGTGGCTTCACCAATGTTGTGGCTTCACCAATGTTGCGGCTTCACCAATACTGTGGCTTCACCAATGTTGTGTGGCTTTCACCAATGTTGTGGCTCACCAAATACTGTGGCTTCACCAATTGTGGTGCTTCACCAATATGTGGCTTCATCCAATGCTGTGGCTTCACCAATATTGTGGCTTCACCAATATTGTGGCTTCACCAATATTGTGGCTTCACCAATACTGTGGGCTTCACCAATACTGTGGCTTCCAATATTGTGGCTTCATCAATGTTTTGGCTTCACCAATACTGTTGTGGCTTCCACATAACCATTGTGGCTCCACCAATACTGTGGCTTCACCAATACTGGCTTCACCAATGTGTGGCTTCACCAATATTGTGGCTTCACCAATATTGTGGCTTCACCAATATTGTGGCTTCACCAATGTTGTGGCTTCACCAATATTGTGGCTTCACCAATACTGTGGCTTCATCAATATTGTGGCTTCATCAATATTTGTGGCTTCACCAATGTTGTGGCTTCACCAATATTGTGGCTTCACCAATATTGTGGCTCCACCAATACTGTGGCTTCACCAATATCTTGGCTTCACCAATATTGTGGCTTCACCAATACTGTGGCTTCACCATATTGTGGCTTCACCAATATGTGGCTTCACCAATATTGTGGCTTCACCAATATTGTGGCTTCACCAATACTGTGGCTTCATTGGCTGTGGCTTCACCAATACTGTGGCTTCACCAATATTGTGGCTTCACCAATTAATGTTGTGGCTTCACCAATATTGTGGCTTCACCAATTGTTGTGGCTTCACCAATATGTGGCTTCACCAATGTGTGGCTTCACCAATGTTGTGGCTCACCAATATTGTGGCTTCACCAATATTGGCTTCACCAATACTGTGGCTTCATCAATATTGTGGCTTCCACCAATTCTGTGGCTTCACCAATGTTGTGGCTTCACCAATGTTGTGGCTTCATCAATATTTGGCTTCACCAATATTGTGGCTTCACCAATATTGTGGCTTCACCAATTCTGTGGCTTCACCAATATTGTGTGTGTGGCTTCACCAATATTGTGGCTTCACCAATGTTGTGGCTCACCAATCCAATGTTGTGGCTTCACCACCAATACTGTGCTTCACCAATACACCAATACTGTGGCTTCACCAATACTGTGGCTTCACCAATCACAATATTGTGGCTTCATCAATATTGTGGCTTCACCAATACTGTGGCTTTCACCAATATTGTGGCTGCACCAATATTGTGGCTTCACCAATACTGTGGCTTCACCAATATCATGGCTTCACCAATATTGTGTCTTCACTAATATTGTGGCTTCATCAATACTGTGGCTTCACCAAAACTGTGGCTTCACCAATATTGTGGCTTCACCAATGTCACCAATGTTGTGGCTTCGACCAATATTGTGGCTTCATCAATATTGTGGCTTCACCAATGTGGGCTTCACCAATATATTGTGGACTTCTTCTTCAATGTTGTGGCTTCACACCAATACTGTGGGCTTCACCAATGTTGTGGCTTCACCAATACCAATGTGTGGCTTCACCAATGTGGCTGTGGCTTCACTTCACCAGTGTTGTGGCTTCATCAATATTGGCTTTCACCAATATGTGTGGCTTCACCAATATTGTGGCTTCAATACTGTGGCTTCACCAATATTGTGGCTTCACCATGTGTGGCTTTGTCCTTCAGTGGCTTCTCAATATTTTGGCTTCACCAATGTTGTGGATTCACCAATATGTGGCTTCACCAAATATTGTGGCTTCACACCACCAATACTGTGGCTTGTGGCTTCACCACCATATTTGTGGCTTCACCAATACTGTGGCTTCACCAATATGTGGCTTCACCAATATTGTGGCTTCACCAATCAATATTCATCAATGTAGTAGCTTCACCAATATTTTGGCTTCACCGATGTTGCGGCTTCACCAGTGTTGTGGCTTTACCATTATTGCGGCTTGACCAATTTTATGCCTTAACTAATGTTTTGACCAATACTGTGGCTTCACCAATACTGTGGTTTCACCAATACTGTGGCTTTATCTATATTGTGGCACCACCAATTCTGTGGCTTCACCAATATTTTGGCTTCACCGTTATTGGGTCTTCACCAATACTGTGGCATCACCAATGTTGTGGCTCCACAAATATTGTGGCTCCGCAAATATTGTGGCTCCAAAACTTCGGCTTCACCAATAGTGTGCCTTTACCAAAGTTGTGGCTTCACCAGTGTTGTGGCTTCGTCAATGTTGTGGCTTCATCAATATCTTTGCTTCACCAATATTATGGCTTCACCAAAACTTTGGTTTCACCAAATCTGTCGCTTCCCCATTACTGTGGCTTCACCAGTGTTGCGGCTTCGTCAATGTGGTGGCTTCACCAGTGTTGTTGCTTGACCAATATTGCAGCTTCACCAATTTTGTGGCTTAACCAATGTTTTGACCAATACTGTGGCTTCACCAATACTGTGGCTTCACCAACACTGTGGCTTCACCAATACTGTGGTTTTAACACCATTGTAGCTCCACCAATACTGTGGCTTCACCAATATTGTGGTTCCACAATTATTGTGGCTCCAAAAATATTGTGGCTCCACATATATTGTGGCTCCACCAATACGGTGACTTCACCAATATTGTGGGTTCACTAATATTGTGGCTTCAGCAATACTCTGGCTTCACCAATACTGTGGCTTCACCAATGTTGTGGCTTCACCAGTGTCGTGCCTTCGACAATGCTGTGGCTTCATCAATGTTGTGGCTTCAAAAATATTTTGGCTTCCCCAATATTGTTGTTTCATCAGTGTTGTGGCTTCATCAATGTTGTGGCACCTTCAATATCTTGACTTCACCAATATTGTGGCTTCACCAAAACTGTGGCTTCACCATTACTGTGGCTTTACTAGCGTTGTGCCTTCGTCAATATTGTGGTTTCATCAACGTAGTTGCTTCAACAATATTATGGCTTCACCTATATTGTGACTTCACTAGTGTTGCGGCTTCGTCAATATTGTAGCTTCGACAGTGTTGTGCCTTCACCGATGTTGCGGCTTCACCAATACTGTGGCTTCACCAATACTATGGCTTCACCAATACTGTGACTTCATCAATATTGTTACTCCACTAATACTGTGGCTTCACCAATACTGTGGCTTCATCAATGTTGTGGCTTCATCAATATCTTTGCTTCACCAATATTGTGGCTTCATCAAAGCTGTGGCTTCATAAAAACTGTGGCTTCACCATTTCTGTGGCTTCACCAGTGTTGTGGCTTCGTCAATATAGTTCATCAATGTAGTAGCTTCATCAATATTTTGGCTTCACCGATGTTGCGGCTTCACCAGTGTTGTGGCTTTACCATTATTGCGGCTTGACCAATTTTATGCCTTAACTAATATTTTGACCAATACTGTGGCTTCACCAATACTGAGGTTTCACCAATACTGTGGCTTCATCTATATTGTGGCACCACCAATTCTGTGGCTTCACCAATATTTTGGCTTCATCGTTATTGGGTCTTCACCAATACTGTGGCTTCACCAATACTGTGGCTTCATCGCTATTGTGGCTCAACCAATGTTGGCTTCACCAATGTTGTGGCTCCGCAAATATTGTGGCTCCAAAACTTTGGCTTCACCAATAGTGTGGCTTCACTAATATTGTGGCTTCATAAACATTTTGGCTTTACCCATACTGTGATTTCCCCAATACTGTGGCTTCACCAATGTTGTGGCTTCACCAGTGTTGTGGTTTCGTTTAATGTTGTTGCTTCGTCAATATTTTGGCTTCACCAATGTTGTGGCTTCACCAGCGTTGTGTATTCACCAATATTAAGGCTTTACCAATACTGTGGCTTCACCAATGTTGTTGCTTCGCCAATACAGTGGCTTCACCAATACTGTTGTTTCACCAATACTGTGGCTTCATCATTATTGTGACTCCACTTATACCGTGGCTTCACCAATACTGTGGCTTCATCAATGTTGTGGCTTCATCAATATGTTTGCTTCACCAATACTGTGGTTTCACCAATACTGTGGCTTTATCTATATTGTGGCACCACTAATTCTGTGGCTTCACCAATATTTTGGCTTCACCGTTATTGGGTCTTCACCAATACTGTGGCTCCACCAATACTGTGGCTTCACCAATGTTGTGGCTCCACAAACATTGTGGCTTCACTAATATTGTGGCTCCTCCAAAACTGTGGCTTCATCAAAAGTGTGGCTTCACTAATATTGTGGCTTACAATATTTTGGCTTTACCAATACTGTGATTTCACCAATACTGTGGCTTCACCAATGTGATGGCTTCCCCAGTGTTGTGGCTTCGTCAATGTTGTGGCTTCGTCAATATTTTGGCTTCATCAATGTTGTGACTCACCTGTGTTGTTTATTCACCAATATTACGGCTTTACCAATACTGTGACTTCACCAATGTTGTGTCTTCGTCTGTGTTGTGACTTGATTAATGTTGTGGCTTCACAAATGTTGTGGCTTCACCCGTGATGTGTATTCACCAATATTAAGGCTTTACCAATACTGTGGCTTCACCAATGTTGTTGCTTCGCCATTTTTGTTGCTTCGTCTGTGTTGTGACTTGATAAATGCTGTGGCTTCACAAATGTTTTGGCTTCACTTGTGTATTATATCTAGTTGAGATATATCACATCAAAAGCAGCAGAGCTTCAAGGACTATTGACCTCATGTATCAAGCTAGATGTCTCAAATCATGCATGGGCTATATCATGTCCATATCTCCTTGCAACTATATCTCATAGCTTTATGGCTTTTGACCTCTTAAATAAAAGCAAATTAAAATTTCTTGTTCCAGGAAAAATGTAGCTAAGTTATTAATAGTTCATGGGTGTTTGGGTGAATAATTTCTTAAAAACTTAAATTATTAGGCTTAAATGCTATAACTATTTGCATAACTACTTGGCGATGGACTATTGTTGCCAGACAAGTGGGTTTGGGGGTTATTGTTCAGCCCTGGTCTGTCATTGAATACAAAGTTAAACTATAAAATATATGATTAAATGCTGTCATAACTTGTTAAGGGAAATCGTGTCAAAAGTAGCAGAGCTTCAATAGCCATCGGCCTTCTGTCTTTATTGTTAGGTAGTGAGATTGACTAGGTGTTTGTGATGACATTTTGCTCAGCAGCACTCGTAATAGGGTAGTGATTAACTGCTTCACCTCTTATTCTGGGTTTAATATCATGGTGCGGTTATGGACCCAGATCTCCATTGAATCATATAGGAGATTCATATCAGCTGTGTTGGTTTATCAGCCCTATTTGGGAAATTTATTTGTTCAAGATGGGCAACAGTATCAGCTGTCCGAACATCATAATTATGCTCATCTATCTCTGCAAGATACCTCCTCATATCAAAGGGAGCAGTGTTTTACCTTAGAGCCACAAGGCTCTTGTTTAGTGAAAAGAAATATTCTTTAGTCTTATCATTTCATGACATTTGGTGATTGAGATAACTGTATAGTTACAGATAAGAACAATGAGGTGGTCATGTGGCTTCATCTACATTTCTGATGACTGAACTGTGCTCTCTGGGCAGTAGACTTATTCTGAACATCTGGTGAATCCATTGTCACAGAATCAACTCCAGATCTACACCAGATATGTATGTCCTCATCCTCACCATATACTAATTTTCAGATGTGCACAATTGTATGTGTGACATCAGGTTTAGGGTGAAGAAAGATGGCTTATGTGGATGATACACCATTTAATCAATGGTTAAGTGACCATGGGAGATGCCCCAAAGCCAACCCAGGGGAGCATCCAAGCATTGAATTCTAGAATATTTATCAATGCTTAGCTCAATAGTATCCTTCCTGGTGGTCACTAATCAATGCCTGTCATCTCAGTACCCATGATAAAACATGTAATAAAGAATGCACAATGAATTTATTTGAGGTCAGTTTGACACTCGATGAACAAATTGTGAATATATGCATAAACATATGCAGTTGGACACACCATTATATGACAGGCACATACTTTGATAAGTGCCCTGTTGCCTAAACTTCTCGGCTGGTTCGCATGATTGCAGTTAATATTTAACAATACGAAAATAAATTATTGAAACGTATATTATAAGAGCGAGGACTGGGTTCATAACGCTATGAGTTGCTGCCTCCAATGCTCCGTGATCATTCTGCGTACATCTAGCTGCTCAGAACTTCACAGAAGTCTGTCAACCCGACCGATTTGGGAGACACCCAAATAGCTTCAGTCGAAAGTTATTTGCCCTCACATTAACATATCTTATTTGCCTTTTATTTACTATATATAAGCACTTCTTCTTTCATTCAATTGGAACTGATATAAGATTATCACCTCGTTGTTTTGTTGCACAAAATTTAAGCGGATTTGGCAACTTTGGCCATGTGCCGCAAGATTGTCGCCGTGTCGCACGGAGATTAATAGTGACAGCTGTTTGGACTCTTCCGATTCAAGGGACGAGGGATGTTGTCCAACATCGTTTACAGCCAGATTACAGTGCCCAGAGTGGCTAAATAACATTATATATATATATATATATATATATATATATATATATATATATATATATATATATATATATATATATATATATATATATATATATATATATATATATATATATATATATATATATATATATATATTATATATATATGTATATATATATATATATATTTACATATATATATACGTATATATATGTTTATATATATATATATATCATCAATATATATATAAATATATATATATACATATATGCAAATATATATATAAAATATATATATATATGTATATATATATATATATATATATATATTATATTATATATATACATATATGTATATACATATATATTTATAATTATATATATATATTTATATATATATATATAAATATATATATATATATATATATATATATATATTGATATAAACATGTTAATGAGTATGTGGTGATACTGTATATGCTTTTAACTATTAAATCGTGTGATAACGATAACGAAAGTTGACAAACAAAACGCGGGGTCACTTATGACATTGACGCGTTGTCTATAAACATTGTGCCAAGGTGACGCAGTATATTATTTTATATGAGGGGTAACATTGTGTTATAGGTTTCCATCAGCTCTAGCAGGGCAACGTTTGATCGGTCGAACATTATGACACTTATTCTATCACAAAGAGACACAGATTCAAAGAATTCGTCTGTGAGTTTTGTAAATAAAAAACAGCAATATTTTGAAATGGCAATCATATACACCATATATATGTCAGATGGCAAAGAACACACAAAGGATGGAGTAATCGAGGGAAGCCTACGTAACCATATCTTTAAACAGACCAATGATTAGAATCAAATGCGAAATACGAAATTCCACAGAAATGAGGTGTAGTTACGTTATCAGATTGCGGAAGTAGGACAAAACTCACAACAACAAAGCAATACATAATTGTGAATCACCATAAAAGGTGAGCACAACCATTTATCAAAAATCGAATCAAAGCTAAATTAGTCCTTTGTAATTTACCCTTGTCCTTTTTACCTCCGTAATAATTTTTGCACTACTTCATCACATATTTTCGACAATAATTAACAAGACTGGGCACGATCATTTAGAGGAGGGAGCAACGCGGGCGCAGAGGGCTTCATTCTGGTTGGACTACTTCTTTTTTTTCTGTTGAGGGGCTACAAAATATACACCAGTGATAAAAAGAAATTCCGAATCGTCAATGACCAGCAAGTGTCAAGTGGCCGACTTGCGTCATGAACCAGGAAAGTTGTTAGGTTTCTAAGTGCATGAATGTCTCGTGTTGTGCAGAACATTCGGACTAAGCTTTGAAATCGTAAGTTACCAAGGAAAAACAATTGCCCTTCGTTGCCCTTGAGGGATGCCCCAATAATCATAAACGAGGCAGTAGAGAGCTCGTTACTTATGGTTGGGGATAGCCATTTAATATGAATTGATTTGATTAAATGGCGACATATAAATGTCACAGAAATCTGCTTTTGCGCCTCAAATTAACCAGAGCTTGTTTCGGAGGAAGCTCAATCTAGGATTAGCAACGGATGCGGCCTGTGATGTTATGTAGTTTCGTTGTTCTCAGGCATCAACTTAACTATGGCGACATGAATGCGGTTAATTACATCGCTTGTATAATGGTGCAAAAAAACAAACTGACAAGCATATTTGTCGAGAATGGCAAAACATACTATCAGTTTTAGCGCTGACGAAATGTTAACGCAACCGGAAGTACGGTTTGCTTTTTCACATTGGGTGCGCGAGGAATTAATCAATCTATTTAGCATTGCTTAAGAACATTTATTTTAGCATGCAAGCAAATCAGGTCTACAATTTTGCTATTTTGCCACAATGAACCTAATTACAAACCCAATAATTTGGCAATTTTAATCACAAACGTTTGCATGACTGAATCTTTTGGATGCAAAACGGCTATATCTTACCAAGTTATCCCCGGGATATACAGCCCGAATATGTGTGAAGTACAGCTACGGGCGCTGGAGAGTTTTCCCCATCTATGCATAGCATCCGGTAAATTAGGTTCTTTTTAAGGACTTGCTATAAACATTAATGATTCTGAAATTCTTTCAATATAAATGTAATAGTTGAATAGATTTAACGCACTCAGTAAATTGCAACTGGAAGAGATAAAAAAACAAAGTGTCCTCGCCCCCTTGGTAGTTCGAGTTAATAATTCCCCGCAATAAACCATGTGTAATCTTACCTAAGCGAAGCGTTTGATTTTGTTTTTTCAAAACAAATGTACCACAATCCAGTTAATCAGACCAAAGCTAACTATATTCATAGCACATTATAACTTCTTTCGATTACTACCACTGTGATGTAACATGGATTGCTTCCAATTATTAAAATGATACTGACAATAACAATAGAAAACCAAATTGACATTATATTTTACTAGTGAAGGTCCCCTAGCCTGATGGCTGCGGGCACTGTTTACATGTTACTGATATTCAATAGTCTCGCCTTCAGTCTAGGCAAGCTTAATGTCTTGAACTGGACGGGCATCCCAGATTTGGGATGCTCCAATCACAGGCCGTGTCTCTCGGTCACTCTCGGGTACTTTTGAGTCGTTGTCTCTCATTGGTCAGTTCTACACGTTCCGAAGAACTTGTCCAACCGGACGAGTGATTTTTATGAGCACAACCTTTGCGTTGATTGCTCACGAAGATTAACAAACGTGTCTAATGAATATCCGGACGCGCCAGTTTAAGACCTTATCTTGTCGTAGACTCTAGGGTGTGTTTGCGTAAGAGCTGTATTCACTCTGCATCCGGCCGAGTCGGCTACTTGCATATAAAGACTACTGTAGCTGTCATAATGCTTTCAACCCTTAGATACACATCAGAAGACGCAATATCTACACTATACCACTAATTACAGCTTGTACAGGATTTAAGATTTTTGCTCCCTGTGTTTTGGTGAGAGTAAATAATTGATATGTTTTTTTAACCAATATCCGGGCGAACACTTTAGATGCGATTAATTTCTAACTTTTCGGCGGAATTCCATTCCGAATTCTGGTAGTTGCCAACAACCGGTCTCTTGTATGCCGTTGTCGTAAATGGCCGTAATGGTAGTTTATCGCCAACATCCGCCTGATAATACATTTCACAAGGGAATCAATTTATACTAGATTTATACCTTGTAACTTTCCGACCTAGTTGCTTTTCATCTCCTTTATTCAGCATATTAACAAGTCCGTTTCCAATTGACTTACGTACAGCAATCTCGCCGCCATATTGGAAATTAGTTGGAAAAGTTAGCCGCCTCCCACAGTTTAGGCGATTATGCATATTTACAAGTTATTGCGGTTGTCGAGACTCATTCACCGTGCATAATAACGATTACTTATTAAATTAGACTTATTATGTCTTCCAACGATGGTTGGAAGACATTTAGTTTTCGTCAGAATTGTTTTTTTTTTTTCTTTTAAATTGTTCCTCCGGAACGATGGTTGAGAATGATAGACATTTGGGACACAACTAGATTTATTTTGACGCGCATCAGAATTGTTTTTTTTTTTTACTCTTATTTAGAACAAGCAATTATCGTAGCATGGAATAGACGGACAAAATACTTGTTTTCACTTTTTGACTTTGTATAATGACATGTGTTTTAGAGTACATCGCGATTTTTGCTACGAGTTCTCTCCTCGCTGAAACACGGCATTTACGTACATGGAATTTTGACAGTATTTAGAACTTGGTCTCGTGATAATGATTGTAACAGTATTCAAAGCATTCACAGTTAAAAAAAACTGTAAAAAAGATGCATAGTTTGAATGTTTTCTACTGGGTCAGCTTAGCGAGTAGGCTTTCTGCAGGCTCGACATGTCTAAGTGGGCAAAACCTTGCGTTATCGACCAGAGGCATTTATCGCTTCCCTCGGCTTTACCATGACTTGGCTAAGGGGCCATGTCAAAACATCTAAGCGGCAGCAGCTTGTGACATCTATCTTAAAATAGTGCGCGTTACCAGCTCCCTTTGCTGACATCTATTGTAAACAAGGCGCAATCACAGTCCCGATTGCTGAACTGGTCAAGTATTCATTTTGTTTAGAGATAACATTTGTTCGTGTAATATTGTTGATACCGTATTGCTGGTCGTCCAACTTTCCGTTGGCGCTTGTGCCAATGTAGTTACATCAAGTGGACATCGCGAAGGTAAGGTCTTATCATCGAATTTTCTACATTTTCCACAAAAGAGCTATTAATACGATAGAGCCAATGATCCCTTGAAGAGCAGTTGCGCCTTAACAGCTAAGCCCTTCCAGGCGTTTCCCAAGGAGTTCAGCTGTTCTGTTATCCATTCCAGCACACCAGGGTTGAGATTACCACCCCAATCGCATTGAAGATGGAGGCAATTGTAATGCCCTGCTCACGAAACAGGGTGCGTACACGCTCGGCTAGCTTGTGTCCTCGTTATGAAGTTTGTTGGTAGTTTCCCTGATGCGGTTGATTTGGGTCCGCAGCTGTTTTCGGTTTACAGAGGCAGCTTTTAGTCTTGCCAGTCTTTCGTCCAGCAGGTCTGCTCGCCTACGCTCTTTAAGTTTCCTCTCGTTGTCTGGCAGCTCCTTCAGCTTACACTCCTGACTGGCTATATGCTCGTCTATTTGGCTAAGCCGCGCTAGGTTGTTGACCAGCTCCCCATCTGGGTCTGCATAGCCTTGTCAAGCACTATAAGCTCTCGGAGTTGCAGACCATCTGTTTATGTATCCACTTCTACTATAGCGTTATGAACGCCCATTATAGAGCTTGTTTCTTCCGTGCCACCTGATGAAGTCACAACATTTCAAACTTCTCAGTGAACCCCAAACCACCACGGATGGCCTTAGCCCTGCCATACTTAGCTACTGTTCCACTAGCGTTTTTATGCTACAAGAATTTGCGATACTTATGTCAGGTTAGTCCTTCAAACGTAACTCTCCGCCAACAAGCTCAAACTTTGTAAAATCCCGGCTGAGGGTTGGTGTGTAACCATCGTAATAGTCATTGGGAGAAGGGCCTCTGGGAGAAACTCATCCTCTCTCTCCCGTGTCCCACTCCCAAGGCCCCTCATTGTCAAATGTGTGGTTGTCAAAATCCATGTGATTGTAATAAAGATATAATTGTAATGGTTCAACTGTTAACATGACGAGTACGCAAGCTAAATTTGTATCGCCGGATAGCGAGCCCCTCGCGGAAAAAGGGGCATGTGGCAGTCTGTGGTTATTACAAACAATCCAAGCACTATTGACCAAAACCAACAACTGCTGGTCCGCTTCCCCATTCTGGGTGCAAACGACGTCCTTGTTCCGGGGACAGTCTGGCTGGTCTTTACAATCACGCTGACCTTGACCGACACTTACCACAGGGTTGTGCAAAACTTTGGCCGCGCCTTGGTTGATAAATCGACAATCAAGATTTCTGGAAACGAGGTCATGTCCATAGATGACAGCGATGTGTACTAATGCCCAGTATCTGTGTATTGACACATTGGATGACGAATATGTGACTAAGATACGAGTGGGGGCAGGAGACAAGGATGAGACCGAGGTAGGAGGACAAAGCAATAGCAAATGCCTATGGCAACCGATTTTATATCCCGCTGGGCTTTAAACCCCATGACAGACACATGCTATTCTACCAGAGTGAGCTCGGTGACAGACTGGAATACGAGTTCACATTCATCGACTACAGTCGTGTGATTCACGCAAGGTGTGACAATCGATGGCATCTCCTTGGAGTGTGACATGGTTACCTTACCAGAGCTGGCTCGCATGATCGACACCCAGTACACAGGTAGGCTTGCGATTCGGTATTATGTACACCGCCACAGGAAGCTTGTATACAATAAAAGTGACACACTGTGGAACATCAGCCTGAAAGTACCAGCCTGCAGTATGAAAAGCATCCTACTGCTCGTTGAAGACCAAGCCAATGCCTCATTCCCTGGAAAGACAGAGTCATTCTACAACCCGAAGATTACAAAGGTTGAGGTGACCATTGAGGGCATCCTCAAGCAAATCTATGTCCAAGGGATGCGTGGCTACCAGCAGTGGGATCAAGCGAAGAAGGCCTTTGCAGCAAACGAGACCCCAGTGTGGCAATAGCTGTAAAACACCTGGCATTGGCGGTCCTGGGAGAGTACCTAACCAGCAAGTATGCCCTGTGGCTCGAATTGAGGACGAGTGACGACGATCAGCTACATGATAGTGGCAGGCACGTGAAGAATGCGTCTGAGGGAGACATCATTCGGATCACAAATCAAGCAGGGGCGTCTGGTGCATTGAATGCCTATATGAATGCTGTTATGGATGCACAGCTTAAAATAAACGATGGCAACGCAGACTTCCTGCTCGGCTTTTTTTTGTGGGCTTAATGCTCAACTTGCTAGAAGGGCCCTTTGGTGAACATATTGTGATCCTCTGCCCTACCAACCATTTCAACGAGGCCTATCAGTCTCGGCCATGGGTGTGGTCTGATTCAGAGGTGTACGTGGTTGATCCAGGGGAGCGGCTCCATGACTACTTGAGGACTTTCTACCATTATTTTAAGGGCCAGGTTACCCTGTACATCATTGATGACTGTTTGGCCACAAAAGCCCAACAAGATGAACGCATGATCAAAGCAATTCTGTCAAAGCCTGCTCCCACGCAAATGATGCGCGAGTCCGACGAAACAAGGCGCCGGCTGCTGCTGCGCAAGGGAGTGTATCCTTATGAGTTTATGGGCGGCTTGGATAAGTTTGATGCCCCGCTGCTGCCAATCTAGGAGTTCTACAGCAAGCTCTCTGAGCAAGGCATATCTGCTGCAGACTATAAACATACGCAGAAGGTCTGGGATATGTTTGGATGTAAAATCATGGGCGACTACCATGTCCTAGCGGATGTGTTTGACATATTCCGCACGACTTTCCTGAAGCAGTACGGGCTGGACCCAGCCAACTACTACACCAGTCCTGGTCTGTCATGGGACGCCTTGCTTAAGAGCACGGGTGTGGAGCTTGAGTTTATCACCGACTATAAACAACCTGTATTTGTGGGCAATGAGCCAGCTCCTACCCACAGGAGGTCTTGAGTGGGTGGAGCGACCATAACAGCTTCCAATACAGGACCATTCCGACAATGCCAAAACCGGATATATAATCGAGGTTGATCTGGAATACCCTGCAGAGTTACATGCAGATAAAAATGATTATCTGCTGGCGCCAGGGCGAATGTCTCAGCAGAACGATAGGTTGTCAGACTACCAGAATAACCTCCTTGGTGCATTGGCGATCACTGTAGAGGTTGAGAAGCTGATGCCCAACCTACGTGATACCGAGAAGTATATGGTTCATTACGGCAATCACTGAGTATCTATCACTGGGTATGCGATTGACAAAGATTCGCCGTGGGCTCAGGTTCAATCAGAGCCCCTGGAAACAATGGTTAATCGCAAATGAATACGGGTTGACGTTAAAATTGCCGCCATCGACTTTGATAAGGAATACGCAGGCTTGTGGCCAGTACCCCCTATGCTCGTCATTTGGTGATGACGAACTGGTGAATCTGCATATGCACAAAACCCGCCTGTTACTTGTGCGTCATCGGATAAGGAATAAAATACGCAGGCCTGTGGCCAGTTTTACTTAATATCTACCCTCTCTATTTTCTGACCCGTCAGTAACCCGTCAGTTATTCCTAAAACTCCCAACTCATTAGACTCGACCTCATTGGAGAACCTGTATGTAGTGTTTTCACAAACATTCTCAAATTAATTACTTACCATACTTACCTTAAAGAATGCCATCAATTTACCCGTCAGTTATATGTTAAATTATGCAACTCATAAGGGGCGACCTAATTGGTTAAACCTGGTAGAAGAGATCAGCTAATAGTATTCGCTGATGGGGGGCAATGCCTCTTGAAGGATCATCAAAGCTTCAGGTCCGCCAATACCCGTAAGTACAACCTAAAAGATAACTGTCTTCATTTCTACTGCGACTTATTGTTAGTACATTGCTAGGAATGCCTCGTTTCAGCCAATAAAACAAGCTGATGGAAAGATGAACACAAGATCAAATACTATATAAGGCTATGAATTAAAGAAAAGTCACCGTGCGAAATCATCTGCTTCCAAATCATTAGAAAAAATCCTATTTAGGCATTTTGATAATTCTTTCACAAACCATTCTCAAATTAGAAGAATAAATACTATATTTCCTAAGAATGCCATTCAATTTACGGTATCACATATGTTGTTAAATTATGCACGTGTGTGGAAAGTCATCCACCTAAACGAGGAGGGAGTGTCGTAAACCCGTTTTTACTCAGTGTTAAACAAGAAGGGGCTAGGATAAAAAGATGAGTGTAGCCAGTTACCCTTAACAAGGATTCCTAAACCTTAACTACGCCCATTAAGGTGCGCGACTCATTGGTGAACCTGATGAGGGCGAGATCAGAAGGCCAAAGGGAGCCTGAAAAACGTTTGTGGCGAAGAACATGCAAGGCAATGTAAAATGAGTCTCTTGGAAAAAGTAGCATTTCCGCCATGTGTGCCCATCAAGGAGTTTGTTAGTCTGGTCACAAGATGTACTCGGCCTACACGTCAACGAGGGCACTCTCAGAAGGCCAAAGGGAGTGAAAAACCCAAACGTCGTTGGAGTCTCTCTTTCGGCCTGGGATGAATATTTTGCACAGTGATGGTCACAAGATATATGGGCTACAGGAAGCGTAGCCTTCCTGTTAGGGGTCATCTGGAAGCTCTGCTTCCGAAACACAGGAAGCAAAAATCTTAAATCCTGTACAAGCTGTAATTAGTGGTGTAGTGTAGATGAGTGGCGGTGCGCCAGAAGCGCCACTCATCCACTGGAGGGACAATATTTCCCTTTCTTAAGAAGCCAAAGAAAACGAGAAGAATGGGTAAGTTAAAACAGTCTCGTCTTCCAGTTTATTATATATCCCGGAGATCCACGAACCCCAAATCACGCAACAAACGCTGTATGCAAGATGACATGGAACGACCCGAGCTCAAAGCGTGTGACAGAGCCATGTTATCCGCGACTATAAAGGCCCCGGTAGTGAGGAGATTGTTTAGGATACCGGGAAAGGGCGCGCTAGGAAGGCGAAGGCACCTGAGAATGAAAAACACGACGGAGGAAGGTTCTAATTAGCTATTATTAAATACTCAATAGCAAGATACTTATGCATTCTCGGTCGGTTGCACTCCATCTCTCTGTCGCATTAGTTCACTAACTACCATTCACTGCTTGTGAGCGTCGGTCTCAAACTACCATTCACCTGTTCACTGCATGCGACTTTCGCTCTAAAACTCCCCTTCGCTGCTTGTGAGTGTCGGTCTCCATTCACTGTTTGCAAGTATCGCGCTATTGCCCCGTCAGTAACTCACATTCACTGCCTGTGAGTGGCGGTCTCTAACTCCCTTTTACTGCTTGTGAGTGTCGGTCTGTAACTACCATTCATTGCATGTAAGTATCGGTATATAACTCCCTGTCACTGCTTGTGAGTACCGGTCTCCAATTCTTCTTCACGGTTATCACTCCCCTTCCCTTCTTGTGAGTATCTTTCAATAACTCCCCATCGCTGGCGCTGTATCGTGTTTTAACTGCCTCTCCCCGGCTTTGTATCTCTAGCTATACCTCACGCCACTTCGTTTATATCTCTGTCAATACCGCCATCATCGTTGTGTTCGAGCTTCAGTTCAGAACTCGCTCCCCATCGCGATGTTTGTTTCTGCTTATACCTCCTCCGAAATGGTTTTGTAAGTCTGTTCTGAACACCTCATATGTATTTTCTCGCGGTCTGTAAGAGCTTGTACAAAATTCGAACGAGACAGGTTTCTCTGAATTACAAATAGCTAAAGTCACATGCACATATGAACTCACAGCACCACTGACTGTCCTGCATCCTGTAGATCACCGCGGTCACCTTAACACCTTTTATACATTTCTACATGGAACGGCTTTACTGTCACTCACACCTTGGCCACTTCGATGCATCACTGACATAAGTAACTTTTACTCATCAATTACACTTAGCCTACATTACCAACATCACTGTCCACAAGGCCACATCTCCCCCTGGCACTGGCATCCACACTACATCTCCATCATCACTGTGGCCTAGACTACATTAATGCCATCATTGGCATATAGGCAGATAACTGAGATACCAATAAGAGGATGGGGGAACTTTTGCGACCACAGCACGATCGCGCAGCATTGGTTAATTCGCGTCTGTTTGGCTCACCACCGTTTGTCAACAATGGATTCAGCGGAGCGTAATCGGGTCGAGGTACTACCTGTGCCGTGTGGAACTGCAACACTTATAAAGGAAAGAGGCATGATATATCCTGGATTTTATTTCTCCGAAGGACGGTAATTAGCTTCTTTGATAAAGGCAACATCTCCATTAATACTGAGAGCAGTATTCTCCAATGTATGGACATTCTCGCCAAACCTGAATCATTAGGATGATGATGGTGGTGACGGTGGTGGTGATTGTGACGATTGATCATTCCAATCGCCATTGTCACCATAGTCGTAATTATTTTCTATGAAGTATATAATACTAAGCATCATATATGAAAGGGTACTTCGCAGAGGACATAGCACTCGGCTTGCATTTGACACGGGTTCGAACCCCAGAACCCGAAAAATCCGACATCTTTTCAGTCTTTTTCTGAGATTTGTTTGGGAGAGAATTATAAGAATATGCAATATGATGGTTTTTTTATATTATTTAGGGCAAGCGCTACGCTGCCAAATTCAAAGCAGGGGCACATTTGTAACTTATGCGCAACACGAACAGCCAGACAAGACTTTCGCATCACGTATTTCTATCCTTACGCATTACCAATACCTGTCTGATATTCACAAGTAGACTTACAACGCTGAGTTGTCATTTGTTTTGGCTAGGAGTTGTTCTGAGATATATCATAATAGAGCGACACATGGCTTAAACATAGCCACACCCGCCCCGACAACACATTCCAGTGAAAAGTTGCCCTCTACTTCAACTCATGGTATCAGTTGAATCGGTAAGCATGTGCGACATCTGCAAACTTGTGCAAGCCTGAAAGGGAGAATATATATACTGAAACTCCTGATCGCTACCTATTAAGATAATTCAGGTCTTTGCATGATGGTCAATTTTGAAGACAAATACTTTCAGGCTTTACTGAGTATTTCATCAATATATACCCCGGATATTCGTTTTAGTTCACAAAACATTGACTGTCACCCAACCGTTGCGTTGACAGCAATTAGCGTATATATTTGAAAGCATCAAAATTGCAATAAAATAAATTTCGCAGCATATGGAATAACAAAAATGATCACCAGACTTCAGGAGCACCCAAACTACAGCCTGACTGGAGCAAATATAAACAAAAACAGAATCGGCAGGAAGCGTTGTACTTTTGGAGACAAGCATTCCACGACACTATGACGTTACAATATGGTTTCAGAAGCCTGTGTCTAAGCTGGACAGTGCCAAATGTATGGAGGTTTCTGTTTGTGCGCGAGGTTGCTTATTTAGTATAACCTATTCAATGGGAGGTCGTTGTGTAGAGGCTCTGTCCTAACAATCAGTTAAATTTATTTCATTTAGCATAGTGATATTGAAAATGATAAATAATAGGCGGTTTATGGGTTATATAAGTGGAAGTTATGATGCCTCGCTGCGAGTGACACTAGCCGGAACAATGACAATTTCAACAGCCACTATACGATGAAATGGTTATGTCAACATCGCATAGTCTTTATTCCGCTATTTACGTTTTCGTCGGGGCAACTTAATATATTCCGACACTCCATATCAAGAAAGCATTCATCGCCCATGTTATTTATCTAAGGTTCATTAAAATAAGCAGGGAGAGGCGAATATCACACAGCTCGTAGAAAACATCTTGTTTGTCGAGATACGCGGCCGCTATTGGGCTGTAATATGACGCGGCGTTGAATGATAGCTGATGGAGCCGAGCCTACCGCGTCGGCTTTAGCTATACGTGTTATGTATTGTACCTCTCCTATTCATTGACAGTAATAGTATAGAGACTGGGGGTACGAGCGCAGTTTCAAAATGGACGCACATGAGCCAGTCTGCGGTGCGCTTGCACCCCGGGGGGGGGGGGGGGGGGGGGGGGGCACTTGGCCTTATTCTGCATAGGGGTGTGCCGCGGGACCTAAAAGACCCGTACCCGTCGTACAAGATCAAAATGGCCAAAAAGCATAACCCGTCGTACAAGGTATTATGCGAATGTATAACCCGTCGTACACATTGAACCTGAAAAAAATACCCCGTCGAACAAGTATGAGGCCCAAAAACTCGTCGTACAAGTCGAGAGGCCCAAAAAACATACCCCGTCGCGCGGCACATATATACTACCTCTATACACTTAAGTGCCCCCCCCCACGGGGCTCGCACCTCCCCCCTATACCATACCATATGAGCCAGCCCTTCCAGCCCCGTATGGTCCAAGGCCACACCAGTACTTAGTCACCATAGAGGTCATCGAGTGAGAAATATCTGCGACCGTCGCTGTAAGTTCTATTTTCCACGCGGTCGAGGTCCTGCATAAACTGGGCAACCTTAGCGTCGTTCTTCGTGATTAAGTCGGGATCGGGACGAGCGGTTATCAATCTCATCTTAAAGAGCTTCCAACAGTACAAAGCCCCCGTCGGCCTCTCCGTGGTCCCACTCGGTCTCCCCAACCAAGGACCGTGATGCTCCTTTTCCACCTCCAGGCAACTATTAAACCTCCCATTCGCGCCATAGTCGCCGTCTCCTTATACTTCTTCCGATCCTTGTGATACACCTGGTTATACACCTCAGCCCCATGCCCCATGGCCAAACGACCACTCATATCCTCTGCGAAGGGGGCCACTTGCTTTTGCCCATATAGTAATGAGGGGTTTTGTCTGGGAGTTTATGTGTTCTCTCAGGTCCTTATGATGCTGTCTGTGTCTCTCATCAACATACTTTTTATTAGCAGCATCTTCAGGCGATATTGGGTCTCCCAAATGAACGATTTTATTATCTCCCATTTCAAGGTCTCCAGTCATAGTACCCCCACTTTTATCCATTTTTTTCGAGTCACCAATAGATATATAGGTCTTTGTGGCATATTTCGAGAGGTCGGCGCCGCCCTGATCCGGTTTCAGTTGAGTTCCATAAATACTCGCTTTTATTGACATCTTGTAAATTGAAGAACAACACCAATAAGAAAGGTCGTGATTGTTCAATATACGTCCCTTATTATCCCTTATCTGAACCTTCAACTCATCCACAGCTCCGACAGTAACACGTTTTAACACAGGATTAGCAATGTTTGTGGTTATGATATCACGAAAGAGCAACCCCCACAACCCACAACTTCAAGAAGCGTAGTGGGCGCACCATCAAGCATGTAGTGCGTGGTACTGACTTGATCGAGGTGGACATAAAGTGGGTTAAAGACGCTAAAGTTTACAGGCCGGCCGCCTTTGTGAGTACCTGAAAGAATCCATTCTCCACCCAGGCCGGTATCAAGACCAAACAACTCCAACACACCGTCACATCGTAAAGACCCAGAAGGAGGAATTGAGAGGGTAACGATCCCAGTTGAATCATCAACCTCCAAACTAAGACCTAAAATATCCCGATTTATAACTTCAAATTCCTCCTTTATACGCTTGAAGCTCCAAAGGCCAGGCGGGAGTCTGGAACGTTTTAACCCCTCTGACCCAGAACCATCTGGCAGCCATAGAAGGGGCACATCTTATTCAATGTTATACCAACCCACAGTATACGTGATTGACCTAAGACCTACGTATATATCACCTGCACTATTGTCAATAGCATTTTGCAGGAACACAGCGTAGCCGCTTTGAACATTTGACAGAGTGTGATACATAGCACTATGAATAAACAAGCCTTAATTTCAATAGAAAAGCTACATATGAAACGGGCGGGGTGAATCCAGCCCCATATGGTGTGGGAGATAAATTCACCCGACAAACAATTCAAGTCGTTCACAATGGTGGTACATTCACAGCAAAGTGTCCTGATCTATTCAGTAACTATAAGGTGCCGCCGGTAACAGCGGACAAAGTAGTAAAAGACTGGTTGAAAAATCCAATGCAGTTTTGGCGGAACCAGTTATACTTTGCAGTGTGGTGTGCAACGGCCGGCTGCGCGTGTCATCCCACGACCACCTCAAAGATGGGATTCTCCTCGTGAAAGCTCTCTACACCTTTCACCTTTATTACACAGTGCGTCGCCTATTAGCAGAACTGCAAGCGCCTCAACCTCAGGATCATGCCTATGACCCCTATAACAATACATATGACAAGAGGGCATATGAGAGACTCTGCATTAACTTTGGTATTCAACCAAACACAGACTGGCAAAAGGCAACCGTAGCTAGTGGTGGCCTTGGTATCTTATATGCACATGATGTGTATGGTTACGGGAGTGTCGTCAAGGTTGCTGGTCGAAACGTTCGTTATGACCCTACACGGATGGCCGTTGAAGTGGAAAAAGAAACAAAGCCAGGTTTTGCCCACGCGAGTAACCTACAATCCTTTCAGGAGAGAATGGGTGCTGTTCTACAATTAGCACAGGGACCTGAAGCAGATGAGGCCTGGAGTATCTTCATACTGGACACGTCTGAGGGCTTTACACAGACCGCGTTGAGCGACTTAACGACAGCATTCGGACCTATGTCTGGGCCATTCTTAGTGCTCAGGCGCAGACCCGTTCAGGGATACTAGGTGTTATAACGTCCTTTGATGCCCAAAAGCAATTTCAAGCAAACGTTGAGGATGCCATCAACTCTCCAGTGGACATTCCTTCAAAGGTTGATTATGTGTTTGGAATGGGCCTGTACATGGCTCCATCAGATATGAGCCTCGCCATTGGAGACGTTGCTGGGTACAACAATCTCATTACTATCGCAACTGAGGAGCAGCAGATCGTCAGCAATGCTGATGTCGACTTGGTTCCGGTGGTTCCAGATAGAGGAAGCTTTGACCCTCCGCCAGATAAGATACAGATATTGAACTCCCCTCTTCAGGCCCGGCCCCTATGGCCGAGACCGGTATGCGTGGGGAGTTCCCCTCTTCAGGCCCGGCCCTTATGGCCGAGACTGGTATGCGTGGGGAGTTCCCCTCTTCAGGCCCGGCCCCTATGGCCGAGACCGGTCTGCGTGGGGCGCACGAGGATGAGAAAATCGCTCTTATTGTAGGCTTACAGAGGCAGCCTCAACACAGACACGCCGTAGGTCCTGCGGCTCTGCAAGCTCATTTGCTTGGAATTTCCATGCTCCACTTTCACCCCTCCCTTCCTCCTCCAGGCTTGCCATTTTAGCTTCCCGTCGGGCTATATCCCTTTCTATCTCAGTTATCTTAGCTAGGTTGTTGACCAGCCCACACCTCTGGGTCTGTATGGCAAGTGGTAGTTCGTTGCCTGTTTGTGTACCTAGGTCTTCTATGGCGTTATGAATGTCCTCTATGAGGCTTGTTTCTTCTACACCACCTTGCTCTGTCACAGCTTCAAGGCTGTTCATTTCTAACATATCTGGAAGTGCAGCTTCTGCTTTAGCAGCAGCTTGGTCAACGCCTTGTAGGGCTTTTACTGCCTTTGTGGATAGTTCAGCAGTCACTCCAAGAGCCCGAGCTAGCTGTGTACCACCGTAATCTAGGATACTTCTAGGAGAGAGGAATTGTTTGGATTGCTCTTCCATGTCAGAAGTTTCCATTCTCGGCTCCACTTAACCCAAAGGTCACCTTCTTGAGACGATCTAAACACCAGAGTGGCC
The DNA here is from genome assembly GCA_034190875.2 of Urechis unicinctus. Classification (NCBI taxonomy): domain Eukaryota; kingdom Metazoa; phylum Annelida; class Polychaeta; order Xenopneusta; family Urechidae; genus Urechis; species Urechis unicinctus. The sequence goes on along the minus strand of CM067349.1, from coordinate 62,176,194 downwards.
AGCAGCCCATGCTTAGACACTGCCTTCTCCCACCTCCTAACTAAGACTTCAGTTTCTTCTTTGGAACCTACCTGATCTTCTGTTAACCCAGCAGGCATTTCATTAATAGCCCATGGTGGACTAGTCTTACTCGACGTATCTAAAGTTTCGTCAATGAGGTTAGGCTCCTCATCATTAAAAGCAAGTCTCATTCCTCTCCCATCCCATAGCCCCTCCTCCTCTGGGTCGTCAAATGCTGGGTTATCAAACTCCATGTCTGTGTGTTAAAGATGTAAGTGCAATTAAGAATTCAACATGAGGAGTACTTACGGACACAAACTAAACTCACACCGCGGGATACTCAAACCGCTCGGGCTAAAGGGCGTGCGACAGTCTGTAGTCGTTACAAACAATCCAAGCACTATTGACCAGAACCAACAACTACTGGTTCGCTTCCCCAATCTAGGCGCAGACGACGTCATTGTTCCAGGGACAGCACGGCTGGCTTTTACAATCACGCTGACCTTGACTGATCTTAACCGCAGCGTTGTGCAAAACCTGGGCCGTGCCATGGTCAAGAAAATGACAATCAAGATTTCTGGCAATGACGTCATGTCTATTGATGACAGCGATGTGTACCACCTTTACCACGACTTGTGGCGGACTGCACAGGGGAGAGAGACAAGGCCTCCAGTACCAGGGCATTGACACATCAGATGACAGAAAAACAACTAAGATACGAATGGGGACAGAAGACAAGGATGAGACCGAGAAAGGGGACCTGGCCATAGCCAATGTGTATGGTAACAGGTTTGGCTTGACTTTGAACTCCTAGAGAGTCACATGCCATTCTACCAGAGTGCGCTTAATGACGGACTGGAGTACGAGCTCTCGATTCTCGATTCGTCACAGGAAGCTTGTATACAATAAAAGAGATACACTGTGGAACATCAACCTGAACTCGCCTGGTCGCAGCATGAAGGGCATCCTACTGCTCTTTGAAGACCCAGAGGGTGCCTCATACGCCAGGAAGACAGAGGAGTTCTACAACCCAAAGATTACAAAAGTTGAGGTGACCATTGAGGGCATCCCCAATCAACCCTATGCCCAAGGTATGGCTACCAGCAGTGGGATGAGGTGAAGAAGGCCTTTGCAACAACGAGTAAACGAAATCCCAGTGTAGCAATAGCTGCAAAAGACTTGGCATTGTCGGACGTGTCCCTAGGAGAGTACCTAACCACCAAGTATGCTCTGTGGCTCGACTTAAGGACGAGTGATGACGACCAGTTGCACGGTAGTGCCAGGGCCGTGGAGAATGCGTCTGAGGGTATCACCATACAGATAACGAAAAAAATCACAGGTGGTCGGTGCATGGAACTCTTATTTGTATATTGTAATGGATGCACAGCTTAACATTAAAGATGGCAGGTTCGTCAGCGCAGATGGTCCCTGTTCAGCAATTGTTTAGGGGCAGACAGGATGTGGGAAAACCGCATTCATCCTCGACCTACTTGAAGGGCCCTTCTTCGGTGCCTTCGAACATATTGTTATCCTCTGCCCTACCATACGTTTCAACGAGGCCTATCAGACGCAGTCATGGATGTGGGATGATTCAGAGATCGACGTCGTTGAACCAGGGGAGCGGCTCCATGACCACTTGAGGGCTTTCTACCACTGCTTCAAGGGCGAGCCTACCCTCTACATTATTGATGACTGTTCAGCAACAAAGACACTAACCAAGAAGAGAGACATGTTATCCGAACTGGCCTTTAGCGGCCGCCATGCGCAGCAAAGTGTCTGGGTCCTCACCCAAAAGTACAACTCTGTGCTGAAGGACTACATTATTGATGACTGTTCGGCAACAAAGACACTAACCAAGAAGAGAGACATGTTATCCGAACTGGCCTTTAGGTCCTCACCCAAAAGTACAACTCTGTGCTGAAGGACTTACGTGAGCAGACTCTCTGGATGGTGCTCTTTCACACCAAGGACCGTGACTTGTTTGAAGACACTTTGTGTGAAAATCATGTAATTCCAACAAAAGAGGAACGTACCACAGTATGCCAACTACTAGCAAAGACCAAGCATGCAAAACTGCTTCTGAAGACTAATCATCCTACTGCATATGCCGTCGATTGAAGTGATATTGGCCTTGATAGCAGCCGCTGCCTCAGTAATCAATTTAGGTTTCTTCATCTGGGTAGCGGTGCAGTATTTTGAAGCTCGAAGGCGTATACATATATTCATGGATCCTAATACCATTATTGATAAACTTCTTGAACAGGACACGACTAGCTTAGTGAAGACAAAGTCTGGGTGAGCGGAACCTAGTTGCACCCCTGGCGTAGAGATAGGCTTGCTGCCGTCATAGCCGGGGGTCAAGCCCGTCAGTACCTTGGTTTGGAACGCCTTACAATTGACCAGGTTGAATCAATGTCTGATGAAGAGATCATAAAGCTGTATGTGAGATACGAGGCTCGGCTAGGCGCTAGTATGACGCACACTCTAGGTTAATCATTGCTACAGCTATACTCAGGTATTGCTTGTATGTTTCTACCAATCCCACCAGAGCACCAGCCAAGGCTAATTACAGACCTCGAGACTGACACGTTTGTTGGACACGCACTAAGCACTGCCACTTGTGAGCTATATCATCGCTATGGCATGTTTTTAGCTCCATTAACTGCGGCTTTAACAACAGTTAAGCACTGTCAATTTGGAAAAACAAGCACCGAATCAATAGGGGCCAGTGGAGAGGAAGACACTTCCTCGCTATAGTATGTGTTTAACTCAGCTATAGCATGTGCCTAACTACGCTATAACAGGTGCTTAATTATGCTATAACAGGTGCTTACTAAAAGCTGGCAACTGGACAAATAAATTTAGTAAGTAAACATGGAAGAAACAAACACGAATCAAGGAGAGACAACACCAGGGGAGATAACGTCAGTGACCACTACGAAAAACGCCAAAAGGGTTGCGGCAGGATGAAAGAGTGCTGCAGCTCGAAAAGCCAATCAAAATAAGCTTCTTAGAGAGCTCCGAGAGGCTGAGGCCGCGCTTACAGATGCTAGAGACGAAGCTGTCGAGCCAATATCATCAAACAAGCCTCCGGAAAGGTGGGCGTGGGGAAGATGGGCTGTGCCTTTGGTTGTTGGTGGTGTTGGCATTGTTTTGCTACAGGCATCAGATGGTAGCCTCACACCCTAAACAGGTTGTGGTACAAAAGCTTACGAACGCTCATTAAAAGGATCCGTTTTATATAGAATAAGATGACAACACCAATTATCGATGGAAAAATGCTCGTCAACGCACTGTACCATGGTGCAGTTGCTTCCGGTATTTCAATAGGTTATGCTAAGCTTGCTAAGATGGCTCTGGGTGGTGGGGTGCCACGTCTTGATTTCACCCCACGAGACCTGGCTATGGCTGTTGATGATGTATCACTAGCTATGGCCACAAAGGATATGCTAATTAAACAAGGAATCATACCAGTTGATATACTGAAATAATGACCACACTCGCGCTGCTTGTTGGAGGCGCTCTTGTTAACGCCCTTGCATTCTCTGGGAACAACTTTTTGCTCTTTAAATTACGAAGCAGCCAAGTGGATGCGGAACATAAACGCCATGATATGGCAATCGAGCAGCTTCAATCTGCTCAGGCAGCATGGGCCAAGAAGAGAACTGAGCGTTTAGACTTCATCAATGAGCAACTGTGCTGCCAGGGACATGCCGAGCATACTTTTAGGGATGCGGACGAGGCTATGCGTGAGTACTCCCTGATCACGAATAAAACCATCGACCCGCTGGGCTCTGAGCCGCAGCTTTCAGACTTCTACGAGCCCTCAGATGGTCAAAAAGGGCGTGAGGTGGCATTCATTATACTGGGTATGGCTGCGACTGGACTGGTTGCATAGAGGCTTACCAAGTAAGTCATTTGGAGACTCGGGCGTTTACTGTATATGGATCATCGCATGCAAAAGATACACTATAGTCCTAAGGGCTACTGGAAAGGCATAACAGCTATCAAGAAGCTTGCAACAGAAGCGAGGGTTTCTGAGGAAGTTGCCAGGGGGTGGCTAACAAAACACATTCCCAGGCCAAAGTTTGATGTCCCTGTCCCTAATGAGGTTCACCAAGCCGTCTCTTATTTCTTCCTCATGACGTTGTAGAGCGCCAGACTTACAAGCATGCCCTAACAGTGGTTGATGTCGCCTCGCACTACAAAGTGGCTGAGCCATTGACTACAAAGGAGGCTAAAGAGGTCGCAGGTGCACTGGAGAGGATATAATAGCCAGGACCGCTGGGGTGGCCTAAACTACTTCAGGTGGACCCCAGATGGGTGTTTATGGGTGTAGCGAATCAGCTGCTAGCAAAACATGGAGTATCAGTCAGGCGTGGCCATGTGAATATCCATCGAGATCAGGCTATAGTAGAACAATTCAACCCAACACTGGCTGAGCGACTCTTTGGTCACCAGTATGCCGTAGAGTTAAAGCTCTACCCCACGCAGACCAGTCCCTGCCCCATGCAGACCAGTACCCACAACCCAGTCTCCAGTCCCCACAGTGCGTCTTGCCTTCAAGAAGACTTAGTGGGCTGTTAAAAACTATTTGCGTGGATGGGTGATGAACGTTCCCGAGTCTCACCCCCTTAGCCTTGAACGTTTTTGGCTGTGACGGAAAGACCTCTATCGTACACCGCATCAGTAAGCACTCTGGTACTCGTATAAACCTAATGCTGATTGAGAAGGACGGCAAGTTTCATTACACGCAAATCAATGACCTGAACCGCTTGCTGTATGACCAGACCAAATATAAAGAGCGCAAATTCTTCTGTGAGCTATTTCTGCATGGATATACCTCAGAGGGTCGGCTCCTGGCGCATAAACCTGAGTGCATGGGGATAGGGCAAACTGCTGTGCGAGTTGATATGCCTGAGGAAGGGAAGAACATATTATCCTTCCAGAACTGGCAGAAACAGCTTGCTGCACCCTACGTCATCTATACTGACTTTGAGGCGCTCACAGTGAAGCTTCTGGGTCCTGCGCTTAATCCTGGTAAGAGCAACACGCAGAGAACGCAGGAACACCAAGGTTGTGGCTACGGCTATGTGATTGGTCGTTGTGACGGTAAGACCGAACCCCCTGTGGTTTACAGAGGAAGCGAGGCTATGGAGAAGTTCTTACAGGCTCTGCAGCAGGAGGAGCAAAAGATCAAAACAGTTCTGTCCAAGCCTGTCCCTATGCGGCTGGCTCAGGAGGCTGGAAGGGCAAATAAGGCTGCAACCCAATGTCATGTGTGCAAGAAAAAACTGGGCTGTGACTCTGTCTGCAATCACTGCCATATAACAGGCTTGTACAGAGGGCAAGCCCATAACGTGTGTAACCTGAAACTTCGGCTGAGTCCCAAGACAACACCCATCCCTGTGGTGTTCCATAACCTGCGGGGCTATGACTCCCATCTCTTGATGCAGGGTATAAGCAAAGTGGAGGGGAACATCAACTGTATCCCCAACGACATGGAAATATATATTTCCCTGTCGCTTGGACAGTTGCACTTCATTGACAGCGCACAGTTCCTCCTGGCCTCGCTTGATAAGCTGGTGTCTGCTAACAACCCAGATGCCTTTGCTGTGACGGCGGAATATGAGCCAGACCAGATGAAGTGGCGGTTGCTGTTGAGTAAGGGAGTCTTTCCCTATGAGCTCATGGACAGCTGGGATAAGTTTGAATCCCCCCTGCCACCAATCCAGGAGTTCTACAGCAAGCTCTCTGAGGAGAGTATATCTGTTGAAGACTACGTACATGCACAGAAGGTCTGGAGCGTGTTCGGGTGTAAGAACATGGGTGACTACCATGACCTGTACCTGCGGAAAGATGTACTGCTCCTGGCTGATGTGTTTGAGGTGTTCCGCTAGACCTGTCTTAAGCAGTACGGTTTGGATCCGGCTCACTACTATACCAGCCCCGGTTTGTCATGGGATGCCTTGCACAAGAGCACAGGCGTGGAACTCGAGCTACTCACCGACTATGACAAGCACCCGTTCATTGAGAAAGGTCTACGCGGTGGTATAAGCATGGTCTCGCGCCGCCACGCTAAGGTCAATAACCCGCTTGTGGATGACTTTGACCAGGATAAACCAACGAGCTACATCCAGTACCTTGATGCTAACAATTTGTATGAGTGGGCTATAAGTCAGCCTATGCCAACTGCGGGTATTGAGTGGGTGGCTCGGCCGGAGGATCTACAGATACAGGACCACCCAGATAATGCTGAGACTGGATACATACTTGAGGTTGACTTGGAGTATCCTACTGCACTTCATGACGAGCACAACGACTACCCGCTAGCTCCGGAGCGGCTTCTTGTAGAGAACGACTGGTTGTCTGACTATCAGAAGAACCTCCTGGGCGAGTTGGGTAGCACCTTGGGAGAGGTTGAAAAGCTGGTGCCATACCTGCGGAATAAGGAGAAGTATGTGGTGCACTACAGGAACCTCAAGCTGTATCTGTCTTTGGGGATGAGACTTACAAAGATTCATCGTGCACTAGTCTTTAAACAGAATCCCTGGATGGGGCCTTACATTCGGATGAATACGGATCTGCGTAAGGTGGCCACCAGCGACTTTGAGTAGGACCTGTATAAGCTTATGAACAACTCTATGTTCGGCAAGACCATGGAGAACCTCCGCAGGCGGGTCAATGTCAAGATTGTGCGCTCTACGGAAGAAGAAAGAATGCTTAGGCTTATCGCAAGTCCCGCCTACGTGCGTCATCAGGTGTTTGATAATGACCTGGCCGCTCTGCACATGCACAAGACTCACCTGGTACTGAACTGCCCGGTGTATGTGGGCATGTGTATACTCGACCTCTCCAAACACCTGATGTACGACTTTTATTTTAATACCATGAAGCCCAGATACGGCAAGAACCTTGGCTCGTTGTACACGGATACGGATTCTCTGCTTATGGAGGTACGCACGCCTGACGTGTATGCTGACATGAAGGAAGATGCCCATCTCTTCGACACCAGCAACTTCAATCCCTCCCGTAGCCTCTACTGCAGTGTGAACAAGAAGGTTCTGGGGAAGATGAAGGATGAGTGTGCCGGCGTGCCCATCAAGGAGTATGTTGGTCTGCGCCCTAAGATGTACTCGATCTTGATGTCGAGCCAGGATGAGATCAAAAAAGCAAAAGATGTGAAGAAGGTGGTGGTGAAGAAGCATCTACGGCACGTTCAGTACGTGGAGTCGCTGTTCGCCCAAATGCAGTTTCGCCATGGAATGAACATGCTCAGAAGTGACTGCCACAAAATATATGGGATCCACGTTAACATGGTGTCTCTCCCCCCCTTTGACTCAAAGCGGGTGATAGCTCCGGGTGGTGTAGACACTCTGGCCTATGGGCACGCGTCGATCTGTTGAACAGATGAGGGTTGAGGCATAGAATGAGCACCGATGATCATATGGTGGTGTCCGTGCGGCGGGCAGATGTGGAACATATATGGGAGGAAAAGGTGGACTCTGAGATTGAGGTGAGGGATTTGGAATCAAAGTATGAGGACATTTTGCAGCGCGTGAGTCGTTTAGAAGAGCTTATTCCTCAGGGTCCTGGTGTAGATTGTTGACATTGCTGTCGTCCTCTTTAGTGGCCTTGGACCATATGGGGCACGAAGGGCTGGCTCATATGGTATGGTACAGGTGGGAGGTGCGAGCGCACCGCTGTCTGGCTCATGTGGGTCCATTTTGAAACTGTGCTCGTACCCTCAGTCTCTATACTACTACAGTAGTGATCCTCAATAGATGTTAAAAAGTAGTCTGAAAATTTCTAATCCTCAGATAGTTATGTGACTATGTGACATTTATATCAAGCACCGTTATGCAATCTAAACAGGTTAATCATTGTGACATATCGATGACTTGACACAAACTGTTCATCAGAGCAGCAATGTATCTAATCATATCGACTAACATGGCTTTGATTTCTTCATCGAACTCTTTCAAGAACGTATTATCAGCCCAAAGTTTCCTTATAGATGCGAATCTCCGCCAGGCGCTCCTCAAATGCTTGTAGGGCCAACGGTGATCAGGGGTATGGGTACTTTTCTCCCGTTTCTGCTGGGAAAGCGATTCAAACCTGTCGTTAGTCACTGTAACTCCAAGTGATTGCCAATACTTTTACGACCACGTGGGTGTAGTCATGGAAATGGGTATACTCAACGCAACTAGGTACACAGTAACAGTAGAAGCTAAACTACGCCATTTATCTAGTCGACAGTTGCCCATATAGTTCATTGTGTGTATATCAATGTAAATACATAATTATTAACCCGCCAATAATACTGTTAATGTACTGATTACGAGGATTGAACTATACCATCATCATCCTCGCCATCATCATCCTCCTCATAATTAGTATTGATTATAAGTATTAAGTAATCTAGACCATTATTAATATCACAAGTTTCGGTATCATTGTCATCCACTCTACAACATAATTGAATGCAGTGATTACAAGCGGCAAACTGAATTGCATGTAACACAGACAATCATAGACAATCATAGAAGTTATCTTAGTGGTTACTGGCAATTGCGGGGAAATCTTATTTAGTTACATAATGTTTTTATCACTTGAAAGTTTTTTTTCCATTTACCTTCAACTGAAAAAGGGTCCGATACAGCCAAAAGAAAGAGCGAGCATGAGTAACGGGTGAACATATAAAGCAAAATGGAGGTCAACTGTTGGGGTCAATGCACCTGCTATGGCTGAAATGTACCACGGAATAATCATCAATAAAATACATGGAACTTATATGGCAGCTTCCGTAATTAAGCGCCAGAGCATTCCACTCAAGGCTGTTTAATATTTACACACCCTAAGACATCAGAAATGTAAGGCGCATTACGTTGATTATTTGCTTTCGCACTAATTACGACTTACTCAACAGTTATATCTCCTAGATATCTTCCTAATGTCAGCATTTAAATTGATCTGATGTGTCTTTCATCAACAATATCGTGGTGACCATATCTAAAGTTTCAATGCAAAGGCTTCCGCAAGGTGCTCTGGAAATGCGCCCGCTGGAAATGCGTACGCTATTAAGGCGTGACATAGTAAAGCGTTCCATATGGAAGGATCAGGTAATTGTTTGGTAAGAAAAAGAACATATGCACCACGCCATACAAATACCGTTAGCTGGTGGCGAAGTTAACTGGAATATGCTAATCTACATCCAAAGTTGATAACATTACGCCCGTATGATCCACACAAGTTGTAATTGTGTTTGTAAGGGAGGTATGTTTGACGTTGAATTAATATCGAAACCAAACTAAGTGATGTTGTTACCTTAAAAGTGGGCAGTGGAAAGAAAGAGGTTGTGGCACAATGTTCTACATGCTCCGATTGTAACAGATGCATTTCAAATGATCGGCCACAGATATAAGAAAAGCTATATATGTAGAGGTAATACTTTCGAGGGGAGCTGTGCAACCTTAATTGCTGTCGCAGGCTTTGAAGGATATCGCAAACAGCATCCCTAAAAAAACATGTTTAATGTATTACTAGTTCTCTAACGCAAAGATGCTTACCACGTGACGCATGGTGGGCACGCACGAATCAATGTGTGGCAATAATGTGATTTCTATTTGTAATCAATGCAAATACGAAGGCAAACGTTATACAATCGAGCGCCGACCATTCAGGGTCGCTATCAAGAAGTGTGGATTAAGAAGCCATATATCTAGTGATACCGAGGGCTACATTCTGCGTTTTTTTCCTCATGTTTTGGCTCCCTACATGTGTACTTTTCTCATTCTGAAAAAAAAAGCTTCTTACAAAACTACTATATCTCAACCAGTACTACTTTTTCTGCAATTTAGAAATTGTGTATAGCCATCGATGTATGAGATGGAACGGGTATCATTGTACAGTCACGCGTCAGTCATAGAAAACATGTTGCACTCTTACCTTTTTGGAGAATTAATAAAACCTGCAATATGTTTTTGTACCCTTCTATATTGCCATACTAGTTCCAGCCTTGTTATAACTTTGTTTTTAAAGATGCATATACCTTTGGGCCTGTACCTGCATTTCATGACACATTCCTTCGACTGATGTTCAGTAGATAAGACATCGCGTGGACAACCAAAGATTCGATGACGACATAGCCAAATATAACACCCCCCCACTCTGACGTATACTGCAGCGCATTATTGATGGTTCGAGCTTTTCGTGTTTTGACCTACAGCATCACAAATGATTCTAATGTTTGAAAACCCATTTTACATTGTTATGTTATCAATTCATAACCAGACTTGTCGAACAATTCAGAAAATATTTAGTATATAAGATAGAGTTTTGCAATCCCTAAAGTACGTTTGGCGATTGCCAATTTGCAAAGACCCTCGTGGAGAGCCTGACCTGGTTTGTTATAAGTAAACACCTAGCACTATAAGACGTTAATCTTTTGTGAGAGGATATGATCGCTCTGAGTTAAAAGTAACCTCAAAAGAACACCAAATGTTGATAAGCAAGGAACTACGCATGGTTGCAATTGTAGGGCATTAGACTTATTCATTTTTATTTAAACATTTACGTGATATTCTCTTCTAAGTTCTCCAATTTTGAAACTAGTGGCAAATCTTATCTACAATATATAAATTTGTTATGTTAAGTTTCTTCATTTGATTTAAAAACTGATTCACTCTATTTTGTCTTACAGCTTAGGTACAATGCTACGAAACACCAAACACATCGTGTATGGACGTTACGTAGCCATCGGACGATGCACGTGTGCTTCTCCATAGAGAGCTGGTTAAAATATAGTTCATATTTCCCCAACATAGCGTATCTAATGCTTTATATTGAAATGCATATATATATATATATATATATATATAGATATATATATATATATATATATATATATATATATATATATATATATATATATATATATATATATATATATAGAGATATATATATATATATATATATATATATATATATATATATATATATATATATATATATATATATATATATATATATATATATATATATATATCTATATATATATATATATATATATATATATATATATATATGGTGCTAAATATATGCAATGTATCAAATTATGCCACCATCGTTTGATAGCAATGGGAGAGAATCAACCCAAATGCATCAATTGTCGAGCATATTGGGCTTGACCTTACATCTCACAAACCCAAACCGATATCATTTCACCCAATTAACTTGCATAAGCGGATAACATTCACTACGTGTAACAAGCATTGTTTGATAAATCGTAAGCAAGACACAACTACAACGTTATATATGAGTACAGGTAGCAGCATCTAATGCGTTTTCTGCCATAAAACAACCTTATCTGTATCGTTTTCACCCTTTTCAATAAACCAATAAACGCAGCAGCTCGCAAAGACGTGAGTTGACAATTGCACGGGGATGGCATTCGTTAACAGGAAGCGAAAGGCATAACAATGCCGTTGTTATTTTCACTGAGCAACACACGCTTACTCCGCCATACCACATTCGATTATTGGCGCGACAGGGTTGACTCACTCATTGCATCAAAGCACAGACAATGATAAGGTTAACGTTAAACTGCCAAAAATTACCCTATAACAAAACTTCATCCTGAGCCATTAATATATATTGCTCCTATAGGTCCATGGCGGCTATCTGGGTGCTAAACTGAGGTTGCCGATTGAAAACAAATCTGGTTGCGCGTCAGTATTTCCCTGGTAGGCCTATAATTTACACCTTAAGAATAATTAGAAGGCGGGTCGATCATATGTAAATCTTCATCGTTTTTGTCTGTCTGCGGGTCTTTGATTGCGTTATTATGCACACAAGTCTCATTTATAAATATCTATCATACAATAGGTTGATAAGGGCCAAAGCGCATGCGTAGTTCAATCACCACTACGTTATTAGCCATGTTCTAGCAGTTAGTAAACAACATCGGTATCCTCTTCATGAATATATAGAACACTTTTGTTATAGGCGGTCACAAGGCATTTGGTTCAAGATGCCGATACCTTCATTTGGACTCTGTTTGTACAATACTAACCCGCTTAGATGATGCCATTAACACATCATAGTAAGCATTATTGCTCCGATTAGCCCTGCGTCAGCGTGGCAGCAGTGTTGTATAATGTAACTACACCATATAACAAACAGCCATCAAAATAGCTTTGCTGCGAATTGCCATTGCATACTGTATATCAATTTGCAGATATTACTTGGCGATTGACAATTGGATTTGCTTCAGCATTATTGTGTTTATTGAACAAGTAACGGAAGTGTATTTTCTATTTTACGCGGTGCTTGAACATAACCGTTTATAAACCATGGCTGTATGTGACGCATCTAGCGTTGTTCATCAGATCTGTATAAGATACAGTGGAATGAATCGGGCTGAGATATGAAGAATGATTAGCATGCGCTCAGATCGAAAATCATTATGTTTCGAATGCTGAGGCATTGAATGTATTCTAATACAACATTCGTCAAAGTTGATAACAGCGGTTTAAGAACCTTTTATCCCTCGAGGCTACACTCCGTAAAAAAAGCGGTATAATTGAATACTTCCATTAATGAAATGAAGGTAAGTGGTACAAGGCACAATGATTGATCGATGCTTCATTCATAACATAGACAACCTGAGCAGCCGCATTCACATTTAAGTGACATCAAATTGATGCAAAGAAGGCCGACAAGCGAACTGCCATTGATTAAGAACTGTAGCATGTAATCATCAGCGCTGTGGTACCAATCAATCAGCAAAACGAAGGACACCCTAAATCTTCCCTCTCCTCAATCAACCTACATCACCCCGTCTCTATGAGGACAAAAATAATACACTACGATATTCGACCCTCAACCATTGTTGCAATTGATATCCCAACCTATTTCAACTATTGCGTTTTCGTATCATGTGTGCGATAATGGTCGTTATGCACAAAATAACAAATATTTTTGCATTTTATTTTGATGCACAAAATAACAATATTTTTGGTGATAATGCTACATATTGCTAACATTTTATTTTGAGGAATCGCCAAACCAAGATGGATCGATAGAACACATCAGTTTATCAACAAAATATGTTGTACCGCCAGTTATGTTTATGGTTACTTATAATCTTAGACTGCGATAAATAATACGTGTTTTCATCTGTGGTTGTATGGTTTCTGATATCAAATACCACTACCATCATGTTAATTTCGCATGCACTGTGTTTAACCAAGCCTGTTGATACCTACATAATGTCACTCCTTTGTTTTGCATCTTTTTGCAAATATTAGAAATCGGTTTTCTCAAGGTCGATAAAATATATTGCCTAAAGTTGTAATTGGGAGATCATTTTTTAGCGTAAAAATGAATACGAAAATGTTCTGCATTTTGCTTACACAGTATCACTCAGTCTATTTTTGATTTAATGTTGAATGGTAGCTCAAACGCTAATGCAACCGTAGAATTGCCCGATAATCATTATCATAAATGGTGTTATTTTCACTAAATATAAGTATTACAACCATTTCAATTATCCATTTCGTGATACCTGACTGATACCGGCGGTTTAAACATGGGTTTAATGTCTGGGACATATACATAAAAAAGCCATTTGTACATCAGGATCGACCCTGTCAAACGTCAAACGGTAACCTCTTGCTTAATTAATTCCGGCTAAGTTTTAATACGAAAACTGCAGATAAAGTCCTCTTAGAATCCTCATCGACACCTAAAATGTGCAGTTATTGGGAGTATGGTGTTAATTGAAAAGTGATATCTTTTTGTTAAAATGGAAAATTTTATGACAGAAATCAACCCATTATCTCACGTGTCGTTAAGCAACCTAAGAAAAGAGAGATTGAAATTTGTCGAATGAAGATTTTCGTCACGGTAGATTAGCCTGATATTTGTGGGCTGGTTCTTGTCCCAGCGCTAATCATATATGCGGTGATAAGTTTAATGTAAACGATGAAAACTATCAAATAATTACAACTTAATGCAATGAGTTATTTGTTCAGAATAGAACGAGCTACCTTCGGATGAAAATTACGATACCATTATGACAGAGAAACGGTGCAAAACTTCTGATTTCACTTTCGCGGTAGATTAACTGCGCTTAAAAAGGAAAATGACGCTATCAAGGACCAAACAATCTTATAATACGATTAACATTGTTCATGAGAGTATTTGAACTAATTTGTACGACGATCGAGCATATACTGTCGATTTTGTAAGGGATTTTAATAGGTTTGCAAATTGCCACAGTAAAATTATTTTTAGTCTCGTCAGGCTTTAAAAACGACGCATTTCTTATTTTTAAAAACTTTCATATTGGTTCAAACTACTTGAAAAAGGTAACATTTATAGGAACCGACGATAATTGGTGGGGAAATAACCAATGAAAAAAATGTGGATTCCAGAAATTTTCGTGCTGCTTAGATTTCATCAACAATGCAAAATTGACAATAACATGTATTTAGAAAAGGTTTCACATGAATTAAGCAACCAGAATGTGTAAACTTTGCTGAGAGCAATAAACAAAGATATTGAGATTCAAACCTACACTTCTTTATATAATCACGTTCGTATCCGGAAATGACGGGGTAATGACAACATCTGACCAAATTTTGATAACCATCTGACGTGTATTGTCGATTTTACAAGCGATCGAAATTTGATTATTAATGATACCAACATTGAGGCGCTGTGAATAATTGTTATTTTACGATTTCGATATTGAGGAAAAATGTGCAGTTGAATTACACTACATGAGGATATAAAACTAATAACGATCAAGCAATTATCCAGGCGATATTAACGACTTGAGATTTAATCATTTTCGATGATCGCGATATTGATTTGTGGTGATTGCCAGACATATGCACCTCAATAAAGCCAATCATTCCAACGAAAGCGACACAGGTTTGTTAATTGTTACCTGTATCGCGTTCCCCCAAAAGTTAGTTAACTAACAAACATACATACCAGCAAACGAGACTTGTCTATTCCACATGAAGCACTAGCTTCGCTGTCACTGGCTAACTAGCAAAGATGTTAATTAATGGCAGGGTAGCATTAACCATCAATCATTCCACCACACAATGACGCCGCAATATAGATCCGGATGCGCGTGTCTGAGCTGAACAACGCCCTATGCTGCTGCTCTGTGCGTTTTGTATGTGTACGCGAGGTCATTCATTTTGACATCACCTATTTCCTTCCGGTGAGTTTGTCAAATTACGAATGCACTGGGCCTTCAACGGAAAGCCCATTTGAGGCGGCTCTGTCGCTGTAATGAGTGATATGGATTTAACTCAGCATAATGATATTGGGAGTTGTAAATTATAAGCAGTTTACGCGCGATGTAAGCTGGCTCTAGACGGAACCGTAACAATTGCTGCTGCAACTATGCGAAGACTCAATTACATCAACATCCGATGGTGATGTTTTTGGACATTAACATTCTCTACGGGGTAACTTTATATGATTGGACATCCGGAACTCTATATCAGAGAGGCACATATTGCAGATGTAACATACTTTATGTTCTTTTACATTAAGCAGGGAGAAGCGAATATCACAATGCTCGTGGACATCTTCACATCTGCCGTGATACGTGGCCGCTATTGGGCTGTGATACTACGCGTCCTTCACTGATAGCTTAATGAGCACATCACGTCGGTTTTTATATAGCTTTTGCTATACCACGACAGGTATCATTCCTATCACATTTCGTAATAATTATGATCATCAATGGACTAGAGTAGTCTGAAAAATTCATTATACGTGAGCGGCCAGATAGATGGCCACCATATATGCCATTAAATAGCACTTACTCCAACGAGTATATCAATAATGATCTAGGGGCGATGCACACAGCAATCCACCGAAGTTCTCTTGAATAAAAGTATTGAACTGTGTTGGCTTCATGTGTTGAGTATTCCTC
Organism: Urechis unicinctus; assembly: GCA_034190875.2. Taxonomy (NCBI): domain Eukaryota; kingdom Metazoa; phylum Annelida; class Polychaeta; order Xenopneusta; family Urechidae; genus Urechis; species Urechis unicinctus. The sequence continues at coordinate 62,160,230 of CM067349.1, read as the reverse complement.
TTCCTTTGGCATATGCTTGCAGCACTGCGTCTGTGTTGACACATGTCGTCCGTGGTGTTGACATCCAAAAAATCACATATCTGAAAAATATGTATGCCGTGATTGGTAAGCTAGTTACGCTCTTCGTTAATGAGCGCCGGTTAGTGGTCTACTGAAACCAGTAGACGTCCACCACCTCGCACGAGCTCTATCTAGAATCAATAGAGAACACTGTTCCCGATACATGTAGATACTATCCCTCGGCACTAAACTTTCCACTGTGCTCATTAATCCGGGGAAGGTACAAATAACAGCTCAAACAAATCTAACGCCAATTATGATGCATTATGCTGAACCAGCATCATATTTCCTTTTAGTAAACATCAGAGTCACGTTAACGTTCATTAAATTAATATTTTATTGAATTAAACAGATGCATTCATCCTCAATATAAAAGTCAGAATTTGCAATATAAATGTAGATATTGAAATCCCGTGTAGTGGCCGTTAGTTATACTGTCATTACACAATAAACGATCTGGTAGAAAATAAACAAAGAGGTATTCTCTACAGGTTATTTTTAAACAATAAACCACATTGATAAAATCTTGAACTAGAGCTGCTTTTAACTGACTTTTGCAATTCCAAACATATAATACACCTTACAAAAACATATCAAAATTTATTAATAGTGACAGAGCTGAAACCATTCCTTATTAGCTTTTACTAATATTTGAGCAACAGATGCATAAGTCAATTCTAAACTGCATAAGTATGATTAAACCTGTAACAAGTCATGCTGGCAAGACTTAAATAGCCTATTAGCTTGATGTGTGATCCGCCCCTGCTACGTTGTCGAAAGCCAACCACGATCCCAACGAGCTAACGCTATCAGGGGTCGTGATGAGCTCAACTGCTGCTACACTTCATAAAATAGGTAACATTTTATTGCCTCAGCAGCTCGTAGTGGCGTGAGCAGCAGTATGGCCGACCATACCATCAGCCGACCGCCCCCAACAATCTCTCAAGCCTTATATAGCATAATCCTGGCCGAAACCAAAAAAATACAAATATGCAGTTAGAGTGCCCCCGCCAAAGATATATGGTAATGAGCGTATCACTAATTATTGTAGCTACCATGCTATTTCGATCTTCAGACCCGGATGCTCTACAACAGAGGCATGTGTGCTTAGACAGGTTTCAGCTCGCTAAGCAAGCGCTATGCGTCAGTCGCTCAACCGGTCTTGAGGCTGTTGACACCAAAACTTAATGCGCTCTCGAAAATTAATTCCCCAAAAAGTTTTCACACTTTGGAATGCTGTTACGCTTTGGAATAATCGCTGGGTAGTCAGTCCCCATGCGCCCGAGTACTATAGGCATCGTGGTTGTTTTCATCGATTGAAACAATCTGGTATGTTTCTACAGATCTAGCCTTTATTTCCCACTTCACTTGGGTATATTTTGTGACCTCAGGTAAGACGAATTAAAACTCACAATCCGAGATATTGCCATCTTCAAGTACTGTCGATACAATGTCAGCAATGGTATTAAATTGGCTCTATGCAAGAATGCAGATCCGATCATGTTTGTTAACCTTGATTGTCAGTCGTCAACTAATGAATTTTTCAGCGATTCCATGTAGCCCACAAACGGCCAAAATAACACCCAACACAGTGGCAATTGGAATGGCAACTGCTGCAGACATTACGCTTACGCCACCTGCGCCACAACACATACAGTGTCTGCTGCATCCCCTGAGTTAGTTGCACACCTATGTATCTTGTACATAGCACAGTATCTTTCAATCTCTTTCTCGAGGTATTGCTGCTTGAGGTTGATCTCATTCAAACGATACAAATGCCCTGGAATCTCATGGGTAAATACTAGGTGCTGTTGGTGTTTTCATAACTATATGCTTAAAGTACAAGTTCCTACGTGTTCTGAAACTGATATGATCTCCTATCGACAACTCGAGAGGTGTGTCAAATATTCGGATGCAAAAATTATCGTTCCTTGGCTCTTTTGGACACGACTGACATCAATAGTTACACCTGGAAGGGCAGGCCATCCACGCACACTAGTTGATAGCCCTATACGCAAAACTCTGCCCGATGCTGGCATTTGATATCCATGGTCAATACCGTTGGCACAGACGCCAAGTGACCACTCTTGCGTTCCATTAAACAATGTATCTCTTTCTTCTGCTCGAATAGAAAAGAGGGGCTTCATTGAGGCCTAGTTGTGTAGCGCATCAACATAGGCTTTTCTACATATTCAGAGAGGTCGGGATTCGTCTTTATGTTGAGATCCATAGATACTCGACTATTGACACGATAGTGTTGCCAATGCCACGCACAAGGGAGATAGAGAGGGAGATATAGAAAGGGACTAATGGAGAGAGGTTGCACATTTTAGCATGTGTGAACTTTGGCCTTTGGTTTCGTGGCTGTTAGGCACGCCTGTATGCATTCTTTGATTTGCAACCTTGAAGTGAGGCAGAAAACACAATAATGATGCTGATTCAAAGGGGTTATCCAGGGACAAGGATATTATAAGACAACAGCTATGAGGACATGGGCGACTTTGTCTGAATATATTCACTATGCTTTTATATTAGTTGAAAGCAAACGTGATGCAGTGAAACACACAAGGAACATTAGTTTTCTGCCGTGTAATTTTACAATAATGCCGACAATAAAGACTCACGGATTCAAAACCATCTGTCGTTGAAAATAACCTCAGCTACAGGCAAAATGCAAATATAAAGCAGTAGAGTTTTTGACAGCAAGTAGTAAAAAACTATTGTTTAAATGCTTTATGATAAATTAATGAGCTATCTAATCTCAACGTCTGCAAAATAAATTGAATTATCGCAACAATTTGTAGCGATCTTCAGGAGCATTGGAATCTCGGATTTGGAAAATGTAAAACACACAATAGGCTGAAATGGCAAATCTTAGGTGGCGATAGATATTCATACAGGATGAATGGATCGATAGAAATGTACGTTATCATTACTTTATAGCAGACCTTTGACAATAAACAAAAGCGATAAATTTAATTCCACCACACAGAGATGTAGTTCCCATATCAAATGTTGAAGTAGGATAACAAAAAAGCGACCAACAATTTTGTACTGCTGAGTTAATTTCCAGGGCATTTACATCATCAAGCCGATCTATTCTATCTTACGATACCAAATGCCATTCAATAAACAGTCAATGGCGGAGAAAAATTGACTACATAATCAATATATTATTCGGTCATTCTAATTATTATTCCAACAAGTCAAAATTGATATTGAAGTAGCCCCCATTACTTAAACCTGACAAAGTCAGGCGGCTTTATATTTTTTATTGGAGTAATTCCCATCAAAGGATGGTATGAAGGCATACATACAACAACAAAAGTATGGCATATTTACAAAACCTAACAAAATCACGCAGTGTCCGACTTCTCATTCCATTTTGTCATAACCTATTTGACAATATTAGCTACCCACCTGCTAAAATGCAGTAAGTTGTGGGTGACATTTCTCAGTAAACAAATTGTTGATATGTAAACGGATTATTAGTTGACAAGTCAATTCTATTCACATGTTCATAACATCTCCGTTCCATTTGTAGACCTCTGGTTCAATTCGTACATGCTTAGCATTCCATTCAAAATGCCATGCTAAGCAAAAAACAACACCCGTAGCATAATCATGAAGGGTCGTTATAAACCCTGGCGCATCTCATGCAACGACAATAGAAAATTGGTAGCATTTTTTTACAAAACACGCCAAACGCTGATTAAGTCGCAATGTAGGGTTTCTTCGAGGAATCAACCTTTCTGCAGAAATCTAATAATACTTGGTAATTACCCATGAAAGTCGTCACGGAAAAAAGGTGGAATCTGCGCCAGAAACATGATGAGTGCGCACTATTTGCACTGTTCTTCCTCTATAATATTGTAGTAGATGTTTGTGTTTTATACCAAACGTGCGTGTCTCATAAGTCATAATGTAAGAGATTTAGTATATTTTTGATAGCATGTTGCATGGATTGTACGTGCTCGTATGTTGTCGCAATCAGGTGCGGGAAATGTGTACAAAAACATGACTGATGAATTTGTTCGACATGAATTATATGAGTAAGAAATCGTAGTGCTATGTAGACATGTAACCTTATTTTATTGTGTCTTCCATTAGGGCTAAATTATTTCCTTGGCTCTTTGTGTTGGTCGGAGAGGTACTCGTGACTAATTTTAGTAGTTTATCATTTTGTATGAAATTAAAAATCGGCACACAGTTAGTTTAACGAATTCAAAAAAAAAGCATGGGAAGTACCCCTTTCTATACCTCATTGTTCCGAAAATAACCAAACCGATTGGTATGAACGGTATAAGAATATACTCACGGAATCAACTAGTGACACAGTTTTCCAATGATAACAGTCTGTGCAGAGAGGCACACCAGTATGGATCGTTTATCGTGAAGTCATATTAACACAAAATATGTGCAAGAACATTGTGCAGCTGTACAACACATTGCGGGTAACGATGTTATTGTCATGTATAGTGTTATCATCAATTAAAACTGCCTATCCGGAACCTTGCTATCTAATACCATAAATATCCATAGCCCTCTTAGGATTCTCAACGCCGTGTAAGTGAGCTTTCTAGCCCTCTGAAGATGCGAAATATCAGGTATGGACGTTTCGTATCCGTCTGAGAATTCTCAACTTTCTGAATGGACGTTTTATAGTCCTCTTAGGATGGGAAAAAGTGTATATGGACATTGCTAAGCTCTCGGAGGGTGCTCAACATAGTGCACGTAAGTTCCGTAATTCTCTCGGATGCTCAAGATCATGCAGGGGCATTTAGTAGCGCGCACACTGATGAACGTGAAGGGGTTGTACACACGTTCCGTAGCCCTCTGAAGGTGCACACATTCGTGTAGGAATGGTCTCTAGTACACTGACAATGCTCAACATGTTGTATCGAGCATCTATAGCCCTCTGAGTGTGATCAACATCGGGTATGAACGTTCCTTGGCCCTCGGAGGTTGCCTAAAATTGTTCTCTAGCCCTTTTATTGCTCAACATCGTGTATGGCCTTCCGATGATGCTCCGCATCTGCATGGACGTTCTTAGCCACCTGAGGATGCTCAACATTGTGTACGGACGTTCCGGAACACTTCTGGATGCTCGTGTGCTTCTGAATCCAGCACATATGATTCTCAATCTGACTGATACAGCGTAACTATTGCTTTCTATTTGACCGTCTCTCTATAAAAGAAGCAATATATAATACGCTCTCTGCAATACAAATATATATCCTTGGGCGAAAACGTTGACAATAGCACGGGGATAGCATTGATTAACAAGAAGCACGTGCTAACGCCGCCATATTCAACAGGTATAACATTTTCAACTGAGAAACACGAGTGTTCCCCTCAATATCCAATTCGATTTTTGGCATACATGGTTGTCAAAGCCTCACATAGCGTATCAAATCACAGACTATGATAATGGTAACGTTAAACTGCTGATTGTGGTCCTTGGCAGCCACCTGGGTGCAATACTGTGTTTGCCTATTGAAAACAAATTTGGTTGTTTGTAAATATCTTCCAATAGGCAGATAATGTATCCTATTACGAATATTAGATGAAGGGTGTATCCTATCGTGTGTTTGTCTGGTTGTGTAGCGCATCAACATAGGCTTTTTTACATATTCAGAAATGTCCTGATTCGTTTTTATTAGTTGAAAGCAAACGTGATGCAGTGAAACACACAAGGAACATTAGTTTTCTGCCGTGTAATTTTACAATAATGCCGACAATAAAGACTCACGGATTCAAAACCATCTGTCGTTGAAAATAACCTCAGCTACAGGCAAAATGCAAATATAAAGCAGTAGAGTTTTTGACAGCATAAATGCTTTATGATAAATTAATGAGCTATCTAATCTCAACGTCTGCAAAATAAATTGAATTATCGCAACAATTTGTAGCGATCTTCAGGAGCATTGGAATCTCGGATTTGGAAAATGTAAAACACACAATAGGCTGAAATGGCAAATCTTAGGTGGCGATAGATATTCATACAGGATGAATGGATCGATAGAAATGTACGTTATCATTACTTTATAGCAGACCTTTGACAATAAACAAAAGCGATAAATTTAATTCCACCACACAGAGATGTAGTTCCCATATCAAATGTTGAAGTAGGATAACAAAAAAGCGACCAACAATTTTGTACTGCTGAGTTAATTTCCAGGGCATTTACATCATCAAGCCGATCTATTCTATCTTACGATACCAAATGCCATACAATAAACAGTCAATGGCGGAGAAAAATTGACTACATAATCAATATATTATTCGGTCATTCTAATTATTATTCCAACAAGTCAAAATTGATATTGAAGTAGCCCCCATTACTTAAACCTGACAAAGTCAGGCGGCTTTATATTTTTTATTGGAGTAATTCCCATCAAAGGATGGTATGAAGGCATACATACAACAACAAAAGTATGGCATATTTACAAAACCTAACAAAATCACGCAGTGTCCGACTTCTCATTCCATTTTGTCATAACCTATTTGACAATATTAGCTACCCACCTGCTAAAATGCAGTAAGTTGTGGGTGACATTTCTCAGTAAGCAAATTGTTGATATGTAAACGGATTATTAGTTGACAAGTCAATTCTATTCACATGTTCATAACATCTCCGTTCCATTTGTAGACCTCTGGTTCAATTCGTACATGCTTAGCATTCCATTCAAAATGCCATGCTAAGCAAAAAACAACACCCGTAGCATAATCATGAAGGGTCGTTATAAACCCTGGCGCATCTCATGCAACGACAATAGAAAATTGGTAGCATTTTTTTACAAAACACGCCAAACGCTGATTAAGTCGCAATGTGTAGGGTTTCTTCGAGGAATCAACCTTTCTGCAGAAATCTAATAATACTTGGTAATTACCCATGAAAGTCGTCACGGAAAAAAGGTGGAATCTGCGCCAGAAACATGATGAGTGCGCACTATTTGCACTGTTCTTCCTCTATAATATTGTAGTAGATGTTTGTGTTTTATACCAAACGTGCGTGTCTCATAAGTCATAATGTAAGATATTTAGTATATTTTTGATAGCATGTTGCATGGATTGTACGTGCTCGTATGTTGTCGCAATCAGGTGCGGGAAATGTGTACAAAAACATGACTGATGAATTTGTTCGACATGAATTATATGAGTAAGAAATCGTAGTGCTATGTAGACATGTAACCTTATTTTATTGTGTCTTCCATTAGGGCTAAATTATTTCCTTGGCTCTTTGTGTTGGTCGGAGAGGTACTCGTGACTAATTTTAGTAGTTTATCATTTTGTATGAAATTAAAAATCGGCACACAGTTAGTTTAACGAATTCAAAAAAAAAGCATGGGAAGTACCCCTTTCTATACCTCATTGTTCCGAAAATAACCAAACCGATTGGTATGAACGGTATAAGAATATACTCACGGAATCAACTAGTGACACAGTTTTTTCCAATGATAACAGTCTGTGCAGAGAGGCACACCAGTATGGATCGTTTATCGTGAAGTCATATTAACACAAAATATGTGCAAGAACATTGTGCAGCTGTACAACACATTGCGGGTAACGATGTTATTGTCATGTATAGTGTTATCATCAATTAAAACTGCCTATCCGGAACCTTGCTATCTAATACCATAAATATCCATAGCCCTCTTAGGATTCTCAACGCCGTGTAAGTGAGCTTTCTAGCCCTCTGAAGATGCGAAATATCAGGTATGGACGTTTCGTATCCGTCTGAGAATTCTCAACTTTCTGAATGGACGTTTTATAGTCCTCTTAGGATGGGAAAAAGTGTATATGGACATTGCTAAGCTCTCGGAGGGTGCTCAACATAGTGCACGTAAGTTCCGTAATTCTCTCGGATGCTCAAGATCATGCAGGGGCATTTAGTAGCGCGCACACTGATGAACGTGAAGGGGTTGTACACACGTTCCGTAGCCCTCTGAAGGTGCACACATTCGTGTAGGAATGGTCTCTAGTACACTGACAATGCTCAACATGTTGTATCGAGCATCTATAGCCCTCTGAGTGTGATCAACATCGGGTATGAACGTTCCTTGGCCCTCGGAGGTTGCCTAAAATTGTTCTCTAGCCCTTTTATTGCTCAACATCGTGTATGGCCTTCCGATGATGCTCCGCATCTGCATGGACGTTCTTAGCCACCTGAGGATGCTCAACATTGTGTACGGACGTTCCGGAACACTTCTGGATGCTCGTGTGCTTCTGAATCCAGCACATATGATTCTCAATCTGACTGATACAGCGTAACTATTGCTTTCTATTTGACCGTCTCTCTATAAAAGAAGCAATATATAATACGCTCTCTGCAATACAAATATATATCCTTGGGCGAAAACGTTGACAATAGCACGGGGATAGCATTGATTAACAAGAAGCACGTGCTAACGCCGCCATATTTAACAGGTATAACATTTTCAACTGAGAAACACGAGTGTTCCCCTCAATATCCAATTCGATTTTTGGCATACATGGTTGTCAAAGCCTCACATAGCGTATCAAATCACAGACTATGATAATGGTAACGTTAAACTGCTGATTGTGGTCCTTGGCAGCCACCTGGGTGCAATACTGTGTTTGCCTATTGAAAACAAATTTGGTTGTTTGTAAATATCTTCCAATAGGCAGATAATGTATCCTATTACGAATATTAGATGAAGGGTGTATCCTATCGTGTGTTTGTCTGGTTGTGTAGCGCATCAACATAGGCTTTTTTACATATTCAGAAATGTCCTGATTCGTTTTTATTTGTTGAGTTCCATAAATACTCGCTTTTATTGACATTCAAGAACAACACTAACAGGAAGGTAGAGCTAGTCCAATAGCCATTCCTTATTGTCCCGTAACAGTACCGGCACCTCTTCCGTTTTCTGCAGTCATTGACCGCCATGAAATGGTCGTACGTGATTAAATGTTGTACCAGCCTACAGTGTGCGTGATTGACCTGAGGCCTAAGCATCGATCGCCTGCACTGTTGTCATCAGCATTTTGCAGGGGCACAGCCTCACCACTTTGAACATTTGAAAAGAGTATGATACATAGTTCTATGATACATAAGCCTTTAGATTCAATAGAAATGGTACGTTCTAACCAGGCCTGCTGTTCTCATCCAGGTCAAAGCTGAGGAGAGTACAAGGGCGTTCAATGTGGAGTTTTTCAACCCGTTTGTACACCAAGTGGTGCCAAACATTAACCACGATAAACTTACAGTTGGCTGGAGAACCAACCACATGCAGCACTGGCAGAACCAGGCAAATTTTCTGTGTATTGTGCGCAACCTAGTTGGTCCACCGTAACTCTGGAGTCTCACCATTAATGGATCTTCAAAAGGTTTTGCGTCTACTACACCACTCGGAGACTACTGAACGAAATGAGGGTAGCACTTCCGAATGACACTTCATGATCAGCAGCTGATTATACCTTTTACATAAACACTGCCATGAGTTTGATATGGTTGAAATTACCGATTGAAGAATAAAAGGTGATGATCAAGGTCTCGGGCGAATTTACTTCACTAACCCTGAAACAGGTGAAACGTTCATGAAGAATATTCCGAGACGTGCGAAGCATGGAGACATTTGTTTACAAAACCACACACAGAACGGTTTTACAGAGTGGAATGCTGATGATGTTTTCATAAAGCAAGAAACGTTGGGTGTAAGTATTGCAGGGAATCCTAACATAGTGTAAAACTCTGATGGATTCAAAATTCCATGTGTCTCATGGATGAGCGACAGTATTCGAACTTATGTTTGGGCTATTCATGGTGTCAACATGACGAGTACTTACAGCAAGCGAAATCCAGCAGGATACGTAAGTTCCGCTGGGTAAGGGCGTCTGTTGTTATTACTGACCACTATTGACCAGCCCCATCAACTGCTTGTCCGCTTCCCCGAACTGACTGTAGAGGACGTAATTGTCCCAGGGACAGCCTGACTGGCCATTACGATCGCACTTACCCCGACCGACATCAACCGCAGCGTTGTATAAAACCTGGGGCGTGCCGTGGTTAAGAAACGACAATCAAGATGTCTGGCAACAAGTCTTGTCCATTAATGTGTACAACTGCTACGAAGACCTATGGAAAACTGCACAGGAGAGAGCTAACGCCCAGTACCTTAGCATCAACACATCAGATGAGAGAAATGTGACCAAATACAGGTTATCTGGGTAGTATTATTCATGCAGAAACAATATATTAGAATCATGCAGTTTATATTAGAATCAGTACGCAATATGGATCCCGAGAGCATTACTGATCAACTTCAAGGCTAATTACAGACCTCAAGTCCGACCTGTTTATTGGGCACGTGCTTATCACTGCTACTTGCAAGCTTTATCACCGCTATGTGATGTCCTCACCTCTGCTAACCGTGGCCTTGATAGCAGCCAGGCAATGTCAATTTGGACAAACAAGTAGAGTAAGCAAAGATGCCATAGGATACGACAAACACGCCACTGTCAGCAGAGACAACGAATCGACAGATGTTGGCAGAGGCAACGTCAATGAAGAGGGTGATGGCGAACCCACAAAAAAAAATAAAGGGTTGATGCAGGGCCAAAGGGCGCCGCAGCTAAAAACGCCAATCCGAATAATCAATTGAGAGAGCTCCAAGTAGCCATGACCACCCATACATCGGCTACAGACGAGGAAGTTGCTGTGGCAGAAAAGCTACATCCCGCGGTCATGGAAAGGCAACATTTCTGACCGGCAGCTACATGGGTGCCCTGGGTTGCCGGTGGCGTCGGATTGTTTGAACTACCATGGTGGTACGGGTTTTATTCTAAACCACACAGCACCTTTAGCTTGCCTCATGCCGCTGTTGTTCACAAAAGTCAACCAAGCCAGGTCGTACACAGAAAGGATTCCCTTCCTTACTAATGGAAAAGTGCTCGTCCACAAGCTGTCCTTAGTTACAGCAGTTCCTAACATATCTATAGCTGTATGTTACTTGAAGCTCGTTAAGATGGCTCTGGGTGGGGCAATCTCGAAACTTGACCTGCGTATGGCTGTTAACGACGTTGCTTTGGCCATGGTCACTAAAAACATGCTAAATAAACAAGGGATTATACCATGAGATATACTGTAAGTTTGTCAAACAAATATGGCCTCGATTGCGCTGCTTGTGCGCTTGTCAATGCCCTAGCGTTCCCTGGGAGCAACTTCTTATTCTCCAAGTTAAAAAGCTGACAAGTGGACGCGAAACGTAGACAATCGAGCAGCATTAGTCTGCGCAGGCAACATGGGCTGAGAAGAAAAACTGATCGGCTAGACATCATCAGCTCCTCCAGGTACATGCCAAGCGCACTTTCCAGGATGTCAACGACGCTATGCGTGAGTACTGGTGGGTATGGGGTCTTTTGAGGTCTACCAGCCCACAAACTGATCGCAATCCAGGCAGTGGGAAGGAGAATTTCGCATCTCCTTACACTGGAACTTGTCGTGCCTGTACTTTGCTCTAAACTGGTGCATATTCAATGGATCACTGTAGAGTGGCGCGTTGCTGGGTGGAAGCACGTGCGTGTCTGGTCTTTGTGTGGGCAAATGCGCAGCTTACTTTTCTGGAGAGTAAATCGGCTCACCAGTCAGGCCAGTAGGCTGGGGGACCCGGTGGGAGGTACAATGTGCCCAGTATACAGTTCATGCACATCTCGTTACGACAGCTACAGAAGCGCGGGAATATTCCTCTACAGTTGTTTGCCCAAAGAGATAACTGCTTCTGGTACCAGCAGGTAGACAAGGAGGCCGGTAGCACAGTAGCCCTGCTCGGTTAAGTGCATGCCAAACCAAGCTGGGATTAACGGGTTTATTGCAGCCTGAACACTCATACTCCATGACTTCGGCTATATCAGGACTGATATCATGTGACAGCGAGCCATTGATGGCCACGCGCGTCCTCCAAGACCCGGTCGCCCTCAGCTAACTTCCGCATAAACTTGATCACTAAGAGGTAATCCCCGTGTTACAAATAGTCTAGGACCCTTGTCGCGCTCGCATCGATGATGATAAATTAATCCTCTAATAATGTTACCAGGTGTAAAAAATGAAAGGTACTGTTGAAGTGGCACACCTATAGTAATATGCATACTATTATATAACAATGGGGAAAAAGTGTGCTATCAGAAAGTGACATAGAAGGTTTGCAAAAAAGTCCGTCCATCGGGCATGCACAAATAAAAACGATTCCAGAGCCAAATAAATTCATACAGGAGTAGAGAGGTTACAAAAACCTAGAAGGAAAAAGTAACAGAAAGCAAAAGTAAGGATGAGCTAGCATCAATGTGCGTTGGTAAGTGATACGAATCCTGTCACATATCTTTCGTGGGGGCACTCTACCTACATCTTTTTGTGATTTTGGGCAGGATTTTGCTCTCTGAGGGTTGAGAGACGGTTGGGGGCAGTCGGCCGTTGGTATGGTCGGCCGCGTGAGCAAAACATCTGTAGCCGTAGGCAAAAACGTTGACAATTGCACGGGGTAGCATTGATTATAAGGAAGCAACTGCTGTCGCCGGGATATGCAAAAGGCATAACAATATTGGTGCTTTCTTACGGAAACACCCAATCCTACGCCGCTATACTGCACTCGACTATTAACACGACCGTGTTTCCAATGCCACTCACAAGGGCGATAGGAAAGGAGAGATAGAAAGAGACTGAGAGAGAGAGAGAAATAGCGAGACAAAGAGGAAAATAAAGAGTGATAGAGAGATGTAGAGTTTTCTTTCAATCTGTCTTTTATGTCGCAATGGGCGCAATCGATCACCGAATTTCATTAAGTATACTCTGTTGCTTATTGCAATGTACAATTGTGGTATTGTTACATGAAGTTATGCCTGCAAGTTATATAGCTTATCGCCATTAAATTTGAGTGGTTTTGGATATATGTATATATATATATATATATATATATATATATATATATATATATATATATATATATATATATATATAGAGAGAGATATATATATATCTATATATAGATATAGATCTATATATATATATATATATATATAAATATATATATAAAAATATATATATATATATATATATATACATATTTTTATATTTACATATATATATATACATATAGCTACGTAATATATATATATATTTATTCGTATATAATATATATATATATATATATATATATATATATATATATATATATATATATATATTCATGTATTATATTTACATATATATATATATATATACATGTAAATAGCTACGTACATATATATATACTTTATTCGTATATATATATATATATATATATATATATATATAGATATCGAGAAAGAGAGAGAGAGAGAGGGGAGAGAGAGAGAGAATATGAGAATGAGAAAGAGAGAGAGAGATAGAGTGAGTAATTATTGCCATTAAGATTTCACATTTCCACATGTGTGAACGTTTGCCTATGTTTTCGTGCCTTTTAGACACGCCTGCGTACATTCTGTGATTAACAACCTTGATGTGAGGCAGAACTACAATAATGACGCTGATTCAAAGGTGTTATCCAGGCACAAGGTCATTATAAGACAACAGTTGTGAGTACATGGGCGACTTTGTCTGAATCGATTTATTCTATAAAAATGAAGTACCTCAGAAATACGACGCCCTGAACTGCATGATTGGATGCTATGATTAACCTATGGTTCTGTACGCATACATCATCGGAGTGGTGACTATTGACGCACCTGATTGTGCTTTAAATCTTATACCTCAGGTTATTTCAGGTCAAATATAACCTAGCTATTGGATCCTTATTCGACACATAATATGAAACAAAATAATGTGATAATTTGGATGATTACAATACCGACGTGATTGTAAGGTTGACCTACGAAACACGAGTTGGTACATTTGTGATTTAAATTGTACCAAGATGCCGCATAATATGCGTTTTTATGAGGCGAAAGCAAATGTGATGCAGTGAAACACACAAGGAACATTAGTGTTCTGACGTTTAATCGCTCGAACTTTTTGACAATAATGCCGACAATAAAGACTCACAGATTCAAAACCCTCTGTCGTTAAAAATAACTACAGGCAAAATGCAAATATAAAGCAGTGGATTTTTGACAGCATGTAGCGAAAAACCATTGTTAAAGTTTATTATGATAAATTAATGAGCTATATAATCTCAACGACCGCAAAACGAATTGAATTATGGCAACATCAATCACTAATTGACTACATATTCGATATATTATGCCGTCATTGTAAATTATTATTCCAACAAATCAAAAGTTACATTGAAGTAGCCCACATTACTTCAACCTTGACAATATAAGGCGTCTAAATACGCAACCAATACCATACTCATAACTAAATATTTGAATTCCAAGCACCACAACAAAGAACTACCGTTACCTGGTGGCGTGATTATCTGAAATATGCTCATCTGCTGCAACAGTTGATAACATTATTCACATTTGATCCGTTTTGTTAGTCACGTTTGCGATCTATCATCTGAGCAGCATATCAAGACGTTGGGTTTTTAAATCGTGAAAGCAGCGCCATAGCTCCAACAGAAAATATTGTTGATAGCATAGACGGACCGTTATTAAACGTTACGTTTGCTAGCAATGAAATGTGCGGAAGGCGTGTCACACCTACCCGATCATACTACCTTCAATTGATTGAACGGCGAAGTCGCCAACGCCTCACATATCGTATCAATGCACGGACAATCACAAAGTGAAGGCTTACAAACAGCAACGGCAAAAGAATGGCATATTTACAAAACCTAACATAATCACGCAGTTTCCGACTTCTCATCCCATTCTGTCATAACCTATTTGACCATAATACCCAGTAAACAAATTATTAATATGTAAAAGGATTATTAGTTGGTAAATCAATCTTTTTCACGTGTTCATTTTGCCTCGGTCCTTAAGGTATGTTTAGCATTCTATTCAAAATTACATGCAAAGTACAAAACAAAATCCGCAGCATAATCATGAAAGGTCATTATAAACCCTGACGCATCTCGCGCAACGATAATAGAAAATTGGTAGTATTGTTTTACAAATCACGCCAAACGCTGATTAAGTAGCAATTTAGGATATTCTTCGAGTTAGCAACCTTTCTGCAGAAATCTAATAATACTGGGTGGTTACCCGTGGAAGGCTTCTCTAATGTAGTAGTAGATGTTTGTGTTTTATACCAAACATGCGTGTCTCATAAGTCGTAATGCAAGAGATCTTGTATTTTATTGATAGCATTTTGGATGTATTTTACGCGTTCGTTTGTTGCCGCAATTAGATTCGAGCAATGTGTACAAATCATGACTGATGACTGTGTTCGACTTAAATTATATGGATAGTGCAGAGAGCCACATCAGTATGGATCGTTTATAGTGAACTCATATTCGAAACAAAATATGGGTAAGAGCATGGTTCAGCTGTAAAATACGTTGCGGGTAAAGATGTTAGTGTCAATTATATTATTATCATTAATTAAAACTAGCTATCGGAAACATTGCTATCACATACCACAAATATCCGCAGCCCTCTTAAGATTCTCAACGTCGTTTAAGTATGCTTCATAGTCAACTTAGGATGATAAATATCAGGTATGGACGTTCCGTAAACGTCTGAGAATTCTAAACATCCTGCATGGACGTTTTATAGCCGTCTCAGGATGAGAAGAAGTGAATATGGAAATTGCTGAGCTCTCGGGGGGTGCTCAACATCGTGCATGAAAGTTCCGTAACCATCTCGGATTCTCAGGGACCTTCCGTAGCACGCACAGTGATTATGCTGAACGTGTTGTATAGACGTTCCGTAGCCCTCTGAGGGTGCCCACAATCGTGTAGGAACGGTCCCAAGCACACTGATGAGGCTCAACATGTTGTATGGAGCCTCCATAGCCCTCTGAGTGTGCTCAACATCATGTAAAGACGTTCCTTGGCCCTCTGAGGATGCTTAAAATAGTTTATGGATGTTCTCTTGCCCTCTGATGGTGCGCAATATCGTGTGTTGATGTTCTATGGCCGTTGGAGGGAGTTCAACCTTGTGAATGGCCATTCCTTGGCCTTCCGAGGATGCTCAGCATGGGAGTTTCGTAGCGAACGTTCTGGAGCACCTCTGGATGCTCGTGTGCTTCTGAATCCAGCCCATGTGATTCTCAATCTGACTGATACAGCGTAACTATTGCTTTCTATTTGAACGTCTTCCTGTATACGAAGCAACATATAATGCCCTCTCTGCAGTACAAATATATTGCCTTGGGCGAAAACGTAGACAATTGCACAGGAATGCGTTGTTCAATAAGCAATTGGTTCATGAGGCCAATACAGTAATTACTGTTTGTACTACACCAACCCCCTCAGATGATGTTATCATATAACGGATGGGGTACTTGGGCAAAAACGCAAACAAAGACTAGACGATCAGCCAAGTAACTTTGCCTAGTTTGTGTTGCTGATTAAACAGTAATGCTTCCGAAGGTCCTGTGCCAGCATGGCAACAGTACTGCACAATGTAACCACAACATATACCTTACAGCCAACGATAAGTTTGCAGTGAATCTCCCGTCTGTGAACTTTGTATTTATTTGCAAACAATCATATGGTTCGCCAACGGAGATTGACAATTGCAAATATATCATAAGAGCATTCATATTCTGATCATCTTTGCTAGATGCGTGCAAGAAAAAACCCGAACAATAGGCAACCGCTAACAATATGGTAACATAATGGTGTCAGAAGAATATGCACCTATACACATGTTAAGCATGCACCGTTCACTCAGCTCATGCTGCCAATGTGATAGAATTACAATTGTTACTATTTTATAATACCCGCGAACAAAGTAACCATTTCATTCGCTTCAGAAGAATGTTGTTAATGGAATAAGGGCCGTATATGTTGAATACGAGAGGTTATATATAATCCATGCGTAGTATAAAGTTAATGTAATGATAGTTTATTAATCCGATAGAATTAGCTATTGAAGATCATACAAGACAATGCTTGATTGTTGATGACTTGAAAGTATGTTACATGACAAAGCATAGACCTGAAACAAAGGTAACGCACAAACAAATTTATCACATTTAATGCAGTTTGGGATTCATACGAAACCTTTTAGCGCCGACATGTTTCACGTCCAGTCATTAATAAAGCAATCTTAATTGGTACATCAGACTTTCCCAAGACGAGATTGTGATTATTTGCATACTACAGTGTGTTGTCACGTTAATGGGGAACTTATGTTTTATCTGTTATCAAGTGAGGTATAAACACCTCTGAATGCCATCACGGAAAGGTAACACGAATATCTTGCAGCCATAAATGGCATGTGCCCAATCTTGTGGTCATTGCAGAGAAAAAGTGTGACTGATGCGAGAATGTATTTCATTTCAGAAAATGCCAAGGTAATCTTTGATGTGAAACACACGGTGAAGTTCAGGACTCACCGAGGCGGTGTAAAGAAGTTTGGGGTGTAGGCGCTCCAGTATCTTATGTATTTTGGGCACGTACCCATTCGGTCTGAAGTTCCTGGGAAAATCGGGCGTTAATTTGAATAAGAACCCGAGACTGTATGTATTCACAAAATACCTGATAGGGATGCAGTTAACTGCGTTATAATTTAAAGAAGCAGTTACTTATTAACAGTAATTGAACGTTATGAAAACCTACAAAGATTAATTCGTTGTCACGGATCGGTATTGTGCAATAGGTTAACATTCCCGCACGTGTATCACTAATAAGGAGTGCCACAAATGTAATGCTCCATTTTGTAATTTTCCGTCAACTACCATAGGCTTTCCTTCAATGTAATGCATATTTGGCTAAAGCACCGATTTGGATCAGCAATTGTTACTCACAGAATTGAAGTGAGTCGGAGGCTGCCTTTTTAACATCACTCATGAATGCCCACAAAGTCGTAGGCAATGGCAGATTTCCTGTGTGGTTGTTATCACATTACCAATACGTGAACAAAAACGTGACGATAATTTACGTTGAACCATGAAATAAACGAATGGAGTTTTGCGTCGCTTTCACAATGAGCCCCTGGCGTGTCAAAATATGCTTGGCTCGGCCGATTATCTGATAGCTTATTATGTATAAAAAGAGTATTTACCCGTCATATCTTGCGTAAATCATTAGTCAGATAATTGGTCTTCCCGCTCTTAGGTAAAGATGCATTGAGTTTTTAGTACTGGTATGCCATGACAAGCAATTGTGCTTGTTTAGTACTGAGGAAGACGAGCCAATAAGAGCTACTGGAAATATTTTTTTTGTCGTTGCATAGAGTTGTTTTACAATAATCACAGCATATTATGATAGTTTTGAGTGCCACTAATTTGTTTCCTAATCCGAGATCACCACAGACGCCTTTTGATTGAGAAACGTAGATAATTCGAGAAAAGTGGATAATATATTAGCTAATTACAATATTGTCATGTCGAGTGTATTTAATATGATGCCATTGAAATGTTACTGTATGCAGGATTATAATCACACAATGCCTTTGTTTTGCTCTCATTTATCAATTTGTCGAAATCGCAAACCTATTACATTTAATGAATGCTTGCATATGAGGCCAGTTACCATCGATTAAACTAGCTTATTTGGAATTGATGTCGGGATACATTCGCTGATCAAGCCCACCATGACGTTGTTTCATCTTTTCGATCAACGCTACCACCATCGTTTTCAGTTTGCATATCGTTAACTTGCCTCTGAGTTTCCGTCGACATCTGATTGTTTGTTAAACGGGGTGGATAAATTTTGTAGCACTGCTTCCCAGCTGCTGCAAGGCCAATGGGAGCGATACTGATTGGACAGCAAATCCAACCAGGCTCGTATATCGTTATAGGATGTGTCTTGCTAAAGATTTATGAAACGATGCTTGATACACGTAGTGTATGTTATCAGATTATGCAGGTTAATTGGGTAGGTTGATATGGCTTTGGGTTTATGATATTTAAGGTAAAGCGCAATATGTTCGCCTGCAAGTGATGCATCGGGGTTGATTCTTTCAATTGCTACTAAGCGATAATCGCATAACTATATACATCGCATTTATTTATATATTTACCAACCAATGTAAGTGACTAAATATTGGAAAATGTTTACTAATAATGCTTTCAATTTTATCTTGCAAAGATATTGGACGTCCCATTCACCAAAAACATTTCCGACAGGAGCCAGACCTAACTGGGAAGAGAACCGTCAGCTGTATACGTGGGCAAACAAAACACGTGTTCGTTGCGGTGCATCCCAACACAGAGCATGAAACATTAACGGGAAGTATGAAAGATACTCGGGTGCACAGACAAACCCATTTTTGCGAAACTCAAATCAAGCCGTACATGTTGCCAAGGCGCTAATTGCATCGAAATAATATAAGTAATTTTTATCACGTGTGGCAGCGGTAGCAAATAGATCAGTTAATTGCAACACCAATTATCGGTAGCACGTTAGGTCGGTGGTTGGCGTTCGGCAACCCGGTTATGGACAAATTAATCATCATGCATATATGCTATTTATGTACTTAAAGTATGACTTGCTACCCGTTTAGCTCTTCGTCTGCAATTCATTATAAGGTTACGCGTCTGATGTCCTATTTCAACGCACTAATTATAATAAACAAATGTAATGCCCGACAATTTTAACATGTAGAGTTCTTCGTGATTCAATATTTATTGTTCACTTGAGACGACCCGCTGAAAAATACTATCAGCTATTTGTGACACAGCTTGTGAAACATTCACATGCTTAACCTCTGACTCAAAAGGGCCATATCCTTTCAAAAACGATTAAAGTCTAATAAAGTCAAGCTGTTTACTAATAACAAACAAAAGTGGTAAGTAAAGATGTATTGCCGCTATTATTATATGCTTGGGCATATAAGTCAAGCATGTGCAAGAGGGTCACTGCAAATTGACCATCGACAAACGTACTTTTGGGCTTGCAAAATATTTTCTTCCATCCTCAACATTTTTTGACAAATGTGGTTATGAGTTGATTAGATAAAGGTTTTTGGTCATCAAATATCTAATGACATTGAAAGAGAACACATTATTGCCATAGCAAGAAACCCTGTCGACTACGCGATTTCTTATCCACCGACCACCAATCGTAGGAAAATGTAATAAAACGCAGGTACACGCCCAATGATGTATGTATCTTTATCAACGAAGTGATAGCCAAAACAAGGATAGAACTAGTATGGCGAGTTAGAAGTTTACATATCAACCCTCCTAAAGAGTAAGTGTAAGAGGGTAACATGTTGGCTATCATTGAATCGTGGCTGCACAATGATCCCCGCAACAACTCATTCATCGATGGCTATGCACAATTTCCAAATTGCAGAAAAAATTTCGACAGGTGGAGATAAAGAACTTTTGCTAATAGCTTATTTTCTGAATGAGAAAAGTAAAACTTGCAGGGAAGCCCACGTCAGAGGTAGTCGTCGCAAAATGTAGCCCTAGGTATCACAACATGCATGGTTATCGTAATCGCCTCGGAATCACAACATACATGGCTTCTTACTCCACTCTTCATGATAGGGACCCTGAATGGTCGGCTCTCGATTGGATAGCGTTTGACTTCGTATTTGCATTAATTACATAAGTTCACACTTGCTTGATAGTTTCCTTGTATTGCTTCGTGCGTGCCCTCGTCAACCCTGGCGTCACATGGAAAGCTGTGGAGCTAGTAATATATAAAGCATGTTGTTTTCATTACCCTGTGTTCAATGTCCTTCAATGCCTACGACAGCAGCTAAGGTTGCGCTGCTACCAACAGCTAACCCCTAAAATGTATGACATTTATATATATAATTCACAAGAACAATATAACCTTCATATCAGTGGACGATCCTTTCAAATTAATCTGTTACAAGCGGAGCATGTAGAACAGTGAGTCACAACCGCGTTCTATTACTGCCCAGATGTGTTTACTATAAAAGATTCATTCAGGCGTTGCTTGTTTTAAAAATTGTTATTAAGGGAACGCTGTTCTACCTATTGATTCCGTTAATATATTCTTATGCTGCTCGCCAGCAGGCGTGACTGTTATGCGAGCAAGAATGTATAGATTGTCGTACTTAATTGTTTTCGTTACGCATTTCCTGTACATTCTTGACATTAACAGCATATATGTGTTGATTTTAAATTTGATCGAAAGATTCCTTAGCACACAAAACTATACCTTATGTGGTGTTATTTCAAAATACAAAACTTAGCAAAGAAAACATATAATGTTAATTAGAACCAAAATATAACATCGAATCCGAAGGGATTCGTTAGTTCGCTCGCTTTCCAATGCATTGAGCAGCAATTTTTTTTTTAGCGAGGCGGGAAGTATGTTAAGCCAATTATCTGCGACACATAATGTATGAACACTGTGTTAGTAATAACTTTCAGACCGTTGCAGGGAGAGGGATTTAGTCTTGAATGATATGGCACTCAAGGGAATCATTGTGAAAGCGACCCAGTAATTCATCGCTTTACCAGTGTTGGTTATTTTGGTTTATTTTATATTTACGTTTTAGCAATATGATTACATTTATTCGATGATTCTGCCATAACTCACGATGCAATGCTAGTTTCAGCTTCTAACTTACTCTATTCCTGCATGCAGTAATTGCTCTGCAGCCAAAAAATCAGTGCAGTTTGTGCAAGCTAAGTTATAGGTTCAGGACATTACACAGTGGACCGCTGCATTCATAGCGCACCTCATTATTAAGACATGTGCGGTAATCTGCCGTCTCCTATTGCATTGATGAACATTAATAATCAGCCTAACAAAGGGAAGCTTACAATCTGTGACACTCATCAGTCACATAAAGTAAGGTAATGATATCACTTAAATTGGTTAGGTTTTGATATTAATTCAACGTCAAAAATACCTCCCCGACAAACTCATAGAGCCAAGAAAATAATTAAACCCCAGAGGATCACCCCCTTTAGTAAGGACATGCTGACGTTCTTGAAAGGTGCCCAGAGGCAGATGCATACACAAATTGGACGGTAAAGGTGTAACTGAGTATGTCAAACCAGTACATGGAAACAAGCCAGAGACATTGCTCACCCCGACGAGATTGATGTGACCCTGAACAGAGACAGTGCCGATATCCATGAACGGTTAGAAAAGGGAACAAGCAGAGAATATAGCTGGGAATTCGAAGAAGTGGAAACTCTTTGGATAGACATAACTCGCCCCCAGCCACTCAGAGGTGGCGAATAGATCGATCTTTCAAAAGAACTTAAAAACAAAAATAGAATAATAAATGTACAGAATATTGTTGATAATTGTCTTCGGAGGTCAATTCTGTATGAAATTTATCCTGAGAGAAAACAATATAAGCGATTGGATTAACCGCGTTCACTGCATAATGAAGTGAATGTCTAAAAGCGTCAAAGCTACATAACATATAGCAAAGTACAACATTCGTCACCATATTCTGGTTTGAGCGTCCTCCGAAAACAAGCTTTGGTTAATTTGCAGCTCAATGGCAGATAATTGTGGCATTTTTACTGAAGCTACTTAATCAAAATCAATTCGTAATAACCGTTGTGCCAATCCATATGTGATAGGTTCTCGTTTGCCTCTCATCTGAATACTGAGGATCGTTTCAAAAGTGGCAACTCTCAAAGGCTTTCCGATTTCGTGGATTGTTGATTAACAATTTCGATGCTCACTCAGAATGCCAGTGTGCCTCACTAAAAACGCATTGTGCAATACTTGACCTTGACATTCAAGCACTCGGTATCACTGGAAAGACTATGTGTGCCTTTTGTTGCAAGCGAAGGCACACCTACCACAATGAAGCCCACTATTCGTGCGTTTGTTACCGTGTGAATGATTCAGCCAAATGAAGCTAATTATCATTGAAACTATGTGTATAAGTGCTTCAATAATTTAATCAGTAGATAAAACTGACAAAGTTCAATAACAAAGAACAAATGTGGCTTAAATTAATATTTGGGCAAATGGATTTTCATGCGAATGAACACATATGTATGCTGAATATCACTGTTGCTATCAAGACTATGACTTATCCTTCAACTGTTTAGATTGACATTATACACAACAAAAGCTTTCATTGATTAACTATCGTCATTTGTTACCATACCATCACACCATAAACGAATTCGAGCCAAAATCATCGAATCATGCACATCTATACGTACACGCTTTTAAGATATTGCATTAACAAACCTTCTTAGGGTGATTGAACTTGTCAATTGAACATAGAATTTACGAAAGAGAAGTAATTAACTAGCCTGATTGACAGGATTAAGTATCGCCAATAGTAATGGGAACTGTAAGTCAAATAAGATACTGCTATAAAGCTCGGAACAAATCACACATATTATGGTTTAAGCTGTTTTCGACGTAAATATTAAACTGTATATCTGATTCTTATTTAGTGAGATATCAATGGCAAGTGTATGCGTACTTGGCTGTCAGATTTTAATGGAATTCCAGAGGTAAGTTACCGATTTGCAAACTAAAAACGATTGTATCAGTGTTGTCCAAAACGATGAAGTAACTTCATTATGGGCATGCTAAGCCAATGATACATCCATGGTAATGGATGTGTGGAAGGAGTTTTCTAATTGGAAACCTCTTCCACGTAATACTGTTTAGTTGAGAAACAACAGGCAAATAAAACATTAATCCTCTCTGACTCATTGCGCTATCACAACAATGTGTTTGGTTAAAACAGAAGTATCGAACAATCACTCTCGTAATGTGCCGGATAATAGCGAGCCATGGTATATTCCATTCGAAATATGCATTTATAGGTATATTTCTCTAGGATTAATTGGCATATATATAAGTCAATTACATACTCCTCATTTCTTTTGCTGATTTAGGGGCGTGCTATGTACGCAAAGTTATTTTACGCAGAATATAATCTAATATGTATTTACACGCACCATTGTAGTGACCCGTATATTTGCTTGTTATAGGCAGTTGGATGCATTTTTCATAGCCGTGGTCGGGTGTTCAGGCCCATTGTACAGTTTCTGGAATATTTATACCTTAGTCATCGTTTACATTAAACTATAAATGACATGTATGATTAGCGCCGTGATCAGGCAAATCTACCCGCTGGCACATTGCTTTGTACAATTTATGAAAAAGACAAATACGTTTAGTCCATGCCCTGAACAAAAAATGAGAGAGCGAAAGTCTCGATGTATTAACATTGAAATACGAGACAAATACATAAAAGGTGCATTATGCTTGGGTTCAGATCGCAAATTAAGCTTTCTAACTAAACCTATACCAGTTTAACTAAACAGCAGCCAGTATCATCAGTTATTTTTATATCATATATGGCAGACATCAATCGTTCTGATAATGTCACAGCAATTAGATCGATTTCTGCTGTGATGAAGATTGTAATCTTCAAGAGACAAATTTCAATTTATATTTTCTCTGTTGCCAAATGACACGCCTATTAAATGCTAGCGGCCATGGTAGAGTTCTTTCATTAAAGGGTTAAACTAACAACACAAGAACTCGATACTAATGAATTTTTCGGACAAGATATCACCATACTCTCATTAACTGCTCATGTAAGGTGTCGGTTAGGATTTAATTATGCCAACATTTACAATTGACGTATTTAAACTCATCCGGAATTAATTAAGCAAGACATCATCCTGGATGCTGAGGGAATGCAATTTGTTCGTAACTGACGGGGTGATCAATCTTACAAATGAATAGTAAAATGTCAAAGGTACATGTAGCGCGAAAACAGCAAAATAGTTCCTTCTCGAAAAAGAGGAGGTAAACGAATGTTAATTCAATAAATGACCCAGAGCTCCAAACTGACGAGCACCGCTGATATTCAGACCGGTGCATCAGGAAATGGAAAATTATATAACTGAAAATAACACCATTTATGATAATTAACATCGTGCAATTTTGCTGTTCATAATTAAGCACTTTCAAATATGTGCGCAACATTAATGCAGACACAAAACTTATTGTACAGCTATCTGAACTGGTTATGCTTTTTTTGTGGAGACATACAAAAGGTGTAGTGAAATAAGCAATGTCAATAATATTCAATCAAATGGCGATAGCACACAAGTGTACATATATAATTGCACTACATAAATTTTACAATGAAAACAAACATATTCATGTACGCGTACGTAATGAAAACAGACCAGTCCAGAATTGTGCAGTACATATGCCTACAAAATGTTTATACCAAAAGCAGCTATTATATTCAGCTATTGTTTATTGGATACATAAATTTTGTTATAATGCGATTTGGCATACGCTTGATTCTTAGAGAAAGCGTTCATTTTGAATGTAATCTTTGTAATTCTATTTTTTGTGCAAAACACAAGTTTGTGCTAACGATTCAGTCTTGTAAAATCACGATCACGCTCACACTTACTCGACCAGACGGTGGTTTACGTCATTTGTTTTCCTTTTTGCGTGTTTGTAATGGAAAAGTTTGTGGTTTGTGTTCTTAATAACAAAGGTGACCGTGATGTTTCAGGTTCTAGCATTCAGGATCAGAACCAATCGTATCTAAATGACATTTAAGACGACATTTTTTTTTGCAATTGCAATGTTACTTCAAATATATAGACCTCTAGGTACAACTGCTACAATGCTGTCAATATATTTAACTTATCGATCTGAAGGCGATTCCTCAAAGTGCAAAAATATTTGTAATTTTGTGCATAAAGACCGTCAACGCACACATGACACGATACCTCAATAGTTGAATGTTCAAAGTGGGGCCATCAATTACAATTATATGTCGAATATCGTAGTTTATTATTTGTGTCCTCATAGAGACGGGATGATGTAGGTTGATAGAGGCGAGAGACGATTAAAAGTGTCCCTCGTTTCGCTGATTGATCATGATCATATTCAGTTTCTGGTGTGGGCTCTTTAACCTATTGCTACAATTTGAATTATGTTGCCAGACAAGGCGCTAATCACATTCCATCTGAAGCAACGGATCTTATGACCGAAGCTAAATGCGGCACATACTGCCATGGTTGATCAAACGACCTGCGCCTTTCGATTATTTTCAAGCCTTTTGGTTTATTTTGAACCGTATAAGCTCGGGAAATGCGCTGGATATTGATTGACGATACATCTTTATGTTCAACACTTCCCTGCCAGGTCAATCATAAGACAAATATCATTCTCTTTTGTATCAATCAATCGAACGGCGTCTGCGTAAATCTGATAAATACAAAACGATTAATTGACACTCAAAACTGTGCGTATTGTTTTGTAAGTCCAAATTTCGCTCGGTGGGTCGTTTTCCTCAGTACTAAATCTGCAAAATTGCTCGTCTTGGTTTTATATGACAAACAATTTATAGCATCTATACCCAAAGGCCGCAAGACAGTAAACCTAATTCAGTATTTTTTTGACACAAACTACTCGTTAATACTCTTTGTGTTATAAAATTGTTAGGGAGTGTTAGATATCTTCTGATAACAGCAATCTGGCCACGCCAAGCCTGATTTGACCCGCTAGGCAATCATTGTGACAGCCACGCAAAACTCATCTATATTATGAATACTTGTATCCATGAGGATTACTTCAATTCGTCGTAAATTGTCACAACGTTTTTGTTCATGTAATGGCAATGTGGCTGCAACCGCAAAGGGATTCTGCCATAGCCCTACGCAATCGCAAGTCACATTAAAAGAGCAGTTTCTGGCTCGGCTTATTTTTATAGATAATTATTGCAACTGTAAATCAGTGATATAGCAAAGTGAACGTTGCAACGACGACAAGCTTGTGGTAGCTACGGAATTAACATTTCCAGTAATGGCGCTACTCATGAGTTATACAGAAGTGGTAATCTAGACATATTGTGCCCGTCCTTATCAATTAGATTTATGTATTAACCGTAGTAAGCGTCGTCAACCAGTGTGGAGTCATAATCCCCTCCCCCTTAAATACCTAACCGTGATATCTGAAGTAAACAGTCACTATCCAAATTAAATAATCCCGGTGTAGTAAGTAGAGCCCTTTGAAGTAAACACTCCAAACCCGTCAATTCCCATAGCAATTAACATCAGACCGTTTGATCTTCAATTAAAGCTAAAGGTAATTGTACACCCCCGCTTGCTGACGACGCCACACACTTGTATAAATACCTCCGTCCCCAAAAGTAAAACTCATTCAGAATTCGGGCAACGATACAGTCACCGTCGTACGGACCAAGTTGGAAGGCCGACTCCGTACGGCACGTAACAGTTTGGAATTCAAGCTCAGCAGGAACATAACCAGAGTGACTCCATACCACAGTTTTGTAATTTATATTCGGACTTGCGGGATACGGATTCCGTACCCCCACATTCAGAAATAAACATCCGTTTTCCAGTTACCATTCAATTGACGTCTCGACTTCATCACTACTACCATAAACAGTGGCGACGTTCACGGTGAAATAATTATAAATTACCTATCAGTGACTGTGATGCCGTTAACTACATCCACATCAGATATTTTGTGAATACATATATATATAGCCATATCTTTATATTTGTATACAAATATAAGCAATGACAATAAGTACTGTTTGCACCATTCTGAGCAAATACATTTTAGTGTGCAGCAATTGAGGATGTATTTGCACTTAAATAACATAGGTAGCTACTCAAGTCAGTAGCTCTCCAAGTTAAATGCGGTACCCAACGGTTGATCATGACAATTATATCACAGTAATTCCCAATAATGTACGCTAAAAGTACCGATTGCTTACAGATGCAACGACTCTGACCTTAAACTAGGTCATGGTTTAACAACCAGTATGTGCGTGTTCCTGATGCAAATACATGTAGAGCAAACTATAGTTTTATTTTAGAGGCCAATGTCCCTGATATGACTGAAATGAACCACAGAATAATCACCAATCAAAAATGTAAAACTTGTATAGCTTAATTTTATTCCTTAATTAAATGCTAATTCCCATCGAGTCTATGCAATATCTGCACACCACAAGACCTCGATATTGCAAGAAGCATCACGTTGTGTAGATTCGGTCGCGTTAATTACGATTTGCTCTACAGTAATATCTCAGAGAAATTTCTCTTGTGGAACCATTTGATTTGATCTGATTTGTAATTCGTCACCAATATGGTAGCAATCAGATTGAAACGATCCAATGCAATGGTTTCCACTGGGTGCTAGTAAGTCGTACGATATTAGAGCGTGACATAGGAAAGCGTGCCATATGGATGAGGCATTTGGTTTGGCAGGGACAAAACAAATGGACCGCGCCATCGAACTACCGTTAGCCGGTGGTGAGGTTACGTGATGTATGCTCATCTGCTGCCACAGTTGATTATATTACGCCCGTTTGGTCGACCCAATTACAACCTGTTTTAGTAACGCATTAGTTGATGTAATTTGGCATTAAAGTCAAATATGGTTGATTTTGTGCATTTACACGTCCGCGTTCGTCCGCGTTTACAACAGATTCGGCTTCGCGTTTAGGTCTAATTCGCTCTCGGAAACGTTGTGATAAATATGTTTTGTTTGATGCGTTATATATTAATTCAATTAAATCAAATGTAAGTAAACACATTTCGATGTTTTGAAGCCACCTAAAATTAGCTTTAAATATATGCAAGCTGTTTTGCTGTGGCTTTTGTTAACAAAAGAGTGACAAAAATATTGCGCATGCCATGGCTGACATATTGGATGCAGTTACTGTACTCGGATGCAGGTAGTAGAAAAAGTTGTCGTGTACTATAAAGACGTTATTGCAATAGTTGCAAAAAGTAAAAACAATCATCGAATTAGATTTATCCCCTGAAGGCGACCATATCGCGCGTTACCTGGCATTCAATGAAATTCGATGTCACCTGACCTCAATATACCAATCATGTTGTTAATATCAAGCATCACCTTGTAAATGTACAGGAAAATAACACATAGCACAGTAAATAAATCTAAAGTAGAGTACAACATCTATTACATACTCTTTCTATGAAATTTTCTTCTCCCTATTGATCATCTTAACCGTTTCCATGGCAACCAGCAAATTAACGCGTCGGTGTTTAAAGCAGTGGCAAGAAGAGCTATTGCTCTCAGGAAAATATTGATTGTAGCACAGTCGGGACGGTTATTCGACATTCACGCTTGCTAACGATGAAATATGCCAAAGGCATGCTTACTATAGTGTTTTCACATATGCATGTCACACCTAACCAACCATACTACCTTAAATTTATCACACGGCGGGGTCGCATATCGTAACAGTGAACGCAAAATAATTAAACGAAACAAACATGCAATAATAACCCTGTAACATATTAACACAAATACCTTTGCATTTTTGTATCAACCACTGGACCATTAAGACCATATGCCTGCTGAAAACAAAGTTAGTTGTGGGTGACATTTTCCCAGTAAACTAATTGTTTATATTTGAAAGGATTGCTAGTTGGTGAGTCTACCCTATTCACATGTTCATAAAGCCTCCGTCCTATTGATAGACCTCTGGTATAATTCATACATGCTTAGCATCCCTGGGAACAATTTCATGAATATTAAAACAAAAACGCATCCTAATCATGGAGGCGTAGGGAAGGTCGATATAAAGCCCGGCACTTCTCATATATTGATTATGGAAAATTGGTAGTATGTCTTACTGCTGAGTAGCAAAGTGACGTTTTATTCGAGTGAGCGAGCAGTTTGGACTAATAATATTACTTGATTATTACCCATGAAAAATGCTTCGCAGATTGGAGAGTGCATCTGTGCCATATACTAGATAAGTGGCACAATTCGTACTGCTCTCCCCCTCTAATGTAGGAGTAGAGTTTTGTGTTTTATAACAAGCGTGCGTGTTGAAATCTCATATGTCTTTATAATAACGATCTAGTATCTTATTGATAGCACGTTGGGTGAATTGCGTGGGTTCGATGTGCTGTCACATTCAGGTTCGAGAAAAGCTTGCAAAAGACTAACTACTGTATTCGACATGAATTATAGGGATACGATATGGCAGTGCAACGTTTTATGTCACGTAACTGTATTGGATTGTGTCAGCCATTAGGACTTCCATCACCCATCTCCTCAGGTAATTTTAAAATATTCCATCGTGTCTATTCGATGACTAACCAGAGTGATATATGCGCAGAAGGATCTGGTTTATGCTGTGTAGACACTAGTTTGCGAGGTGTGTGTACCGGTTTGTGCTATGTAGGCACTGGTTGTTTTCTTTCCTGGAGCTAGGACTGCACCAGCATTCGCATCTAAAGCAGCCTTCATTCTACTAATAATGTCCTTCCAATACCCCTTGGGGCTATAGAAGATTGTTTGCATGCGTTTATTTGTTCGAACCATTGTTACATCCCAGCACTAGCTTCCAAATGATATACAAACTACTTAGCGAGCCTGCATGCAACCAGGCAGGTCACAGCCATACCAAGAAAAATGAACGTTACCTAACGCCCTTTTTGGTCATCTGATGTCACGTAAAATTCGGAAAGCTTGGGCTGAGAGTCCATTGGATTGACGAGCATTCTTCCACTAGTTGTTGGGGTTGCCATGGTGCCAGCAGAACTTACTTCATAACTATTGTATCTTATTGCCAGGGCTTTGTTGTACAACAGACGCAGGAGCGACTGTGTGTTTGCTGTACAACCACCATGCCAGTTCAAACAACCAGACACCACCGACAGCCCAGGGCGCCCATATAGTATTTTTTGCAGTTGGCGAAAAAATGGTGCGTTGATGAAATCCTTTCTATCACTTCAGTTGGATGAGGCAGAGAAGGCCTTTCTCATGTGGTTTCATCTCTAAGCGTTGGCTTGGCCTCACGGAGCTTACTCAGAAGCTTATCCTGGTTGTCTTTTTGAGCCGCGGCACCCTTCCGCAAACTTTTTCGTTTTTGTTGGTCGGTTCACTAGTCACCCTCTATGTGCCGACCACGGCCATGGAGCTGGTTGTGGTTACTAGTCACTCAGGTCGAGCCAGTGGGCGTACCTGCTGGCCAGGAACTCTCTTAGGAAAACGTCCGCCAAAGCCAGGCCTTTTACAGTCATAGCCACTCTTGGGTTCCATTTACTCGTTGCCTCAAACGCCTTCTTCGCCTCATCCCACTGCTTGCAGGGCGCATACCCTTGGCATACAACTGGTTTGGGATACCCTCAATGGTCACCACGACCTGTGTAGTTTTCGGGCTATAGAACGACTCAGTCTTTCTCGCAAATGAGGTATTGGTAGCGGCAGAATGCCCTTCATGCTGCGAGTCGTTACCTACAGGTTGATGTATGCAAGCTTCCTGTGGCGTACTGATTGCGAATCAGACAGGCCAGCTCTGGTTGGGTGGCCTGGTCACACTCCAGGTATATGCTATCGATTGTGTAGCTGGCGTTGCCATCACCCGTTGCGTGAATCACACGATTGTAGTTGTTGAATGTAGGATCGTATTCTAGTCTGTCGCCAAGCATGCTCTGGTAGAAAGGCACGTGGCTCTTGAGGAGTTCAAAGACCAGAGGGATATAAAACCTACTGCCAAAGGCATCGGCTAAGGTCTTGTTTTTTATCTAGGTTTTATCCTGGACTCTTTCTCCATTTCGTATCTTGGTCGCATTTCTGTCATCTGCTGTTTTAATGCCATAGTACTGGGCGATACATCTCTCCAGTGCGGTCTTCCATGATTCGCCGTAACAGTGGTACACATCGCTGTTATCGATGGACATGACCTCATTCCATAAATCTTGATTGTCGCTTTCTTAACCACGACATGTCCCAGGTTTTGTTCAATGCTGCCGTTTTTTGCAGTCGAGGTCAGCGTGATTGGAATGGCCAGCCACACTGTCCCCATGACAATGACATCGTTTGCGCATAGGTTGGGGAAGCGGACCAGCAGTTGTTGGTTCTGGTAAGTAATGACCACAGACTACCACACGCCGTTTACTCCGATGAGTTAACTTATCTTGCGATATTGATTACGCTTGCAACCATATGTACTATCACATTTGACTGTTAAACTATTAAAATAGAACTTAAATACAGCCACAAGGAGTTTGAATACACAGGATTTATCAATGGGGAGCTGTTGGAGGGGAGATGGACATGGGAGGGGAGGGGAGGATGAGGATTGACTGACGGTGATGAAACGTTGGATTCCACGAGTACGACCCTTCCACCATGGGCTATTACTAAAATGCAGCCTGGGTAACAGAAGATCACGTCGCCTCCAAAGAAGAAACAAATGTCTTAGTTACTCGATGGGGAAAGGCAGTATCTGAATATGAGAAGCAGGTTTGCCGAGAGTGTAGATCGTCTAAACAGGATGATATTTTAATTAAACGGGGCCGCCAATTTAAGTTTCTGACTTTGAAAGACAATGCTAGCAAATTCCCTCGTCTAGTACTACATAGAAGAATTGTGTACAGCTTGCCCGGAAATTTGGGTTGATTCCGAACTATATTCTAAAGAGGCAGAATCAAGGCGTTGACCGTGCAGTAGCTGAAGCCACAGAGAAGTTAGAACTACCAATGAGCAACCCATCATATAGCCAGTCCGGAATGTAAGCTTGCAGAGCTGTCAGAGGACGTAGGGACGAGCAAAAACTGCAAGAGCCTGAGCTTACAAATTGGCAGTCTGTTACGGGACCAAGGGGTTACTATCGTTTCCATCCTCACTGCAATTAGTATAGCAATCATGACCCTGGTATTTGCTCTGAGAGGCGAGGGAATAAGTACCCCGACCCCGGCACCAAAACCCCCAGATAAATGAAATTTAAAGGAGTCCGTAACAAAGCAACTCGAGGCACTTAAGAGAGTTCTGGCTAAACTTGCAGAATAATCTGCAGTTACACTGCCTGGAACAATAGGAAGCATAGTATCCTGGATACTTAAATAAGTTGGTCAAGCCGTACGGTGGCTAGCAGCGAATTTGAGAGCCGTGTTGGATGCAGGTGCATTTGTTATTGTAAGATACTTGCTAGCCCCGGAACCAAAGCGTAAGTAGGCCGCTGGCAGTTAAACCAATCACTAACGCTGTTGATAACTTGTAATCGCTATTATTCCAGCCGTCAGCTAAGTTGAAACAACTTTTGTCGGCACTGGTTCCGGTACTGTCTGCGGCTGTACAGGAGTATTGTCGCTAGGACTAGCCAGCAGGGGACTCTCATCGCTTACATTATTGTTCAGCCAAATATGATGCTTGCCTGTAGGAATTAAAATGTTGTTGTTATACCCGGTAATTTACCCAATGTGCAGCTGCATGTTGCTGGGAGCCATGTAAAGTCCAACGTCGACAGTAGGACCCTGCGCGATGAGGAAATCCTCGTACCTGCGTCTTTCATCAGGCAGTCCTCAATGTTAACCAGGTGCTGTTTGAGGACGTCAAACGCCATTCCAGTACCAACGATGTTGCTGCATGTTTCAGACTGTGACCCCACTTCAAATGTTTGCGTGCATCTCTCCGGCTTTGTGTAAGACTTTGACTATATGTGCTATTGAATTGAAATGCTGATATAGTTAAATATGTATCAAACTCTGACATGTGTTTACACTGGTTAGGTCAAACACGGGTACTGTTGGCTGTGACAACCTCGAATCAGATAAGTCCATTGTATGGCGGTCAAGGATTACAGAATAAAGAAGGATCTGACCAATTACAAAATGGACTCTGGAACTTCAAACTTCTGCAGGAGGGATTTATATCTATACGTCTCAGTTTAGAGGTTGATGCTGTAGATGAGGTTATAACACTCGACGTTCCTGATGATGGAGGTGTGCGCGTAACAGACGGAGTATTAGATATGTAGGATCTTGATGACAGTCTGGGAAGGCAGTGGATTGCTTCGGGTACACAGGTGAACCTCCAATAAATTTGCATGGTCGCTCTCCCTGCCGGCCAGGTCTCGCTATTGTTGTTGCCTCTATACTCCTTCTGGGGACAAGGAGTGAGACAAGCCATATTGGTGGCTTAATCTCGTTACAGAGGTGATCTGTCCAGGAAACGCCCATATATATATATATATATATATATATATATATATATATATATATATATATATATATATATATATATATATATATATATATATATATATATATATATATATATATATATATATATATATATATATATATATATATATATAACTATATATATATGTTTACATACATACATAGCGTTTTCGCCCAGGCCATTTGTTAATTAGCCGTCGCAACAGCAAAGCGTTCTTCCCGTAGGGACATAACAATAGTATAGTCGTAACATCACATTTCCGGAATTTGTTTTTACCACTTTGCATTTCCCTATAATATCACCACACTTCATGATGTAGATCGACAGAATGCTCTACTGCATTGCTTAATGTAGACTGAATATGCAGATATATATGACGCCTCGTTTGCAGACTGCGTTATGAAGAGCCATTCGGTCATTCAACCTCGTTTAACGAGTATTTCTTTTCCCATGGATAATGTCTCATCGCTAGACTGTAGCAGGTGAATGCAATTACGTTGTCAGCGCAGTGAGATCTGCTCAGCTCCATTGTGTAGCTTGCCGTTTCAATCGGCGGCCGCCGTCGTTGCAGATTCATGCCAGCGAGCGTTGCCAAAGGTAGCTATTGCAGCACCGCCAGCGGGGAGATAGGCAGTTTGGAACCGTGCAGCGCGTTCGTGTCTAGCTTAATAGGTCTGCGCTGCTCATAATTCACAGTGTTACATTAATATCCGCGAGAGGATATAGATATTTGGCGTAACTGAGGCATTATGGAATGGAACTTTACAGCAGACCAGGAACTCATGACGTCGTCAGCGGGACAGATTGAGCCGTCAGCTAATGTAAGCATCGAGCAGTCCCACGGTTTACAGATGCTGGGTACCGTGGTTCGCCTACTTGGGAAGTATTACGTACCCACATTAGTTGTTCTTGGACTAGTTGGCAACATACTGTCGCTGGTCGTCTTTCTTACAACTTTCTTAAATCGATTATCGCTCAGTGTATACCTCGTCGCTTTATCCATATCCGACATCGGATTCTTACTGGCTTTAGGAATCAGCTGGTTGGAATACGTAAACCTCCCGCTGTTTCACACGCCTGGCTGGTGCCAACTTGTGGTATATGTCGGCTACGTCTCTAGTTTCCTGTCTGTCTGGTTTGTGGTGAGTTTCACAGTTGAACGATATATTGCTATTTGCCATGCACTGCATCGCCCGGAAATGTGCACCACGTCCCGTGCTAAATACGTCGTCTGTGCCCTCTCGGCGTTCGGATCAGTAGCCTATGGGATTTCATTGTGGACATCCGGCGTGGAACAGCTGTCGCAATCGGGGCCATCAATCTGTGTGCCGTCAAAGCGATTCTATCACATCCATAAAGTTGTGACTTATGTTGATACGTTAGTTACGCTGCTGATACCATTTACATCGATTCTTGCACTTAATATCACAATTACGTACCACATTGCTTATTTCTACGCTAAGCACAGGTTTACTGCCATCAAAGTGCGCTTCAGAGGTGGCCGTGAAGGTCAAACGAAGGTCAATTTAGGACTTAAAGCTCAAGTCAAAGTAACAAAAATGTTGCTCGTCATTTCCACTGTATTCCTTGTTGTCAATTCACCAAGTTATATCATTCGAATGCGCCTTTTCGTCGAGAAGTTCACGCAATCATCTCAGAATACAACAATGTACGAGGCTCTTGTGCAGCAAATATCACAGTACTTGTTTTATTTGAATTTCTCTATCAATTTCTTCCTCTACAACCTATGTTGCAAGAAGTTCCGGGCAGCGCTGATTCGTGCATTCTCGCGAATCCGCTACAAAATCTCCATAGCCTGTCAGATAAGTTACCGAGTTTTGCGGCGAGGAGGTGGGAACACAACACCTGATACGCATATTATGAGGGAGACAGTCCCGCAGCAGGCAGAGGTTTGATCCGCAAAAGAACGAGGGACTCACGAGGATGAACATGCCAGGAATTACGCGTAATCATAAAGTACGAAATGATAAAGTGTGTATTTGTTTTGAGGAACGATTACGGTATCGGCTGTTGTACTGTACATTTGATGACAATACCAGGTCTAACTATTACTGTTTAATGTCGTCTGTTGATGTTTGGATGTTGGGAGAGACTGCATGTGCTCTTATCTTGTATGACCAATAAAGTGTGTAAAACAATAGGGATAGTGTAGCATATTGATTCACGTGGTGCTTAGTGAGAGACCTTATCTGATTAAATGGGAAACTCAAAAGACTTTTACCTGTATATAAAGATAGGTTGCCGAAGTAAAGCTGGTAGTGATACGTTGGGCTGATTGCCCCTGATGGATATGTCATGATAATAACCAACACATAACCAAACCACACGTCTTATATATCGAATCGTTCTCTAATCTTTCCGCTTGCACATCGATTGACTTGGGTCATCGAAATCAGGTATAGAAGTACTAGATATTCAAACAAATAAGGCAATGCATTAATCAAACTTCCGTTCGTATCATAGTGTTGAAAGGTAGAATTATAATTGGATGAGGCTTATGAAAAAAGAGCTTGATAAAACAACCAATACATTTAATCACATTCTAATAGATGCAGATATCTTTAATATAGAATGCGTTAAATATATACTACCTTATATGTGACTCTTTATATGACATTGCACTAAATCGATACACCGAACATTCCACGTTAAGACTAGTAAAAGATTTGTTGGATACATAATATGTGAATGGAGTCTCCTTGATTGATACTAGGCACGAACCTGCAAGCTAACGTCTCATTTCCCCAAGGAAGTCAGCCAATGCAGCAAAAAAACATCTTGGGAAATGGTTGACCAATTACTAATCAAAAAACGTTTAGACTTTGCAGAACTCATTGTCGGAATTAACAAAAATTGACTTTGGCAAAAAGAGATGGTTTTGTTGCTAAACGACTTAAATCACCCAACACTGATGTGACATAAATGCATATATATATATATATATATATATATATATATATATATATATATATATATATATATATATATATATATATATATATATATATATATATATATATATATATATATATATATATATATATATATATATATATATATATATATATATATATATATATATATATATATATATATATATATATTAACATACATATACATATAAAAAAGCACTGTTACGAATCACGCGAAGCTACAGCTTTATTTTCTATGGTCATACACGGGAGGGGGCCGATAAATAGACAATGGTGCTATTTGAGATCAATCTTCTCATAGTAGCGTGAGAAAATATTTATAAACCATTGAGGATTATGCATGCTATTGCCAATACGGATGCAAAGGGAGATACATCGGCTCATGCTGATGAAAGCATCTGAAATGTTTCATGTTTATTTTTACGAATTATGATTGAGATTGGATTGACAGTTTCAATCCATTAGTTGAAAAAACAACCCTATGACAAAAATAGATTTACTGGTGTGAAAAAAAAGTAGATTATTGCCATGGTAACGTTACCTAGCAGCATGCTGCGCTCTGTTGTTGTGAATATTGGGAGATTTTACACATATCAATTCCGTTAATAAACACTACATGTAGAACAAAGGTTTGATGTCGTGGTGTCCAGTAATTCTCGGTATTGCTTCGTTTGTGACAATGTTTTGTCAGATCTGGAGTTTTTACTCCGCCATTTAATATGAGTGGGAGCACTTGTGTGGTCATTAAGAGGAAAGAGACCTTCGTCAATTAAATGGCAATATATGTAGGTGGTATTGGTGTATGTTAATCGGCTTTCATGTGGCCATCTAACTGTTCAATCAAAGTATTTCAGCTGTTTTTGGACACATGACCGCTGGCTTGAGATGCAATGTTTTCCTGTAACTTGCAGTCAGGAATATGTCTGTTCCTTGACATCGACAGGTGGCAGAATCAGACGGTGATAATTATGTCCGTATGTCCGGTGATGCATGATGTAAATCAGTCAGTGCGATAGATTGGCAGATTTCCGCAAATGTTTCCTGCTATGATATACATATATATCCACAATGATATCTTAAGGATCCTAGACGAACTTATTCAAGAGCAAAGACATTGGTATCATATAGCTGCCTTATTATTCCCGGAAGCCTATGTTTGCAGGGATGTCTTTGTCAACTCTAGTTCACACTATCCACGGGCTAATTCCTCCTAAAATCTAAGCTAATCTGCTTTCTTGTCGCAAGAGCTTCAGCAGCATTGTAACAGGTAGATGCGCTTGTTCATCAGACAACTGTACCATATCGTACACATCGATTAGTACCAAACTTCTCCAAGCTCCTACTGCGTGTCGACAAACAACAAGCCGGACGACAAACAATACGTTACAATCAAGATGTGACGCATTCACAGTGATCAAAATTACCACATACCGGCGTTTGAGAGCTTAAAAGAATTGTGGAATTTGCGTCGGGTATCACGGAGAGCAATATAAAAATGTAGCCAGTGGTTTACCAAAGTTGAGTAATTGAAAGAGGATCTGGAATATTTAAAGCAATAAATTTGAACACCCAAAAATTACGAAATAAAACGCTGGTGTTCTCAACAGGTGTAAGAATCTGCAGGTGGAACATGTGTTAAAGTCGGAAGAGAACAAAATGTGACAGCATTTCAACATCTCCCACACTTCTGGCTACTCGACAGCTTACTGTCTGCAATTGTTTCTGTTCTGATAGCAAGGCATAGCCGCCTAGCGATCACGTGACCTATTAGGCGGCGGAAGCATGGCGCAACATATGGTACGTATGTTTTTTTCAGAACTTTGCAACGCTCTTCAGACATATCATTAGAGAGAGTAATATTACAGAACAACATCTTTGGTGGACCATTCTCATCATATTACCCGGTAAATAATTGCGGCGTATTACATTTGAAGAAAGAATATTCATTTTTGTTTCTTTTTGGCTCCCCAAAACCATTTGTGCACACTGGTACCTACTTTTAAATAATGGCGCTCACACAACAAGGCGTGATTGCGATTCTACTGGCGAATGGTGAATAATATGGCCAACCTATCATTTACATGGAGACGGCAATAGCTCTAGGGCGAACAAGTATGCCGTGCATGGTTGCATGGGAAGGAAAACATACATTTTTTTAAAGCGTAGTTTCTATTGAGATAATAAAGCTGTATTGCGTACAGATTTAACAGTATCACAATATATCATTCCTACGTGGACTCTAGTAGTGAAGGTAGATGTTCTAAGCCACAAACGCAGTGTTTCAATGAGTGTTCTCGTCAATATCAGACATGGGCTTGTCAGATTGTAGTCG
Organism: Urechis unicinctus; assembly: GCA_034190875.2. Lineage (NCBI taxonomy): Eukaryota > Metazoa > Annelida > Polychaeta > Xenopneusta > Urechidae > Urechis > Urechis unicinctus. The sequence continues at coordinate 62,120,892 of CM067349.1, read as the reverse complement.
CCTTTAAAAGAGGGATAAGTATCGTCCAAGATGCCGCTCTAGATTTTGAGGCGAGGATCCGAGTACTGCAAACAAATACTTTATTTGATGTTGGCTCTATGACAACCGCTAGGGACCTCAACAAAAGCTTGCAGCTCTCAAATAATTTTTTACAAAATTAATTGGCTCATCGTGTCATGCAAGCACTCAAAATCCGTATTTACTCCCATTTATAACAAAGACCCATGTTGTAACCATAAAGTAAACGGAGCTAATAAAGAAACACAAGTGCACTGATGTTGATAAAACAAGAATTATATAAAGCGGACTAAGCATCCAGCCTCAATAATGGCCCTCCTGCACATTATCTGTTTCCTGTAACGCGTACATTATTAACCTCGAATATTTCGACATTTTGCAAGGAAGCTAACTTCTTAAACCACACTCGAATTAAATAAATTGCAGACCATTAAAATTGATATTGCAAATCTTTTTTTAAAAACCTGCGGCTCAGTATACTGATTGATATATAATGCCTGCATCCGTTAATAATGTTGACTCAAAAAAACTTTACCATGGCGTGTATCCGTATGAAACGACACCATTAACTAGCTCATTAAACACAGCAATTGAATGCCGCTTCAAGGATTTTATAAATAAATATAGTGATATTATAGAGCGACAAACGAAATAGTACGACAGCTAACTGATTACGCACAAAAAAGAGAGCAGGTTTTTTTTTGCATATGCCTTGTTATCATTTCAATATATCAACGCTGTGAAAATGACCTTGATTCGTCGCACGTGTTGTATCGTGATATTTAGTGTAGCGAAGTACTCGATACTCACTTGTTAAAATGAAGACGACCTCCAAGCCTAGGGTTTAGAAATACTTCAAATTCATTAGTTAACTTGATATTTGAATTTAAGGTGGAACGTTGCCTAGTGATCGACAAGAGATGTGTCGAGCTCGGAGCGGAGGTCAGGATAGAACTGATTTTATAATGTCAAAGTGCATCCCTCATCCCTCATGGGGCGTGCAGGAGCCACGTCAGTGAGGGTTAGGGCATTTTGGCAGGTAGCACGTAGGTCACTAATGGATCTGTTAAGCTGGGGTTTATAAATAATATGTGCTGCAGGTGGTTACGCCATCAACTGATGATTAAGAGGGTACTTTATGATGATGGGTAGGTTTGTTGTCAATTTGGAACTCAACAGCCCATACGGACTTATTCAGAGACCTTGGAGATTCGATGTGTTTGGTATGAGGTAATAAAGAACAGAGTTTTGTATAACCTTCCCACGAACATCCAATTATTGGATAAAATCTGAGCTCTTATAACCAAGCCTGAAGTTAATGCTGCTAGACTTTACCATCAGTAATATACACAACTTGGTAAACCTATGGCTGCATGTATGTTTTGCCTATTATTAACACTGTAATGTATTTCCCCACTTTTCAACTGTCCCCAGATGTGCATTAGCTCAATGCAACCTTTCTGCTGTGCTGTTTCTGAGTCGTAAAGCTTTGCATGATGCAGCACGATTCACACTTTCGAAAGTAAAGTCACAAACGAACTCATGGCGTTGGTTCTGAAAGGCACGAACACTTAATTAATTTACTTTGACCTTTCCAAGGATTTTAGATGGATATTTTCCAGAATGATGAACAGAAATATACGGTGTGTAAATGATGGCAGGAGGAAGTAAATGATACATGTGTAACCCGTGGAGTAGGGTTCATGCTGTAAAATAGTGTTAGGAGGACGTTAGTGACACGTAGGTAACAAAGTGAGTAGGATTCAGGCTTTTATCGGTGGGAGGTAAGAAGTAAATGGCACGTGGGTAGCTCATGAAGTAGGGTATACGCTGTAAATGATGGGAGAAGGAACGGAGGGACGCGTGGGTATCTAATGAACTAGGGTATAGGTTGCAGACTTTTGGTTATGGCGTGAAGCAAGTGGTTATTGCTCCATAATGTTCATCGTCTCCATGTAAGTCTTTTTCTATGTCAAGTATCGCAATTGGCCGCAATCTAGTAAGTGTCATATGTTGGTTGGCGCTGGCGACATGGTTGTGAGATAGTCAGCACCATACAGCGTCATGCTTCAATGCACCTACACTTATCTGTTAGGCTACAATCTGTATAACTAATGCCTTGACGATCTACATAGTGCTAATAATAGTAACCACTCTGACATAATAATCATTGTTGTTTTCATATTGCAATCCACAACGTAAATTTCTGAAATGTTTGGAGCAATGTATTACATGGCTCCCACGTGGGTCTGTTTCGTAGATAAAATAGACATCTAAAAAGCTACAATGAATTCTTAGATATTTTCTATATACGCTGTGAGAATTCAACTGTCTACCTCGTTAATCGTGCAAAATATATGTTTTAAAAATCTTAAAGAGTAAAACAAATGTTAGCTATTTAGAGTAATCAAAATTAAGCTGCTAGATGTTATTATTTCTAATGCATGATGATTCGTGCTGCGAAGTGAGGTGCATATGAGTGGGTAATTTGTGTGTTTATATTGTGATGTGTACCCCACCAGTATCCTCCAGTAAATAAATAATGAACCTCACAGTGGATTATTAACTGCGTGTATATTGTACCAGATATTTGTCAAGCTGAGCTTCATTACACAAGTGGTTTTGAACAATAAATCAACACAAAGTGGGCGGGCATATTCACCTGATCCATTCTTGGACCGATCCCGTATACGTCTCAAGCACAAAGTAACAAATATGGTACGAAGTGACCAGGTGTCCATTACTAGAAATGTCCTGGATATTTTCCCCCTTGCTTACTGCAGCCAATGGAGTAATATTCAAGTGTCAAATGCGTCAACAGCAGGATACGTACAAATTGTTATGCAGGATATTGCTAGAAAGGCAAGATGCTGATTAAGATATAGGCAAGAATGTTTGTGTGTAAGTCTGAGTTATGCGATAGCAGACCTGCGTGTAGAAGCATTTGGGTGTTTCAGTGTATTGAGCTAATAATTGTTTGCTAATAAGCATTATATTAGGGACATACCTGCTATGCTGTCACACCAAATGTCACGTGTACAATGGATACGGCGATTTGGTTCCATTTTCTGTTGGACGCTGCGGTGTATAACTGCTATCGAACTACTTCTGCTACCATCGAATGGCCATGTCTTATATTGCACAGGGTTGTGTTGTATGCAGACAGCATTGTATGTAAACATTATCTAGGATTTCATTTATCTGACCTCTTATTTGATATACCTTGAAGTTTATCATAAGTATTCAGTGACATCTATCTGAAGAAAGTGTTATGTATCCCTCTGACAATGCAAAATAGCGACACTGAAGACATCAGCGCATTACTGAATTACATAAATGAGATGAATGGGTGCTGAATCAGCTCGTGATGGATGCCATATCAATGAAATTAGGTAATTGCATGGATTAGGCAGCACCGTTGTAGATTTGCGTTCCTCAGGATTCACATCCGGTCGACCGTTGCTCGTGGTTTCTATCGAGTAACCAACACATCACGCAAGATAATTTTCAATGCTGATAATGAATGCAACAATTTTGATAAAGTGTCGTGTATGATGCAAATCCAATAATTCCCTACTTTGCAGTCACAGTGCATTTTGTCTCTAAGCATTAAGTAGCGTAAATAGTGCAAGGATAGTGTACCATATCGTACACATCAATTAGTACCAAACTTCTACGAGCGCCAAATGCGTGTCGAAAACAAGCACGACGAAACACAGTACGTTACCAACAAGATGGGACGCATTCGCATTGATCAAAACAACCATACACCGACGTCATAGGAGCTTGAAGGGATTGTTAAAAACCGGTGAGAGTCACGGAGAGCAATAGGAAAACGAAGCCAGTGGTTTTCCTTAGTTGAGTGCATGACATATGTTCAGATATATTCAAAACAATGAATTACAACACCCACAGATCACCAAACAAAAACGCTGGTTTTATCAATAGGTGACAGAATTAGCGCCTGGAGTATGTATTGAAGCCGGCCGGGAACACAAGCCGTGAGTACTACGAGGACAATTTTATTGCATATCAACATCTACCAGACTTCTCGCTCTGCAAGCACGCGTTGTTTTACCTCCTGTACCACGGCCTCGTGGTTTAGAGATCATGCGACGTAATAGGCGGTGGGGGCACTCCGCAACATATGGTACGTATGTCGTTTTCAGTGCATTGCAAAATTGCTGGAAAGTTAAATTACGGAACTACATGCATTGGGAACCATTGTCATCATATTGCCAGCTGGTTAATTGCGACGTTCTACATTTGACGGAAACATATTCATGTTTGCTTTCATTTTGGCAGCAAGGCGTAATTGCGATTCTACTGATAAATGGGGAATAATATGGCCAACCTATCATTTACATTGAGACGATAATAGCTCTGGGAGGTATCATGCACATGACGAACGGGTGCGCCAAACATTGTTGCATGGGAAGGAACACGTCAATGCAATCAAAACCTAGTTTCTATTGAGTGAATAAAGCTATGTTTGCGAAGGGGTTCAATAATATCACATTATATCATTCAATCGTTGATACCAGCTGCGCAGATTGGTGCTTTGAACCACAAACCCAGTGTTTCAAATGAGCGTTCTCGTCAATATCAAACATGGACTTGTAATTTGTCAGGTTGTAGTCGCCGTTATAAGAGAGATAATAAGTATCGTCAAAGAGACGCTGTTGATAGGATTTTTAGGCGAGGATCCATGAACTGGAAACCAATACTAAATTTGATGTTGGCAATCGCCAAGGACCTCAATAAGGCGTGCAGCTCTCAAATGAATTGGCTCCTCGTGTCACGTAAGTACTCAAAATCAGAGTCCATCAGCCGTATATTCTCCCTTTTATAACAAATACCCATGTTATATCCAGACAGTAAATGGAGCTAATAAAGAAATACGAATGCACTGATGTTAGGAAAACAAGAATTATACAAAGCGGACTAAGCAAATAGCATCGATGATGGCGCTACTGCCCATTATCTCTTTCCTGTAATGTGTACATTATCCCTCGAATATTTCGACATTTTGCAGGAGTGCCAACGTCTTAAACCACACTCGCATTAAACAAATTGCAGTCGATTAAAATTGCACTGATATTGCAAGTAATTAGACTTTACGAGGGCGTGTATCCATTTGAAACATATTCTGCAAAATGACACCATTAACTAGCTCCATCAACACCGACATTTAATGCCGTTTCAAGGAAGCAGCGCACATATTGGTTTCATGAATAGATATGCTTATAATATAGTCAGACAAGCGAAATAGCACGACAGGGAACGGCTATTTTCGCAAATGACCTTTGTTCGTCGCACGTGTCGTATCGTGATATGTGGTGCAGCGATGCACACGATAATGCCTCCTGATAATTAGTACTCGAACTCCAGGCAAAGGGTTTAGAAAAACTTGAATTTATGTCGAACTCGGAGGCCAGGATAGAACTGAATTTAAAATGTCAAAGTGCTTCCCTAAACGACTAAATCACGCTATTAAAACTTTCATGGGACGTGCAGTAGCCAGGTCAGTGAGGGAAGGGGCCTTCGGATCCTCTATCTAGAGACGCATCTTGGACGATACTTATCAATGATATAATGTGATATTGTTGATGTGTTCTTTCCCATGCAACCATGTACGGCATAATCGCCAAGTGGCTCTGCAATACGAGTTATGTATGAGGAGAGGCGGGAAGTGGCAGGTGACACGTAGATCACTTGGAGATCTGGGAAGCTGGGGTGTATAATTTATATCAGCTGTAGGGGGTTACTGTAACAACAGATGACTGAGAGGATATATTGAGATGATCGGTAGGTTTGTCAATTTGGCCCTAAACAACACGTACGAACTTATTTGGGACGTTATGACTTTATTCCATATGTATGAGATAATTTAAAGAACTGCGTTTGGTATAACCTTCCCATGAGCTTCAAATTATTGCACAATAAGCTGGTCAACCAGCTGAGTAGCCACTTTCCGCCAACCGTCCTTTCAAAATCTGAGCTCTAAATAACCCAGCCTAAGGTCAAGCCTGCTTGACTTACTCCCAAGAGTTTATATCTACGCTAAGAGGGCTCACTTCGAGTGGCTCTGCGGTGATCGCTTCCCTAATTATAATTCACAAACAAAAGCACATGGAAATACTGGGCTGACGTCACTGCGATTGATGAGAGCGGGGAAAATGTCGTTTCGCGGAGCCTTGCTGCTGCCAAAACACGTCGCACAATAGGCTTATGCATAGCGAAAATAGCAACTGCACTATTTAAAAAAATGTCAAATGAATAACATTATCTTGTCTGGTGTACACCTATCGAAACAGTTCGCCTCTAACAGCGTCCGCGCAGCTTACGAACCTCAAACACTTATGTCGGCACTGTAGATGGTATTTTTGTTTATTGTCAATAACTGTCAGAAGCTAGGGAACTGGCCTGGGGTCGACATTAACATTTTTGGCAATGGTGAGGGTCTCGAGCGAAGAGTTAATAGTTACGCCAAGTTGCGTGACGATTATGAAATAATACGAAAGACATCCCCGACATCAGGTGATGATACCATGAAATCAACAAAAGCACATGGGACTGTTGATCCAACGTTTCGAGGCTTGGCGGCTGTTAAAGATATGGAGTCATCTCATTGGTCGAGGCGACTACAGCTTCAAATGTGACAGTGATTTCCACGTGGTTTTAAGAGTCGCTAAGACAAAACGCAATGACAATAACGCTTCGGCTAACAGGCGGCGTCTTCACATATTCCTTTGGGTGGAAGGCGTGAGTGAGCTCTCTTAGCGAAGCTATAAACTCTTTGTTGCAATCCTCAACGAATGAGCGGCAACTTAAATTTCTATGAGCTGAAACGTGTGAGCAATTAATATCATGGTTTCCGCGAGGGTCTATTTCGCGGTCAAGATAGAGATCAAATAAGCTACGATGAATCTTTTGTTATTTTTCATAGACACATTCCTAATTCAACTGCATACTAAGTCAATGTTGCATTATATACGACTTAAAAAACCTGAAACAGCGAAAAATATTCAGTTCTATTAAATAATCGAACTTTAGCTGCTATATGTCATAATATTTCTAATGCATGATGATTTGTTAATCAAGAGGACCAAACAATAAAATGGTCACATCGCAACGGCAGAATGAAGCGCAATTTGTTTGTATATGTTGTGATGTGTACCCCAACAGTATCCTCTAGCAAGTAAATTATAACCTAACAGTGGATTATGTACTGCATGCAAAATTTTACCAGATGTTATCTGTCAGGCTGAGCTTCATTATACATGTGGTTTTCAACAATATTTCAACACAAAGTGGCCGGGCATCTTCCCTTGTATCCATGGTTGGACCAATCTCGTATGTGTCTCAATCATGAAATAACAATACTGTGTGGTAAGTAGTGACCAGGTGTCCATTAATATAAAGTTTATGGAGATTTATCCCGAATTCCACTGCCGCCAATGCACCAAAGTTCAAGTGTTAAATGCATCATCAGCATGAGACATAACAATCTTTAGGGCATTTATATTTATATATATATATATATATATATATATATATATATATATATATATATATATATATATATATATATATATATATATATATATATATATATATATATATATATATATATATATATATATATATATATATATGATTGTTGAAGTTCATCATAAGTATTCAGTGACATCTAATTGAAGACACTGTTATGTATCATTCTGACAATGCAAAATAGCGGTAATTGAGACATCAGCTTATTACTGAATGTTCTAAAATACATGTATTAATGCTGGTCACTGCCAGCTTAAATGAGGGATATAGCATATTATTTGCTCGCTAATGCATTCAACATACAATTTGAATAAGTAGGTGGGCAAATTACCTTGGTGTTATTTACAGAGTATTATGTATGTTTATACAGGTGCCTTTATCATCATTTGCCCCATCTCAGAAACACACATGCTTTGTGCACGAAAATGATTTCTTCTCATATCTACAGCCGAACATCTTTTGTTGTTTCTGTATAATTGTTTCATTCATTTTCTTTATTGTTATGATCTCACAAGAAGCGGATCAGGACGCGACCACAGAATGGGCTTAAAATGGACCGTCATATGTGTGATTTTAACGCTGAGCAGCCATAATGATGAAGCTTCTACTGGTTTTCCTATCATATCAAGAATATTCCCCAGGTAACAAGTTCACTGTGTTATGATCCCCTTATATTATGCATTGAGAATAATATTAGCATGCCATCTGACCAATGTATAATCCAATCCCCCATTAATTGCAAATGATGGGAAATATCAAGTAGTTTATGTATATCAATTGTTAACTCGTATTTCCTACTATTGAGCAGAATTACCAATGCAACAAGTCCCCGTGAGACAAGGTCCTATCGATTGTACCTACCTATTTCCTTTTATGCACCTTTCTTCTAATGTATGTATGGTAGCAAATTCTCAAGATTGCAATTCAAGGATGGAAGTGCCACGTTTCATGGTAATATTTGCACCTCCAATTGTAGCTGATGTACACAGTGTTATCGTATGAAACAGCTTCTTTTGTGAAACGCTGCGTCTGCTTTTGAAACAGCAAGAGGTTTCCGATTCGCAATTTATGTAAATACCAATAACATTTTCTAAGTGCCCTCTTAAACGGCGAAAATCGATTGCCCCAAAAATATATACCCTATCCCCTGCTCTTAAATTTTTTTCGGCCATCTTGCTAGTATACCTTGCGATACTTTTTTGGCCATCTAGCAATCAACTAATTACCATGCATACAGCAGGCGTCATAGTTGCCCTTATTTTATCTAGCTGAATTAGGTGTTTTCAATGGTGAACACACTTTACCGAAAGAAATTTCACTTTTTGCCATTCGCCCATTTCTATGACAACACGTCAGAGAGATGTTAATTAAAACTATGAACAAACCTTTGCAATATAGTTTTTCTTGATGTCATTAGGTCCAGTACGGGGAGGTTTAGATCTCAGACTAATGGGTTATTGCGATATAACCAAGCTGTTGAAAACAACATTACATCATAGCATTTAATCTCATTTCATTCCAGAAAGAAGGGCACTCTAGAAAGCCAGAGTAAATCAGTGATGATAAGTATGTTTGTTTTTACGCGTTAGTGTGAAATATGTGAAAAAACGTAAAAATGTATTTAAAAATATTTACCGTAGTTGTGAGATAATGGTGGACCTAAATATGTTACAGCGGTTATTTGAGACACAATGAATAGACACATGATCAATTGCAACAAAACTACAATGTATGGACGGCTATTAATGTCGCCTTCGGGACAGCCGTTAACAATAGTTTGCTGTCAAAAACATGGCGTTCAAAGGTTGTGCGAATTTACATCTTGACTTGCAGCCGGTACTTTGTTCATTTGCGCGCCATTGAATAAACCAATTGGAAGACAGCTCCTACTTGCAGGCCAATAAATCAATATTTTTAAGAAGAGCTGTATTTTTCTCGTTACTTAATAAGCCCATCAGCCGAACGCTTGTAAGTGCAGATAACCAAATACATACATCCATTCATCGGACATCTGTTCATTTCATGTCACTGAATATGCATATACTCAAATACTATTGTACATTATCAGTAACCGTTATCGGTGCTGCTGGGCAAATACCTCGTATTATATGCCGGCGTCGTATTGCTCTAATTGACATTACATAATGGTACCATGAATGGTCCTAAGGCGCTACTTATGACCGCGTTTATGTGATACTTATTCATTCATGGAAAAGTGATATCGTAAGCGTTTACATCCAGCAGCATGTCGTTTGGTGTATTGTGATGATCGCCATCCATTGTCAAAAAATATACCGTAGCGGTATTCAAATGTATTTGCTTCGTTATCTGCATAATACGGGCATAACCTAAGCGAACCAAGCATTCGTTTGTTGATTCTCGCTATCATGACACATAGGTGCCTATAATAAATCGATGTTTGACGGCAGAGTGTGTGTGTGTGTGTACGTCTGTGCGTGTGTGCGTGTGTTGCATATTTCGAACAGATTTTAAATGTAGTACCGTTTTTGTAAAACATGGCTCATAGTGGTCATGTACTTAAAAAAATATAATCATATATATATATATATATGCATATATATATATATATATATATATATATATATATATATTTATATCTATATATATATATATTTATATACTACTATTTATGAATATATATCTACATATTAGTATATATATAAATACTCTGCCGTGAGGCAAGATATATAATTTTCTATTTATAAAAACAATATGTATATAATAAAAGGTTTGAATATTAACACATATATCTATACATTATTACAGACATTATAAATAATATATATGTATTCACCTATACTTATATAGATATTTACTTAGGTATTTATTCACCATTATGTATAAAAATATTATATATTTATGCTTACATGCATATATATGTGTCTTCATATATCGATATATATATATTCATATATATATAGTTATACATACACATATCAATGTATATAAATATATATATATGCATCTATATATATATATTTATACATATATATATATATATATACATATATATATATACATATATATACATATGTGTTAATTTATTTGCATAAATTTATTTATATGAATATTTTACCTAGCCATATCTACATATATCTATACATATATAAGCAACAATAATACGTACTGTATTGCCCCATTCCAAGCAAAAATAATTATGTGTGCTGCAATTGAGATTGTATTCGCACTAAAAACGAAATAATTTTTTTTTTGCCTCGCAGAGTCGCTATTCGAGTCGGTAGCTCCTCATGTTATATGAATTACCCAACGGCTGATCATGACAAATATATCACAGTAATTATATGCGTTAGGAAGGAGCTGGCCCTCCAAAATCGAGATTGGAAAAATGTGAAAGATTTTTGCCGCAACAGAATGTCCATGAAAAATACTCTACAACTCTAAGAAGGCACATCATCCATCTATAAATTCTAGCCAAATTCAAACACGCATTTGTCTTTGTCAAGATAATTTTGCTTTACTGCTTGTCAATTGTCTTTGTGTCTTAGTTAATACATTTTTAGTATCTTATATCAGCAAATTTAAGAATACCGATAAGGGTGAAATAATTTCAAAATACAGGGTGCCATATGTCAGTCTATTACATAACATGAGTGACATGTGTTTAATGCTAAGTAATGTAATGTGATATCGTGATAGTTAGTAAAAGAAGGACCCTCTTATAAAGTTGTCTCTGGAACGTATTTCTGTGACTGTGCAAATGCAATGAACTTTACATTGCCTCATTCTTGTCGAATCTGACGGTTTCTAATAAATGGATTAGATCAAGTGCTACTAGTAACTTCATTTAAAGACATTAACAGGATGTATCATGCGGGATATATTATAATAGCTTTAACACATGCGCATTTTCATAAAAGCCCATTGGTGTACAATGTGTCTGTCAATAAATGAGTATTGTCAAGTTAGGCTAATTATATTGTCAAATCACAATGAAAGGTGTCAACTACATTGCTACTCGACAATATACTAGAGATAACTATCTACTAACATACAAATACATACATATATGTGTGTATCTTTATATAAGCTTATGCAGCTATGTACATTCACAGCATGATAAGAAGTAAACGCTGATCCGTAAGTGTTGCTTTGTTGAGATCGTCAGAACAGAGTCGCTTGTCTAATTATCACCGACAACAATCTCAAACGATTCTTTCGACACGAGTAAAACGTCGAATGAAGCAAACCTTAACTTTTTGGGGTCACAATTCCTGATGCCTGAATCACACCGTTCATACGGCTAATTTTGGTGCATTGGTTCAATCAACTAGCTCTCTTGAGTGAACTTTGCTCGAGGTTCATTCCGGTTCAAAATGACGCACATACTATAGTCGTTCCCCTATAAACTACAGCTGTGTGGTGAGTGGTGATTCGGTCTTGCAGTAGGACCACAACACAGTTCCCAGAACATGCCATGGAAGTTTTGTACCAATACTCGAATGCTCAATGGGATGAAGGCGCATATCCTTCACCTTGACGTTCTAATCGACACTTTTTACTCCTTCACCCTTATGTTCTAATCGACACTTCTTACCGCCCAGACAGTATTCGTAACATTTCCCCTCATCTTAGTGCTTCAACGCATCAGCTACGGTCGGCAGAGGTACGCCAATGGCTAGGGGATAGGGACGACCGTGAAGATAATTATACAGCTATGCGGTAGCTGCAGCGTGTCTGAGTCGATATACTCTGCGGAAGACTATGTTTGCATCAATTCTCTACACATTCCCATTTCTTATCTTGATTATTCATTCACCTCTCCCCTTTCTTCTCTTAATTATAGCATGATCCAGGTTTGGGGTTAACTTCTGTTTGCAACACAACGTAACGCTTCAGTAAGACACCAACAAAATGCTTTAGCATCAGCTGTATGAAGAGCATACACCAAGGGGTAAATGTTTGTAATTCTTAGAATCAGCCAATAGGAGAGTAAAAGTCTATACCCTGGCGATTCGAACCAATGCCAAAGGGTGATATTTGCCTTGTACTGTTAATCTGAATATGCGTTGAATATACACAGAGAATAGATTATTTCGTTTATAGGTGGTTGGCATATGTTGCTGCTGTTGTGTAATGGCGCTGGCCAGTATCCACGGTGTGGGGTGTTGTTTTTTTGAGGATGGATCAAAGTATGGAGAGCCAATTCGCTAAGCATTCCCATTTCTTCGTTAAGAGAAAATCTTCCATCCCTTCAAGTATAGTACATTGTTTGCCAGTCTTTATCATCTATCCGAGATATAAAACGTAAAACTTCCGTGTCCTCGGTTAGATAGAGTAAAACATATGATGTGCGTGTCCTCGGTTAGAT
>CM067349.1:62090470-62100470 GCA_034190875.2 Urechis unicinctus | reverse complement strand
TTTGTTTTGCTGGTTAAGCAGGATTGCTCCCGTTGGTCCTGCGTCAGCGTGGCAGCAGTGCTGTAAAATGTTACCACACCATATTACAAACAGCCATTAAAATAGCTTTGCCGCGAATTTCCATTGCGTACTGTATATTAATTAGGAAACATTACTTGGAGATTGACAATTACAAATCAACCCACTGCATACAAAAAACCGTTGCATTTGCTTCCGCATAATTGTGTATATCTAACAAGTAACGGAAGTGTATTTTCTATCTTACACGGTGTTCTAACATTACCGTTTAATAAACCATGGCCGTATGTGACGCATCTAGCGTTGTTCATCAGATCCGTATAAGATACAATGGAATGAACGGGCTGAGATATGAAGAATGATTAGCATGCGCTCAGATCGAACATCATTATGTTTCGAATGCTGAGGCATTGAATGTATTCTAATACAACATTCATCAAAGTTGTTGACAGCGGTTTAAGAACCTTTAATCCCTCGAAGCTGCACTCCGTAAAAAAGCGGTATAATTGAATACTCCCCTGGCCGGCAGCGTCCCATTAATAAAAAATGAAGGTAAGTGGTACAATGCAAACACGATGATTGATCGATGCTTCTTTCACAACATAGACAACCTGAGCAGCCGCATTAGCATTTAAGTGGCATCAAATTGATGCGAAGAAGACCGACGAGCGAACTGCCATTGATTAAGAACTGTGCCTTGTAATCGTCAACGTTGTGGCATCAATCAATCAGCGAAACGAAGGACACCCTAAATCTTCCCTCTCCTCTATCAACCTACATCACCCCGTCGATAAAAGGACATAAAATCATACACTACGATATTCAACCCTCCACCATTGTTGCAATTAATATCCCAACCTATTTCAACTATTGAGGTATCGTGTCATGTGTGCGATAATGGTCGTTATGCACAAAATAAAAAATATTTTTGCACTTTATTGTAAGGAATCGATAGATCACATATATCAACAACTTTGTACCAGTTGAACTTAGACTTTTATTATTTTCTTATCAGTTAATTATGGCCGTAACATTTTGGTACTAATGCTGCATATTGCTAACTATAGCCTTCTTACATAGCGCCTTACGAAACTATTTTTTATCAGGTCTATTGATTTCGAGGAACATCGCTAATGCAAACCATGCCTGAAGCCACCATCTTAAATTGTTAGAATATTAACATACACATAATCATCAGTTTATGTAAACATCATACGTAACCAACTGAAATTTTGGAAAATTTAGTGTTGTAGGTGATCGCCAGAATCGCTATGTTTATGTTTATTTATAATCATAAAATCTAATTAGTGTGAATATTTTTTCTGCGATGTGCTGAAATAATACTCGATTACCTGAGTTAACAGCTGGGTTTGTATGGTGTACAATGATGTCAAATACCACAACCATTATGATTAGACGACAACATTTCGCAGCACTATGATTATGTTAATATATGTCTCCACAAAGCCTGTTGATACCTACATAATGTAAACCCTTTGTTTTGCATCTTTTTGTAAATAGGTTAGAAATCGGTTGTCCACAAAGTCGATAAAATATATTGCACTAAAGTTGTAATTGGAAGATTATTATTTATAGTAAAAAATGAAATAACAGCGATTTTCGCTGCATTTTGCTCACACGGTACATCGCTCACTCAGATAAAAATACCAAAAACAATAACAAGTTAAAATTGCTCAGGAAATAGTTTTGTATCAACATTAATGTTGAATGGCAGCACAAATTTTATGGTGCTTAGCTGTGAACAGTAAAATTGCACGATGTTTATTATCATAAATGGTGTTATTTTCAGTAAGCTCATATAAGTATAGCAAGCATTTCATTATCTGATTATTCATTTCTTGATGCCCCTGTCTGAATACCGGCGGTCTTCTTCAGTTCGAAACATGGGTTTAATGTTTGGGACATATACTGCATTAGCCTTCGTTTCCCGCCTATCTTCCTCAAGAAGCCACATGAAATTTTACTATTCATTTATAGGATTGATCGACCCGTCCGAAATGAACAAACTGCATTCCCCTCAGCGTCAACGGTAACCTCTTGCTTAATTAATTCCGGCTAAGTTTTAATACGACAACTGGATAAAGGCCTCTTAGAATCCTCAACGAAACCTAAAATATACAGTTATTGGGAGCAAAGTGTTAATTGAAAAGTGATATCTTGTCAGAAAACCACAATAGTATCGAGTTCTGGTGTTGTTAACTTGACAATTTTATGACAGAAATCACACCATTGCCTCAAGCATCTAATAAGCGTGTCATTAACCTAAAAAGATAGAAATGAAAATTTGTCGAATGAAGATTTTCGTCACGGTAGATTTGCCTGATTGTTGTGGGCTGGTTCTTTTCCCAACGCTAATCATATATGCGGTGAATAGTTTAATTTAAACGATGAAAACTATCAAATAATTACAACTTACTGCAATGAGTGATTTGATCAGAATAGAACGAGCTACCTTCGGATGAAAATTACTTTACGTCCTTCACTGATAGCTTAATGAGCACATCACGTCGGTTTTTATATAGCTTTTGCTATACTACGACAGGTATCCTTACTATCTTATTTCTTGATAATTATAATCATCAATGGACGTTACAGAGTAGTCTGAAAGATTCATTATGCGTGAGCGGCCAGATAGAGGGCCACCATATATCCCATTAAATGGCACTTACTCCAACTAGTATATCAATAATGTCTTAGGGGCGATGCACACAGCAATCCACCGAAGTTCTCTTGAATAAAATTATCGAACTATGTTGGCGTCATGGGTCGAGTATTCAATGTTTTCCTCTTCCTTTGGCATAGGCTTGCATCACTGCATCTGTGTTGACACATGTCGTCCGTGGTGTTGACATCCAAAAAATCACATATCTGAAATGCGAGAGAAAATCAAAACAGGACTGAAGTTGGCTATACAGTAAAATGTATGGATTATCTTGTTTTCATATTAGAGAGCAATGTATTCGAGTGCTGGTGACCGCGCCATCTTCCCAGCACAGCCCTATGTATGCCGTGATTGGTAAGCTAGTTACGCTCTTCGTTAATGAGCGCCAGTCAGTGGTCTACTGAAACCAGCAGACGTCCACCACCTCGCACGAGCTCTATCTAGAACCAATAGAGAACACTGTTCCCGATACATGTAGATAGTATCCCTCGGCACTAAACTCTCCACTGTGATCATTAATCCGGGGAAGGTACACATAACAGCTCAAAGAAATCTAACGCCAATTATGATGCATTATGCTGAATCAGCATCATATTCCCTTTTAGTAATCATCAGAGTCACGTTATGTTCATTAAATTAATATTTTAGTGAATTAAACAGATGCGTTCATCCTCAAGATAAAAGTCAGAATTGCAATATAAATGTAGATTTTGAGATCCCGTGTAGTGGCCGTTAGTTATACTGTCATTACACAATAAGCGATCTGGTAGAAAATAAACAAAGAGGTATTCTCTACAGGTTATTTTTTAAACAATAAACCACACAGATAAAATCTTGAACTACAGCTGCTTTTAACCGACTTTTTCAATTCCCAAAATATAATACACCTTACAAAAACATACCAAAATGTATTAATAGTGACAGAGCTGAAACAATTCCATATAAGCTTTGACCAATATTTGGGCAACAGATACATGAGTCAAAATTACATAATCATGAATAAACCGGTAACAAGTCATACTGGGAAGACTTAAATAGCCTATTAGCTTGATGTGTGATCCGCCCCTGCTACGTTGTCGAAAGCCAACCACGATCCCAACGAGCTAACGCTACCAGGGGTCGTGATGAGCTCAACTGCTGCTACACTTCATATAATAGGTAACATTTTATTACCTCAGCAGCTCGTAGTGGCGTGAGCAGCAGTATGGCCGACCATACCATCAGCCGACCGCCCCCAACAATCTCTCAATCCTTACATAGCATGTTCCAGCCCGAAACCAAAATAACCAATTATGCAGGTAGAGTGCTCCCGCAAAAGATATATGGTAATTAGCGTATAACTTTTTATTGTAGCTACCATGCCATAACGACCTTCAGACCTGGATGTTCTAGAACAGAGACATGTGTGCTTAGACAGGTTTCAGCTCGCTAAGCAAGCGCTATGCGTCAGTCGCTCAAACGGTCGTGAAGCTGTTGACACCAAAACCTAATGCGCTCTCGAAAATTAATTCCCGAAAAAGTTTTCACACTTTGGAATGCTGTTACGCTATGGAATGTTCGCTGGCTAGCCTTGCCTATGCGCCCGAGTACTAAAGACATCGTGGTTATTTTCATCGATTGAAACAGTCTGGTATGCTTTAACAGATCTAGCATTTATTTCCCACTTCACTTGGGTATATTTTGTGACCTCAGCCAAGACGAATTAAAACTCACAATCCGAGATATTGCCATCTTCAAGTACTGTCGATACAATGTCAGCAATGGTATTCAATTTGCGTTATGCAAGAATGCAGATCCGATCATGTTTTTTAACCTTGATTGTCAGTCGCCAAATAGCGATTCCATAAACGGCCAAAATAACACCCAATGCAGTAGCAATTGAAATGGCACCTGCTGAAGACATTGCAGATACGCCAACTGCGCCACGACAGATACAAATAGTAACTATATCAGTGTCTTCTGCATCCACTGAGTTAACTGCACACCTATATATCTTGAACTTAGCACAGTATCTTTCAATCTCTCTCTCGAGGTATGCTGCTTGAGGTTTATCTCATTCACACGATAGAAATGCCCTGGAATCTCATGGTTTTTGGGCAGCCCTTGGTAAATACTAGGTGCTGTTGGTGTCTTCACAACCACATCCTTAAAGTACAAGTGCCCACGTGTTCTGAAACTGATATGATCTCCTATCGACAACTCGATAGGTGTGTCAAATATTAGGATGCAAAAAATTATCGTTCCGTAGCTCGCTTACATAATAACTGCTCTTTTGGAAATGACATCAATAGTTACACATAGAAGGGCTAGCCATCCACGCACACTAGTTGATAGCCCTATACGCAAAACTCTGCCCGATGCTGGCATATGTTATCCATGGTCAATACCGTTGGCACAGTCGCCAAGTGACCACTCTTGCGTTCCATTAAACAATGTATCTCTTTCTTCTGCTCGAATAGAAATGAGGGGCTTCATTGAGGCCTAGTTGTGTAGCGCATCAACATAGGCTTTTCTACATATTCAGAGAGTTCGGGATTCGTCCTTATCTGTTGAGATCCATAGATAGAAAAAACAAGGATGGTTCTGTCCTTCTTTATCTCAGCGCAGACAGGGTCGACCTTGAACTCAAAGACCCAGTCGTCATCAGCTGGCTTGTAACGAAACTTGATAATTAGAGGTATTCCCCGTGTTACAAATACTCTAGGACCCTTGTCGCGCTTGCATCTAATATAATAATAAAAACCCCTAATAGTGTTACCAGGTGTAGAGAAAATAAACGGCACTGTTGAAGTGGCCCACCCATAGTAATATACATATTATTATGTGAACAATGGAGAAAAGTGTGCTATCAGAAAGTGACATAGAAGGTTTGCGAACAAGTCCGTCTATCCGGCAGGCAAATATAATAAAAACGAAGCCATGGCCAAAATAATTCGTGCAGATGTAAAGCTGCCATCGAGGCGAAGAAAGGCTAAAAATAAATTTAAAGGAAAATAAACAGAGAAGGCAAAATAAGTATTAGCTAACAACAACGATTTCAATGTTTTGATAGGTAGGCTTGGCTGGTTTGTTGCATCAGCGACACATTTAGTTAGTATTGTTCCCAAAACACCATCCCTGTTTGCGCATCAAATGATGACGACTTTATGTCCACGAAATAACCTGACATGATTTGTTTATACCAGCAATACATCTATGATTTGGAAAATGTAGAACACACAATAGGCTGAAATGGCAAATGTTAGGTGGCGATGGATATTCATACAGGATGAATGGCTCGCCTAAAAATGTACGTTATTATCACTTTATAGCAGACCTTAGACAATAAAGACATGCGATAAATATAATTCCACCACACAGAGATGTAGTTCTCTTATCAAATGTTGAAGTAGGACCCGATTAATAACAAAAAAAACCCAACAATTTTGGAGCGCTAAGTTAATTTCCAGACCATATACATCATCAAGCCAGTCTATTCTATCTTACAATATCAAATGCCCTTCAATGTACAGTGAATGGCTGATTAAAATTGACTACATAATCAATATATTATGCGGTCATTCTAATTATTATTCCAACAAAGTAAAAATTGATATTGAAGTAGCCCCCATTACTTAAACCTTTACAAAATAAGGCGGCTTTATATTTTTAATTGGAGTAATTCCCATCAAAGGATGGTATGAAGGCATACATACAACAACAAAAGTATGGCATATTTACACAACCTAACAAAATCACGCAGTGTCCGACTTCTCATCCCATTGTGTCATAACCTATTGGACAATAGTAGCTACCTACCTGCTAAAAATGCAATAAGTTGTGGGTGACATTTCTCAGTAAACAAATTGTTAATATATAATCGGATTATTAGTTGACAAGTCAATTCTATTCAAATGTTTATAACGCCTCCGATCCATTTGTAGACTTCTGGTTCAATTCGTATATGCTTAGCATTCATTCAAAATGCCATGCAAAGTAAAAATCAAAATCCGTAGCATAATCATGAAGGGTCGTTATAAATCCTGGCGCATATCGTGCAACGACCAAAGAAAATTGGCAACATTTTTTTACAAAAGACGCCAAACGCTGATTAAGTCGCAATGTAGGGTTTTCTTCGAGGAAGCAACCTTTCTGCAGAAATCTAATAATACTTGATAATTACCGATGAAAGACTTCACGAAAATAAGGTGGAATCTGCGCCAGATACTAGATGAGTGCGAACTATTTGCACTGTTCTTCCTCTGTAATATAGTAGTATATGTTTGTGTTTTATACCAAACGTGCGTGTCTCGTAAGTCATAATGTAACATATTTAGTATATTATTGATAGCATGTTGTATGGATTGTGCGTGCTCGTATGTTGTCGCAATCAGGTTCAGGAAATGTGTACAAAAACATGACTGATGACTGTGTTCGACATGAATTATATGAGTAAGAAATCGTAGTGCTATGTAGACATGTAAGCTTTTTTGATTGTGTCTTCCATTAGGGCTAAATCATTTCTTTGGCTCTTTGTGTTGGTCGGAGAGTTACTTGTGACTTTGAACTATAATTGCATCAAAACTAATTTTAGTGATGTCATTGCCTTTCTTAATTTTGTAAATCGCACGACTTAGGTACAGTTGTTTTTGATAGTTAATCATATTGTATCAAATTAAAAATTGGCACACACATGCCGCTAGTTTAAAGAATTCAAAGAAAACGCATAAGAAGTACCCCTTTCTATACCTCATTGCTCCGAAAATAACCAAACCAATTGGCATAAGTGGTATAAGAATATACTTGCAGAATCAACTAATGACACAGCTTTCCAATGATAACAGTATGTGCAGAGAGCCACACCAGTATGAATCGTTTATCTTGAACTTATATTAGAAACAAAATATGTGCAAGAACATGGTGCAGCTGTACAGCACGTTGCGGGTAACGATGCTATTGTCATGTATATTGTTATCGTAAATCAAAACTGCCTATCTGGAACATTGCTATCTAATACCTCAAATATCCATAGCCCTCTCAGAATTCTCAACATCGGGTAAGTGAGCTTCCTAGCGCTCTGAAGATACTAAATATCAGGTATGGACGTTCCGTATCCGTCCGAGAATTCTCAACTTTCTGAATGGACGTCTTATAGTCCTTTTAGGATGAGAAAAAGTGTATATGGACATTGCTAAGCTCTCGGAGGGTGCTCAACATAGTGCACGTAAGTTTCGTACTTATCTCGGATGCTCAAGATCGTGCAGGGGCATTCAGTAGCGCACACACTGATGAACGTGAACGTGTTGTATACACGTTCCGTAGCCCTCTGAAGGTGCACATAATCGTGTAGGAATGGTCTCTAGTACACTGACGATGCTCAACATGTTGTATGGAGCATCTATAGCCCTCTGAGTGTGATCAACATCGGGTATGAACGTTCCTTGGCCCTCGGAGGTTGCCTACAATACATCGTGTATGGCCTTCCGATGATGCTCCGCATCTGCATGGACGTTTCATAGCCACCTGAGGATGCTCAACATTGTGTACGGACGTTCCGGAACACCTCTGGATACTCGTGTGCTTCTGAATCCAGCCCATATGATTCTCAATCAATTGTGTAGCGCATCAACATAGGCTTTTTTTATATATTAGAAATGTCAGGATTCGTTTTTATTTGTTGAGTTCCATAAATACTCGCTTTTATTGACATTAAAGAACAACACTAACAGGAAGGTAGAGCTAGTCCAATAGCCATTCCTTATTGTCCCGTAACAGAACCGGCACCTCTTCCGTTTTCTGCAGTCATTGACCGCCATGAAATGGTCGTATATGATTAAATGTTGTACCAGCCTACAGTGTGCGTGATTGACCTGAGGCCTAAGCATCGATCAACTGCACTGTTGTCATCAGCATTTTGCAGGGGCACAGCCTCACCACACTGAACATTTGACAAGCGTATGAAACATAGTTTTATGGATACATAAGCCTTTAGATTTAACAGGAATGGTACGTTCTAACCAGGCCTGCTGTTCTCATCCAGGTCAAAGCAGAGGAGTGTACAAGGGCGTTCAATGTGGAGTTTTCAACCCGTTTGTACACTAAGTGGTACCAAACATTAACCACGATAAACTTACATTTGGCTGGAGAACCAACCACATGCAGCACTGGCAGAACCAGGCAAATTTTGTTGAATGGTGCGCAACCTTTGGCTATGGTGTTTTCTAGTTGGTCAACCGTAACTCTGGAGTCCCACCATTAATGGCTCTTCAAAAAGTTTCACGTGTACTACATCATTCGGAGACTACTAGAAAAAAATGAGGGTAGCACTTCCGCATGACACTTCATGATCAGCAGCTGATTATAATTTTACGTAAACTCTGCTATGAGTTTGATATGGTTGAAATTACCGATTGAAGAATAAAAGGTGATGATCAAGGTCTCGGGCGAATTTACTTCACCAACCCTGCAACAGGTAAAACGTTCATGACGAATATTCCGAGATGTGCGAAGCATGGAGACATTTGTTTACAAAACCAATGAACAGAACGGTTTTACAGAGAGGAATGCTGATGATGTTTGCATAAAGCAAGATACGTTGGGTGTAATTACTGCATGGAGTACTAACAAAGTGTAAAACTCTGATGGATTCAAAATTCCAGGTGTCTCATAGATGAGCGACAGTAATCGAACCTATTTCTGGGCTATTCGTGGTGCTCAGGAGATGCTTTGAAGCCGATGAACCCTGGTAGGGCAGCTGCTGCCTAACCTCACTTTGTTTAGATCGGAACTCCAGAGTGGCCTGTAGCCCAGGCTAGGATACTACCTTCGCAAACCTCGTAACTAAGACATTTGTTTTCATTTGATTCCAACTGATCTTGTGTTTAATCCAACGGGCATTTTCATGATAGTCCATGTTGGACTAGTCGTACTCGAGGTATCGAACGTTTCTCCGCTCATCTGCGACGTCATCGTCATATGTTTGGTTCTCAAAGTCATTTTGGCTGTATCAAAGATTCATTCATTGTAGTTTAACCGTCAACATGACGAGTAATGACCGCAAGCGAAATCCAGCAGGATACGTAAGCCCCGCTTGGTAAAGGGCGTCTGTTGTTATTACTGACAACCAAACTACTATTGACCAGCCCCAACAACTGCTTGTTCGCTTCACCGAACTGACTGTAGAAGAGGTAGTTGTCCCAGGGACAGCCTGACTGGCCATTACAATCGCATTTACCTCGACCGACGTCAACCGCAGCGTTGTATAAAACCTGGGGCATGCCGTGGTTAAGAAAACGACAATCAAGATGTCTGGCAACAAGT
>CM067349.1:61967970-62085470 GCA_034190875.2 Urechis unicinctus | reverse complement strand
ATTTTCTTGGACCTTTGTGTTGGTCGGAGAGGTATTTGTAATATTGAACTTTTAGTGATGTCGTTGCCTTTCTTAATCTTGTTATAGTTTGGTTTGGTAGTTAGTCATTTTTCTCAAAGTTAAAATCGGCACACGCATGTTGTTATTTTAAAAATCCAAAGATAACGCTAAAGAATTACTTTCTATACCCTTTTGCTCTGGTACGCACGGTATGAGAATATACTTACGTAATCAACTAGTGACACAGCTTTCCAATGATAATTGTTTGTGCAGAGAGCCACACCAGTATAGATCGTTTATAGTGAACTCATAATAAAAAACAAATATGTGCAAGAGCATGGTGCAGCTGTATTGTCATATACATTGTTATCATAAATTAGAACTACCTATCGGGGGCATTGCGATCTAATGCCATAAATATCCACCGCCCTCTAAGGATTCTTAACATCGTGTAAGGACGCTTCGTAGCCATTTGCGGGTGCTAAATATCGAGTACGGACGTTCCGTAATCGTCAGGGTATGCTAAACATCCTGCATGGACGTTTTATGGCGTCTTAGGATAAGGAAACGTGTATATGCACCTTGCTAAGCTCTAAACATCCACATATCATATCAATGTATTTTATACTATGATCATATCTAATTTTGATATGATTCCTAGTGTCGAGGCGTTGCTCGCTGTTTGCTTTAGCTGGTTTCACGATAATTTATGCAGCACAGCTGATTATGTTCGATTCAAAAACTGCACTAAAACAAGCATATTTTACGCTGCGTTGTGTACTTAAATTATCAATTTAACCACTCGATCGATTGCGGCAGTTAGAACTTGCGGATGTGTCCTTAGCGTATGCTTTAAACATAACTTTCCTCTCTTTTTGCACGTGGCTTTGATCACCTCGCTGGTGATATGTACAATAGCACATTAAGCGATAGTCCAGATTCGACGCCTTATGCGAGAAAGATGGTTTCGGTATGCTGCTAACGCTCGTATAAATGACTAACGCTAGTTATTGCAGATTCATTTGCTATCATTGCAACGCTTCTCTGTCCGGCGCATGTTCCTAGAGTATTACATATGCGATTTTTTTTTAAACTGCAGTCGTTAGATATGAAGCTTTACCTAATTTACGGGGTTTTTTTATAAAAAAAACCTTTCGTCGCTTTAACAGTAGTTGATGCAATTGCCTCCATGGTATGTTTTCGAAAAAAAGACATGTGCTATAACACTTTGGCATAGCATTCAAAGGAAATATAAATCTCCGTTTATTGGGAGGTGTTCGTCCACCAATCCTGATTGAGGAGGATGGCAAGTTCTACAGTGGAACAGATCTGTACGCATGCTATATGATCAGAGACACGAACACCGTGCGTTCTTCTGTGAACAGTGCCTTCATGGCTCTACAACTATGATACTGCTCCAGGCGCATAAACCCGCGTGTATAGGGATAAGACAGACTGCTGTGCGAGTTGACATGCTAGAGGAATGCTAAAACACAATATTCTTCCAGAATTGGCACAAGCGGCTGGCTGAACCCTATCTGTTATGCGCCTAATGGTTCATTTGTTATGGCATCGCTGACCCCCAGCTCTAGTCGATGAAGCAGGCAGTGAATGATGATTATATGTTGCATTTGCCTTTGCATTAACGGTGCTACGCCTCTTTTGTAGCGAATCATAACTTCGGCGCCAATACTGCGAAAGCCAACCATATGTATCACTTTCTTGTGACCTTGTGCTGTGACATTCTCAAGTTTTGGCAGACCAACAAAAGTATTTGTAGGTAAACCAAGTGTCTAGTATATACACTTTCGAGGTCTTTCGTATAATTATAAGTACTGATGTCTGCCATAACTGAATAGCACTTGCTATTCAGGGTTTTTTCTTTATTTTTGGTACCCAAAGATCATTGAATATAAAGCTCAGGAACCTGAAACAGTCACATTTGATAATTTATTTTCTCTGCACTGATGAAAAAAACACATTACATGCAACAACTACCATCTATTGTTTCATTTACACCAATAAACTGATATTGCTACTAAAAACCTTTTACATGGCATGTTATTCCTTTAGCTGGTACTCACATCTACTCCATTAGTCTCTTGTAGGTCCAGTAAGAACTGTAATGACGTAAACGGCATCTTGGCTATTGAGCATTCTTGAAGAGCCACTCCATGACTTATCGCTGTGATAGAGTCATTTTTATACTTTATGCAAATAAAGGGTTTTTGGTACAGTGAAATATTTTACTTAACACACGAGTCTCTATGTTGAATGAATATAAAAGATATTAAATTAATAGTTTTCATCTAAAAAGTTTGTTCATTCATTTTATAACTCAGAACAGCAACTGTTTCGTACCTGTACAGCATGGCCCCTTTCATGGTTCAAGGATCGCTGATAGCTGTTAAGGGCATCGATACGAAAGTTGGATGTACCGTTGAAGAAGTCTCCACCTATAACAGAAGGTTCTGCACGTCTGCAAGCAGTGGTAATTACCGAAATTAAAAATATTTAATCACATTTAACATCCAAAATAATAAGCTTATTGAATTTAGCATACACAGAAGCAAGTATATTTGGTGAACTACATGTAAATAAAAAAGAACCACAAGTGGCCTGTACAATAAAACTAAGTAAAATTCATTCTAGAAGCAGCTGTTTTTAGAACATCACTATCATTTGTTTCAATAATAACTTTCCACAAACATTTGGGATAGCAACTAAACTCAGTTTTGTCGTTCGGATCAAAACATCTGGAATTATTCATCAATATATAGTAGCACCATGCCCAGAAATAGGTATTCCATATCCTCACCTCGTCTTTTTCCTCGTCATATGCAATCCAGTCGAATGAAGGCAATTCAGTTAATGATTACGCACTAGTTTAGTGAAACATTGCGCATTACGAACAGTAGTGAATTTTATGGCCGTAGAGAAAATCGAGCTGTCGCATAATTATATCGAATTGTCCCCGTATCTCGTTTCAATTAATCTAAAACAGCTTAGAAAACCATTTAACAGTTTATTAGTACCGAGTCGCCTTCAGTAAAATCGGTTTTGAATCCCCTGCACTGTGTTATTGGCATGCTTTTCGATATGATATGTCACAATAGTATTTACGTGAAAATGTTGCAAGCAAGCACATAAAAAGTTTGCGGACTATTTCCGGGCGTTTGTTGCTGTAATCACAGACCAAGTATTATAGCCAGCGACTAATCCATTAACAGAATCCCCCATCGCTATTTTCTCATTACCCATCAAAATGCAATGTTTGTTTGCAGTAGCCAAGATAGCTTAGAAAAGTCCTATCTGTATATGTGCCATGCAATATATGGATACTTGCCCATATGCATACCTGTTATAATACATCACAAAACATCATCAGTTTTTACACAGCTTTTTCAATTTAGCATGAACCAATCCTTGATATTGGACATCAAGGGTGCCTATCTGAAGCTAAAGACAGTGCAATAATTAAATTAGATAAGACCGTAAAATCGGCAGCATTGCAATACGATTTGGCTCTCCGCATTTATCCCGCAGATGATGATGCATTAGAATGACTATGTCTTATTTAATCTTATGAGGATACACTGGTAGATTAAGGAGCTGTTCCAAACAATAAGCGGACGGTCGTCATAATATTTGATCGCTGAAGGGTATGGATCAAGCATTATATTGTACCTGATGTCGGAAACTTTCATCTGCGTATCGACGCCATTGTCTACCAGCCATTTGGCGGATACATAATGGTTATACACATGGACTATTCATGTGGAATTTTCTTAAATATCGCATCGATATATTCAAAACAAATCCTACTCTGGGGTGAACGCATTTTACAACTATGGATCGCTATTGCACATAGCTGTTGCGTCTTGTGATCTTAAATATATGCGGGTCCTCATGCTTCCGAATCAGTTAATTGTACGCACCTGTGGATTCTCGGACAACACGAATTCCATTTTCCATTATCACGATATGGGAGATATGTGGAACATGGCTTTATTATCTATCGGGGAATAAGTTCCGTCCACTGATAATGCATAGTTAAGTTTGACTTAACTACACCAAAGCAAGCAAACTTT
This sequence comes from Urechis unicinctus, assembly GCA_034190875.2. NCBI lineage: Eukaryota > Metazoa > Annelida > Polychaeta > Xenopneusta > Urechidae > Urechis > Urechis unicinctus. Next base: position 62,081,379 of record CM067349.1, on the reverse strand, counting down.
TATTAACAAATAACTTTATTTACAACAATGCAATGTCATACACTTTTCATATGGTTCATTGTCCTATCAGGCTTATAGCAGACCCGGGACAAGGTCATTTGGCATTAAGCTCAAATAGCTGAAGGCGATTAATCACTAAAATAAATCACCGACAATCAGCGAATAAATCGCATCTGATCATATCGACAAACAATATGCGTAAAAGCTGCTTCTTTTTGTTACGGCTGCCATTATTAACACAAATCGAGTGTTGACGTTAGTTACTTTATATCGACAAATATTGAGAAAGAGTTAAGTAGACTCTCCCAAATGGCAAGGTTAGAAAGTGCTTAATGTCAGTCGTCTTTGCTTTTGTGACCAACAAGCCAGACGTAAAAATCGTAAATGTACCTCACTGAAGCCAGAGGATAAAGTTATCAGCGCGTTAATGAGGTTCCTTTGATACATTGTGGGCTGTTGGTCAAAAGTGGGCTTTTTCGTATTCCAACAAACGGCAAATGCACAGACTTCTTAAGACAAATTAATCACAGGACACCTCTCAAAATGCCAACCATCAGCAATGTTAAGCAGTTATATATGAGTAGAATCTATCAAATAACGGGGGGTCGCGTGCGAACGTGATAGCGGATTTGTACAAAGCAACCGGGTATACAATAATAGCAGAATGTAAACTCCGTCATGCACTTAATTGACAGTTGTCCATATATATTAATCTGTTACTATCACAGTGAATACACACTAATAACCCGACCAATAATACCGTTAATGAACTGGTTATTATTATGTCTTCTTTCTTATCCATTATTATGCTGCCATTCAGCATAATCTTCATTTTTAGTAACACCTTCTCTATCACTGCTATCAACTGCTGCAGCGAAGACATTTCGTGCAATATCCAATACTACTGCACTACAACCGTCACAATTTAAGGCCGTGTACACCAAGCGACAAAATAATTGGATGGAACATCTTATATTATTCAGTACGTCTGAAGTCACCTACGTAGTTACTGATAGAGGTATTATCGATGTCGCATTTATTACCATCATTATCAAAGATAGTTCTTTGAAGCTTCAAATTATGCTAAGAGAATTGCGTATTATTCAAACGATATATATATATATATATATATAGAGATATATATATATATATATATATATATATATATATATATATATATATATATATATATAGAGATATAGAGAGAGAGATATATATATATATATATATATATATATATATATATATATATATATATATATTTATATATACATATATATATATATGCATATATATATATTTATATATAACATATATATACATATATATGCATATATATATATATATATATATATATATATACATATATATATATATATTTATATATAGAGATCTATATATATCTCTATCTCTATATATCTATCTATATATATATATATCTGTGTGTGTGTGTGTGTGTGTGTGTGTGTGTGTGTGTGTGTGTGTGTGTGTGTGTGAGTGTGTGTGTGGTTACTTCTCGCTACTCGAGTCGGTAGCTCCTCAAGTTAAATGAGCTACCCAACGGCTGATCATGACAAATATATCACAGTACTTCCCTAACATGTACGCTAAACGTACCGATTGCTCCTAGAAGCAACGACTCTGCTTATAGCAAACATTTGCCTAAAGCAAGGTCATGGTTTAATTCATAGCACTTCAATTTCCGGATTTCCCCGTACATCCAATTTGTGTGTTCCGTTTGCAAATACAAACTGGAGTTTGATTGCAGGGGTCAAGGTCCATACTGAGGCTGATATGTACCACGGAATAATCATTCATCAAAAATATGAAAATTGTATAGCAGATTCCTTAATTAAATGTCAGGACTTGTCATTCCAGTCGAAGCTGTATGATATCTGCACACCACAAGAAAAATTGTAAGGCTCATCACGCTGTTTAGATGCGGTCGCGTTAATTCCGATTTGCTGGACAGTTATATCTCAGAGAAACCTTACTCTTGACAGAATGTGATTTGATATGATTTGTCTTTCGTCAAAAATATGGTGATGATCAGCTTTAAAGTTTCGATGCAACAGTTTCCACAAAGTGCTCTATCAATGCACGCGCTAGTAAAGCCAAGGGAAAGCGTACCATACGGATCAGGCATTTGGTTTGGCAGGAAAAAAGCATATGCACCACGCCATCAAACTACCGTTAGCTGGTGGTGAGGTTACGTGATGTATGCTCATCTGCTGCTAAACGTTGATACTATAGCGCCCGTTTGATCGACCCAATTACAACTTGCGTTAGTCACGCATAAATTCATGTAATTTGCCATGAAAGTCACTATTTGTGGGTCCGTACATTTGCACACGTGTTCGTCCGCTTATACAACAGATGCGGCTTCGTGTTTAGGTCTTATTTGCTCTCAAAAACTTTGCAATAAATAAGGTGTCTTTGATGCGTTACAGATGGATTAAATTAGATCAGATGCAAGTAAACACATTCCGATGTTTTGAAGCCCACTAAAATTAGTCTTACTTTAATTAATATATGCAAGCTGTTTTATTGGGGCTAATGGTATTAAAGGAGTGACAAAAACGGTTCATGTACCTTGGCTGACATTTTGGTTGCATTTACTGTTCTCGGATGATGCAGGAAGTAGAACAATTATCGTGTACTATAATGACACTATTGCTTTTGTTGCAAAAGGTCTGAACAATTATAGCATTTCGTTCAATCAAACTCGATATCACCTGACGTCAATACATCAATCACATTGTTAATATCAAACATCGCCTTGTTAATGTACAGGCAAACAACACATAGCACGGTAAATACATATAAACTAGAGTACAACATCTATTACATACTCTTTATAGTAAACCTTCTTCTCCCTATTAATCATCTTTACAGTTTTCTTGGCAACCAGCAAATCACATCGTCGGCTTTCAGAGACAACGTGGATTGTAGCACAGACGGGACGGTTATCAACATTACCGCTTGCTAATGAGAAATATGCTTAAGGCATGCTTACTATAGTGTTTTCACATATGCAAATCACACCTACCCAACCATACTACCTTAAATTAATCGCACGGAGGGGTTGCATATCGCACCAGTGAACGGAAAATCATTAGATGATAGCAAACATACAATAACAACCCTGCAACATACTCACACAAATCTCAGTGCAATTAAACCATGACCTAGCTTAAGTTCAGAGTCGTTGCATCTTTGCGAGGCATGCAATATTTCTGTTGTTTTAAGTGCAAATACAACCTCAATTACAGCGCACTAAAATATATTTTCTCAGAATGGTACAATATAGTACGTATTTTCATCGCTTATTTATGTGTAAAAATATAAAGATATGGCTTTATTAATGTATTCTGATGTGAATGTAGTTAACGGTACCATAATTGTATTGCTCGTAATGTCCCCATGGTCCGTAAGTTAATGAATCATTGGAAGCTGGCCAAAGATTAACCACAGTCACTGATAAGTAATATGTAATATGTCTAGATTCCCACTTCTGTATAACTAATGAGTAGTGCCATTAATAGAAATGTTAATTCTGTAGCTACCACAAGCTTGCCGTCATTGCACCGTTTAGTGTAATATATCACTGATTTGCAGTTGCAATTATTGTCTGCAAAAATGAGGTGAGTCAGAAGCTGCCCTTTTAACGTGACTCACGATTGCGTACTAAGTCGTGGGTTATGGCAGAATCTCCTTGCGGTTGCAGCTTCTTTGCCAATATATGAACAAAAACGTTGTGGCAATTTACGACGAATTAAAGTAACCCTAATGGATACAAGTTCTCAAGATAGATGATTGGAGTTTTGCGTGTCTTTCACAATGATTCACTAGCGTGTCTAATCAGGCTTGGCACGGCCACATTGCTGCTCTAAGAAGATAGCTAACACTCCCGAACAATTTAATAACACAAAGAGTTTTAACGAGTAGTTTGTGCCCAAAAAAACACAGAATAAGTTTTACTGTCTTGCCGCCGTTCGGTATAAATGCAATAAATTGTTTGTCATATAAAGCCGTGACACGCCATTTTGCTGATTTACTACTGAGAAAGACGACCCACCAAGCGAAGCGCGTTAAATTTGATGAGCTAACTAGATCTACTGAGACATCGTTTTCTCGTTGCATATACTTATTGTCGTTTTTACAAAACATGATGCGCAGTTTTGCTAATCTAAGATTTACGCCGACGCCGTTCGATTGATTAATACAAAAGAGAATGATATTTGTCTTATGATTGACCTGGCAGGGAAGTGATCAACGTAAAGAGGCATCGTCAATCAATATCCAGCGCATTTCCCTAGCTTACATGGTGCATTGTAGGTACAAAATAACGAAATAGGCCTGAACTTTATCGCTAGGCGCAGGCCCTTTAATCAACCATGGCTGCATGTGCCGCATTTAGCTTTGCTCATAAGATTCTTTGCTTCGATCAACACCTTGCCTGGCAACATAATTCAAAGGCAGCAATAGGTTAAAGAGCCCACACCAGAATATGACCATGATCAGATGTAAGCAATACCTGATAAAGAGAATAACGGTGCTTGTCAGTCTATTGGCGTCAGATCCTGATTGCTGCAAGGTCAATCTAGATCTGATATATATATCTGATGTGGTTCGTAGCAGATGCATCCTAAAGGATCGGGCACATATATGACGAAATACTATTATGCGCTAAGATAATTAAATCATCATGAAATATGGATAACATATGTTTCGAATCCAGAGGCATTGAATGTGTTCACGGACAATATTGTTCAAAGTGGCTGACAGCTGCTTTACCTCCTTATTTTTCGCAAAGCTGCTGTGCAAAAGCGGTATAATTGATTATTTCCCGGTCTATTAATCAAATACAGGTTAGTAGTACAATGAAAACATTATGATCGGTCGATGCGTTTCCATAATCTAAAAATATTAATACCTCTAATAAGTCAACATTTGATTTCTTCCAAGCTGCCCGTTATTGGAAAAGCGAATAACAGGAAGTAAATATTTGATTAATTATCTGCTCATTCCGTATCATATGTCAACCTCATTTTCCTAAAGAAGCCGAGGTACAATCAAGCAAACATGTTACCAATGCGTGTGAGCAGTGGCAGTTTATGCAACACAAACACACACATACACACACATACGCACACACAAACGCACAAACACACACACACACACACATATATATATATATATATATATATATATATATATATATATATATATATATATATATATATATATATATATATATATATATATATATAATATATATATACTTATGTATGCATATATTTATATATATATGCATGTATCTATATATATATATATATATACACATATACATACATATATATATATATATATATATATTTATATATATATATATGCATTTATATATATATATATATATATATCAATATATCGATATATTCATATTTATGTAGATATATATATATATTTACATATACATAAATATTTATATATATATAGAGATATATATAAATATATGTATATATATATATCGATATATATTACATATATGTTTATATATATATCTATATGTAAATATATAATTATATATATAATTATATATATATGTAAGTATATATATTAATATATATATATATATATATATATATATATATATATCTGTGTTTATATGTTAGTGTGTATTTGTGTATGTATATGTATTCATATATATATATAGAATTATATATATTCATATATATATATAAGATTCAAAATGAACGCTTTCTCTTAGAATCAAGCGAATGTCAAATTGCCTCTATGTATCCAACAAACAATATCTGAATATAATAATTGTTCTGTGTGCTATCCCTTTGATATATTTACTCTTTTGTAAGTCTATATTGCTTTTTATGTGAACCATTTGAGGGCATGTATACCGCACAATTCTAGACTGATTTGTTTTCATTGCATATCCGTGCATGAATGTGTTTGTTTTCACTATAAACTTTATGTAGTGCATCATATATGTATAATTGTGTGCTATCACCATTTGATGGAAAATTAAGGACGTTGTTTATTTCACTATATCTTTTCTCGCAAGTCATTTTGGAAACCACCTTCTTAAACTGTTAGAATATTATCATATACAGCATGATCAGTTATTGTTAGCATCATATGTTAACAATCACCAGAATCGCCATGTTTATTGTTATTTATACGCTCATAATATTTGTGCAAATGTTTCCTGTGATGTGATGAAACAATAATTATGCACGCTCGATTATCTGAAATAACAGCTGTGTTTGTATTGTGTACAATGATATCAAATACCACAACCATCATGTTTAGACGCCTACATTTCGAAACATAATGGTTATGATAACATATGTCTCCACAATAACCAGTTCAGGTAGCTTTACAATAAGTTTTGTGTCTGCATTAATGATGTGGGGCATCACAAATGTAATGGTGCTTAATTATGAAGAGTAAAATTACACAATGTTCATTATCATAAATGGTGTTATTTTCAATTAGCTCATATAATTATAACAACTATTTAATTATCTCATTATCCATTTTTTGCTGCACTGGTCTGAATATCAGCGGTGTTCGTCAGTATGGAGCTCTGGGACATTTATTTAATTATCATTCGTGTACCTCTTTTTCTAAAGAAGGAATTATTTTGTTGTCTCCGCGCCACGTGTACCTTCGACAATCTACTATTCATTTGTAAGTTTGTTCAACCCGTCAGAAACGAACAAACTTCATTCTCTTCAGCGTCTAAGGTGACGTCTTGCTAAATTATTTCAGGCTCAGTTTAAATACGTCAACTGCAACGTTTGGCATAATTGAATCCTCACCGACACATAATATGAGCAGTTAATGAGAGTATGGCGCTAATTGAAATTGATATCTTGTCCGAAAACCGCATTAGTATCGAGTTTTTGTGTTGTTAGCTTAACCCTTTAATGGCAGAAATCTATCATTGCCGCTAGCATCTTATAAGCGTGTCATATAGCAACAGAGAAAATATAAATTGAAATTTGTCTCGTGAAGATTACAATTTTCATCACAGCAAAAATGGATCTAACATATGGCACCTATTATGCATTGGTCTCATATTTCAATATTTATGTATCGAGACTTTTGCTCTCTCCTTTGTTGTTCAGGGCACGGACTAAACGTACTTGTCTATTTCATAAATTTTACAAAGCAACGGTTAGATTAGCCTGATCGCCGTGGGCAGGTTCCTTTCACGGCGCTAATCATACATGCCACGAATAGTTTAATGTAAACGATGACTGGGGTATAAATATTCCAGAAACTGTAAAATGAGCTTCACTTCCTGACCATAGTTATGTAACCAGCAAATATACGGGTTACTACACTGGAGTGTGTAAATACATATCATTCGCTAAGTAAAATAGTGCATTTTTCCTATGGTGTAAAGAAGCAAACATTGTGTGCTTTAATTCCTTGCGCATCGGCATACGATATTTGAGTTTCTGTGTGATTATGTCTTTGCGGTTCAGCTTAATGTTTATTTATCCATTTCGACCGTTGTATGATATTTTAAACAGTATCATTTAGCAAACTCGTCGTTTTTTAATACGTGCCCATTCGCAAATTGTATTGATAACCAAAATATCTTGTTCTGTGTAAGATAACTTAAAGTACTTAGCACATCTCTAAATCAACGAAAGATCTGAGGAGTATATAATTGACTTTGATATATGCCAATAAATCCTAGAGAAATATACCTGAAAATGCATATTCGAATGGAATATACCATGGCTCGCTATTATCCGGCACTTTACGAGTGAATGTTTGATACTTCTGTTTCAACCAAACACATTGTTGTGATAACACAATGAATCGGATAGGATTCATGTTTTATTTGCTTTTTGTTTCCCAAGTTAACAGTGCCAATTCGTGAAAGAGGCTTCCAAATAGAAAACGCCTTCCACACACCCATTTCAATGGATGTAAATTACCTCTGGCATTCCATTAAAATCTGACATCAAAGTACGCATACACATGCCATTGATATTTCAGTATTTGTCTGTTGATCTACATTTCGGCAATAAATTAAGGTTTAAACATACCATTTATTGTTAATATTTACGTCGAAAACAGATTAAACTTTAATATGTGTCACTTGTACAGCTCCCATTGCTATCGGCAATACTTCATACTGTAAATCAGGCTAGTTAATTACTACTCTTTTGTAAATTTCATGTTCTATTGACAAGTTTGATCACTCTAAGAATGTTTGTTAACACAATATCTTAACAGCTTGTAGGTATAGAGGTGCATGATTTGATGATTTTGGCTTAAATCGTTTATGGTGTGAAGGTAAAGTAACAAATGACGATATTTTAACAGTGAAAAGCCTCTGTTGTATATATTGTCAATCTAAATAGTTGAAGAGTGACCGGCTAAGTCATAGACCTGACAGCGACAGTGATATTCAGCATACATATGTGTTCATTCGTATGAAAATCCATTCGCCCCAACGTTAATTTAAGCCAAATTTGTCCATTGTAATTTAACTTTGTAATTTTCATCTACTGATTGAATGTAAGCAGCGCTTATGCATATATCTTCAATGATAATTAGCATCGTTGGGCCGGATCATTAACAAGGTAAAAAAATGCATGAGCAGTGGACTCCATTGTGATAGGTGTGTCTTCGCTTGTAACTAAGGGCGCACAAAACCTTCCCAGTGATACTGAGTGCTTGAATGTCAAGGGCAAGTATTGTATAGTGCGTTTGTTGGGAGGTAGGCTGGCATTCTTAGTGAGCATTGAAATCGTTAAACAACAATCCACCAAAATCGGATTGCCCTTGAGAGTTGCCTCTTTTACAACGAGCCTCAGTGTTCTGATGAAAGGCAAAAGAGAACCGGTTGATTTGCGGTATAATCCGAGCTGCAAATTAACCCAAAGTTGTTTTCGGAGGACGCTCAAACCAGGATATGGTGATGAATGTTGTACTTTGCTATATGTTATATACTTTTGATGTTTTAGACATCCACTCAATTGTGCAGAGAATGCGTTTAATCAAATCGCTTGCATCATGTTTCAAAAAAACAAAGTAACAAACATGTTTGTCATAAACGCAACGACACATGATCAGTCTCTGAGCTGGAAAAATATGTGACAATATTAACGCAATTGGCTCATTTGCAACGGAGGTTTACTTCTTCACGTTTGATAGAGAAGAATATAAGTAGTTTATCTAATTAATTGCGCTTAATAACATATATGTATGCATGCGTGTAAATCAACCTACTTTATTCTTCATAATTATTCGGATTACAAAATACCTTAATTTGGCAAGTACAATATTGTTTTCGTATAACTTAATATTTTGGATGGTGAATAGCTGTATCTGACTAAGTACTCGTAGCCTGATATACGGGATAACCATCCCATGTGTGTGCCGTACCGTAATTGCCGTATCGTACATCGACAATGCCGTCTTTATATATATTTATAAATGTACTAATGTCACTTATGTTCCAAATCACAGCCATTTTAGCAGTTCATTAATGTGATCAAAACCGGAAGTGACGTCATTGGCAACATAACACAGTTACCGCGCGGTTGACGCGGTTATTGACAACGCTAAACTATCGAGAATAATATTTTAGATTTTATAAGGGCTCAATTTTTTTATGAAAATGACGCTATTTGAAACCGACACTTATTCTAAAAAACAAAAAAAACTTTATTATTGATTTAGGCTTCAACAAAATGTTCACATTTATAAAAGCGAGCAATTACTAAGGTGACATAAGGATTATATAATTGTTCGAGCTCCTTCGATTTACATTAACATGTAATTAGATAAGGTATCTGGTTGTGACTTGATTGCCATCATGCAATTTTATTATACGACTAGCGGCGTTGATGACGATCTTACAGGCAATTGAAAATTGAACAATTATTTGGCTATATTTCAGGCTGTCACCATGATGTTTTGACCTGTAGGGTTTTTTGAAAACCATTGATATTTTACATATGACATATATATTTAAATTGCTCTACAACATATATACATTTTATAGCAATCTAACAATTACTAAAGACGATCGTTAGATCTTTGACTTTAATTTGTGGCCAAGGGCTGGGGTCCGCGCCTAGTTAAGTATGACTATTCGAAACTAAGACATGTTTACAAAATGTTAAAAGTATCGCATGCCAAAAAAAATCAATCAACAAACGTACATATACAGCAACACACGCGACTGCGGAGAGAAATTTACAAAGTTTAAATTCAAGTTTATGGAGTTGAAAATATGTTTTACTCTCTCTACTTAAGGATACCCATCCACCATTTAAAGCGTGACAAAATTAAAAACGCATGAACAACTGCAGATTGGAACTCGTGTAAATTTTATTGTCGATTCAATTTAAAAGCAGGGTTGTGAGCTAGCAGTTACCGGAATTCCTCCAACGTTATTTAAAAACAAAAGAATTTCTTGTTTATACATACAAACATACATGAATGGTAACATCCATTCATGCATACAAACATACATACATACATACATACACGCATAGATACATACATACATACATACTTACAAAATACATACATACATACATACATACATACATACATACATACATACATACATACATACATACATACATACATACATACATACATACATACATACATACATACATACATACATACATACATACATACATACATACATACATACATACATACATACATACATACATACATACATACATACATACATACATACATATATACATATAAACATACATACATACATATATACATACAAACATATATACATATATCCGTACATACAAACATATTTGCATATAAACATAAATACATATCTATATACAACATACATACATCCGCGTCATTTTAACCTGTGACATTTAACTGTTTGACAATACATTCATACAATTCATCTACTATTCAAAATAGAATACATCTTAGGCCATAGCCCTCGTACTCTTTGATTGGCAGTTGTCGTTCATTTTGCCAAGAAGTTTTTTTTTATTATAGCTGCTTTGCAGGGAGTGTCCTTGCGGTAGGGCGGTAAGAGCCGTGTTATATGTTGCTGGGATTAAATTTTTTATTGTAAGATATTTACTAGCCACGGAACCAAAGAGTTAGTAGGCCGCTAGCCGTTAAACCAGTTACTAACGCTGTTGATCACTTGTCATCGCTACAATTCTAGCTGTCAGCTAATTTAGAACAACTTTCTTCGGCGCTGGTTGTGGTTCTTGATGCGGCTGTACAGGAGTATTGTTGCTAGGACTAGCCAGCAGGGGACTCTCATCGCTTACATTATTGTTCCGCCCAATCTAATGCTTTCCTGTAGGATTTAAATGTCGCTGTTACACCCGGCAATTTATCTAATGTGCAGTTGCATGTTGCTGGCAGCCATGTTAAGTCACCCGTCGAACGCAAAGAACCCTGGGCAATGAAGACGTCCTCGTAACTGTGCCTCTCTTCAGGCAGTCCAGGTAATGCTTGTTAGCGTCAAACGCCATTACAGTACGTACCAACGATGTTGCTGCAAGTTTGAGACTCTGACCCTACTTCAAATGTTCCGGGTGCATATCGCCAACTTTATATGAGACTTTGACTATATGTGCTATTGAATTGACAGGCTGGTATTGTTAACCATGCATCGAACACTGACAAATGTTCACATTGGCAAGGGCAATCGCTTGTACTGTGGGCTGATACAGCCTTGAATCAAAAAAGTCCTTTGCATGGCGGTCATGGTCTGTAGAAAAAAGAGGAACTGCCAAATAACAAACTGGCCTCTGGAACTTGAAACTTTTGCAGGAGGTATTTGTATCTACAAGTCTCAATTTAGTAGTTGATGCTGTAGATAAGGTTATAACACTCAACGTTAATGATGATGGAGGTGCGCTCGTAACAGTATTAGATATGTAGCGTCTTGATGACAGTATTTGTAGGAAGTGGATTGCTTGGGGTACACAAGTGAACCGCCAATCCATGTGTAGGTTCGCTCTCCTTGAGTGAGACAACCCATATTTGAGGCTAAATGTCGTTACAGAAGAGATATGTCAAGGAAACGCCCTTTATATATGTGCATATATATATATATATATGCATAAAAAAACGAATAATGTTCAATCGAAAGCCAATGGTTATGATTTCGGGCGGATTAATATATCTAATACCTACGAGAAATAAACAAATATGAGAATATATATATATATATATATATATATATATATATATAGATATAGATATATAGAGAGATATATATATATATATATATATCTATATATATATATATATATATATATATATATATCTGTGGTATATATATATATGTATATATATATATCTATATATATATATATATATATATATATATATATATATATATATATATATATATATTTTTTTTTTATCACTTTGCATTTCCCTATAATATCACCACACTTCATGATGAAGATCGGCAGAATGCTCTACTGCATCGCTTAATCTAGACTGAATATGCAGATGCATATGTTGCCTTGTTTGAAGACTGCATAATGAAGATCCATTCGGACATTCAACCTCGTTTAACGATTTTTTTTCTTTTCCCATGGATAATGTCTCATCGCTAGACTGTAGCAGGTGAATGCAATTACGTTGTCAGCGCAGTGAGATCTGCTCAGCTGCATGGTGCAGCTTGCCGCTTTCAATCGGCGGCCGCCGTCGTGTCAGATTCTTACCAGCGAGCGTTGCCACAGGAAGCTATTGCAACACCGCCAGCGGGGAGATAGTCGGTCTGGTAGCGTGCCGCCCGATCGTGTCTAGCTTAAGAGGTCTGCGCTGCTCATAATTCACAGTGTTACCTTAATATCCGCGAGAGGATATTGATATTTGGCGTAACTGAGGCAATATGGAATGGAACTTTACAGCAGACCAGGAACTCATGACGTCATCGGCGGGACAGATTGAGCCGTCAACTGATGTGAACATCGAGAGGTCCCAAGGTTTACAGACGCTGGGTACCGTGGTACGCCTTCTGGGGAAGTATTACGTACCCACATTAGTTGTTCTTGGACTAGTTGGCAACATACTGTCGCTGGTCGTCTTTCTTACAACTTTCTTAAATCGATTATCGCTCAGTGTATACCTCGTCGCTTTATCCATATCCGACATCGGATTCTTACTGGCTTTAGGAATCAGCTGGTTGGAATACGTAAACCTCCCGTTGTTTCACACGCCTGGCTGGTGCCAACTTGTGGTATATGTCGGCTACGTCTCTAGTTTCCTGTCTGTCTGGTTTGTGGTGAGTTTCACAGTTGAACGATATATTGCTATCTGCCATGCACTGCATCGCCCGGAAATGTGCACCACGTCCCGTGCTAAATACGTCGTCTGTGCCCTCTCGGCGTTCGGATCAGTAGCCTATGGGATTTCATTGTGGACATCCGGCGTGGAACAGCTGTCGCAATCGGGGCCATCAATCTGTGTGCCGTCAAAGCGATTCTATCATATCCATAAAGTTGTGACTTATGTTGATACGTTAGTTACGCTGCTGATACCATTTACATCGATTCTTGCACTTAATATCACAATTACGTACCACATTGCTTATTTCTACGCTAAGCACAGGTTTACTGCCATCAAAGTGCGCTTCAGAGGTGGCCGTGAAGGTCAAACGAAGGTCAATTTAGGACTTAAAGCTCAAGTCAAAGTAACAAAAATGTTGCTCGTCATTTCCACTGTATTCCTTGTTGTCAATTCACCAAGTTATATCATTCGAATGCGCCTTTTCGTCGAGAAGTTCACGCAATCATCTCAGAATACAACAATGTACGAGGCTCTTGTGCAGCAAATATCACAGTACTTGTTTTATTTGAATTTCTCTATCAATTTCTTCCTCTACAACCCATATGTTGCAAGAAGTTCCGGGCAGCGCTGATTCGTGCATTCTCGCGAATCCGCTACAAAATCTCCATAGCCTGTCAGATAAGTTACAGAGTTTTGCGGCGAGGAGGTGGGAACACAACACCGGATACACATATTATTAGGGAGACAGTCCCGCAGCAGGCAGAGGTTTGATCCACAAAAGAACGAGCGACTCACGAGGTTGAACTAACTGCATGCCAGGAATTACGCGTAATCATAAAGTACGAAATGATAAAGTGTGTATTTGTTTTGAGGAACGGTATCGGCTGTTGTACTGTTCATTTGATGACAATGCCAGGTCTAACTGTTACTGTTTGATGTAGTCTGTTGACGTTTGGATGTTGGGAGAGACTGCATGTGCTCTTCTCTTGTATGACCAATAAAGTGTGTAAAACAATAGGGATAGTGTAGCATATTGATTCACATGGTGCTTAGTGAGACCTTATCTGATTAAATGGGAAACTCAAAAGGCTTTTACGTGTATCTAAAGATAGGTTGCCGAAGTAAAGCTGGTAGTGATACGTTGAGCTGATTGCCCCTGATGGATTTGTCATGATACTAACCAACACATAACCAAACCACACGTCTTATATATCGAATCGTTCTCTAATCTTTCCGCTTGCACATCAATTGACTTGGGTCATCGAAATTAGGTATAGAAGTGCTAGATATTCAAACAAATAAGGCAATGCATTAATCAAACTTCCATTCGTATCATAGTGTTGAAAGGTAGAATTATAATTGGATGAGGCTTATGAAAAAAGAGCTTGATAAAACAACCAATACATTTAATCATATTCTAATAGATGCAGATATCTTTAATATAGAATGTGTAACATATATACTACCTTACATGTGACTCATTATATGACATTGCACTAAATCGATACACCGAACATTCCACGTTAAGACTAGTAAACGATTTGTTGGATACATCATATGTCTCATTGATTGATACTAGGCACAAACCTGCAAGCTAACGTCTCATTTCCCCAAGGAAGTCAGCCAATGCAGCAAAAACACATCCTGGGAAGCGATTAACCAATTACTATTCCAAAAACGTTTAGACTTTGCAGAACTCATTGTCGGAATTAACAAAAAACTGACTTTGGCAAAAAGAGATGGTTTTGTTGTTACACGACTTCAATCACCCAACACTGATGTGACATATAATGCATTCCGCTCATTCTTCTGCTCATTTATCTGTCTAACTGTTGTACAAATGACGGATATTTATATATATATATATATATATATATATATATATATATATATATATATATATATATATATATATATATAAACATATATATATATAAAAAAGCACTGTTACGAATCACACGAAGCAACAGCTTTATTTTCTATATTTGGTTATGAATGCAGGTTAAAGTGAATGTTTACATCAAATCTAGTCCTACACGGACAAACATTGGTGTAATTTGAGATCAATCTTCTCATAGTAGCGTGAGAAAATATTTATAAATCATTGAGGATTGTGCATGCTATTGCCAATACGGATGCAACGGGAGGTACATCGGCTAATGCTGATGAAAGCATCTGAAATGTTTCATGTTATTTTTTACGAATTAAGGTTGGGATTGGATTCACAGAGTTTCCATCCATTAGTTGAAAAAAAGCAGAACCCTATGACGAAAATATATTTACCGGCGTGAAAAAAAATTGATTATTGCCATGTTAACATTTCCTAGCAGCATGCTGCGCTCTGTTGTTGTGAACATTGGGAGGTTTTACCAATATCAATTCCGTTAATAAACACGACATGTAGAGCAAAGGTTTCATGTCGTGGTGTCTAGTAACTCTCGGTATTGCTTCGTTTGTGACAATGTTTTGTCAGATCTGGAGTTTTTAATACTCCGCCATTTAACATGAATGGGAGCACTTGTGTGGTCATAAACAGGAAAGAGACCTTCGTCAATTAAATGGAAATATATGTAGGTAGTATTGGTGTATGTTTATCGGCTTTCATGTGGCCATCTAACTGTTCAATCAAAGTATTTCTGCTGCTTTTGGACACATGACAGCATTAGGCCGCTGGCTTGAGATCGACAGGTGACAGAATCAGACGGTGATAGTTATGTCCGTATGTCAGGTGATGCATGATGTAAATCAGTCAGTGCGATAGATTGGCAGATTTCCTGCTATGATATACATATATATCTACAATGATATCTTAAGGATCCTTGACGAACTTATTCAAGAGCAAAGACATTGGACACATGACAGCATTAGGCCGCTGGCTTGAGATGCAATGTTTTCCTGTAACTTGCAGTAAGGAATATCTCTGTCGCTTGACATTGACAGGTGACAGAATCAGGCGGTGATAGTTATGTCCGTTTGTCAGGTGATGCATGATGTAAATCAGTCAGTGCGATAGATTGGCAGATTTCTGCATATGTTTCATGCTATGATATACATATATATCTACAATGATATCTTAAGGATCCTTGACGAAGTTATTCAAGAGCAAAGACATTGTTATCATATGACTGGACGGTATCATCTAGCTTCCATATTATTCCCGGAAGCCAATGTTTGCAGGGATGTCTTTGTCAACTCTAGTTCACACTATCCACAGGCTAATTTCTTCTAAAATCTAAGCTAATCTGCTTACTTGGGAAAACATTGCTCAGGAAGCTTCGCGCTTACTTGTCGCAAGAGCTTCAGCAGCATTGTAACAAGAAGATGCGCATGGTCATCAGACAACTGTTCCATATCGTACACATCGATTAGTACCAAACTTCTCCAAGCGCCTACTGCGTGTCGACAAACAACAAGCCGGACGACAAACAATACGTTACCATCAAGATGTGACGCATTCACAATGATCAAAGTAACCACATACCGGCGTTTGAGAGCTTAAAAGAATTGTGGAATTTGCGTCGGGTATCACGGAGAGCAATATAAAAATGTAGCCAGTGGTTTTCCAAAGTTGAGTAATTGAAAGAGGATCTGGAATATTCAAAGCAATGAATTTTAACACCCAAAAAATACGAAATAAAATACTGGTGTTCTCAACAGGTGTCAGAATCAGCAGGTGGAACATGTGTTAAGGTCGGAAGGGAACAAAATGTAACAGCATTTCAACAGCTCCCACACTTCTGGCTGCTCGACAGAAAACTGTCTGCAATTGTTTCTTATCTGATAGCAAGGCATAGCCGCCTAGATATCACGTGACCTATTAAGCGGCGGAAGCATGGCTCAACATATGGTACGTATGTCTTTTTCAGAACTTTACAACACTCATCAGACATATCATTAGAGAGAGAGTAAAATTATAGAACAACATCTTTTGTGGACCATTCTCATCATATTACCCGTTAAATTATTGCGGCGTATTACATTTAAAGAAAGAATATTCATTTTTGTTTCTTTTTGGCTCACCAAAACCATTTGTGCACACTGGTACCTGCTTTTAAATAATAGCGCTCACGCAACAAGGCGTGATTGGGATTGTGCTGGCGAATGGTGAATAATATGGCCAACCTATCATTTACATTGAGAAGGCAATAGCTCTAGGGCGAACAAGTATGCCGTGTATGGTTGCATGGGAAAGAAGACATAATTTTTTTTTAAATGTAGTTTCTATTGAGATTATAAAGCTGTATTGCGTACAGATTTAAGAGTATCACAATATACTCAAAATCCATTAGCAGTATTTACTCTCTTTTATAACAAAGACCCATGTTGTAACCATATAGTAAACGGAGCTAATAAAGAAACACGAATGCACTGATGTTGAGAAAACAAGAATTATATAAAGCGGACTAAGCATCCAGCCTCAATAATGGCCCTCCTGCACATTATCTGTTTCCTGTAACGCGTACATTATTAACCTCGAATATTTCGACATTTTACAAGGAAGCTAACTTCTTAAACCACACTCGAATTAAATAAATTGCAGACGATTAAAAATGATATTGCAAATCTTTTTTAAAACCTGCGGCTCAGTATATCTGATTGATATATAATGCCTGGATCCATTAATAATGTTGACTCAAACAGCCATTAACACGACACCATTAACTAGCTCATTAAACACAGAAATTGAATGCCGTTTCAAGGATTTTATGAATTAACATTGTGATATTATAGTGTGACAAACAAAATAGCACGACAGCAAACTGCTTACGCACAAAAAAAAGAGATTGGCTTTTTTTTCATATGCCTTGTTGCTATTTTAATATATGAGCGCTGTGAATATAACCTCGATCCGTCGCTCGTGTTGTATCGTGATATGTTGTGTAGCAGCGTACACGATAGTCACTTCTGAAAATGAAGACTTGAACTGAAGGCCTAGGGTTTAGAAACATTTGAAATTTATTTGTAGAATTGATATATGAGTTTGGGGTGGATCGTTGCCTAATGATCAGCGAAAGATTTGTCGAGCTTGGACGCCAGGATAAAGCAGATTTTAAAATGTCACAATGCTTCCCTCAACGACTAAAGCACGCTATGTATGTGATGTAATGTTATGGGTATGAGAGAGTTTACAGAAATGAGTTTTGCATAAACTTCCCATGAACATCAAATTATTGCACAATAAGCTGTTTAACTAACTGTGTAGCTGTTAACGTTCGACAATCCATTCTTTCAAAATATGAGCTCTATATAACCCACCCTGTAGCTAAGCATTCTAAACTTATTCTATCAAATGCTTTACCATCAGTAATATACAAAACTTGGTACACCAATGCCTGCATGTATTTATTTGCAATTATTGTCACTGCAACATATTTTCACACTTTTCAACAGTCCCCGCAGGTGGATTAGTTTAATTCCAAGTTTGGAATTTCTGTTGTGCTGTTGCTGAGTCGTTTTGAAATCACACCACATACAGTATAGTTTTTTTGTGCTAGGAAATTAGGTTTATAATCACCACACACATGCCGTCAATCTCACGAATACAGTTGAGTACGACTATCTATACATTCTTGCTCGTATAACAATCAAACCTGTTGGTGCAAACAGCATAAGAATATATTTACGGAATCAAAAGGAAGAACCGCTTTTCCTTAATAATAATTTGTGCGTCTGTATGAATCGTTTTTAGTAAACATGTAGGGCTTTGGCTGTACGTTTGGGCAGTAGAAGGAACCAGGTTGTGGCTCACTGTTCTACATGCCCCGCCAGTAACAGATGCATTTGAAATAATCAGCCACAGATATGAGAAAAAATGATCATGCGCTCAGGTGGGCGATGTTATTTGACTTGTAAATTATATATGTTAAGGTGATACATTTTAAGGATTCGCTGTTGGGAACTCATGTATGTGTTGATTCGACGCTTAAGATAACCATGCAAGTTGCGTTACCGATGGCTACATTATGCGTTCTAACGTCTTTATTGGGCTTCCCGGCACGTATTACTCTTCTCATTCAGACAAACGGCTGTTAACAAAAGTTCTATGTATCTACCAGTATTAATTTTTTTCGCTATTTAGAAATTGTGCATAGCCATGGATGTATAAGTTCTAATGGGTATCAATGTACAGCCACGTGTTAGTGATAGACAACATGTTACGCTCTTACTTCTTTACAGAATTAATAAAACCATCGATATGTTTTTGTTATTCTATGTCAGTAAAGATTCAACGAAGACAAAGCCAAATATAACCCCAACTACACCACTTTGACATATGCTGCAGCGCGTGATTGACTGTCCAAGCTTTCTCGTTTCGACCAAAAGCAACACAAATGATTCTTATGTTCAAAACGAATGTTACACTATTACCTTTTCAGCTCATAACCAAAATTCGGAAAATGTTTAGAAAAGAGGGAAGTATTTTGCAAGCCAAGGAATTTCTTTAGGCTATTATCAATTTACAGAGACCCTCTTGGGAAGCCTGGCCAATATGCCAAAGCATATAATAATAGCGGCAATACATATCTTCTTTCAATAGTGTCTTGCTATTATTATTAGAATATATTAGATTTTTAATGGTAAAGCATGTGAATGTTTATCTATATATATAAAAATACATATGTATATATATATATATATATATATATATATATATATATATATATATATATATATATATATATATATATATATATATATATATATATATATATATATATATATATATATATATATATATATATATATAGGCTTAAACATTAACAAACACATATATATACATGATTACAGATATTATTAATAATAGATATGTATATATATATATATATATATATATATATATATATATATATATATATATATATATGTATAACCATGTATATATATACTTATATAGATGCATACTTATGTATTTATTCACCGTTATGTATACACAATGATATATGTATATATATATATATGCTTATAAGCATATGAATGTGTCTACATACATATATCGATATACATATAAATATTTATATATATATATATATATATATATATATATATATACATACATATATATATATGTGTGTTTGTGTATATAGTTATATATACACATTTAAATAAATAGATATATATATATATAAATTAATATATATATATTATTTATAAATATATATCATACACACATATATATATAAATATATATCTATATATATACATAAACACACACAATATATATAAATATATATATATATTTATATATAAATATATATTCATTATTACATATATATATATATAAATTTATAAATATATTTACGTCCTTATTCATATGTAAAGATGTATCGTTATATGTGTTAATTTATTCGTATATATATATTTATATGAATATTTGACATAGCCATATATTTATATATCTATACGTATATAATCGACGACAATGCTTACTGTATGGCATCATTCCAAGTCAAAACATTTAAGTTTGCTGCAATTGAGATTGTATTCGCACTTAAAACAAAATAAAAAAATTGCTTGCGTCGCAGAGTCGCTACTCGAGTCGGTAGCTCCCCAAGTTAAATGAATTACCCTACGGCTGATCATGACAAATATATCACAGTAATTTCTTAATATCTACGGTAAACGTTCCGATTGCTCACAGAAGCAGCAGCTAAGCTACTAGCCAGACACTGACGTTAAGCAACGTCATGGTTTCATTTATAGCACTTCAACTTCCGCATTTCCTGGCTTGCTTTTGCAACCAATATGTTAGGCATCCGGCTGCGACTACATGCAAATCAAATTTTAATATTTTTTGTAGGGGCCAATGTCCCTGCTGAGGCGGAAATGTACAACGGAATAATCATTTATCAAAAATGTGAAAATTGTATATGACATTCTGTAATTACATGTCAAGGCTTGTCATTCCAATCGAGGCCATGCAATATCTGCACACCACAATACCTGATAAACTGCAAAGCGCATCGAGTTGTGTAGTTGCGGTCGCGTTAATTACGACTAGTTTTGCAGTTATATCTCAGAGAAATTTTCTGTCAATGCATGTTAGGAGTTCGCAACCAAGGCCTGACCCGGAAAGTGGGCCATATGGATCCTGCATTGGGTTTAGCAGGCCAAAAAACATATGCACCACGCCATCTCACTATCGTTAGCCGATGAAGGTTCATATGCTGCCAAAGATGATAATTTTACATCCGTTTGATCAACATAGTTACGCATTGATTCATGTAATTGGCGATGCATCTAGGAGCCTTTTGCCATGATACAGCTCTCACAAACGTTGTGATAAATGAATTAAATTAAATCAAGCTGAGTAAACACATTACGTTGTTTTGAATCCGCCTAAAATTAGTCTTACTTTAATATATATATACACAAGCTGTTTTGTTGTTGGTTTTGATATCAAAAGAGTGACAACAATGTTGCGCATACCATGGCTGATATTTTAGATGCAGTGACTGTACTCGGATGCAGGTAGTTGAAAAATTGTCGTGTACTATAATGATGCATTTGTTGCAAAAGGTAAGAAAAATGATCAACCTAGATTTATCCCCTAAAGGCGAGTATAACGCGCGTTACCTGGCTTCTCGTTCCATCAAACTCGATATTACCTGACCTCAATTTCCAGCCTTTATCAATCACGTTGTTTATATCAAACATCACCTTATAAATCTACAGGAAATTAACACGGTAAATACATCTAAAGTAGAGTACAACATCTATTACATACTCTTTCTCTGAAACTTACTTCTCCATATTAGTCATCTTAATAGTTTCCTTGGCACCCAGCAAATCAACGCCTCGGTTTTTAAAGCCGTGAAAAGTAAAGCTAAAGCTCCCAGAGAGAGCGTTGATTTTAGCACAGACGGGGCGGTTATTCGACATTAACGCTTGATAAGGATGTAATATGCTAACGGATGCTTACTATAGAGTTTTCACATATGTATATCACACCTACCCAACCATACTACCTTAAATCATTTGCACGGCGGGGTCGCATTCCGTACCAGTGAACGGAAAATCATTAAATGACAGCAAACATGCAATAACAACCCTGTAACATGCTCACAAACATATCATTGCATTTTTATTTAACAAATTCAACTATAGTGGCCATATGCCTGCCGAAAACGAAGTTAATATGTAAAAGGATTATTAGCAGGAGAAGCAACCCTATTAACATGTTCATTAAACCTCCGTTCTATTGTAAATCTCCGGTTCCATTCATACATACTTAGCATCCATGGAAAAAAATCATGAATAACCCACGTATCATAATCATGGAGGCTTAGGAAAAGTCGATATAAAGCCCGGTACATCTCATATATTGATAATTGAAAGCTGGTAGTATGTCTAACCATGACATAGCCATTTGCTGAATAAGTAGCAATGTGGGGTTTTATTCGAGTAAGCGAGCCTTTTGGACAAATACTATTATTTGATTATTACCCATGAAATTGCTTTGCAGATTGAAGATGGAATCAGCGCCATATACTAGATAAGTGCGCACTATTCGTGCTGCTCTCCCCCTCCAATGTAGGAGTAGTGTTTCATGCTTTATACAAAGCGTGTATGTTGATGTCTCATATGTCATACTTGGAGGAATTGCGTAGGTTCTATGTGCTGGCAAAAATCAGGTTTGAGAAATGCGTACAAATGATTGACGAATGACTTTGTTCGACATGAATTATATGGATAAGATATGGAAGTGCACAATTATATGTCACGTAAACATATAGCCGTATTACATTGTAGCTGGATTATTTTCGTGGTTCTATGTGTTTGTCGGGGAGGTATTTTCGACGTTGAATTATTATCGAAACCAAAGTAATTTAAGTGATGTCATTACCTTACGTAATGTAACTGATGAATGCCACAGATTGTAAGCATTCTTTTGTTAGGCTCCAATATTTAATCAAAGTCACAAACATTGATTAGTTATGTCCATCAATGCAATAGAAGCCGGCCGATTACTGCACATGTGTTAGTTATCGCATGGTCACGCGGGTGATATGGGGAAAGAACACGAGGACGCGGAGCGTTCGAGTGTCTTTCTCCATATCATCCGCGTGACCATGCGATAACATACTTATCGCGATGGCACCTACACGCGATAATCAAGAACGACGCTGTCTCCTAATAATGATAATTAGCGTGAACATATGTTATGTAAGGTATCTGCCTGGGACCTGTAAATATGAGAGGTAGTCTGTTAACCCCCATTCGGCCTCAGCTCTCTGTGTTTTAGTGATGATTAGATAAATAATTTTCTTTCTATACTTGTTTGTTTATTTGATTACAATATGCTTCGATAGTTAGTTGTGTGAGACTTGCAGAACCTTCCCCACTCAGGCAATCAGAGCTCCGCCGACTTTGCCGTTGTTTGATGTTAGCAACACTGTAGCGCAGTAGACAATTTCGCGCCTCAGCATGATTCCGGGGAGATGGGATAATACCGTGACTTCCCGATGAGCGTTACGGAACCAGATTAGCGGCTGGCAAGCAAATGACTATTGAGAAAACCTTCGTTTTAAGACTTGTAAAGTGTGTGTGATGTTAAGAACCTCCGTAGTGTTGCCATGCTAGAGCAGCGATGCTCTGTGAGGGACCTCAAGTGAAGTTGTTTCTCGGGAGCAGTTCGCATGGCAAACTGTGCGTTTGAGGTGATATGGGAAAAAGACCGAGCTTTTTTCTCGAGCTCTGATTGGCTGAGAGTAGGGTGCCATGCGATAATTCTTAATAATGAGGTGTGTTATGAAAGCTAGGGTCTACTGTATTATGCCATGAAACTATGATACTTGGTTTGCACGGACTGCACTGATTGCTTCGCTGTCCAGCAATTACTGCAAACATGAAATAGGGTAAGTTAGAAGTTGAAATTAGAATAGCTTCGTGAGTTATGGCAAAATCAATGAATAAATGCACCCATATTGCTAAACCGTGAATACAGAAAACATAAAAATAAAAAAACACTGATAAAGCGTTGAATTACTGGCCGTCTTCACAATGACCCCCGTGAGTGCCATATAATTCTAGACTTAATCTACCTGCACCGGTTTTCAAGTTATTGTGAACACAGTATTCATTAGTAATGTGTCGTACAAAATTGGGTTAAAACAATTCCCGCCTCGATCAACAGGTTCGCTGCTAGGCAATCTTTCTATCAGATTTATAATCAACACACACATGAAGTTTATGTCCTGAACGAAAAGGAAACGCGTAAAACAATCAAACCTGTTGGTGCGAATAGCATAAGGATATATTTACGAAATCAATATTAAGAACAGCTTTTACCTTAATGACAATGTGTAAAACAAGCCACGCTTGTATTAATTGTGTACAGGAAACACATCGGGTTTAAGCTGTACGATGGTCATTTTGGCAGTAAAAATAACGAGGGTGTGGCTCACTGTTCTACAAGTTCCGCTTGTAATAGATTCTTTTGAAATGATCGGCCACAGATATGAGACGCTATGATTATGCGCTCAGGTGGACATCGTTATTGAGCTAACAAATTATAAATGTAAAGTTCATACATTTTAGGGGATCGCTGTTGGGAGAAACGCATCATAAGCTGCAGTCATAGGCATTGAAGGACATTGCAAAGAGTGTCTTTAAAAACAGAACATGATTTATGTATTACTAGTTCCCAAGCGCAAACATGTTCACCATGTTTCACTATCAACAACATCCTCTTTTTCCAAAACAGTAATCAACTATATTAGCTATTTTCGTGCCACTTGAACCTTTGACATTTTACTATGCATTTGTAAGATTGATCATCCGTCAGAAACAACCAAACAGCATTCCCCTCAGCGTCCACAATGAGCTGTTGCTTAATCAATTCCGGCTCAGTTTAAATAAGGCAATTGCAACTATTGGCATCTTTGAATCCTGACAGACACCTAACATGAGCAGTTATAAATGGTATGGTGCTAATTGAAACTTATATCTTGTCCTCATTAATTGCTGTGACATTATCAGAACGCTGCCGCGTTTGATGTGTGCCATAAATTATATCAGTATATCTGATGTAATTTGCTGTTGCTTGGTTAAACAGGTACATATTAAGTTATCATAACTTTTACAAAGCAACGTACCAACAGTTAGATTTGCCAGATTATTGTTGGCTGGTTCCTTTCAAAGCGCGTACCATACATGCCATGAATAGTTTAATGCAAACGATGACCGAGGTATAATTATTCCAGAAACTGTACAATAAGCTTGAATACCTGACCACGGTTATGCGAAATGCATCCATCTTCAAATATACTGGTCACGACAACGGAATTTATAAATACATATCATTCGAAAACAAAATAGCATATTTTGCATATGATGTAAAGAAGCAACAAATGTGTGCTTGAATCCCTTAAGCATCGGCTAGACGATATATGAGTTTCTGTGTTATTGTGTGTGTACTTAACTTTTTGCTGATCAGTTTATTGTTCGTGACAGTTCATCCATTTGGAACTATGTATTGCGCTTTTAAACCGTATCATTCAGCACACTTGTCCTTTTTGACTCTATGTACAATCGTAAGTTGTGTTGATAAACAAAATATCTTGAATAGCCTGTGGTCAGCGTAAAATAACATAGAATATTCGAAATCGTATAGCCCTTGAGAGCTGCGACTTTTAAAATTCCACAAGTATCTGCCATTGAACCGCACATTAGTCAAAGCTTGTTTTCGGAAGACGCTCAAAACAGAATATGGTGACGCTTTGTTGAAAATAACCAAAGTAACAACCTTAACTGTCGAATATGCAGCGACACTTTATCTGTGTTTACGCTGAGAAAATGTGTGACGATATTAACGCAATTCACTCATTTGCTCACTCACTCCTTGGATACAGGATGATATACGAAGCTTATCTAATCGGTTGCGCTTGATAACATTTAATTATGCGTGCGTGCAAATCAACATACAGTTCTCTGTTTTTCATAATCATTCAGATTACAAATCCCTTAATTAGTACAATCTAGTTTTTGCATAACTTAATCGTTTGGATGAAGAATGGCTGTATCAGACTAAGTACTTGCAGCCTGATATCCGGTATAAACAATCCGAAGGTGTGTGCAGTACCGTTTTTGTCGTATCGTGATCTGCGATGTAGAGATGTACACGATACACAATAGTTTTAATGTAGAAATTATGACTCGTGGACTGAATTTGCCGCAAAGACCAGTCGGAAATGGGGATAACGGATTGAGACTCTATCACTCCAACACTGCAAGGTGTACTTATCCAAAAACCTTGGTCGAATTTCCATTAGCTAATGTAATGGTCTTGATACCTGAAGATTTCCATTGCTAAATATTTTAGCCATATCAGCTGGACAATCTAGTGATATTATGCGCAGTGTTACAGCCAGTCCAAACAGCCACATTGTTTGCTAAGAATGCTGTTAGCGAGGCCGTCTGATGACGCATTGTCCTATCCGACATTTGTTCAAATATGGAGCACAATGTTTTAAATTTTATAAGGGCTCAAAGTTTTTATCAAAATAGCCAGACTATTTTTTTTTGATTAATCTCGTTGCGTTTTGAAAACGAAGCGTTCGTATCCGTAATGACGTGATTGACATTGTGCAATTTTATTATACGACCAACGGCGTCGATGACAGCATCGGACCAAAATTTGATTGGTATCGAGCATGAATTATCAATTTTAATGGCAATTGAAATATGAACAATCATTCTGCTATATTTAGGCTGACACCATAATGTTTTGACCTGAGGCGATTGGGAAAACTATTGATATTTTACATGCGATATATATATTTGAATTGTGCTACAAAAATTATATACAATTTCGACAACCTTGACATTAATTTGAGGTATAGGTCTGCGGTCTGCGCCTCACATTCAAAACAAAGACTCGAATGTTTAAAAAACGTGACCAGTATCGCGGGCCAAAAATTAGTTAACGAACATATATAGCAACACACGCGACTGCGACATGTAATTTATCAAGGTTGAAATAAAGGATAACTCTCTCTATCACGACAAATATAACAGGTAAGTAAAGTCATACACACTATACAGCTTGACAAACTTTAGAACGCATGAACAACTGCGTATTAGAACATGTGATAACATTTATGTCAATTCAAGTTAGCAGGTTGCGAGCTAGCGGCGGTAACCGGAATTCCTCAAACGTTATTCGAAAAAAAATATATATAATACATACATACATACATACATACATACATACATACATACATACATACATACAGACATACATACAGACATACATACATACATACATACATACATACATACATACATACACATACATACATACATACATACATACATACATACATACATACACATACATACATACATACATACATACATACACATACATATACATACATACAGATACACATACATACATACATACATACATACATACATACATACATACATACATACATACATACATACATACATACATACATACACAGACATACACATACATACATACATACATACATACATACATACATACATACATACATACATACATACATACATACATACATACATACATACATACATACAGGACACATACATACATACAGACATACATACATACATACATACATACATACATACAGACAGACATACATACATACATACATACATACATACATACATACATACACATACATACATACATACATACATACATACATACATAGACATACATACATACATACAGACATACATACATACATACATACATACATAGACATACATACATACATACATACATACATACACATACATACATACATACATACATACATACATACATACATACATACATACATACAGACAGACAGACATACATACATACATACACATACAGACATACATACATACATACATACATACATACATACATACATACATACATATAGACATACATACATACATACATACATACATACATACATACATACATACATACATACATACATACATACATACAGACAGACATACATACATATACATACATACATACATACATACATACATACATACATACATACATACATACATACATACATACATACATACATACATACATACATACACATACATACATACATACATACATACATACATACATACATACATACATACATACATACATACATACATACATACATACATACATACATACATACATACATACATACATACATACATACATACATACATACATACATACATACATACATACATACATACATACATACATAGCCAGAAAGTCTGTTTCCAAGACAAAATCCCGCTCATAGCCAATGAAGCTGGCAAGTACTTAACCGACGAACGGCGGAAAGCATTGTGTAAGACCAACTAAATGTGACATTACTTAAAGCTCTGGCACGTTATGAAGACATATTTGGAGATTTTGGGACTAGCAGAAGATTTTCCGTAGATTCAACCCCAGTTGGAGGTGGGCATCCAGCAGTAAGCTAATGTAGGTCGCTAGCCGCGGTTCTATCAACAGCTTTTTGAGGTGATAACATCATCACCCCCGCCATCATCATAATCATCGTAACTATCACTTGGTTTTTTTTTTTTGTCACAACCATCTAAGGCTTACGCTAAGATGTTATATATATATATACACATATATATATATATATATATATATATATATATATATATATATATATATATATATATATATATATATATATATATATATATATATACATATATACATATATTTATATATGTATATATATACATATATATATGTATATATATTTATATATATTTATATATATATATGTATATATATGTATGTATATATAGTTAGATTTTGAGCCATGATTTGTGATTCAATAAGTAAATCTTGGTTAAATACTAAATAAGGGTCCAACTGTAATTTAAGAAGGTTTACCACTGAAAATATTCGTTTTGAGGTTGGATTCACTGAAGTTGTAGTAATTTAGGCGATCATTCTGAATTCCGGACTTTACTTTGAAATTTGTATATTTTTACCTTGCCACCAATTTGTCGCTTGATTTAAAATACTTTTTTCCCTATTTATTTCGAATATGTTTGTACCAACTATGGACAACTTGCCAAATCTATGTTTGGACAACACTGTAAACAATTGTTAAGAACATCTTGCAACTTTGCACAAAAGATGATGATGTTGCCACAATTTGTCAGGCTTATCTTTGTCAGCAATTTGCGTATATTGAAATAGCTTGATTTCCATCGGTGGCGTATTTCGAAGGTTAGTCAGCTCATTCTTTATGGTTTTCCAAATCGATTATTAATTCAATGATAGTGCTTCAATATTTTACTTTTTGCCTTATTGATTTGCGAACAGACTGAATGTCCAAAGGTGATCTAGACTCCATGAGAAATTAAATATCATACAGTCCTGCAATTTGGGCGAAAAGAGAGTGTATTTATGCTGCTCATTCCATGTGCTCCAGGCAGCACATGTGGAGATAGTCGCGCCTCTACGAGCAGTCCTTAAATTTAGGTTGTGTATATAGTATGAGTCAAATTGGTTGCATAAGTAGTATGTAACAATATTGTTGATGTGTTTCATGACCATAGGTACCTGACTTTTTGAACCGCTTTTGTTTAACCAAAATATATATATTCTCTCCCACTAAGATATTTCTAAAAGTTAACTTAATTTGACTGCTGCAAATTATCAGTGGACTATGATAACATAAGTTAAAAATGATTTGTCATTGACATGATGTGTTTTGGACAAAAAAACCAGAATGGTGGTATATATGGCTATTGTACAAAATGGTAGCTATTTTAAGTATATATATATATATATATATATATATATATATATATATAGATATATAGAGATATATATATATATATATATATAGAGAGATCTATATATATATATATATATATATATAGAGATATATAGATATATATATAGATCTAGATAGAGCTAGGGGGATATCTATATGAGAGAGATATCTCTCTATATACTATCTCTCTCCCCATACCCTGTCAGACAGACATATCAGACATATCTCATACATCTCCCCATACATACAGACATACATCATACATACATACATACAGACATACATACATACATACAGACAGACAGACAGACAGACAGACATACATCCCAGACAGACATACAGACAGACAGACAGACAGACATACAGACATACCTACAGACAGACATACATACAGACATACATACATACATACATATATAGAGATATAGACATATACATCATACATAAACATATATATATATACATATATATATATATATCTATATATATATATATATATATATATATATATATATACATATATATATATACATATACATATATATATATATATATATATATATATACATATACCATACATACATACATATATACATACATACATATATATATATATATATATATATATATATATATATATATACATATATATATATGTATATATATATATATATTTATATATATATATATATATATATATATATATATATATATATATATATATATATATATTGTAGTAGTCAATGAGGGAAGGTTTAAATTAATTATTGATGGGTGTACTGTTTGTTATTGGTTATATAATTGCAGTTTAAGTGCATATTGTTAATATCAGGCTTACAATGTGTTTTTACCAATATTCTATTAGGTAATATTCGGATGTTGATTCAGTTTCTACCACTTGAGAGTGGTTTAACTTCCTTTACTTAATAACAAGAGAGAGATTCATGTTACATTATGTATAGATGATCAATCTAATCCGGTTGTTAAGAATTAATGTTGTGTAATGTTTTACATAGACTTCCGTTGGTGCGTATGATATAAGACTGATAGCCAATTTGTCAAGTTAATATTAACTGTGCAACAGAATGTGCCACTATAGCTGGCGCACAGCAGGAGAATCATCTTTTGCTGAATCATATCGACAAGCTGCTGTTAGGATGCACTAATTGTGGACCTCTTAAAAGTCTATTACTGCAAGTGCAACATAAGATGCTGTTGTGATAGTTCCTGCTGATCATGTTCAAATTGATATGTCGATATGCTTTGCTTGATATCCTGATCATTGATTTCTTTATATTGTTAACCCTTATGAGGTCAATACATTCAGCCCGTTGAGGTCAATTTATTCAGCCGAATCCACTCTGAATGCTTATATTGTGGATACATGTTTGGGAGAATTTAAGAGACCCTGGATAAGCAAGTGAACAGCAATCAAAGTTTAACCATCAACAAAAAATAAATTCATCTTCAGCGTAGTCCTGACCTTAACAGATCCTTCATCGCATTACCTGCAGATGCTGCTGTATTTTCCATTTCGTAACTACATGTTATTATGTGGCAAACTTAATAAAGGTGATATATTCAAAACTTAAAGATTGTTTAATCCATGTTTTAATCATGGTGACTTGAAGGGATTGATATCATTCACACTGAGAGAAGCAGTTAAATTCTCAAAATAAATTCAATGTAAGGCAAGACAATTATACTCTGATGTCAAATAAACAGATAAAACATGTAATAAAGAATGCACAATGAATCAATTTGAGGTCACTTTGACGTTCGATAAAGCATATTGTGAATATATGCATGAACATATGCAGTTGGACACAACATTATATGACAGGCACATACTATGATAAGTGCTCTGTTGCCTAAACTTCTCGTCTGGTTTGCATGATTGCAGTTAATAATGTTGTCCAACATCATTGACTGACAGATTACAGTGTTCAGAGTGGTTAAATAACATTAAGCTGCCAAAGCAATCGATATGTATAATAGTTACAGCAATAACATCAATGATGGTAATTTGATTATCCATGAATCGGAGAATAAATACGTTAAAAATATATAACCTACGTGCATTTTCGACTTGGAATCGTCCGTGCTGCAACATTACAGTCGACAATCTTCAGAATGTTATGTATCACTGATTCTTGGTAAAACTCGCAGATCCTAAGTAGAAACTTGTAATCAAACTAACGATGGTTCCGTTGAAGAACTCTCTTCCTTAAAAAAAGTGACTTTAATACATATTTTCTCCGTTCTGCCGATACACCTCCCGCTCGTCAAGGTTCGGAACTTTTCTGAGCAAGACATTGCGTCAGCTTTTCGTGGAATTGCGCTGATAAATAAGATTCACTATAAATGTATGAATAGCTTCTGCGCAGTTCGAATTATGTATAAACGATGAGAAATCGAAAAAAGTTTCTATCGGTTCCCAAAAGACCTAAAAACGCGCAATACTTAGTGTGGACTTCGTAAAAAAAAAAGATTATATAAACGATGGTCTGTCAGTAGTAGGTTGGCTGGGATAATAATGGTTGGTAATATTGGCAGGCAAAAAGGGCTGGCCGGCCCGTTAGTTTACTTAAATGGCTAATATGGTCGGTAAAAATGAACAAATGGTTGGATATATAAAACGGCCAAAATGGTTGGTTATAAAAATGGCCAAAATGGTTGGTTATTTTTTTAATAAAAGGTCCAAAATGGTGGGTTTTTTTGCATGACAAAACTATCATGACCTTTTTGGTACAACCATTTCGGGCTATGATTTTTATAACCATATGAAATAAGTTTAAACTGAAGATAGTAACTGAAAGCTGTACAAGGCATATGTATAAGGTTTTGCATTCGCCATATCACATTGTTTAAGCTCCAAAAGGCGAAATAATCGATTGACCCAAAATGGTCGGTTTTGTCGATATTGTTCAAAATGGTTGCAATTGTATATATATATATATATATATATATATATATATATATATATATATATATATATATATATATATATATATATATATCTATATATATATATCTATATATATCTCTATATATATATATATAAATATATATTCTCCTCTATATATATATCTATATATATCTATATCTATCTGTATCTCTGTCCCTCTATTTAAAGAGAGGGAAATATCTCTCTATATATATGATCTATATCTGTATCCCCTCTCTATATCTATCTATCTGTCTCTCTACCCCTCCATATATCTATCCATCTCCCGCTCTGTCTCTCCCTATCTAAAATAGATATCTCTCTATCTATATCTATATATATCTATATTATGTATATTTATTCATATATACATATATATGTATATACATATATTTGTATATGTATATATATATATATATATATATATATATATATATATATATATATCTCTATATATATATATATATATTTATATATTTATTTGTGTATATATATAAACTTAGATAACGACGCAGTAAGTCAAATTTTGCCCATCTAATCCCTCACATTTGGTGAAACAAACCAATGAGGGCGGCTCCATACCCGTTTTCTACAATCGCTGGTGCTACAGAGAAGCAGATATATAAAAATCTTTTATTGTTAAATATCATATTGCACAATTTTCATTTTCATTAATGATGTTAATTTTACTAGGTGTAAGTAAGTGTATCGACCTTTCAATTATCTCACTACTCACTTGTTTGTGCACCTTTCGGTATATCAGCAGGTTTTTTCGTGTTTATTGCCATGGTCATTTATTCTATCAGAATATATTTCCCGTATCTCTTCTCAAAGAATCAGTTGTTCTGCTGACATCCGCGCTATTTCAACCTGTGACATTTAACTCTTTGACAACACATTCATACAATTCACCTACTTGTCAGAAAATAACAAACTGCATTCACTTGAGCGACCACAGCGAGTTCTAGCTTAATTGACCTTTCTAAATACGGAGACTACAGGTACTCGTATCTTAGATAATGCAGCGTTACCTAGCATGTGCAACAATTGAAAGTATGGTTGAAAGGCACAAAAACACAATAGTATCGAGTTTTGGTCTTGCTTTTTTCAGAATAGAATACATCTTAGGCCATCGCCCCACGAACTCTTTGATTGGCATTCGTCCTTTATAAATCTGGGAACTGCTTTGTTCTCGCTGCTATGCAGTGCGTGCCCCTGATGAATATTGCATCTTGAGTATCACAAATCAAGGGATATCTTGCAATGACACTACTCGATGATATACGTACAAAGACGGTGAAATACGATATTTGTGACAGCCTCTACATGAGGGGAACATTTGAGTTAAAAGGGTTATCGCGATGTAATCAAGTTGCTGAGAGTGACATAAAACCTTTGCATATCAACTAACTTCATTCCAAACAGAAGGACATAGAAGAAAACCAGATTAAATCAGTGATTATAACTATGTTTGTTGGATGCGTTTGAGGGAAATATGTGACTTGATATCCTGCGCAAAATAAAAATGAAAAAGGTGTATAGTAGGTGTAAGGTAAAGGTCGACTAAAATATGCTACTGCAATTAATTAAAATACATTAGATAGGGACAATATCATTAGCAGCAGACATTCCAATACTTTCCACCTACAATTTATGGATGACTCTTAATGTTAAAATCCAA
Source organism: Urechis unicinctus (assembly GCA_034190875.2). Lineage (NCBI taxonomy): Eukaryota > Metazoa > Annelida > Polychaeta > Xenopneusta > Urechidae > Urechis > Urechis unicinctus. The sequence continues at coordinate 62,046,632 of CM067349.1, read as the reverse complement.
CAGCTTACTATTGGCGGCCTTCGAAAACACAGCGTTTTAACAGTTTTTTGAGTTCTCCTCTTCACTTGTGGGCAATGTATGGATTATTTCGGCGCAGTTACATAAGTCAATTAGATTAACGCTCTTACTTGCACGCAAATAAGTCAATCATTCCAATAACATCGGAAATTTGCTTGTAACTGTATTAGCCTATCCGAATACAGCTAGTACGCGCGGGCAATCAAATACGCCAATGTAATTGGCATTAAAGGAACGCTTTAAAGATTGGTTGAAGCACGAGCGTGTATAACCGTCGCGAAGTTGTATATGTGACATATCATTGAATACTTTCATTCAAATTAATGGGGCTAAAATATACATTGTCGAGCCCCGAAATATATTTGTTTATTTCTTATATTAGTAAACTAACAAAACTCTGTATAATAAAATATGCGCCTCAACAATAAAACAATATATATATATATATATATATATATATATATATATATATATATATATATATATATATATATATATATATATATATATATATATATATACATATATACATATATATATATATATATATATATATATATATATATATATAGATATATATATATATCTCTGTATATATATGTATATAAATATATATATATATGTATATATACGTATATTTATATATATAAATATATATATATACATATATATAATAGCAAATATATAGACATATAAATATCGATACATATATATATACATACAAAAATATATATCTATATATAGATATATATGTATGTATATATATATATATATAGATAAATATATATATATATATGTGTGTATGCATACATACATATATAAAAATATGCATATTGATGTATATATATGCATATATGTGTATACAATTATGTATGTAAATACATGCATATACGTTATTGCAGATGTTCATATAGAAATAATAAGTATATATGCGATTAAATAAATATATATAGATAGGATGATATATATATGTATGAATATATGCATATAAATGAGAATAAATCACAATATAATTATGTATTCGTATATATACATTAAAATATAAAAACATATATATATATATATATATATATATATATATATATATATATATATATATATATTGGCGTATATGACGTCACAAAGATGAACTAACTATTAAATCAAACTCAAAAATACATAAATATCATTGTAAATATATGTATATGATATATATACTATATATATATATATATATGTATATTTATATACATATATATATATATATATATATATATATGTTTTATTTAAAGACATATATATATTTGGATATATATATATATATATATAGTTTTATTATAAAGACATATATATATATTTGGATATATATACATATGTTTTACTTATATATATATATATATATATATTTATATGATATATATATGCATATATATACATAGTTACGTTACTATATAACTAGCAACACGATATATATATTTGGTGGATATATATATGTACATATATATATATATATATATATATATATATATATATATATATATATAGTCTATATATATATATATATATATTGATATAATTTTATATATACCTTTTTTTTCAATTTATCAATATACGTGTACCTATATATACTAGCAAACACGAACCTTTGTCTTGCATACATATGTATGTCAATGTATATATATATATATATATATATATATATATATATATATATATATATATATATATATATATATATATCTCTATATATATATATCTCTATATCTATGTTTATATCTATATATATATCTCTCTATCTATTGCTCTCTCTGTATTTCTCCCTCTCTCTCCCTCTATTTCCCCTATATATCTCTCTCTGTTATATATCTCTCCATATATATATATCTATTTCCCTCATATATCTATAATATCTATATCTCTCTCTCTATCTCTATATATCTCCCTCTCCTTTATATCTCTGTCTCTGTCTCGCTCTCTATATATCCCTCTCTCTCTGTCTCTCTCTATCTCTATATATATCTTCTGCCTCTATATATATATCTCTCTCTCTCTATATATATATATATATATATATATATATATATCTCTCTCTCTCTCTATATGTATATATATATATATACTGTTTTACAGCATTGTTAAAGACGGATAAAATCTTCCAAGAGCAGAACTTTTTCAATAATTGTGCTCCTGCGCGATATCTGTTTCCTGTAAAGTGTACATTAATACCCTCGAATTAAATAAATTGCAGACCATTAAAATTGATATGGCAAATCTTTTTTTAAAAACCTGTGGCTCAGTATACTGATTGATATATAATGCCTGCATCCATAGATAATGTTGACTCGAACAGACTTTACCATGGCGCGTATCCGTATGAAAGGACACCATTAAATAGCTCATTAAACACAGAAATTGAATGCGCTTCAAATATTTTATGAATAAATATAGTGCTACGTTAGTGCGACAAACGAAATAGTACGACAGCTAACTGATTACGCACAAAAAAGAGAGCAGGTTTTTTTTTTTGCATATGCCTTGTTATCATTTTAATATATCAATGCTGTGAAAATGACCTTGATTCGTCGCACGTGTTGCATCGTGATATTTAGTGTAGCGACGTACGCGATACTCATTTGTTACAATGAAGATGACCTCCAGTCCTAGGGCTTAGAAATACTTCAAATTTATTAGTTAACTTGATATTAAAATTTAGGGTGGAACGTTGCCTAATGATCGACAAGAGATGTGTCGAGCTCGGAGGTCAGGATAGAACTGATATTATAATGTCAAAGTGCATCCCTCATCCCTCATGGGGCATACGGGAGCCACGTCAGTGAGGGTTAGGGCATTTTGGCGTTGTCTAGGCAGGATGGCCATGTGGCTCTAGAATATTTGGTATGTGTGGGGAGAAGGCAGAAGTGACATTATAAATAATATGTACTGCAGGTGGTTACGCCATCAACTGATGAATAAGAGTGTACATTATGATGATGGGTAGGTTTGTTGTCAATTTGGAACTCAACAGCCCATACGGACTTATTCAGAGACCTTTGGGATTCAATGTGATGGGTAGGAGATAATAATGAACGGAGTTTTGTATAACCTTCTCACGAACATCTAATTATTGAATAAAATCTGAGCTCTTAATAACCCAGCCTAATGTTAAGTCTGCTAACCTTTACCATCAGTAATATACACAACTTGGTAAACCTATGGCTGCATGTATTTTTTGCCAATTATTAACACCGTAATGTATTTCCACACTTTTAAACTGTCCCCAGATGTGCATTAGCTCAATGCAACCTTTCTGTTGTGCTGTTTCTGAGTCGTAAAGCTTTGCATGATGCAGCACGATTCACACTTTCGAAAGTGAAGTAACAAACAAACTCATGGCGTTGGTTCTGAAAGGCACTAACTCTTAATTTAATTTACTTAGACCTTTCGTGTGTAACCCGTGGAGTAGGGTTCATGCTGTAAAGTAGTGATATGAGGACTTTAGTCACATCTAAGTAACAAAGTGAGTAGGATTCAGGCTTTTATTGGTGGTAGGTAAGAAGTAAATGACACGTGGGTAGCTCATGAAGTAGGGTATACGCTGTAAATGATGGGAGAAGGAAAGGAAGGACGCGTGGGTATCTAATGGACTAGGGTATAGGTTGCAGACTTTTGGCTATGGCGTGAAGCAAGTGGTTATTGCTCCATAATGTTCATCGTCTCCATATAAGTCTTTTTCTAGGTTAAGTATCGCAATTGGCCGCAATCTAGTAAGTGTCATATGTTAGTTGGCGCTGGCGACATGGTTATGGAAGAGGCAGCACCATACAGCGTCATGCTTCAATGCACTTACACTTATCTGTTAGGCTACAATCTGTATAGCTAATTCCTTGACGATCAACATAGTGCTAATAATAGTAACCACTCTGACCTAATAATCATTGTTGTTTTCATATTGCAATCCACAATTTCTATGTGCTGAAATGTTTTGAGCAATGTATTACATGGCTCCCACGTGGGTCTGTTTCGTAGATAAAATAGACATCTAATAAGCTACAATGAATTTTTAGATATTTTCTATATACGCAGTGAGAATTCAACTGTCTACCTCGTTAATCGTGCAAAATATATGTTTTAAATATCTTAAAGAGTAGAATAAATGTTAGCTATTTTGATCAATCAAATTTAAGCTGCTAGATGTTATTATTTCTAATTCATGATGATTCGTTATCAAGAGGACTGCGAAGTGAGGTGCATATGAGTGGGTAATTTGTGTGTTTATATTGTGATGTGTACCCCACCAGTATCCTCCAGTAAATAAATAATGAACCTCACAGTGGATTATTAACTGCGTGTATATTGTACCAGATATTTGTCAAGCTGAGCTTCATTACACAAGTGGTTCTGGACAATAAATCAACACAAAGTGACCGGGCATATTCACCTTATCCATTCTTGGACCGATCCCGTATACGTCTCAAGCACAAAATAACAAATTTGGTAAGAAGTGACCAGATGTCCATTTCTAGAAATGTCCTGGATATTTTCCCCTTGTTCACTGCAGCCAATGGAGCAATGTTCAAGTGTCAAATGCGTCGACAGCAGGATACGTAAAATTTGTTATGCAGGATATTGCTTGAAAGGCAAGATGCTGACTAAGATATAGGCAAGAATGTTTGTCTGTTAGTCAGAGTTATGCGATAGTAGACCTGCGTGTAGAAGCATTTGGGTGTTTCAGTGTATGGACCTAATAATTGTTTGCTAATTAGCATTATATTAGGGACATACCTGCTATGCTGTCACACCAAACGTTATGTGTATAATGGATACGGCGATTTGATTCCATTTTCTGTTAGACGCTGCGGTGTATAACTGCTATCAATGCTACCATCGAATGGCCATATCTTATATTGCACAGGGCTGTGTTGTATGCAGACAGCATTGTATGTAAACATTATCTGGGATTTCATTTATCTGACCTTTTATTTGATATACCTTGAAGTTTATCAAAAGTATTCAGTGACATCTATCTGAAGAAACTGTTATGTATCCTCCTGACAATGCAAAATAGCGGTAATTGAGACATCAGCTTATTACTGAATGTTCTAAAATATATGTATTAATACTGGTCACTGCCAGCTTAAATGAGGGATATAGCATATTATTTGCTCGCTAATGCATTCAACATACAATTTGATAAGTAAGTGGGCAAATTACCTTGGTGTTATTTACAGAGTATTATGTATGTTTATACAGGTGCCTTTATCATCATTTGCCCCATCTCAGATACACATATGCTTTGTGCACGAAAATGATTTCTTCTCATATCTACAGCCGAACATCTTTTGTTGTTTCTGTATAATTGTTTCATTCATTTTCTTTATTGTTATGATCTCACAAGAGGCGTATCAGGACGCGACCACAGAATGGGCTTGAAATGGACCGTCAATTGTGTGATTTTAACGCTGAGCAGCCATAATGATGAAGCTTCTACTGGTTTTCCTATCATACCAAGAATATTCCCCAGGTAACAAGTTCACTGTGTTATGATCCCCTTATATTATGTATTGAGAATAATATTAGCATGCCATCTGACCAATGTATAATCCAATACCCCATTAATTGCAAATGATGGGAAATATCAAGTAGTTTATGTATAGCAATTGTTAACTCGTATTTCCTACTATTGAGCGGAATTACCAATGCAACAAGTCCCCGTGAGACAAGGTCATATCGATTGTACCTACCTATTTCCTTTTATGCACATTTCTTCTAATGAGATGCATGGTAGCAAATTCTCAAGATTGCAATTCAAGGATGGAAGTGCCACGTTTCATGGAAATATTTGCACCTACGATTGTAGCTGATGTACATAGTGTTATCGTATGAAACAGCTTCTTTTGTAAAACGCTGCGTCAGCTGTTAAAACAGCAAGAGGTTTACGATTCGCAATTTATGTAAATACCAATAATATTTTATAAGTGCCCTCTTAAACGGCGAAATCGATTGCCCAAAAAATATATACCCGATCCCCTGCTTTTAATTTTTTTTCGGCCATCTTGTAAGTATACCTTGCGATCCTTTTTTGGCCATCTAGCAATCAACTAATTACCATGCATACAGTAGGCGTCATAGTTGCCCTTATTTTATCTAGATGAATTAGGTGTTTTCAATGGTGAACACACTAAACCGAAAGAAATTTCACTTTTTGCTATTCGCCCATTTCTATGACAACACGTAAGAGAGATGTTAATTAAAACTATGAACAAACTTTTGCAATAAATACAATCGAGGGCCAACCATTCAGCATCTCTATCAAGAAGAGTTGATCAAGAAGCCATGCATGTTGTGATTCCGAGGCGATTATGATAGCCATGCATGTTGTGATACCGAGGGCTACATTTTGCGTTGTTCACCTCTGGCGTGTGCTTCCCTGCACGTTTTACTTTTCTCACACAGAAAAAAAGCTGCTAACAAATGTACTGCATCTCCACCAGTCTTACTTGTTCCTGCAATTTAAAAATTGTGCATAGCCATCGATGTATGAGTTGTTGCGGGTATCGTTGTGCTGCCACTTTTCAGTGAGAGCCAATATGTTACCCTCTTACTTTTTTGTACAGAATTGATAGAATCGTGGATATGTTTTTGTAAACTTTCACACCGCCATGTTAGTGCCAGTCTTGTTTTTGTAATCACGTTGTTGATAAAGATACATAAACCTTTGGGCTCGTACTTGCTTTTCATGACATTGTCCTACAATTGATAATCGGCATAGCTGGGAGTTATTTACGAGCAAGCAAATTTGTTTTCAACAGGCAACCTCACTTTAACATCCATATGGCCGCCATGGACTAACAGAAGCAAAATACATTTGGATGGCTCAGGATGAGGTTTTGTGGACCTGTTGTAGGGTTATTTATGGCAGTATAACGTTTACCTTATTATTGTCTGCGCTTAGAAAGAACGAGTGAAGCTCTCACAACGCTGTCGTGCCAATAATTAATTGTGGTATGGCGGGGCACACGAGTTTGGCGTGTGTGCCTTTCGCATATGCCGGCGACAACATGTGTTACCTGTTAATCAATGCTATCCCCGTGGAATTGTCACGTATATGCGAGCTGCTGCGTTGATTGGCTTGCTGCAAGTGGTAAAAACGATATAGATAATGGTTGCTTAATACCGGAAAACAAATTAGGCATCAGCAGGCACGCTTCGTATAAAACACAAACTCTACCCATACATTGGAGGGGGAGAGGAGTACGAATAATGCGCACTTATCTTATTTATGGCGCAGACTCCATTTTTATTTGGATGATAATCAAGTAATATTTTAAGTTCAAAAGGCTTGCTCACTCGAATTTAACCCTACTTTGTTACTTTTTCAGCAATCGGCAATGATTTGGTAAGACATACTTCCAACTTTCAATTATCAATATGTGATAAATGCCGGGCTTCATATCCAACTACCCTACGCCTATATGATTTGGATGGTTTTTTTTACTTTTCATGGGATGCTAGGCATATATGACTTGAACCAGAGGTCTATCAATAGGACGGTGGCTTTATGAACACGTGAATAGGATAGGCTCACCAACTAATAATCCTTTCACATATTAACAATTAGTTTGCTGGGAAGATGTCACCCACACTGACTTTGTTTTCAGCAGGCATATGACCGTTATGGTCAATTTGCAATGACATATTTGTGAGTATGTTACAGTAATGCATGTTTGCTTTCATTTAATTACTTTCCGTTCACTGGTACGATATGCGACCCTGCAGTGCGTTTAATTTAAGGAAGTATGGTTGGGTAGGTGTGATATGCATATGTGAAAACACTATAGTTAGCATCCTTCAGCTTATTTCAACCTAAGCAAGCGTTAATGTTGAATAACCGTCCCGACTTTGCTTCAATCAACTTTTTCTCTGTAAAAAACAATTACAGCACACTGAAATGAATTTGCTCAGAATCGGGCAAAACAGTACGCAATGACATCGCTTATATATATATATATATATATATATATATATATATATATATATATATATATATATATATATATATATATATATATATATATATATATATATATATATATATATATATATATATATATATATATATATATATATATATATATATATATATATATATATATATATATATATATATATATATATATATAAAGATATAAAGATATGGCTATATTAATGTATTCTGATGTGAATGTTGTTAACTGTATCATAATTGTCAACGAAAGCATGGTATTGCTCGTTTTGTCCCCATTATCCGTAAGTTAATAAATCATTGGAAACTGGCCAAAGTTTAACCAAAGTCGCTGATAGGTAATATGTAATATGTCTAGATTCCCACTTCTGTGTAACTCATGAGTAGCGCCATTACTGAAAATGTTAATTCTGTAGCTACCACAAACTTGTCGTCGTTGCAATGTTCAGTGTGTGATATCACTGATTTGCAGTTGCAATTATTGTGTGCCAAAATGAGGTGAGTCAGAAGCTGCCCGTCGTGGTTTATGGCAGTTTCTCCTTGCGGTTGCAGCTTCAAAAACGTTATGACAATTGAAGTAACCTTCATGGATACAAGTATTCATAAGATAGATGATTGGAGACGACCCACCAAGCGAAGTGCGTTAAATTTGATGAGCTAACTAGATCTACTGCGACATCATTTTCTCTTTGCATATACTGATTGTCGTTTTTACAAAACATGAAGAGCAGTTTTGCTAATCTAAGATTTACGCCGACGCCGTTCGATTGATTGATACAAAAGAGAATGATATTTGTCTTATGATTGACCTGGAGGTGTTGAACCTAAAGAGGTATCGTCAATCAATATTTAGCGCATTTCCCGCACTTATACGGTGCATTGTAGGTACAAAATAACGAAAAAGGCTTGAACTTAATCGCAAGGCGCAGGTCTTTGAATCAACCAGAACTTATGTGCTGCATTTAGCTCTGCTCATAAGATCCGTTGCTTCGATAGCAATGTGATTAGCACCTTGTCTGGCAACAAAATTCAAAGGCAGCAATAGGTTAGAGAGCCCACACCAGAAACTAAACATGACCATGATCAGATGTAAGCAATACCTGACAAAGCGATTAACGGTGCCTGTCAGTCAATGGGCGTCAGATCCTGATTGATGCTAGGTCAATCACGATTGGATATATATCTGATGTGGTTCGTAGCAGATGCATCTTTAGGGATCGGGCACATATATGAAGAAAACACTATTATGCGCTAAGATAATTAAATCATCATGAAATATGGATAACATATGTTTCGAATCCTGAGGCATTGAATGTGTTCGCAGACAATATTCTTCAAAGGGGCTGACATCGGCTTTACATCGGCTGACATCGGCTGTACAAAAGCGGTATAATTGAATATTTCCCGGGCCGGCAGCGACCAATTAATCAAATACAGGTCAGCAGTACAATGAATACATTATGATCGGACGATACGTTTTCTTAACCTATAAATATTAATAAGAACCTGCCTGCGCTTATGAAAAATAATTATGACAGCCAGCGGACGAACGAAATGCGCTAAGCGAATAGGAGAGATTATTCCAAGAATAAGTCAGCAATTGATTTCTTCCAAGCCGCCAGTTATTGGAATAGCGAATAACAGGAAGTAAATATTTTATTAATTATCTGCTCATTCCCTATCATATGTCAACCTCATTATCCTTACGTATATATATATATATATATATATGTGTGTGTGTTTATGTGTTTGTGTGTGTGCGTATGTGTGTGTGTTTGTCTGTGTGTGTGTGTGTGTTCGTCTTTGTGCGTTTTCGTTGCATAAACTGGCACTGCTCACATGCGGCTGCTCATGTTGACTTTGTAGTGACAGTGCTTGTCAGGATGTGTTTACATTAACAGCATGATGGAATGCTATGTATATATATATATATAGATATATATATATATATATATATATATATATATATATATATATATATATATATAGAGATATATATTCTCTATATATATAGAGATATATTTCTATATAGATATCTATATTTGATATCTCTCTCTTAGATATATATATATATCTATATATATCTATATATAGATATATATATCTATCTATATATCTATCTCTATATATATCTCTCTATCTCTATATATATATATATATCTATCTCTATATCTATCTATCTATCTCTCTATATATATATATATATATATATATATATATATATACATATAGCGGTTCGTTTTTTGCGGCCATAAACTGCCCCCATTCCCGAAAACGGCACAGACATTTGAGTTTCTTTCGTTTCCCGAAGGATGAAAGAAGATATTTATATGGTTGAAGTGCTTTGGATCGATTCTCATCGTGTAAAATTCCCCGGGAAATTCAATTGTTGTATGTTGTGGTTTTGAGCGATGAAATGATAACTTTATCATTACTTCTGTTCATGCTTAAACTTTGTGCACAAACTGTTTATGTTGTGATAAACTTGTATTGGCCCAATTGGAGGAAGGGCGGTATTACGGGACTAGTTAAATAAATCTTTGAATCAGGTTCGTGTGTGTGTGGGTGGGGGTGGGGGGCAATTTGATTGATAAATGGTAGTATTACAGCAATCACACCTCCCCTCTACCTTTGTCAGCATCCCCCCACCCCCTTACCACCAACTTAAACTTCGCAAGGTATTATGCGAATATATAACCCGTCGTACAAGGTGAAGTCTGGATCTCGGTTACTCGAGAAGATGCAGTGGTGTCTATCGCATGGTACATCTATCAGATCTATTTACGAGTGGTTGTGACAGCCAATAATGAGCAAGAGGAATTTAGTAAGCATGAACACATGGTTAAAAAGCAAGACAAGCATTCCCTTTTCGATATATCCATGCACAAGCTTAAAGGGAGTTAACCACACACATATACGAACAAACGCCCGCACTCTTCGTAAAAGAATGATTATGGACTCAACAGTGCAAGGAGTAGGGCGATTGGACGTATATGTGATGAATGATTGTTTTTTTGTTTACATATATATATTAATACATATGTTGACAAATATTAACATCATAATATGCATATTTTAAATTATATTCATAGAAATAAATTTATATGTATGAATATATGTATAAATATTTTTCCATATATATATATATCGATGCATATATATGATATACGTAAAAATATGCCCGCTTTGATGGGCTTAAGACAGGATGTATTTGAAATTTTTGAACGAGGAATTGTCTTTGAGATGTCTTCCCAAACAAGTGTAATACGTACCGATTTGACGAATATTTGGAACTTATTATTATTTTGCCTGTTACCTAAATATAGAAGGATACATAACGTTTTAATAAAATGTCTAGCCAGCAGCACACACGAAGATCTTAGTTACCGAAAACAACTATCATTCAACTCACAGGCAGATATACTACATCGCATTTATATTAGAAGCTTTGCAAATCTATTGTCTTGTGGTCTGTTTGAGCAACCATTAAAGAAGGATTGTTATTAAAAAGGATAGCAGGTCCAGAAAGTCGACCGTCTTTACCTTCTCTTATAATATTACCCGTGATTATGATCTCTATTTGGTCAGCTGATAATGCAACGACAATTCTAGGAATACTGTTCTGCCAAAAACAACCTGTAGAATATTAACCATGGATTAACTATTCACTTTAAAATTTATCACCGCGATTGTCTTGAAGAGCAAAAAGTAACATCTGGACGCCATTATCTTAAGTGCAAAAACACCATAATATTATGATGCTATGAAGGGACCACGCATAGTCAGTTTACTATTTATGACATTATGATGAAACAAACCGTGCCGATTATTATGCAATTCGATGTGGTCGCATATTGATGCATTTACCGCTTTGAAAAGCCCCTGGTTGACTATTGAAAATGCTAATAAGTGTATTATTTGACGTGAGGTTTATTTAAAGAGAAGAGATCATCGTGTGGGGTCATTATTTTATTATGAGTTGTGCATGCCTTACAGTGGTCAGAATGCGTTGGTGGTCACGATATTTCGCCGTCTGATCTGCTGATGCATTTGTTTTGCATTGTTCTTGTGATAATTGCTCTCAGCTTATCGATTATATATCGACGGCATTCATGAGTAGGTAAAGAATTTTCTTGGAAGTAAATTGATAAGACCACAAATCGGTTCATTTAAACGCTTTATTATATTCGTGATTCATAGCCATAACGATTGAACCAACGTCAATGAGTACATGCATCAATTTCCCGTCAACACTGGGTAGATTACAAAGTTAACTGCTGATAAGACGCATAAAATATATCTGCCTCCATTTCCTTCATCTCCTTCTCCTTCTCAGGGTTCTAAAATATAAGATATATATAAGTATATATATAAGTATATATATATATATTGATTACATGACATCACATCTCCTCATTGTGTGTATCTGCTTTGCAAACGATTACTGTTGATGTTGCAACCAATCTTCAATCCTTTCAGTAGCTATAGCGCGGACAAATCGTGAAATACGAATGAATGACTGTCGTGGGATCGTCTTGCCATCGACTCACCTCAAGCTAACTCTCATTTAATTGAGGCCTTCTTGTTGGATAATGAATATGCTGCGAAGGAGCAACAAGGTTGTTCAAAATAATGTAATTTGACAGCTTAAGTTCAACTCTTTATAAGCGTAAATAATGATTCTTACGCATCCAGTACACTTTTGTGCATAGCGTGAAGCAAGTGGTTAATGCTCCACCATGTATCTCTCTTAAATATAAAACACTTTTAGTTGGCAATCTTGTGATGCGAGCGACAGCACCGTGCTATTAAAAATCACCGGCACTGTACTGTCAGTCTATAATCAGTATATCTCTACTTAAAACAGGTGTTGTAGAAATAACACATCAATAAATACGTATCTTCTAACACGTAATAAACATGTTCAGGTGTTAATAATCTTTAATAAATAAACATGTTCATGTGATTGTCGATACAAACGCCAAAACACGTGAATGAGCTTCTAACACTTTATTAACACTTTGACACAAGATTGTGTAAATAATATGGACAGTGCCAGCGACAATTGTTGCATTAAGTCTACAAAATGCAATGCAATTACCACATAGGTTACAATTACCACAGAAGGTTGTGACCAGTAAAAAGGTAATAAGATTATAGCTGATGACTCAAATGTTGAAAAAAAATAATTAATGTCTGCAAGAATATCATGTATTGTGTGACGTTAGAACAGAAGCACCTTTGTAAAATAACATGAAACATGCAATTATATGCTGCACCAAGCATTTGACACGACGCCACATGCCAGTGACTCATAGAGATAAGACTAATATCCATTAATTTATCACATGAAAATAACATGAGGTAATCACGGCAATCCTTCAGAAATTTCAGAAAACCACTGCAGTGTACAGTTCACTGACAACACAGTGTTGTATAATACCCAGGAACTGGCTATATATTCTTTGGTAATCTACGTGAAATACATAATACACTGCAATTACAACAAACAAAGCATCTAGTGTCGATGACGTATTTGTATTTACCGTGATACCCCCAGAGAGGACATGTGACACATGGAGTTGTGTCTCTGACATGAAAACAACCAGCTTTGGAGGCATGTCTTCACAAGAGGCACTAAGCTTGGTCAAATGTTTATCAATAGCTGACAAGTCCTCAATCTGCAAAAAACACATTAAGAGTCTCATCAATTGAAGAAAATATCAGAATCAAATTTCACATTTTTGTAACTTATAATTGAGGCTATAATATGTGTATTGTATACATGTAGATGTTAAATAAACACAGTGCTACAACAAATTATATATCACTTACTTCAACAAAATGCAGTACAGACTTGGATTTGGCACCTTTCCCCTTCTTGATAGCCACCACTTTCTCCAGAGCCTCCTCATCAGTTGCCTTAAGTCAAACCATATGCCATGTCATAAAAATAATATATTTATGAGATATCACACCCCATAAAAGCACATCTTGGGTTCACATGAGGTGTCCCTGGCAAATAAAATGGGATTCTCAGTCCGGAAAAGAATCTCACACGACAAATTAGGTACGGTGTCACTCTGTCATGGTCAAAGTTCAAGGAGGGGTCAAACCCCTAATAGGCACATCTGGGGACCACATGGGGTATCCCTGACAAGAATGAAATGGATTAGTCAAATAACTGACTGGAAAAGAATATCCCCCTTTGTACAAATTATGGTGTCACTGTGTTTCATATCATGGAAGAAACACACCCCTAAAAGGCACATCTATGGACATCAAGGGATGTCCCTGCCAAAAATTAAATCCACTGGTCAAACATCCTAGGTGACACAGGCCGGTATTGAAACTACTCAGAAGAACTGCGTCCGGGGTCACTGTGTCAAGGTCAAAGGTCATGGAGGAGTCACATCCCTAAAAATCACATATACGGGCTACATGGGGGAGGATGGGGGGAGGGTCCCTGGCACGAATCAAATTGATGGGTCAAACAACATGGGAGAGGTAGTCCGGAAAAGAATCTTGTACGTACAGACGAACGAACGGACAGACGGAGCACCATCCCAATATAATTACTATATGTCTTCCGCCAATCAGCGGGAGACAGAATAATAATGAATTTAATGTAAATAAATATAAAGATTGATGAGTGCATTGAGTTTCGCAGGCCACGGTGAGATTAAAATCAAGGTAGCTAAATTGCTGAGTATACAGTTTTAAGTATAATTACATCAGCTTTAATCTGCAGAGATACAGATCTTTTAGTCACTGTGAACAGCAATTCCATATCTTTCACAAGTCTTGCTTGAACTTCTTTTGGCGTCTCACTTGGCTTTCTGACTATCGTATAGAAATCATCCAAGATCTGTTGGGTACAATATTAAGCATATAATAAAGTGCAAGTACAAGGATTAACCCTGTGAAAAGATTGATATCAATTGCAAATGCATCAGGACCAAGTCATAGAAATACCTACATGCTGGCCTTCTTCGACACATGGGAAAGCTGACTGAATATCCTTGAATGAGGGAGAGAGACGAGTCTGTATCCAATTCCGCCTGTTTACTCTTGTTTCAAAGATTATGGCTTTTATGTGGTTCTCATTGAGTTTTTGTTAACCCCACTCAAACATTAAGTCATTTAAATACTATTGATAGTCTTCATAACTCTTCTTTGCAGAAACTGCACTCACATCCAACCTCATCCGCTCCTGCAGAGGAGCACCATCATCTCTTTCCTTCGGGAATTTGTCACAAGCCTTGTGTCTCAATGTTCTCATTTTCTGGCTTAATGTGCTACTAAAAAAACTGAAATAATATACCTTACCCATGGCTGAGTCCCACATGGAAGCCTTAAACATGGATACTCTTTGGTCATCTTCTGTCTAAATGCAATATAATAAGATTTGTCCTTCATTTCTGGATAGCGGTAGTTATAGTAAAGTGCACTTTCTCTTAGAACCAAATTGAGGCGGCTTCTGTCACTGTCCCGCAGAAGTGTTTTTGGTGGCTCAATCTATCAGGTGCAAGCATCCCAGACTTTGCTTTGAAGCACCCTGTTCTCAATAATGGTGAGTTTATTGCTGAATGTTCACATCACATAGACACCATTGATGTAATCTACAGTACTGCATTGATCTGAAATTGATACACAATAGGAAATAATCAAGAATAATTTGTAATTTTTCCAAATAATATGAACATATAAATGGCAAAAACCAAGTATTACATTTTGTTATAATTAACATTAAACTAATAATTCAATATTTGAAAATTTATTTATTGATATCAAAACCTCCATCTTCCATCTTATCATCACTAGCGCCACCTACGGGTGTAGCAGTGTCTTCTTGCGGAGAGTGCACGTTGGATTCCGATCCGTAAAAGCCTGAGTTTGTTTGTAAGAGACTACACTAATTCCTTCGCTTGATGCCTGCTCTAAAATTGCCAAACACAGCCATTTCCACAGCACTATACAAAATACATTACGCTAATACAAGCATAATCAAGATCAAATGAAATTACCAGTTACAAATGTTCTCAAATCATTCATTAATAAACATTCAGGAAAAAAAATCATGAAAAAAAACAGCATGGTAAGAGGTATATATTGGTTCCATAGTATGTAATTTTTCATAATGTAAAGCTTCGATAATGTTTCATCCGATAATGAAAATAAAACCCACCTTGTTCTCTCCACGTTTCACCCTTTTGTAATAACATGAAAACGCCTGCAGTAACTCGTACTCGCCTATCAAGGTGCCGCACTGCTGTTTCCAAAACTATCTTATATCCATCAAAACCAAACTTTAAGGAACCTGACAAATGAATACAGGTGTATTTTTGGTAACTAAATTACTTTATATATGTCTTTAGATCAATGTAACATTATATCTAAGACCACAACAAACAATTGTTAACCACACTTGGTGCCAGACATTATAAAATGAATGTATTTTAAATCCACTGAGATGACAAACAGACATAACTGCTGGTACAAGTTCTATTGAGCCAATCTAGATATTTCAATTGAATCACCATATATTTCAATATTTCATGCCAGTTTAACTTTTCATTGGTCATATCATGATGAACATAAAGAAAGATCGAAGGACAATTCACACCTGATTGTGACGTTCCCACCTTAAGCAATGACATTTTCCAATTGACCTTCGGCTTTCACAAACAGCTTTGTGGAGCGCATGACATCCCACAGTTTGATAAACATGCTTAACACAGTAATATACAAATCAAAATTACTTTACAGCAATTCTGTACACAGTTATTACTCAACGTTTAGGCTCCATGCTTTTTGCACAACCCCATACTCATGAGAGAAGTGTAAGAATGTTTTATTCAGACTATGAGTGAATAGATCAAATGAATGACATGACTGCAAACTTATTTATAACACATGGTTTCTTTGTATACATTTGAAAACTTGATACCATGTTAATGAACAAACTGGCATATTCTACAAGCCCTAACTCCTCTAACAATTCAAGTTCCAAAGCATTAATGTGATCTATCATATTACTGATTCTGGCTTTCTTAAAAAGAAAGTATTTATTATGTTCATTCACATAGAATTCGTCAACTAGACCAAATGTTGAAAAGTTGTCATCATCAACCCCAAGTGTAATGAGACTCTCCTGTTAGTGATGCCATGAAAAGTCATGCTGTCTGCCTTATACAATAACTGCATCCCTGGAACCATTCCAAAAAGCAGATCTTTGACAGCAGGGTGGACATCATCTAGGGTAATTTCCAACCCACCATGAACATCATCACCTCTGTAGAGGTAATGTTTTTGCCCTTACACCAGTTAGTGACATCATTTGATGGCATAATCATTTTTGATGCTTATGTGCCATACTCTTGGGGAGATTTCTAAAATTCTGCCATTTAATTCCAGTAAAAAATGAATTTTTCGCCTCATATCTCATACACCATTGATTGTGCCCAGGACCAAACTGTCTGAGCTGGTTTGGAAAGTGAACCCAATTATGGAATTTTGGAGTAAAACTAGCTTTTTTATACTGAGAATTTAAGCTTGTTTGATGCCTTTTTATGAGATATGTGAGGTCATTGATTGTTTCATTTGATATGCATGGACTTATGCTGATGTGTGTTATTTGCAGCAACTCTAAATAAGTTCTCCATTTGGCATCATCTTCTGGAATAACAGGACCAAGAATATAAGGCGAAGTGCGACACCGTGTTAAGATACATGCTGATTGTTGCTTTATTTTCATGTCAACTGTGTAGTGTGATCTTTGGATTAGCTTAGGTTTGTCTTGTTCTGAGCCACTGTAATGAAAAGTTGACAATTTTCCATTTAGCCAGTTGAGGGAAAAGTAGTGACAAGATTCAATGCAGTGATGGAGCAATAATGCAAGCTCATATGGAATTATACCTCTCAAGTAAAACATGCATTGGGTCATGGACCATAGATTTACAGACATCAAAGGCCTTGATATCACATAAAGTGCCAGTCACACCCTATTGCTATTTCAACCTTAAGGCTTGTCAAAAGTTCACACTGTTGCAGATATTCATTTCTAGTTCGCATCCGGCATTGTTCATGTGATATTTCTAATATCTTTTCTTTTTTTGCATTGCAAGATCTACATGGGAGGTAGGCAAAACCAACCCCCTCTTTAAATCTTCCAAGCCAGTTTGCAGCAGGTGTATGTGCAGATACCATGATCAGAGCCCCTTATACTCTCATGTGATTTCCATTTATGCCTTCTGCAGATAACTCGTTCACAGAAGAAAATGAAATCTTGCAACATCGTTCGTTTGCCATGTTTTTTTCCAATGAACTGACTTTGCCACACCAATCAAGTAGAGAGCATAAAGCCTGGATCTCAATTCAATGGAATATTACCAAATGACACATAGAACACAGTGGTTTTATGCCTTTTGGTATGGGTACCAAGCCGATTTACTATTTCTAGTTCATCAACATTTAGTATAACTTGCAATGCATTGGGCATATTTATAAACATTGGGTGGTTTTGCACAAAGCTGCCATCACATAAATTAACATATATTATGCAGTTATCATATCTTGTTGCATTGCTCGAGCCATAGGTTCATGGTCACTTACATATGCAGAAGTTTCATCAATGGTAAGTTACATGTCAGTCGCCATATCATTTACAGTCACATTTTCAGTGACCTCGCTGTTATATCTGCTGATATGGTTTTTTGTAACTGTCCCTCTTGGTACTGAAACCACAGTTACCAAAATGACAACTTACCCAAAATGTAGGGTCATTCCTGTGATACCGCACAATGTGAGAAACAAATATTTTGTATATTTTGTCAGTTGAAAAGCAGCACATGCTACAAAGCAAAAGTCTGGACTGTGATGTTGTGCTCATGGTGCAAATGCACAGTACTGCCCATTCCAGGCCTTCTGTTTCTAACCAGTATTTAACAAAAAAGCGTACCACATGTTAGCACACTCAACAAATCATCAATGCTTATAATATCGCTCAACATTTTTGAACTTATTGAAGATTGAACTTATTGAAGATGCAGTTGATAATGCACCGCAAACAGAAGCTCAAGTTAAAGAGACAAGAAATTCAGATTTTCGCAAGAATAGCTGCCGACAACACAGAATAACCGCGTACACCTAAATAATCCAAACCATGTGATTCAGTTTATAACGAATTCAACACTCTCCGCTATATGTCCAACTCTTAGCGGGTTGCTGAAGAAATCATGCAAACCGTTCATGGTCGCGAAAAAAAACCCCCAAAAATAAACGCTGGTGTTTCTCGCAGTCGCTGACTTTTAAACACTGGCGTTTACCGCCAAGAAGGAGAGCAAAATCCATGACTTGTTGGGAATATTAGAAGCGTGAAACTGGTCACGAATCCATTCACAGTTACAAACATAAATTTTTCTAATACAGTATAAACAACATTTGGTGATTAGATTTTCCAGACAAAAATAAATGCTCATTTATATTTGCACGAAGCTGTTTCATAAACTTTCACTGATTTCAGCAATTTAAGAGAAGTAATATATTAAACTATAACACTGCTTCCCGCTATATATAATACAGATTATCGATATTTTAACTGATACTTGCAAATTGCTCAAACAAGATTGTATTAACGTATTCTGGTGTTATTCTATTGTCATTAAATGCTTGGAGGCATGTTGTGTTATGTAATAAACACGTGCGTTATTGTTGCAACGCATGAACGCGTTCATATTTAACACTATTTTTTAGAGTGTACTGATAGTTAACATCTTGATCAACATGACTGGTGAAAACGACTGAAGGTCTGCAATGATTGTATAAGCAATGTCAAGCAGAATATCATGATGTACCTACAGCACATGAAAATAATTGTTTCACTGATAGGGGTAGCAGGCTCGACATTTCTGCATTTTATGACATTTCAAAGTAAACTTTGACCAACTTGCCATTTTGCTCACCATCGTAATGATCATAAAAGCTTGGCATGTTTTTAATAGCAGTAAGAACGCTGAAGTGTGGAATAGGTTGGTGATCTAAAGCAAATTGACAAAGAGACATTTCCATCAATTCAAACCTGACTTTTATTTGTATCTACCTATAGCTCCATATGTGTTAGAGCACCCTTCAGGTATGTTGATGTTCTTCATTTGCTATAGTGAGAGTCATGAGTGATTGTAGCGAAAGCCGTCTGTAATACAAGAGTATTATCGTAACGCTTGTTAAATGGTTGTGTAAAAAAGTTATGAGTTAGTTAAATGGTGAGATTAGTAGCCTGATTGGCCTCGTAAATTTTGCCGCCTACTCGCTCGTTAAGTATTAGTTCATACCAGACAAAATATGCAGTCCATTGTGTCCACTCGTTTTTTTCTGTATTGCTAACTACAACGAATGAGCTGCAATTTTAAATTCAACTAGCAACACATAAAATGTTTTGAGCGATGTATATCATGTTTCCCACGAGCATGTATTTCGTAGTCAAGATATACATCAAATAAGCTATAACGAATCTTTTTCATACATATAAACTTACAATTGTCTTGCTCAACTATGCTGCAGTATATATTACTTAAACTATACAATGTTTTGAGGTTTCAAGGGAATAAATGGCACTCTTGGTCTTTTACGTGTGAATTCTAAAATGAATTGCTGCATCACCTGGCTTAATCTACCTTTTGCTTCTCTCGTGAGCAGTCAAAGGCCTATGAACACACTGGAACAGACCACCGAAACCGGAATGAAAATGTTGAATGTGGTCGAGGATTGAGAGCCCCTTGTCCAACACCACTTGTACAATCCTCGAATGTCCGCCAGATTGTATTACAAATTATAGGAAAAATATCAAATTTCCAAATGGAGGATATTTATCACAAGAGCAGTTCCACAGTCAATCTCTTTTTTTTTCCTGGAGAGGCGAGTCAAACAACACTGTTTCCAGAACCTGAAAATCAGCACAAAATTGTTGTTTATAGATTGTATGGGTCATCGATTCAGTTATAGAAATGCTAGATATTTAAATAAATTAGACGATGCATTAATCAGACTTCCAATCGTTTTATAGTGTTGAGAGGTAGAATTACAATTGAATGAAAATAGAGCTTGATAAAAAACCAATACATTTAATCATATTCTAACAGATGCAGATATCTTTTATACGGAATGCGTTAAATATATCATACCTTTTATGTGCCTAATTATTTGACATAACACTACATCGATACACCCAACATTCCACGCTAAGACTAGTTAACGACTTCTTGGATACATGATATGTAAATAGAGTTTCATTTATCGATACTAGGCACCAACCGCAACCTAATGTTTCATTTCCAAAAAAAAAGTCAGCTGATGCAGCAAAAAGACATCTTGGGGAACGGTCAACCAAGTACTACTCAAAAAACGTTAAGACCCAACTTTGGGTGATTCATTGGTTTCGACATTTGGAAATTATAAGAACGCCAAGTTATAAATGGGGGATCCTGTGTAATGTCGAAAATACCGCTATGCAAATTAAGACCGATGCTCTAATTGTGCGCAAACGTCAGAGAACGTTTTGAGCAAGCACTTGACATCCCGTTTACACCGACTGTAGCCGAACTAATATACACAAACACACACACACACACACACACACACACACACACACACACACACACACACACACACACACACACACACACACACACACACACACACACACACACACACACACATACACACACACACACAAACACACGACCCAGCTACATGCATTTTTATTAGGAATGGTTGATGACAACATCGCACGAGCCGTCAGAAATCATGGATTGATTCTTGACATCCGTCAAAGAGAATCCCAATGTAAAGGTCACGATAAGGACCAGCATAACGATATACGACAGACCCTACGGAGGTTGGGAAGGCTGCTGGTGCAACTTCGGGCACAACCACACAGTATCAGCTGCCCTGAGTTTTACTGATCCTGATATATTCTGGGAAAGTATTGCAGCTGTGAAGGCCAAAGCTGGCTATAACGAGGTGACGAACACCTACAAAATACCAAGCCTTGCACTTAAATGCGGTCAATCCCTCAACCGCTGTTCAAAGAATAGGGAAGGAAAGGCTATAATTCAAGGTAACAAAACAATGCTTGCAAACGCGACAGAATTTGCGAGATTTTGCGTACTCAACTGGAAAGATTATATTTCCGCAAACGCCTCCAGAACCGTCAACGACAACAAAAGTTATAAGGGGAAAATGCTTCTTTTTACGGAATATCTAAAAGCGGAAAGTGTTAGGTGTCAAAAAGAAAAGGAAGAAGACTCATGGAAAATCCTGAATGAGGTCACCCTTGCAAGGGTGATTCTCTTCAATCGTCGGCGACAAGGGGAAGCGTCTAGAATGACTCTAAGCGACTACAAAAAGAAGGCAAGACCAGACGGCGATATAGTTACTCGAGAGGGATTGCCCCCAATTGAGAAAGAGCTACGCAAGACCCTACATCGTATCGAAATTCGCCGTAAAAGAGGAATCACAGTTCCAGTTCTTCTCACACAGGATGTAGTTGAAGCAATTGACAGACTTATCGAAACGCGGAAAGGCGCAGGTGTTGTTCATGACAACGCTTACTTGTTTCCGCGTTTCATCCACAGAAGTTTGGGACACATCAGAGGACCAGATGTTTTGAGAAAACAGTATGAAATGTGGGGCAGCACATCCTACGATCAACTGGGCTCAGTAAGTAGATTGCTACTGTCGCACAGATCGTCAATCTCAAAGAAAATGAACATCTTAGCTAAATTCCTGGGGCATGACATCCGAGTCCACCGGGAGTATTATCGGCTACCTGTTGTCAAAGCTATTGCTTGCTTCCGAGCAAGGACGGAGTGACTTGGCGGGGAAGTCGCTAGATCAGGTTAGTGTTGACATGGACGATGGTAAGTGATGGCAAATCTCACACTATACATGGTCTAACACCGAGTAATGCGGCAATTAAAGCAGCTAAGCATTTATTAGATT
Source organism: Urechis unicinctus (assembly GCA_034190875.2). Lineage (NCBI taxonomy): Eukaryota > Metazoa > Annelida > Polychaeta > Xenopneusta > Urechidae > Urechis > Urechis unicinctus. The sequence goes on along the minus strand of CM067349.1, from coordinate 62,023,633 downwards.
TCGATGCAAGAATTTATTTTAAATTTAACATTTTTAGTATCTTATATCAGAAAATTTAAGAATACCGATAAGGGTGAAATAATTTCAAAATACAGCGTGCGATATGTCAGCCTATTGCATAACATGAGTGACATGTGTTTGATGCTAAGTAATGTAATGTGATATCGTGATAATTAGTAAAAGAAGGACCCTCTTATAAAGTTGTCTATGTAACGTATTTCTGTGACTGTGCAATGCAATGAACTTTACATTGCCTCATTCTTGTCGAATCTGATGGTTTCTAATAAATGGATTAGATCAAGTGCTACTAGTAACTTCATTTAAAGACATTTCACGGGATGTATCATGCGGGATATATTATAATAGCTTTAACACATGCGCATTTTCATAAAAGCCCATTGGTGTACAATGTGTCTGTCAATAAATGAGTATTGTCAAGTTAGGCTAATTATATTGTCAAATTACAATGAAAGGTGTCAACTACATTGCTACTCGACAATATACTAGAGATAACAACTATCCACTAACATTCAAATACATACATATATGTGTGTATCTTTATATAAGCTTATGCAGCTATGTACATACACAGCATGATAAGAAGTAAACGCTGATCGGTAAGTGTTGCTTTGTTGAGATCGTCAGAACAGAGTCGCTTGTCTTATTATCACTGACATCAATCTCAAACAATTCTTTCGACACGTGTAAAACGTCGAATGAAGCAAACCTCAATTTTTTGGGGTCACAATTCTTTTCTGATACCTGAATCACACCGTTTATACGGCTAATTTTGGTGCATTGGTTCAATCAACTAGCTCTCTTGAGTGAACTTTGCTCGAGGTTCATTCCGGTTCAAAATGACGCACATACTATAGTCGTTCCCCTATAAACTACAGCTGTGTGGTGAGTGGTGATTCGGTCTTGCAGTAGGACCACAACACAGTTCCCAGAACATGCCATGGAGTTTTGTACCAATACTCGAATGCTCAATGGGATGAAGGCGCATATCCTTCACCTTGACGTTCTAATCGACACTTTTTACTCCTTCACCCTTGCGTTCTAATCGACACTTCTTACCACCCAGTATTCGTAACATTTTCCCTCATCTTAGTGCTTCAACGCATCAGCTACGGTCGGTAGAGGTACGGCCAATGGCTGGTGGATAGGGACGACCGTGAAGATAATTATACGGCTATGCGGTAGCTGCAGCGTGTCTGAGTCGATATACTCTGCGGAAGACTATGTTTGCATCAACTCTCTACACATTCCCATTTCTTATCTTGATTATTCATTCACCTCTCCTTTCTTCTCTTAATTATAGCATGATCCAGCTTTGGGGTTAACTTCTGTTTGTAACACAACGTAACGCTTCAGTAAGACACCAACAAAATGCTTTAGCATCAGCTGTATGAAGAGCATACACCAATGGGTAAATGTTTGTAATTCTTAGAATCAGCCAATAGGAGAGTAAAAGTCAATACCCTGGCAATTCGAACCAATGCCAAAGGGTGATATTTGCCTTATACTGTTAATCTGAATATGCCCTGAATATACACAGAGAACAGATTATTTCGTTTATAGGTGGTATGCATATGTTGCTTCTGTTGTGTAATGGCGCTGGCCAGTATCCACGGTGTGGGGTGTTGTTTTTTTGAGGATGGATCAAAGTATGGAGAGCCAATACGCTAAGCATTCCCATTTCTTCGTTAAGAGAAAATCTTCCATCCCTTCAAGTATAGTACATTGTTTGCCAGTCTTTATCATCTATCCGAGATATAAAACGTAAAACTTCCGTGTCCTCGGTTAGATAGAGTAAATCATATGATGGGCGTGTCGTCGGTTACATATGATGTGCGTGTCCTCGGTTAGATAGAGCAAAACATATGATATGCGTGTCGTCGGTTAGATAGTGTAAAACATATGATGTGCGTGTCCTCGGTCGGAAAGAGTAAAACATATGATGTTCGTGTTCGCGGTTAGATGGTGTCAAACATATGATATGCGTGTCCTCTGTTAGATAGAGTAAAACATGTTGCTGGTGAATTTTCTTGCATGCATCCCAACCTATCGATCGCGTTTGTTTTTAACAGCGCTCAACAATACGATGCGGATCATAGCAAAATAGCCACAGAGCTACCATTCCGCTGGCCACTGAAAATAACAGTAATTTAAGAACCCTCAAGAACTTCTCTTCATGGTGAGCTAGGAGCTGCGGTGTTTGCGATTGCTTGTATTTGCTTTTCTATTTGTCAGTTCGGGTTGCTTTCTCTGCTGAGATCGCTGAGTCCCTGTCTAATAGAGACCCCCTATTGATCAAAGTCGAATGCTGCGCTAACTTCTGCATTTCATTCCTTTAATGACATGGAATGAAACGGCAGATGTGACGTTGAATATAGAGCTCGGACCATATCGCAACGTTGACAGTTGACTAACAGACACTAGGCTGCCACCTGCTGCGGCCGCTCGTTGAAGCCAACAGAGATCGGCGGCAACATAAAAAAACTGGGCGGCGAGATATTGCATTAGAGCGATCCTACGCGCTAATAAGGAAATCTCGGAATATTGTCAAGCCCCGATATATATTTGATTACATTCTAGCCTTCCAAGGCGGATTAGCGGTGCGCCCCGCTAAGCTAGTGAACGTCGCTCAGCTTCGTGTTCGGACTCACCGTCTTTTACTCTGCTTAACATGTAAACTGTCAACGTTGCGATATGATCTGAGCTCTAAATTTAAGCAGCGCTTATACATACACACACATATATATATATATATATATAGATATATATATAGATATATATATATAGATATATATATATATATATAGAGATATATATAGACATATATAGATAAATTTATATATATAGATAAATATATATAGGTTATATATATACATAAAAAAATATATATATAAATATATATATATCTATACATATATATATTTATATATATATATATATAATTATATATATACAATTTATATATATATGTATATAAGAATATATTTATAGATATATAAATATAAAATAGTATATATGTATATATCTATGTATATATGTATATAAATATATTTTCTTATATATATATCAATATAAATATTTATATATACATATATACTATATATGGACATATATTACGACAATAAGCTGAACTAAACATGAAATCAAACTCGAAAATATCGATATGAATATAGGTTAATATGTATATCTTTCAAATAAATATATATATATATATTTATATATATATATATATATATATATATATATATATAGGTAAATATGTACATCACACTCATATATATATATATGTATATATTTATCTATATATATATATATATACATATATATATATATGTATATATTCATATATATATATATATATATATATATATATATATATATATATATATATATATATATATGTATATATATATATATAATATATATATATATACATATAAATATATATATATAGGTATATATGTATATATATATATTCATATATATTATGACCTATATATATATATATATATATGCATATATATATATGTACATATATATATATATATATATCTATATATATATTATATATATATATATATGTCTTTATGGATATAATAATAAGTGCATAAATGTACAAGATTACATGTATATATACGAATATATATATATATATATATATATATATATATATATATATATATATATATATATATATATATATATATATAAAACTTAGCAATTTATCAATTTAGGTGAACCTATATATACTAGCACACGCGCGCATTTATTTTGCATACATACATATATATATATATATAAAATATATATGTATCTATATATAGATATATATATTCATATATTTATATTTATACATATATAAGGATATATTTATATATATGTACATATATTTATATACCTATCGATGTGTATATATATGTAAATATATCTACATTAGTATGTTTCTTCACATAAATATATATGTACATATATATATTTATATGTACATATATATAAATATATGTATGTACATGGATATATTAAAAGGAATATATGTATATATATGTTCGAAAATATTCAAACGAACATATTCAAAGTTGTAAATGGACGAATACAGTTTTTTGGTATTGAAATTATAAATATTTTCTTTAAAAAACTTCAAATAAACATATTCTACGCTGATGGTTAAACATTATTTTGACCATTTGGGCCAAAGTGTATATGGTAACAAGGAAGATGTTGAGGCTATCAGGCAATATCACCGCATGGTTAGCTGTTAAAAGTTAGTTTCGCAATAATATCCAATATTGAAAAAAATCATTCCTAAACGATTATCCACATACGTTATTAAGACTAGACTATCATATTAAAATATTAAAATCAAAATATTTCTAAACATTTGGAAAGAAAAAGTGCATGAACTTTATGTGGACATAGTAGTGTATCCTTTTGTGGGCCCAAGTTTACGAAAGGTTAGCGGTTCGTCCACTAAAAGTCGCGTTCGTGCTAATATATATATCTTGGCTTTATATGCGGCAACGAGCAGCGAATTTTGATCATCTAATTACAGATAATTGATGACATGTGATTCTCCCTGAAAGGAGATTAAGCTTATAGTCATCGTGAATGTCAACCGGTGTGCTGTCATTCCACATGACGTATGTGGCTCCACGGGTACCATGACCTATCATTGCTGTAACATGATAGTTATATCTATTGATTCGATAAACGCAGCGTATTGACTCTCACCAGCTGCTCTTTCTCTCATCCATCGGCTGCGCATCATCTTCTGTCAGTTCAGTATGGCGACCCTAAATAACTCGGCTACTGTTTTGCTTTGTCACTTTGTTTTTGTAGCGGAAGTATATTGCATAAAGCACTGTTAAGTATCACACGAAGCTGTATCTCTATGTTCTATAGTTGGTTATGAATGCAGGTAAAAGTGAATGTTTGCATCATATCTAGTCATATACGGGAGAGGGACGGTAAATAGACCAACACTGGTGCAATCTTCTCATAGTAGCGTGAGAAGATATTTATAAACCATTGAGGGTTTTGGGTGCTATTGCCAATACGGATGCAATGGGAGATAAATCGGCTCATGCAGATGAAAGCATCTGACATGTGTTCATGGATCTTTTTACAAATTAAGGTTGATATTGGTTCAATCCATCAGAAACAGGAGTACGCTATGACGAAAGTATCTTTACCGGTGCGAGAAAAATAGATTATTGCCATGGTAACGATTCCTAGCAACATGCTGCGTTCTGTTGTTGAGAACATTCAGAGAGTTTACACATATCAACTCCGTTAATAAACACGACATGTGGAGCAAAGGTTTCATGGGAGCACATGCGTGGTCATAAGAAGGATAGAGACCATCGTCAATAAAATGGCAATATATGTAGGTTATATTGGTGTATGTTAATCGGCTTTCATGTGGCCAACTTATTGCAAAAGTGAATTGTGATCGATTAATATTTGCAAAGTGTAAATACCTATTCCTTGTTCAATCATAGTTTTTCAGCTACTTTTGGACACATGATAGCATTAGGCCGCTGGCTTGAGATGCTATGTTTTCTTGTCACTTGCAGCAAGGAATGTCTCTGTCGCTTGACATTGACAGGTGGCAGAATCAGACGGTGATAATTATGTCCGTATGTCAGGAGATGCATTATGTAAATCAGTCAGTGCGATAGATACCCCAAATGTTTTCTGCTATGGCTAATGATATTCTGAGGATCGACAAACTGGTTCATGAGCAAAGACATTGATATCGTATGACTGGACGTTAGCCTATGTTTGCAGGGATGTCTTTGTCAATTCTAATTCACACTATCCATAGGCTAATTCCGCCTTACATCTAAGCTAATCTGCTTACTTGGGAAAACACTCAGGAAGCTTCGCGCTTTCTTGTCACAAGAGCTTCAGCAGCGGTGCTTCTCTACTTATCCACCACGAATCCGGGAAGTTGAGCCTCACACATTTACATGATTGTAGACAAATGAGATGATTGGGTGCTGAATTTTCGCGCAATGGATGCTATGTTGACGAGATTCAGTTTTTGCATGGATTACGCATCACCGGGTAAGATGCGCATCGACATGATTTTGCTTCCTCAAGATTTACATCTGCACGACCATCGCACATGGTGTATTTTAAGTTACTGACACATCCATCACCTTAGCAAGATAATTTTCAATGCTGAAAATCAATGCAACAATATTGTAAATATTGTCCAATGACGCCCTACTTTTGCAGTCACAACGCATTTGGTCTCTAAGCATTAAGCAGCGTAAATAATGTAACGGAATTGTAACATGTAGATGCGACTTGTCATCAGACAACTGTACCATATCGCACACATCGATTAGCACCAAACTTCTCCAAGTGCCTACTGCGTGTCAACAAACAACAAGCCGGACGACAAACAATACGTTACCAACAAGATGTGACGCATTCACAATGATCAAAATAACCACATACCGCTTTTGAGAGCTTAAAAGAATTTTGGAATAGCGTCGGGCATCACAGAGAGCAATATAAAATGAAGCCATTGGGGTCCCTTAGTTGAGTAAATGGCGGAGGATCTGGAATATTCAAAGCAATGAATAATAACACCATAAAATTACACCCAAAAAAACTTTGGCGTTCTCAACAGGTGTCAGAGTCAGCAGGTGGAATATGTGTTCGAGTCGGCAGGGAACAAAATGCATTACGACAACTCTCCACTTCTGGCTGCTCGGCCGCAAACTGTCTGTAAGCGGAAATTGTTCCTTTTCTGATACCACGGCATCGCCCCCTAGAGATCACGCGACATAATAGGTGGAGTAGGCACTCCGCAGCATATGGTAAGTATGTCTTTTTCATTAATTTGCAAAACTATTTGGAAGTATTAATAGAGAGAGTCAAATTAAAGAACTACATGCATTTTGGACCGTTGTCATTATATTGCCCGATTATTAATTGCGACGTATTACATTTAAAGAAAACATATTCACGGGTTTTTTTCTTTTTGGCTCACCAAAACCATATGTGCGATTTGGTACCTGCTTTTAAATATTGGCGCTCAAGCAGCAAGGCGATTCTACTGGTGAATGATAAATGATACGGCCAACCTATCAATCACATTGAGACGGCAATAGCTCTGGGGGGAGTATGCCATCTAAACTGTATATGATGAGAAATGTCGAGTAGATTACGTATCTCAAGTGTTAACTCGTATTTCCTCCTATTGCGTCAAATTTCCAGAGACAAGGTCCGATCGATTGTACCTACTTATTTCATTTTATTATGATAAGCTTCTTTTGTGAAAAGCTGCTTTCGTTTTTTGAAACATCAGGAGTTTTTCGATTCGTAGTTTATGTAAATACCAATAATATTTTTATGTGCCCTCTTAAACGGCGAAAAACGATTGCCCCAAAAATATATTCTAGATCCCCTGCTCAGCAAATTGTTCCAGCCATCTTCTAGTGCACCTAACGACCCATCTGTTAGCCCTCTACTTATCGACTAATTACCATGCATACAGCATACATTTACGCCCTGTGTGTAACTTGAAGGCCTTCATAATTCTTACATTCAGTTTTACTGCGTTTTGTGATGTGCTTGTCAGCCGTCGAAGTATCCTATCCACAAGGATTTGTTTGGAATGTTGCGTTATAATTAACCCATAGGCCATTCCACCTCAGCCATGTGACATGAATCGTAGTACACCCTGCTGCTCGTGGATTTGAAAGACACAGTATTCAGGATATCAATCTGTTTTATATGTTTAAATGTATCAAAAACATATGATTCGATGTCTTGTTTCAAACTGCTGTGAAAATATTGATCCATGGATATTGTCAAAGAGCCACAATGCACAACTATTGTCGGACACATAAACACATATCTATGTCTGTCGGTACCCAGGTCATGGTCTTTGGATGACCACATCAAAATAATCCATGCTGCACTGTTGTTCTAGAGAAAACATCGTCGCCATTGAAAAAGATGACTGAATGAAAAACGAACTAGCTATTACTGTCGTCGTAAGCAGGTGCAACTGAGCGAACAGTTTCTGGTCTTTTGATGTACTGCAACTCGGATCAACTTATTGAGGCGCTTGTCCATTGGCTGACATTTTGATACCGCCCACCAAAATCTCCGCTCAGCAGAAGGACCATGGAGAAAATAAAATGTTTTTATATTATGTTTGTTTCAAATAGATAATTAATAAAATAATCGGGGTCTTTAGTGTCAAGTGTTTAAAGCTCTAATGAGGTATTTGACTTAGTAGTGTTCATAAGGATAAATTGGTGCTCGTGGAAAACTTATGGTCATTGGGGTTATAGATTATAAAGAAATGGTGCTTTAGCACTCATTTTAATGAGCAAACGTCCGACATAATAATCTTATATTGAACAGAATTCAGCAAATGTTTATTCGTGTATTTGAAACTGCTTGTCTCGATCCATATTATAGTATTGACGGTTTGAGGTCATCAGCGTTAGAGCAAGAGCTCGTTATGTAGGAAGGAAAGACTCGCACACGCGGCAGATTCTCCTCATAGACATTGTCCTGGGTTGAAAACCGTCTCTAATTACGCGTCACATAATTATGTGAAATGGCGGGAAAAATGTATCTTCCATAAAGGTTTTGCGCTCAATTTATTAGAATATTCGACATGTTTTGGATCGGCTCAACAACTCTGGTCGATTCGTTCTCACCAACACATTATTAATTGATCTCTCGCTCATAAATGAATCCGTTCGCTCGTATAACAGCTGATAAATCCATTGACATGTTTGATCCGGATCAGATTGAGAAACGCTAAAGATCCATGATACTAGTCAATGCATTCACCACTCGACTGACCATATCATTGTGTTAAATGGGGGATTTACTATCGGATGAGGCTCATGATCATCAAGATTAACATAAAAACAAATAAATTTAATCAGATACGAGTAGAAGCAGATGTCACTGATATAGAATGCGTTTAATATATCGTGCAATATATTTGCCAAATAAAATCACAGATCACTTAGCCTAGTCCAAGATCTGTTAGATACTTCATCTGTAAATGGAGCATCATTTGTTGATGCTGGGCACGAATCTGCAAATCAACATGTACAGCTTATTTCCCCAGAGAATTCTGCCAATGCAGATACTATAAAGTACTATAATCTTTTTATGTCATGCAGAAGTCATGCTGACTAAAAGCAAACGAATTATTGCATACACGCTTTGAGATATATATTATGCTTACCAGTTTGTCGCATATACACCGTATGCGTCAGACGGATTACTTTGAATTGCATCGTATGTATTTTTTTAAATAAAACCGCCATGTGGTGCGCAATACAGGTTAGTATTACGTAAAACCAATACCTTACTCAGGTTCAGAATTGTGATCTATATGGCCTCTATATTTTGGCTTTGAATAGGATATCCAGAGACTCTTTTAGCAACTCGTCTGTTGTATCGCTTTAGGTCAATACATTATTTTTGACCTGGGCGTCTTTTTGGTAAATCTCTGTAACAGCTGTATGGTCTATAATTGGTTCTGAATGTGGGTAAAAGAGAATGTTCAGGTCAAATCTAGCTATATAACGTGGGAGGGATCAATAGACTCACACAGGTACAATTTGAGATAGATCTTCTCATATGGGCGTGAGACGATATTTATGATTCATCGAGGGTTGTGCATGCTATCGCCAATACGGCTGTAATGGGAGATACATTGACAGATGCAGATGATAGCATCTGATCTGTGTACATGGTTCCTTTTACAAATTTAAGTTAAGGGAATAGGATCACCCATCAGTTTGGTTGACAGAAGTATTACATTGAGACGGTAATAGCTCTGGGGGAATCATTAACACAAAGAATGAGTATGCGGTACATGGCTGCATGGGAAGGAACACTTCAATGCTATCAAAACGTAGGTTCTATTGAGTGAATAAAGCTATGTTTGCGAAGGGGTTCAATAATATCACATTATATCATTTAATCGTTGACACCAGCAGCGCAGATTGGTGCTTTGAACCACAAACGCCGTGTTTCAATGAGTGCTTACGTCAACATCAAACATGGGCTTGTAATTCGTCAGATTGAAGTCGCCGTTATAAGAGAGATAAGTTTCGTCCAAGAGGCGCTGTTGATAGGAATTTAAGGCGAGGATCCATGTACTGCCGACCAATACTAAATTTGATGTTGTCCCCATATCAATCGCTAAGGACCTCAATGTGACGTGCAGCTCTCAAATGAATTGGCTCATCGTGTCGTGCAAGTACTCAAAACAAGAGTCCATCAGCCGTATCTACTCCCTTTTATAACATAGACTCTTGTTATAATCCGATAGTAGCTGGCGCTAATAAAGAAATACGAATGCACTAATGTTGAGACAACAAGAATTCTACAAAGCGGACTAAGCAAATAGCATCGATGATTGCTCTACTCCCCATTATCTGTATCCTGTAATGCTGTATTGTGTACATTATCCCTCAAATATTTTAACTGTGAGTGCTAACTTCTTAAACCACACTCGAATTAAACAAATTGCAGTCGATTAAAATTGCACTGATATTGCAAATCATTACACTTTACGATTGTGTGTATCTATGTGAAACATGTTCTGCACAATGATATCATTAGCTAACCTAAGCAACACAAATATTTATTGCCCTTTCAAGGAAGCAGCGCATATATTGCTTTCATGAATATATATAATGATAATATAGTGAGACAAGCGAAATAGTACGACAGAGAACCGATTACGTGTAAACAAAGGAAACGGCTTTTTTCGCAAATGCCATTCTGCTATTTCACAATATCAGCGCTTAGAAAATGCTTCGTCGCACGTGTCGTATCTTGATATATGGTGCAGCGATGTAGACGATAATACCTCCTGATAATTAATACTCGAACTCCATGCGTAGGTTTAAGAAAAACTTGAACTTAATAAGTTGACTTAATATTTCAGTTTAGGGTGGAGCGTTGCCTAAAGATCGGACAAAGATATATCGATCTCGAAAGCCAGGATAGAACTGGTTTTAAAATGTCAAAGTGCTTCCAGCAACGACTAAGTCACGCTATTACAATTGTCATGGAACGTGCAGTAGCCAGGTCAGTGAAGGATGACACGTAGATTGCTTGGGGATCTGGGAAGCTGGGGTTTATAATAAATATCAGCTGTAGGGACAACAACTGATGACTGATAGAGTATGCTATGAGGTAGGTTTGTTGTCAATTTGGCACTCAACAGAACGTACGAACTTATTTGGGACCTTATGATTTTATGCCATATGTATGAGATAATTTAGCTTGAAAAGTATTGCACAATAAGCTGGTCAACCAGGTGAGTAGCTATACACTTTCCGTCAGCCATCCTTTCAAAATCGGAGCTCCTAATAACCCAGCCTGAGGGCAAGCCTGCTTGACTTACTCCAAAGAGTTTACAGCTACGCTAACAGGTCTCACTACAAGTGGCTCGACGGTGATCGCTTCCTTTGTTATAGTACACAACCAAAAGCACATGGAAATACTGGGCTGACGTCACTGCGATTGATGAGAGTGGCGAAAATGTCGTACTGCAGAGCCTTGCTGCTGCCAAAACACGTCGCACAATTGGCTTATGTATAGCGCAAATAGCAAGTACACTATTTAACAAATGTCAACTTAATAGAATCACCCTGTCTGGGTATCGAATACATTTCGTCTCTTACAGCGTCCGCGCAGCTTACGAACCTCGAACTTTCATGTCTGCACTGTAGAAGGGTAGTTTTTGTATTATCAATAACTGTCAGAAGCGAGGAAACTGGCCTGGGGTCGACATTCACATTTTTGGCATGTCAGGGGAAGGTTAAGGTCTCGAGCGAAGAGTTTATAGTTACGCCAAGTTGCGTGACGATTATGAAATTACACGAAAGACACCTCCGACATCAGGCGACGATACCATGAAATCAACAAAAGCACATGGGACTGTTGATCCAATGTCTCGGGGCTCCTATGAGCTGAAACGTTTGAGCAGTTTATATCATGGTTTACACGAGGGTCTATTTCGTAGTCATAATAGAAATCAAATAAGCTACAATGAATCTTTTGATATTTTTCATAGACACATTCAACTGTGTATTTAGTCAATGTTGTAGAATATACGACTTAAAAACCTTAAATAGTAAAAAATGCTTAGTTATATTGAATAATCGAATTTTAGCTGCTATAGGATTATTTTTCTAATGTATGATGATTCGTTTACCAAGAGGATAAAACAAGAGAATGGACACATCTCGACTGCAAAATGAGGCGTATATGAGTGGATTATTTGCGCGCATATGTTGTGATGTGTACCCCAACAGTATCATCCAGCAAGTAAATTATAACCTCACAGTGGATTATTCACTGCATGCAATATTTTACCAGATAATATCTGTGAAGCTTCATTACATAAGTGGTTTTCAACGAGATATCAACACAAAATGGCCGGGTATACTCCCTTTTATCCATGGTTGGACCAATCTCGTATGTGTCTCAAGCACAATTCTGTGTGGTTAGTAGTGACCAGGTGTCCATTAATATCAAGTTCATGGATATTCATCTCGAATTCCACTTCCGCCAATGGAGCAAAGTTCAAGTGTCAAATATGTCGACAGCAGGATACGTAAAAAACTTTAGGAAGGATATCGTTAGCAAGACAAGACGCTGACCTTGCAATATGTAAGAATGTTTGTGATAAGTGTGTTGATCTGATATATGCGATAACAGACTTGAGTGTAAAAGCATTTTGGTGTATGGACCTAATAATTGTATGTTATTTAGCATTCTACGAGAGTACCATGCCTGCTATGCTGTAACACCTAATGCAACATGTATAATAGATAGGGCGATTTGATTCCATTTCCATTAGGCGCTGTGGGGATCTGCTGACAATCTACAATGGCCAGATGTTGCGCAGGGTTGTTTTTTACGTAGACAGCATCGTGAGCAAAACATTACCTCAGAGTTCATATATATATTTGATTAAGTTGAAGAAACTCTTATGAATCCCTCTGACAATGCAAAATAGCGATAATTGAGCTTATTACTGAATGTTCTCAAATACAAGTACCGATGATTGTCAATGCCAGCTCAAATGTGAAATATTGTATATAGTCTGCTCATCAATGCACATTCAAAGTAGAGGTTAATTAAGTACATGGACACCCTACCTTTGCATTACTTACGGAGTAGTTTAGATCTTTATACAGGTGCCTTCATCATCCTTTGTCCCATCTCAGATATACACATGCTCTGTTCACGAAAATGATTTCCTCTCATACCCACCGCTGAGCATATACCTAGTATTATATGCACACACACTGCCATTTCAATATGGTCTCCCGAATGGTGAAGGTGTTGCAAATATTTAAATATATATATATATATATATAATATATATATATATATATATATATATATATATATATATATATATATATATGTATATATATAAATATATATATATGTATATATATATATTTTTTATATATATGTATATATACATATATTTATGTATATATATATATATATAAAATGTATGCGAGCAAAATTATTTGTGTACGTTACTTAAGCCAGACCATCACATTCGAATCGTCAAACCGAAATATTTTCAATTATTTTGGACGAAAATGAGCTTTGACTTTATGTGGACATACTGGTTTAACCAAAGTCTACGAAAGGTTGGCGGTTCGTCCACTAAAGGTCGCGTTCGTGCTAATATATATATATATATATATATATATATATATATATAGAGATAGATATATATAGATATAGAGAGAGAGAGAGATAGAGAGATAGAGAGATAGAGATAGAGATATAGAGAGAGAGAGATATAGAGAATATATAGAGAGAGAGAGATATAGATCTTATAGATCTATATATATATATATCTATATATATATATATAGGAAATAAAAAATAAAACATATAATACCCCTATCATATATATATATATATATATCTATATATATATCTATATATATATATATATCTATAAATATATATAACCAAATATATCTATATATATATCTATAAATATATATATATATCTCTATATATATATCTATCTCTATATATATATATATATATATATATATATATATATCTATCTATATATATATATATCTATATATATATATATATATATATATATATGCCGGAAGGATGTTCTGTACATTTTGCACTGACAGCTGCCACAATAATATGTCAAATAAATTAATATTTATATATATATATATATATATATATATATATATATATATATTTATACAAGTCCGACCATTTTGGTACAATTCACCAACCATCTTGGCCCATACTTACATTTTGGCCGATGATCATGGGGCCAAAATAGTCAGCGTCATCCCATAGGCTTACACAGCTGCGCTTCCCCACAAAATCGTAACTTTATTTGCTTCTACTCCTCCTAAGGTTGGAATCTTATTATTCGGGATAACTGTCCACTTTTTCTTGGCGTTAAATGCATTTGCCTGAATTTACATTTTGGCCAAAACGACCATTCACCATTTGGCCATGTTGAATAATCGGTCATTATATGGCTTTGTTCGATGTATATTTGCTCCAAACTTATGTTCATGATTTGTGTGACTTTTAACTTCAATGAACAATTCTTTGTTATAAATTATCGCTTGAAATGAAAAACATACAAATTTTGAATGAATATATAAATCAGCAGATTAAAGAATAACGGGCGGAACACGCTCAAATATCTTTATGGACGGATATAAAAAAAAATGGCGATTTTACTGGGAAATCCGTGGTTGTAAGTCTTTGTCAACTCATTTTTGGTGTCTTTTTCTCAGTACATATCCGTCTGATAATGTTTAATTTAGATAAATAAGAACATATGTAGTACTTAAGCTGGGAATTCGAGACGCAGATCAGCATTTAAAATGTTTTGAGAATCTCACTGAAATGAAATACCGGTTGTTTTCGATCTATGATGTGTAAAGTTTCGAGTAATCAGTGAAAGCATATCGTATCAACGGACTGTTTTTATCAAGTGATTAATTAAAAAGATTGTTCTGTGTTATCAGTTTGCTCGTGTAGTAAAATCCAAATGTTCCCACTAACGCACCCGCGGGCTCAATCTGAAGGTATATTTTTTTGGGATTGTAACTATTCCAGCCTGCCATACCTCGTGGAATTTCCGGTACACGAGCGGACATAAACAAGACGATCGGTCAGCCATGACAATTTACACACGCACTGTTTCCATATGATTCTCGCTCGGTCAGTATGATTCTAACGTTTATAGATTGAATATCATTCATGTAACAATGAACCTTACCAATGATTTTTTTTAAATGTATTTCCTAACGTTCATTAAACCGTATCGACTATTGCCTACGGCTTTTGCTGTCATCTGTCAGATCATTCTCGATATCGGCTAACTGTCTTCCGCCGGAAGTCACCTCGGAGCAACGATTCGGGGGTGAATACAAGCAGCTGTCAGCGTATTGACACCTTGTTGGTTGCGCGGAAGACACGACGCTTTTAACGTGCGCGTGGCGCTCTTTCGTCAATGACACGGTAAATATCAGCTGATAACGAAGATCTAAGACTATTTAAATAATCAGAAACGATCTTGAGCATACTTTGATCTGCGAACAAGAACATTTTACGAATGACAGCTGTAAACTTGGCGATATAAAATCAGCCATGGCTGACAAGCTACAAACCGGCCGATTTGTTTGAAGCTCAACAATCATGGCTTACCAGTATTTGGAAGGACTACCCGACGTGGCACGAAAGAGGTATATACAAAAACTGACCAATACTACACCCAGATCCAGTGTCAAATGTACATTGCAGGAGCTGAATATGGGGACTTTGTCTATTGGACTCCTGGGGAGTGTGTGATCAGACAGTGATTTTCTTTTTGAGTTGTGTAACAAGATCAGTATGTTTTGGCAGTCAGCAGTATTTTCAGAACTTCTGACACGCAGATTAGAGGATGGTGCATGTACTTCTGGTGAAGATATGATTGAATGTGACAATCCATGCTGTAAATACAAGTGGTTTCATTTTTCATGCATCGGCATCAAAAGAGTATCAAAGGGTGCCTGGTATTGCAAGTCTGCAAGAAATACATCTTGAGCCAACCTTTCTGTATATAAGATGTTCCTTTTATAGACTTATGTTGATGTATTTGACTGTTATATGGTGGATGAGTTGGGCGAATAAAATTTATTCTCAAATTCTATCCTCTTCTTAAATTAATTTCTGCCACCATGAAATTTACAATGTGATGTGACTAACAGCAATCAAATGCAAATTCTGGATGAAGAGAAATGTGAAATATCACAATAGATAGTCTTTAAGTGTGGCATGGACAATAAGAAACCACCAGAACATTTCATAAATGTTTTATTACGATTGTGTATTGAAAACAAAACTGCAAAATGAAAAAGCGTACAGGTAATACCACTACATAATATGTAATTTGAACTATTTCAGTCAATCAAATCACTGTCTCGTACAATAATGCTACCCCCAGCATTTAACAAACAACAAGCCACAGTGACCATCTTGTCCACACTAGAGAGCTCATTATCTTTGGCTTCAGCCTTCAGAGAGTTCACCGACCGGATAGGTAGGGTCCCCTTCAGCAGTTGATATCTGTTTTTTTACACACCCAATGACTCTCTAAATGTGAATATTTCGATCAAAGTGGACAGTCCCAATCCACACTGATATGCAATATGCTGAAAATGCATATCAAGTCTAAGTTTAACCAGAGTGAGGAAGAGCTGGTCTTGAAGAGAGATACCATCTTTTCTGGTGACTGAATCATCATGATTCACTACAATCTCACTCAGTACCTAAAGACAGAGCACATGGTAAAATATATACATACATCATTGTAGATGTAGAAATGTTTATACATGTGTGATTGTGTGCAAAAACATTCATTATTATAATAGGCAGATTTAGTACAAAGATTCATTATCATTATTAAGAATCATTATAATTATTGAGTAAGCAGGCAAATTAATACTGCCAAAATCAATTACTTTTATCCAAAAGTATTCACCTGTCTTTTGTTGGATGAATGATCAATGACTCCTTGTAAAGAACTTTTCTTGGCGTTCTTGTAACGATTCATGCGGTCATGTTGCTTGTTGCCATCTTGTCTGTGTGTGAATATAGAGGGTATCCCAGTCTGGTTAAAGTGGGTCCTTGTTAACCACCCCTAGAGGAACGAATTATAATGACTTATTATGTTTCTAACCACAAATGGTACAAACGATACAAGGGGAATATAAAATAGCAAAATTGAAATCACAGTTGAATGGAAAGTCCTCATCGACATTACATACAGTAAAAAACACATACAAACATGGCGACATGAATGATGAAGTCGTTCAAGCAGAATTAACCGCATTTACTTAAATGTCATCAAATTGGATTAAGAATAAAGTAGTGTGTAACAGAAATACCCTACAACAGTGTAGAACCTACCAGTGATGAAATGATGTCCACAAAAACCAAGTTCTTAGTTGGTCGCCAAAACGAACCGTCTTCGTTCTGTCGATTCACAGGAATGATCCACTTTTTCCTTCTCTCCGGGTCTTTCGGAAACTTAAAGAGCGACATTCTTAATTTCATCATGTTGTGGTTAGAACAACCGAATGCACAGCAACTTTTCGGCATGTTTTTATCGACGTTAATAACCGCAAACTAAACCGATGTTGATATCGCTGAGTGAAATTAATCCAATACACATTGATTGTTTTCACTGCGCTGCGCGTTGCCAGGGTCGCCGGGAATTCTGGGTGGTGCGAGGTTCCCGGATAACCGAGATCGGCAATAGATGTAAACATTGCCTAATCCGCTCCGGTATCACAATAACCCAAACAGACTTCAGACTTTATGCCCTGTAACAATTTTGTATGGTGGACTATGACACTAGCCACCCCTAGCCTAGTGTCATAGTACACCATATAAGTTATAACTACTCTGGTGTTAGTGTGTTAGTGGGGTGGGGTTACTCTTTCAATGTTTTTTCAAAGGTTGAAGATTGATAATTTGCTTTCAACATTCTTGAATAATATACTTACTTGCATCAGTAATGTGACCTGCATGATCTGCTAATATTATGTATCATTGTAATACACTAAAACATGAATTCTTTATTACATTCCTTTTGATTATGTGTTATATGATAGTCACAACTTTTGTTATCAATAAGTCAGGAGAATGATCCTATCTGTATCTCAATAATAGCTATCCAAAACAAACTGTGCTAGTTTTAGCTGCCAGCCAAGTTCAACAGTGGCTTGCCAAATAATTAGAACCTAGGTGAGTTTTTTGAAGTCCAGAGCCTCTTTTGTCAGGGTATCTGCCACATCAATATTGGTAGTAAAATTGTTGTTCAATGTTCAAAAGTACAATCACACATCATTTTAATATGTCATGTATAAGCTATAAATGCCATGGTCATCTGTCAGTTAGTCTTAAAAGCTGTGCATCTGACCTAGTGTTGATAGGGGTATTAAGCATATCTGAAATCCCAAATCACACATGACACAGTGCAGTTTTGCCCTGTCAATCTGTCTGCTTGTAAACATTTGGTGTCACATTTTCTTAATAATGCAAGTCACTCATATATTGATTGTGACATTATTGAAAAAATATTTCTTAGCTATGTTAACCAAATAGGGAATACCTGTCTCAAATTAAACATGAACCACTCTTATATTGATGATCACTTACAAAGTAAATATCAGCGCTGCATGACACAAAGTAAATATCAGCGCTGCATGACCTTTTGTGCCTGAGTGATTTACTCAATGGGGAATAATTCTTGATGGCACGTTTTCTTATAATGCAAGCTTGCAACATTGACCAAATTTTGCAAACTTTAACTCATAGCTTTATGGCTCTTGACCTCTGACTTGCTAAATAAAAGCAAATTAAAATTGCTTGTTCCAGGAAAATGTAGCTAAGTTATTATTAGCTCATGGGTGTTAGGGTGAATCATTTCTTAATAACTTAAATAATTAGGCTTAAATGCTAAAACTTTTTGCATACTTGGGGATTGACTATTGTTGCTAGACAAGTGGGTTTGGGAGTTATATTATTCAGCCCTGGTGTGTCATTGAATACAAAGATATACTATTAAAGCTATGATTAAATGCTGTCAAAAGCAGCAGAGTTCAATAGCCATAGGTCTTCTGTCTTTATTGTTAGGCAGTGAGATTGACTAGGTGTTTGTGATGACATTTTGCTCAGCAGCACTCACAATCTGGTAGTGATTAACTGCTTTACCTCCTGTTTGGGTTTAATATTATGGACCCAGTATCTCAATTGAATCATATTGGAGATTAATATTCTCTGTGTTGGTTAATCTGCCCAATTTAGGAAATTTATTTTTTCAAGATGGGCAACAGTATCAGCTGTCCAAACATCTCAATTATGCTCATCTATCTCTGCAAGACACCTCCTCATATCAAATGGAGCCGTGTCTTGCTGTAGGGCCACTAGGCTCTTGCTAAGTGAAGAGAAATATTCTTTAGTCTTTTCATTTCATGACATTTGGTGATTTGATATAAATGAATAGTTAAAGATAAGTAATGTAGATGAAGCCACATGACCTCCTCACTATTCTACATAATGAGTTGCATGTGCAATATTAAGGTCCATGTGCTTAACCACCATGAAAACAAATTTTATGTTAATGGTAAATTCACAACTTCATCAATATTGTGGTTTCATCAGTTTTGTGGCTTTACAATATTGTGGCTTCACACATATTGTGGCTTCACAAATACTGTGGCTTCAATAATATTGTGGCTTCATCAATATTGTAATTTCACCAATGTTGTGACTTAACCAGTGTTGTGGCTTTACCAATATTGAGGCTTCACTAATACTGTGGCATCACCAATGTTGTGGCTTCACTAGTGTTGTGTTTTCACCAATGTTGTGGCTTCACCAATTCTGTGGCTTCATCAATATTTTGGCTTCACCAGTGTTGTGGCTTCACCAGTGTTGTGGCTTTACCAATATCGATGCTTCACAAATACTGTGGCATCACCAGTGTTGTGTTTTCACCAATGTTGTGGCTTCACCAATACTGTGGCTTCATCAATATTTTGGCTTCACCAATGTTGTGGCTTTACCAGTGTTGTGGCTTTACCATTATTGTGGCTTCGCAAATACTGTGGCATCACCAATGTGGCTTCACCAGTGTTGTGTTTTCACTAATGTTGTTGCTTCACCAATACTGTGGCTTCATTAATATTTCGGCTTCAACATTGTTGCGGCTTCATCAGTGTTGTGGATTTAATGATATTGTGGCTTCATCAATATTGTGACTTCACCAATATTGTGGCTTTACCAATATTGTTGCTTTACAAATACTGTGGCATCGCCAATGCTATGGCTTCATAACATTTTAGCTTCAACATTGTTGTGGCCTCACCAGTGTTATGGATTCAATGATATTGTGGCTTCATCAATATTGTGACATCAATATTGTGGCTTCACCAATACTTTGGCTTCACCAATGTCGTGGCTTCATTAATACTGTGGCTTCATCAATTTCTTGGCTTCAACAGTGTTGTGGCTTCACCAGTGTTGTGGCTTCAACATTGTTGCGGCTTCACCAGTGTTGTGGATTCAATGATATTGTGGCTTCATCAATATTGTGACATCAATATTGTGGCTTCACCAATACTGTGGCTTCACCAATGTTGTGGCTTCACCAATACTTTGGCTTCACCAATATTGTTGCTTCACTAATACTTTGGCTTCACCAATATTGTGGCTTCATCAATATTGTGGCTTTACCAATTCTGTGGCTTCTCCAATACTGTAGCTTCATCAATATTTTGGCTTCACCAATGTCGTGGCTTCACCAGTGTTGTGGCCTTACCAATATTGAGGCTTCACAAATACTGTGGCTTCACCAGTGTTGTGGCTTCACTAATACTGTGGTTTCACCAGTGTTGTGTCTCCATAAATATTTTGGCTTCACCAATGTTGTGGCTTCACAAGTGTTGTGGCTTTACCAATATTGTGGCTTTACCAATATTGTGGCTTCACAAATAATGTGGCATCGGCAAAGTTGTAGCTCTACCAGTGTTTTGTTTTAAGCAATGTTGTGACTTCAACAATATTTTAGCTTCAACATTGTTGTGGCCACACCAGTGTTGTGGATTCAATGATATTGTGGCTTCATCAATATTGTGACATCAATATTGTGGCTTCACCAATGTTGTGGCTTCACTAATACTGTGGCATCATCAATATTGTGGCCTTTACCTATACTGTGGCTTCTCCAATACTGTGGCTTCATCAATATTTGGCTTCACAAGTGTTGAGGAGTTACCAATGTTGTGGCTGCATCAATATTTTGACTTCATCAATATTGTGGCTTCACCCATTCTTTGGCTTCATCAATATTTTGACTTCATCAGTATTGTGGCTTCATCAATACTGTTCCTTTTCCAATAATGTGGCTTCATCAATATTTTGGCTTCACCAATGTTGTGGCTTCACCAGTGTTGTGGTTTCACCAATATTGTGGCTTCATCAATATTGTGACTTCACCAATTTTGTGGCTTCACCAGTGTTGTGGCTTCATCAATATTTTGGCTTCACCAATGTTGTAGCTTCATCAATGTTATCCCTTCATCCAAATTTTTGGCTTCACCAATGTTGTCGCGTCACCAGTGTTGTGGCTTTACCAATATTTTGGCTTTACCAGTGGCTTCACCAATGTTGTGGCTTTAGCTGTGTTGTGACTTCACCAATATTGTGGCTTCAGCAATATTAAAACTTCATCAATATTGTGGCTTAACCAATATTGCGGCTTCAACAATACTGTGGCTTCACCAATATTGTGGCTTCACCAATACTGTGGCTTCACCAATACTGTGGCTTCACCAGTACTGTGGCTTCACCAATTTCGTGACTTCGTCAATGTTGTGGCTTCATCAATGTTGTGGCTTTATCAATGTTTTGGCTTCTCTTGTTTATCATATTCGTTGAGATATATCAATCACTGGGGCTTAAAAAGACAAAACCATCAGAATGACCAAAATGACCGAAACAATGAGTATTATCTGTATTTGTTGTGTGTGGGGTATGGCTTCAACAATCTGTTAATGTAGAAGTTTTTTATCAGAAGTTCTGTTTACCCAGTATGACTGTTAAGCTCCACCTGGTCCTGATTGATGGTCTTGCAGTTATGATGTATGCACCTGTGTATAGTGTCTCATTGTTGTACACTTAATCTGCTCTGTATTTATCTGCAATTCATATCACCTCCTCATCACCAGCCCAGCATGACACAGACCTGGGGTTCTTTTTATTACCAGCCAGTCGTTACACTGACCTGGGGTTCTTTTCACCAGCCCAGTATGTCACCGACCTGGGGTTCTCCTAACATGGCATCATTTTTGTTTGGAGGGATAGTATTTCTTGAGGCCAGTTAACATGTAAAATGGCCACCCGTCACCAGGACAGGTCAGGACGGGTGGCCATTTTAGTTAAGTTCCCAGCCCTGTTACTGATGACTGAACTAAGCTCTCTGGGCTGTAGACTTATTCTGAACATCTGGCTTTGTCACATAATCAACTCCAGATGAACATCAGATATGTATATCCTCATATTCACTATATACTGATTTTCAGATGTGTACAATTGTAAATGTGACCTCGGGTTAAGGGTGAAGAGAGCTGGCTTATGTGGATGATACACCATTTTATTAAGTGACAGAAGGAAGTGCACCACCATAGCCAACCCAGGGGAGCAGTCAAGCATTGAATTCTAGTATATTTATCAATGCTAAGCTCCATAGCAACCTTCCTGGTGGTCACTAGTCAATGCCTGTTATCTGGATACCCAGAAAGAGAATGTTAAAGTTGCCATCAGTGGTCAATGAATGAAGGTAACATTAATTATTGATGGGTGGGCGGTTTGTTATTGGTTATATAATTGCAGTGCATATTGATAATATCAGGCTTACGATGTGTTTTTTTACCAATATTCTATTAGTTTATATTCAAATGTAGATTCAGTTTCTGCCACAAGGATTAGTTTTACTTCCTTTACTTAATTACAAGAGATTGATTCATGTGACATGTTGTATTGATATTCAACCTTATCAGGTTGGTAAGAATTAATGTTGTGTAATGTTTTACATAGACTTCCTTTAGTTCTTATGATATAAGACCGATTGGCAGTTTGACAAGTTAACTTTGTGTGTGTAACAGAATGTGCAACTATAGCTGGGGCACAGCAGGAGAATCATCTTTAGCTGAATCATATGGACAAGCTGTTGTATGGATTCACTAATTGTGTCCTAATGGAAACCCACCAAGACTGGCCCTATTGAAAGTTTATTACTGATAGTGCAACATAAGATGCTGTTGTCAAAGTTCCTGCTGATCATGTTCAAATTTATCTGTAGATATGTTTTGCTTGATAATGATATCCTGATAATTGATTTCCTTATATTGTTAACCCTTATGAGGTCAATACATTCAGTCCATTAATTCAATTTATTCAGCTGAATCAACTCTGAATGCCTTTATTGTGGATACATTTTTTGTAGAATTTAAGTGACCCTAGATAGGCAAGTGAACAGCAATCAAAGTTTAATCATCAACAAATTAAATTCATCCTCTGCCTACTCCTGACCTTAAGAAATCCTTCAGCACATTGCCTGCAGATGCTGCTGGTTTTTTTTTCATTTTGTAACTACATGTTATTATGTGGCAAACTGAATTAAGGTGATATATTTAAAGCTTAAAGATTGTTTAATCCGTGTTTTAATCATGGTGTGCTGAGGGGATTTATATCGTTCACACTAAAAGATGGGATTCAGTTTAATTCTCAAAATAAATATAATGTAAGGCAAGACAATGATGCTCTTTCATGAACAGATAAAACATGTAATAAAGAATGCACAATTAATCAATTGGAGGTCAGTTTGACACTTGATGAAGCAAATTGTGAATAGCTGCATGAACATATGCAATTGGACACATCATTATATGACATGTACATACTTAGTGTCCTGTTGCCTAAACTTCTCGGCTGGTTTGCATTATTGCAGTTAATATTTAACAATACGAAAATAAATTATTGAACCATATAATATAAGAGCGAGGAATGGTTTCATAACGCTATGTGATGATGCTGCCTCCACTGGTCCGTGTCATTCAGTGTATAGCTAGCTAGCTGATCAGAACTTCACAGAAGCCTGTCAACGCGACCGATTTGGAAAACACCCAAATAGCTTCAGTCGAAAGTCATTTTCTCTCAAATTACCATATCTTATTTGCCTTTCATTTACTATATATAAACACTTCTTCTTTCATTTAATTGGAACTGATTTAAGATTACACCTTGTTGTTTTGTTGCACCAAATTTAAGCGGATTTTGCAACTTTGGCCATGTGCGGCAAAACTGTCGCCATGTCGCACGGAGATAAATAGTGACAGCTGTTTGGACTCTGCCGATTCAAGGGACGAGGGATGTTGTCCGACATCGTTGACAGACAGATTACAGTGTTCAGAGTGGTTAAATAACATTAATCTGCCCAGAGCAATCGAAATGTATAATAGTTACAGCAATTACTTCAATGATGGCAGTTTAATTATCCATGAATCAGAATATAAATAGGTTAAAATATATGACCTACGTGCATTTTTGACTTGGAATCGTCCGTGCTCCAATATTAGAGACGACAATCTTCAGAATGTTAGGTATCACTAATTCTTGTTAAAAACTCGCAGTACCTAAGTATAAACTTGTAACCAAATTAATAACGGGTACGTTGAAGAACTCCCTTCCTTAAAATAGGTGACTTTAATGCATATTTTCTCCGTTCGACCGGTACACCTGCCGCTCGGCAAGGTTCGGAACTTTTCGGAGCAAGATATTGCGTCAGCATTTCGTGGAATCGCGCCGATAATTTAGCTTCACTTTTTTCTTCATGGCTCGTTGAATATTGTGAATGTACAGTTCGAATTATGTTTAAACAATGAGAAATCGAAAAAAGTTCTTTCGGTTCCCGAAAGACCTAAAAACGCGCAATACTTTGTGCAAGCTTGTGTGTAGGAATTAAATTTAAGTCGTTTATGGTTTCATTGACCTAAGCTTTTTCATTGACTAAGCTTTGTAACCCAAGGTTGTATAAACGATGGTCTGTCAGTAGTAGGTTGGTTGGGATAATAAATGTTGGTAATATCGGAAGGCAAAAAGGGCTGGTCGGCTCTTTTTTTTATTCTAATCGCCAATATGGGTAGATATGTAAAATGGTCAAAATGGTTGGTTATATAAAAAGGCCAAAATGGTTGGTTTTATAAAAAAGTTCCAAAATGGTTGGTTTTTTGCATGACAAAACTATCATGACTATTTTGGTACAACCATTTTGGGCTAGGATTTTATAATCTTCTAAAATAAGTTTTGAATGAAGATATTAACTGAAAGCTGTACAAGGCAGATGTATAATGTTTTGCATCCGTGATATCCAAAATGGTCGGTTTTGTCGATATTGTCCAAAATGGTTGCAATGTAAGTAGATGTAACGTATAGATATATATTATCTAGAGAGATTATAGATATTATCTAAAATATTATATATATAAATAAATATTATATAAACGTGTATATATTCATATAGATACTGATATATATGCAAAAAGTGATACACTCTTAATAATATAGATATAGATTACGAGATTATAACCTTATAAATATAGATATATATATATAGAGCTCTCTACTATAAAATACTACCTTAAATCATTCTCTGAGAGAGGGAGAAACTATCTAAAAACATATAAAAACCTCTATATATATGTATAAATATTAATATAAATGTATTTCTCCGCCCCTCAATTTATATTGCCTACTTCACGTTGCTATATCATAATAAGTTATATATATTCATCATACAGATAGCTATTACTCTATTAATAGATAAATTTAATATACATAAGTGTTTATAACCCATATTCTAAGCATAAATATATTTATTATGCATTTATATATAGCATTGAAATAATATCTATAGATATATGAATTCACATTATATATATACCTATATGTGTTTATATTTTTATCTAAAAATAAGTATATGATTATATATCTATACATATATAATGAGTGATACATAAATGTATATACATATATATTGGACTCTTGCATCAAGGGCTCTCTGCTCATGTTTCATTCTCAAATACTGGAACCGACCTTTGTCCCCAACCATGCTTAAAAAAACCTTTCGCTAGATTTTTAATCATCTACTAAGTCTGGAATGAAGATATGATTGAAAGCTGACAAGGCATGATGTAAATACAAGTGGTTTTCATTTTTCATGCATCACATCAAAAGAGTATCAAGGGTCCTGAAATAGCAAGTCTGAACAGAAAATACCTCTTGAGCCAACCTTTCTGTATATAATAGGTTCAATTGTAAGTAGACCTTATGAGATATAGTATTTGAATGTTATATGGTAGATGAGGAGGGTCGACTAGAATTTATTCTCAAATTCTATCCTCTTTATACATTAATCTCTGTCACCCCTGATATTTAGTTCATCTGATGTTACTATATATCTTCAAATGCGACTTCTATAATAAGACATATATATATCCCAATATAATATTCTAAAGGGGCGCGGCCTATTTTGGTCAATAATCACCACCAATCATTGCATAATGCTTACAAACGATTGCTATTCCAAACAAAATGCAAAATGAAAATAGTACATGTAATCACTCCCAGAGGCTTACACAGCTTGACTATTCACCACAAAATCGTAATTTATTGGCGTATCAATATATCTCCTATTTTCTAAACCCAGCATTTACATTCTTAAAGCCACATAGACTATCTTGTCCACACTAGAGAGGCTCATTATATTTGGCTTCAGCCTACAGTTTGGTTCAAACCGACCGGATTTTGGCCAACCCCCTTGAATAAGCGGTCATATCTGGCTTTAAAATGGGGCCAATGAACAAAGGGGAATATTTGTGGAGTGTCGATTTGTGTGGACACTTAAATCCAAAAACTATATGTGCAATTCTTTGTTGACATATAAAATCCTAAGTTTATAACCAAGTAAGGAAAACATCTTGAAACTTTACCATCTTTCTGCGACTAATCAAGAATTCACTACAATCTCCTCAGTAACCATAAAAACACTTTGCACAATGGTAAATATATACATACATCATTGTAAAGGGAAATGTTTTACTGAGGAAAATGTGTGCCAGATTGTTAACGTCAAAGAACATTCTATTAACGTATAATTAGGCAGATTTAGTCACAAAGATTCATTAATATGATATTAGAATTAATTATAATTATTGAGTAAAACAGGCACAAATTAATACTGCCAAAATCCAATTTACTTTTATCCAGAAGTAGATCACCTGTTCGTTTTGTTTGGATGAATGCATCAATGAAATCCTTGTAACCGGTTTCTTGGCGTTCTTGTAACGATTCATGCGGTCATGTTGCTTGTTGCCATCTTGTCTGTGTGTGAAATATAGAGGGTATCCAGTCTGGTTAAAGTGGGTCCTTGTTAACCACCCCCCTAAAGGAACGAATTATAATGACTTATTATGTTTCTAACCACAAATGGTACAAACGATACAAGGGGAATATAAAATAGCAAAATTGAAATCACAGTTGAATGGAAAGTCCTCATCGACATTACATACAGTAAAAACACATACAAACATGGCGACATGAATGATGAAGTCGTTCAAGCAGAATTAACCGCATTTACTTAAATGTCATCAAATTGGATTAAGAATAAAGTAGTGTGTAACAGAAATACCCTACAACAGTGTAGAACCTACCAGTGATGAAATGATGTCCACAAAAACCCAGTTCTTAGTTGGTCGCCAAAACGAACCGTCTTCGTTCTGTCGATTCACAGGAATGATCCACTTTTCCTTTCTCTCCGGGTCTTTCGGAAACTTAAAGAGCGACATTCTTCATTTCATCATGTTGTGGTTAGAACAACCGAATGCACAGCAACTTTTCGGCATGTTTTTTATCGACGTTAATAACCGCAAACTAAACCGATGTTTGATATCGCTGAGTGAAATTAATCCAATACACATTGATTGTTTTCAAATGCGCCTGCGCGTTGCCAGGGTCGCCCGGGGAATTCTGGGTGGTGCGAGGTTCCCGGATAACCGAGATCATCTGCAGATAGATGTAAACATTGCCTAATCCGCTCCGGTATCACAATAACCCAAACAGACTTCAGACTTTATGCCCTGTAACTAACAATGTTGTATGGTGGACTATGACACTAGCCACCCCTAGCCTAGTGTCATAGTACACCATATAAGTTATAACTACTCTGGTGTTAGTGTGTTAGTGGGGTGGGGTTACTCTTTCAATTTTTTTCAAAGGTTGAAGATTGATAATTTGCTTTCAACATTCTTGAATAATATACTTACTTGCATCAGTAATGTGACCTACCTTTTAAAGTCTTTATTGGACATGGAAATGCGATATCATATTATGTAATAATACACTAAAACATGAATTCTTTATTACATTCCTATAAGTTTGATTATGTGTTATATGATAGTCACAACTTTTGTTATCAATAAGTCAGGAGAATGATCCTATCTGTATCTCAATAATAGCTATCCAAAACAACTGTGCTAGTTTTAGCTGCCAGCCAAGTTCAACAGTGGCTTGCCAAATAATTAGAACCTAGGTGAGTTTTTGAAGTCCAGAGCCTCTTTTGTCAGGGTATCTGCCACATCAATATTGGTAGTAAAATTTGTTGTTCAATGTTCAAAAGTACAATCACATCATTTTAATATGTCATGTATAAGCTATAAATGCCATGGTCATCTGTCAGTTAGTCTTAAAAGCTGTGCATCTGACCTAGTGTTGATAGGGGTATTAAGCATATCTGAAATCCCAAATCACACATGACACAGTGCAGTTTTGCCCTGTCAATCTGTCTGCTTGTAAACATTTGGTGTCACATTTTCTTAATAATGCAAGTCACTCATATATTGATTGTGACATTATTGAAAAAATATTTCTTAGCTATGTTAACCAAATAGGGAATACCTGTCTCAAATTAAACATGAACCACTCTTATATTGATGATCACTTACAAAGTAAATATCAGCGCTGCATGACACAAAGTAAATATCAGCGCTGCATGACCTTTTGTGCCTGAGTGATTTACTCAATGGGGAATAATTCTTGATGGCACGTTTTTCTTATAATGCAAGCTTGCAACATTGACCAAATTTTGCAAACTTTAACTCATAGCTTTATGGCTCTTGACCTCTGACTTGCTAAATAAAAGCAAATTAAAATTGCTTGTTCCAGGAAAATGTAGCTAAGTTATTATTAGCTCATGGGTGTTAGGGTGAATCATTTCTTAATAACTTAAATAATTAGGCTTAAATGCTAAAACTTTTTGCATACTTGGGGATTGACTATTGTTGCTAGACAAGTGGGTTTGGGAGTTATTATTCAGCCCTGGTGTGTCATTGAATACAAAGATATACTATTAAAGCTATGATTAAATGCTGTCAAAAGCAGCAGAGTTCAATAGCCATAGGTCTTCTGTCTTTATTGTTAGGCAGTGAGATTGACTAGGTGTTTGTGATGACATTTTGCTCAGCAGCACTCACAATCTGGTAGTGATTAACTGCTTTACCTCCTGTTCTGGGTTTAATATTATGGACCCCAGTATCTCAATTGAATCATATTGGAGATTAATATTCTCTGTGTTGGTTAATCTGCCCAATTTAGGAAATTTATTTTTTCAAGATGGGCAACAGTATCAGCTGTCCAAACATCTCAATTATGCTCATCTATCTCTGCAAGACACCTCCTCATATCAAATGGAGCCGTGTCTTGCTGTAGGGCCACTAGGCTCTTGCTAAGTGAAGAGAAATATTCTTTAGTCTTTTCATTTCATGACATTTGGTGATTTGATATAAATGAAGTTAATAAGAATAGTAGTCATGTGGCTTCAAAGATAACAGTAATGTAGATGAAGCCACATGACCTCCTCACTATTCTACATAATGAGTTGCATGTGCAATATTAAGGTCCATGTGCTTAACCACCATGAAAACAAATTTTATGTTAATGGTAAATTCACAACTTCATCAATATTGTGGTTTCATCAGTTTTGTGGCTTTACAATATTGTGGCTTCACACATATTGTGGCTTCACAAATACTGTGGCTTCAATAATATTGTGGCTTCATCAATATTGTAATTTCACCAATGTTGTGACTTAACCAGTGTTGTGGCTTTACCAATATTGAGGCTTCACTAATACTGTGGCATCACCAATGTTGTGGCTTCACTAGTGTTGTGTTTTCACCAATGTTGTGGCTTCACCAATTCTGTGGCTTCATCAATATTTTGGCTTCACCAGTGTTGTGGCTTCACCAGTGTTTGTGTTGTGGGCTTTACCAATATCGATGCTTCACAAATACTGTGGCATCACCAGTGTTGTGTTTCACCAATGTTGTGGCTTCACCAATACTGTGGCTTCATCAATATTTTGGCTTCACCAATGTTGTGGCTTTACCAGTGTTGTGGCTTTACCATTATTGTGGCTTCGCAAATACTGTGGCATCACCAATGTGGCTTCACCAGTGTTGTGTTTTCACTAATGTTGTTGCTTCACCAATACTGTGGCTTCATTAATATTTCGGCTTCAACATTGTTGCGGCTTCATCAGTGTTGTGGATTTAATGATATTGTGGCTTCATCAATATTGTGACTTCACCAATATTGTGGCTTTACCAATATTGTTGCTTTACAAATACTGTGGCATCGCCAATGCTATGGCTTCATAACATTTTAGCTTCAACATTGTTGTGGCCTCACCAGTGTTATGGATTCAATGATATTGTGGCTTCATCAATATTGTGACATCAATATTGTGGCTTCACCAATACTTTGGCTTCACCAATGTCGTGGCTTCATTAATACTGTGGCTTCATCAATTTCTTGGCTTCAACAGTGTTGTGGCTTCACCAGTGTTGTGGCTTCAACATTGTTGCGGCTTCACCAGTGTTGTGGATTCAATGATATTGTGGCTTCATCAATATTGTGACATCAATATTGTGGCTTCACCAATACTGTGGCTTCACCAATGTTGTGGCTTCACCAATACTTTGGCTTCACCAATATTGTTGGCTTCACTAATACTTACTTTGGCTTCACCAATATTGTGGCTTCATCAATATTGTGGCTTTACCAATTCTGTGGCTTCTCCAATACTGTAGCTTCATCAATATTTTGGCTTCACCAATGTCGTGGCTTCACCAGTGTTGTGGCCTTACCAATATTGAGGCTTCACAAATACTGTGGCTTCACCAGTGTTGTGGCTTCACTAATACTGTGGTTTCACCAGTGTTGTGTCTCCATAAATATTTTGGCTTCACCAATGTTGTGGCTTCACAAGTGTTGTGGCTTTACCAATATTGTGGCTTTACCAATATTGTGGCTTCACAAATAATGTGGCATCGGCAAAGTTGTAGCTCTACCAGTGTTTTGTTTTAAGCAATGTTGTGACTTCAACAATATTTTAGCTTCAACATTGTGTGTGGCCACACCAGTGTTGTGGATTCAATGATATTGTGGCTTCATCAATATTGTGACATCAATATTGTGGCTTCACCAATGTTGTGGCTTCACTAATACTGTGGCATCATCAATATTGTGGCCTTTACCTATACTGTGGCTTCTCCAATACTGTGGCTTCATCAATATTTGGCTTCACAAGTGTTGAGGAGTTACCAATGTTGTGGCTGCATCAATATTTTGACTTCATCAATATTGTGGCTTCACCCATTCTTTGGCTTCATCAATATTTTGACTTCATCAGTATTGTGGCTTCATCAATACTGTTCCTTTTCCAATAATGTGGCTTCATCAATATTTTGGCTTCACCAATGTTGTGGCTTCACCAGTGTTGTGGTTTCACCAATATTGTGGCTTCATCAATATTGTGACTTCACCAATTTTGTGGCTTCACCAGTGTTGTGGCTTCATCAATATTTTGGCTTCACCAATGTTGTAGCTTCATCAATGTTATCCCTTCATCCAAATTTTGGCTTCACCAATGTTGTCGCGTCACCAGTGTTGTGGCTTTACCAATATTTTGGCTTTACCAGTGGCTTCACCAATGTTGTGGCTTTAGCTGTGTTGTGACTTCACCAATATTGTGGCTTCAGCAATATTAAAACTTCATCAATATTGTGGCTTAACCAATATTGCGGCTTCAACAATACTGTGGCTTCACCAATATTGTGGCTTCACCAATACTGTGGCTTCACCAATACTGTGGCTTCACCAGTACTGTGGCTTCACCAATTTCGTGACTTCGTCAATGTTGTGGCTTCATCAATGTTGTGGCTTTATCAATGTTTTGGCTTCTCTTGTTTATCATATTCGTTGAGATATATCAATCACTGGGGCTTAAAAAGACAAAAAAACCATCAGAATGACCAAAATGACCGAAACAATGAGTATTATCTGTATTTGTTGTGTGTGGGGTATGGCTTCAACAATCTGTTAATGTAGAAGTTTTTTATCAGAAGTTCTGTTTACCCAGTATGACTGTTAAGCTCCACCTGGTCCTGATTGATGGTCTTGCAGTTATGATGTATGCACCTGTGTATAGTGTCTCATTGTTGTACACTTAATCTGCTCTGTATTTATCTGCAATTCATATCACCTCCTCATCACCAGCCCAGCATGACACAGACCTGGGGTTCTTTTTATTACCAGCCAGTCGTTACACTGACCTGGGGTTCTTTTCACCAGCCCAGTATGTCACCGACCTGGGGTTCTCCTAACATGGCATCATTTTTGTTTGGAGGGATAGTATTTCTTGAGGCCAGTTAACATGTAAAATGGCCACCCGTCACCAGGACAGGTCAGGACGGGTGGCCATTTTAGTTAAGTTCCAGCCCTGTTACTGATGACTGAACTAAGCTCTCTGGGCTGTAGACTTATTCTGAACATCTGGCTTTGTCACATAATCAACTCCAGATGAACATCAGATATGTATATCCTCATATTCACTATATACTGATTTTCAGATGTGTACAATTGTAAATGTGACCTCGGGTTAAGGGTGAAGAGAGCTGGCTTATGTGGATGATACACCATTTTATTATTAAGTGACAGAAGGAAGTGCACCACCATAGCCAACCCAGGGGAGCAGTCAAGCATTGAATTCTAGTATATTTATCAATGCTAAGCTCCATAGCAACCTTCCTGGTGGTCACTAGTCAATGCCTGTTATCTGGATACCCAGAAAGAGAATGTTAAAGTTGCCATCAGTGGTCAATGAATGAAGGTAACATTAATTATTGATGGGTGGGCGGTTTGTTATTGGTTATATAATTGCAGTGCATATTGATAATATCAGGCTTACGATGTGTTTTACCAATATTCTATTAGTTTATATTCAAATGTAGATTCAGTTTCTGCCACAAGGATTAGTTTTTACTTCCTTTACTTAATTACAAGAGATTGATTCATGTGACATGTTGTATTGATATTCAACCTTATCAGGTTGGTAAGAATTAATGTTGTGTAATGTTTTACATAGACTTCCTTTAGTTCTTATGATATAAGACCGATTGGCAGTTTGACAAGTTAACTTTGTGTGTGTAACAGAATGTGCAACTATAGCTGGGGCACAGCAGGAGAATCATCTTTAGCTGAATCATATGGACAAGCTGTTGTATGGATTCACTAATTGTGTCCTAATGGAAACCCACCAAGACTGGCCCTATTGAAAGTTTATTACTGATAGTGCAACATAAGATGCTGTTGTCAAAGTTCCTGCTGATCATGTTCAAATTTATCTGTAGATATGCTTTGCTTGATAATGATATCCTGATAATTGATTTCCTTATATTGTTAACCCTTATGA
This sequence comes from Urechis unicinctus, assembly GCA_034190875.2. Taxonomy (NCBI): domain Eukaryota; kingdom Metazoa; phylum Annelida; class Polychaeta; order Xenopneusta; family Urechidae; genus Urechis; species Urechis unicinctus. The sequence continues at coordinate 61,989,663 of CM067349.1, read as the reverse complement.
GGTCAATACATTCAGTCCATTAATTCAATTTATTCAGCTGAATCAACTCTGAATGCCTTTATTGTGGATACATTTTTTGTAGAATTTAAGTGACCCTAGATAGGCAAGTGAACAGCAATCAAAGTTTAATCATCAACAAATTAAATTCATCCTCTGCCTACTCCTGACCTTAAGAAATCCTTCAGCACATTGCCTGCAGATGCTGCTGGTTTTTTTTTTCATTTTGTAACTACATGTTATTATGTGGCAAACTGAATAAAGGTGATATATTTAAAGCTTAAAGATTGTTTAATCCATGTTTTAATCATGGTGTGCTGAGGGGATTTATATCGTTCACACTAAAAGATGGGATTCAGTTTAATTCTCAAAATAAATATAATGTAAGGCAAGACAATGATGCTCTTTCATGAACAGATAAAACATGTAATAAAGAATGCACAATTAATCAATTGGAGGTCAGTTTGACACTTGATGAAGCAAATTGTGAATAGCTGCATGAACATGTGCAATTGGACACATCATTATATGACATGTACATACTTAGTGTCCTGTTGCCTAAACTTCTCGGCTGGTTTGCATTATTGCAGTTAATATTTAACAATACGAAAATAAATTATTGAACCATATAATATAAGAGCGAGGAATGGTTTCATAACGCTATGTGATGCTGCCTCCACTGGTCCGTGTCATTCAGTGTATAGCTAGCTAGCTGATCAGAACTTCACAGAAGCCTGTCAACGCGACCGATTTGGAAAACACCCAAATAGCTTCAGTCGAAAGTCATTTTCTCTCAAATTACCATATCTTATTTGCCTTTCATTTACTATATATAAACACTTCTTTCATTTAATTGGAACTGATTTAAGGTTACACCTTGTTGTTTTGTTGCACCAAATTTAAGCGGATTTTGCAACTTTGGCCATGTGCGGCAAAACTGTCGCCATGTCGCACGGAGATAAATAGTGACAGCTGTTTGGACTCTGCCGATTCAAGGGACGAGGGATGTCCGACATCGTTGACAGACAGATTACAGTGTTCAGAGTGGTTAAATAACATTAATCTGCCCAGAGCAATCGAAATGTATAATAGTTACAGCAATTACTTCAATGATGGCAGTTTAATTATCCATGAATCAGAATATAAATAGGTTAAAATATATGACCTACGTGCATTTTTGACTTGGAATCGTCCGTGCTCCAATATTAGAGACGACAATCTTCAGAATGTTAGGTATCACTAATTCTTGTTAAAACTCGCAGTACCTAAGTATAAACTTGTAACCAAATTAATAACGGGTACGTTGAAGAACTCCCTTCCTTAAAATAGGTGACTTTAATGCATATTTTCTCCGTTCGACCGGTACACCTGCCGCTCGGCAAGGTTCGGAACTTTTCGGAGCAAGATATTGCGTCAGCATTTCGTGGAATCGCGCCGATAATTTAGCTTCACTTTTTTCTTCATGGCTCGTTGAATATTGTGAATGTACAGTTCGAATTATGTTTAAACAATGAGAAATCGAAAAAAGTTTCTTTCGGTTCCCGAAAGACCTAAAAACGCGCAATACTTTGTGCAAGCTTGTGTGTAGGAATTAAATTTAAGTCGTTTATGGTTTCATTGACCTAAGCTTTTTCATTGACTAAGCTTTGTAACCCAAGGTTGTATAAACGATGGTCAGTCTGTAGTAGGTTGGTTGGGATAATAAATGTTGGTAATATCGGAAGGCAAAAAGGGCTGGTCGGCTCTTTTTTTATTCTAATCGCCAATATGGATAGATATGTAAAATGGTCAAAATGGTTGGTTATATAAAAAGGCCAAAATGGTTGGTTTTATAAAAAAGTTCCAAAATGGTTGGTTTTTTGCATGACAAAACTATCACATGACTATTTTGGTACAACCATTTTGGCCTAGGATTTTTATAATCTTCTAAAATAAGTTTTGAATGAAGATATTAACTGAAAGCTGTACAAGGCAGATGTATAATGTTTTGCATCCGTGATATCACATAATTTGAGCTTCAAAAAGCGAAATAATCGAATGACCCAAAATGGTCGGTTTTGTCGATATTGTCCAAAATGGTTGCAATTGTAAGTATATATATATATATATATATATATATATATATATATATAAATATATATATATATATAAATATTTATATAGAGGGATAAATAATATTTATATAAACGTGTATATATATACATACATATATATATACACAAAAGTATATACATCTTAATATATATAGATATATAGAGAGATAGATATATAAATATCTTTATATATATATATATATATTTAGATATAAATACATATATATAAATACATATATATTTATAAATATATAAACATATAAAAACGTATATATATGTATAAATATTAATATAAATGATATTTATATATATCAATATATATCTCTACGCAGCGCCATAGTATATTAATAGATATATATATATCAATATATATATATACGCACGCATATATATTAATATATATATATATATATATTTTATATTTATATATATATATTATATAATATATATTTATATATACACATAAGTGTTTTTATAAATATATCTAACATATATATAATTATATATATGCATTTATATATATACATTAAATATATATATAAATAGATATATGAATTCACATATATATATACATATATGTGTTTTATATTTTATCTAAAAATAAGTATATTGATTTATATATATATACATTTATATATATATACATATATGTATATACATAAATATTTATATATATGCATGTATATAAATATATATTGATATATATATACATATATATATATATATATATGTATGTTATACATATATGTATATTTTTATATATATATATACATCTATCTATCGATATATATATGTGTGTGTATATATGTATATATATATCTACTTATAAGATATATAGGATTTATATATATAATAATATATATATATAGATTTATATATATATTAATATATATATTATATATATATACTTGTTTATGTATCTAATATATATATAAATGCATCTATATATATATATAAATACATAGAATATATATATATCATATATATATATAATTATAAATATCTAAATAAATATATATATATACATATATAAATACATATATATACATTTAGATACCATAAACAATATATAGAGATATATCTATAGAGAAAGATAAATAGAGATAATATATTTAGATAGAGATCTATACATATATTCCTTAAGATATAAAGAGAATAGACTATATAAAGATATATCTAGAGAGATCCCTATCTCTCTCCCTCTCTCTATATCTTTCTCTATCTCCCTCCCTATATCTCTCTCCCTATCTCTATATAGGAGAGATATATATAGATCTATAGATATCCATCTCTATAAACGGAGTTTATATAGATATATATATATATATCAATATATATATATTATAGAGCACGACATATAAATATTTATTATATATATATATATGTATATATTATATATATATTTATATATACATATATATAGATATCTGTATACATATATATATATATATATATTAAATATATATATATAGATATATACATATATATATATATATATATATATATGTGTTTATATATATATAATAAGTATATTGATTTATATATATATATATACATATATATATATATATATATATATATATATATATATATATATATACATATACATATATTTTATATATACATGTATGATGAAATATATGTATTGATATATATACATACTTATATATATATATATATGTATGTTTATATATATGTATTTCTATATATATATATATATACATCTATCTATCTATATATATATGTTTGTGTATATATGTATATATATATTTACTTACATATATATATATATATATATATTTATATATATATGTATAATATAAATATATATATATATATATTATATATATATTAATATTTATGTATATATATACTTGTTTATGTTTCTAAATATATATGTATATGTATTGATATATATATATAAATACATAGATATATATATAAATATATATATATCTATGTATAAATATTTAATTATATTTATATATATATACATATATAAATACATATCTATATATACATTTAGATACATAAACAAATATATATATACATAAATAGTAATCTATATATATATATATATATATATACATATATATATATATAGAGATATATCTCTAAAATTAGCTCTAGATACATATATCTCTAAAGATATATATATATCTATATATATATAGAGATTCTAGATATATATATACATCTATATATATAATATAAACATGTCTATATCTCTCTATCTCTCTATCTATCTATCTATATCTCTCTCTCTCTCTATATATCTCTCTCTCTCTCTATCTATCTATATATCTATATATATATATGCTCTCTATCTCTATATATATACTGCGAAAGTATTATTGATTACCCACAATCGTTTTATGATAACGTTGTACAAGCGTACAATTTGAGGCACGGCTGCTTTGACTCGAATCGGGGTAATTTTAAACTATACCAACAGACACAAAATGTCGTTTGCTAGATGCGACAATGTTGAAACAAGCAAGTTCAAAAACATCGAGGAATTCATGTGGTGTAGGATTGATTGTGAATCCATATGTTGACTTCGACGAGTCACACTGACTAATGTCATGTTAGATAGTAACTTATTTTATGAATGAGACATGAGACTTGCACCGTATGCATTAGACGGATTGCTTTTAATTGCATCTTAAATATTGGTGTAAATGACACCGGTGGTGTGCCATACAGTTAAGTATTACTGACCGTTACCGCAATACCTAACTCGTGGACAGAATTGTGACTTGTGCGTTCTCTATATTATATGGATATAATGAGGAATCAGACCACATATTGAATTGCCTTCTATAAGTTCTATTGGTGAATGGTGATGTTTACATAGCAGTAACAAATCCTCCATTGATAATGAAGGTCTGATAACATGATCGTGCAATAGCTGTTTATAAGGGGGTGCATTTTTATGCAGCTTTTGCATCTGTATGAATAAAAATTGAGTCAAGTAGTGCGTTTCAATGTAAGTACTCAAATCAGCACAATTAACCTGGCGCTGGCCAGGAAGTTTTACATTATTTCCAAGGCTCTCTAAGGGTTAAGATAATCCGCTTACGTAGGAAAGCATGTCGCAGTTGCATCCGAGCTCAATTGTCACGAGAACGTCAGCAGCAGTGACCCTCTACACATAAACCAAAAGCCCAGGATGTTAAGCCATACACGTTAACATAATTGTGGACAAATAAGATGATTAGGTACTTAATTTTCGTGTGACGGATGCTTTGTCGACGAGATTAGGTTTTCGCATAGATTATGCATCACCAAATTAGATGGCGTCGAAGTCATTTTCAAATGCAATGAATGTGACATATATACATACATGCATACATACATACATACATACATACATACATACATACATACATACATACATACATACATACATACATACATACATACATACATACATACATACATACATACATACATACATACATACATACATACATACATACATACATACATACATACATACACATACATACATACATACATACATACATACATACATACATACATACATACATACATACATACATATACATACATACATACATACATACATACATACATACATACATACATACATACATACATACATACATACATACATACATACATACATACATACATACATACATACATACATACATACATACATACATACATACATACATACATACATACATACATACACACACATACACACATACACACATACACACATACATACATACATACATACATACATACATACATACATACATACATACATACATACATACATACATACATACATACATACATACATACATACATACATACATACATACATACATACATACATACATACATACATACATACATACATACATACATACATACATAAAAACGTACTTACGTACGTAGGTAGGTCCATGAATTTGTACATACATATGCATAATTTGTGTTTCACATTTTGCCAAATATAAAATCCCTCCCCACTCTGAAGTATACTACAGCGCATGATTGATGGTTCGAGCTTTTCTTTTTTTGACCTAAAGAATCACAAATGATTCTTTTGTTTTAAAACCCATGTTACACTGTTATATTATCAGCTCATAACCACACTTGTCAAACAATTCGGAAAATATTTAGTACAGAAGATAGCATTTTGCAATCCCAAAAGTACGTGTGGCGATTGTCAATTTACAAAGACCCTCGTGGACAGCCTGACCTGGTATGTTATTTGTAATCACCTTGCTATATTATACCTTAATCTTTTTAGAGAGGATATGATCGTTTTGAGTTAAAGTTAACCTCAAAAGAACACCAAATGTTGAATCGCAAATAACTCCACATGGTTACAAATTATAGGGCTTTAGACTTATGTATTACTATTCAAACATTTAAGTGATATTCTCCTCCTAGTTCTCCAATTTTGAAACCAGTGGCAAATCTTATCTACAATGTATGAATTTATTATGTTAAGTTTCTTCATTTGATTTAAAACTGATTCGCTCTATTTTGTCTTACATTTTGGGTACAATGCTATCAAACACCAAACACAACGTGTATGGACGTTAAGTAGCCATCGGATGATGTACGTATGCTTCTCAATACAGCTGATACACACACACACACACACACACACACACACACACACACACACACACACACACACACACACACACACACACACACACACACACACACACACACATATATATATATATATATATATATATATATATATATATATATATATATATATATATATATATATAAAATATCATTGAAACCATTCTAAACAAACATTTGCCATTATTTAGTCACCTAAATTGGATGGTAAATATGTAACTAATTGCAATGTATCTAGTTATGCCACCATCGTTTGATAGCAATTGAAAAGAATCAACCTAGATGGACCACTTGCGGTCGAGCATATTGCGCTTGTCCTTACATCTAACAAACCAAAATTGATATCAGTTCTTCCCAATTAACTTGCATAAACCGATAACATGCACTACGTGTAACAAGCATCGTTTGGTAAATCGTTAGCAAGACACAACCTCCAACGTTATATATGAGTACAGGGAGCCGTATTTAAAGCGTTTTCTACCATAAAACAACCTGTATCTGTTTCGTTTTTACCCTTTTCAATAAGCTAATAAACGCAGCATCTCGAAGAGACGTGAGCAAAACATCTGTAGATTTGGGCGAATAAGTTGACAATTGCACGGTGATGGCATTCGTTAACAGGAAGCACATGCTGTCGCCAGCATATGCGAAAGTCATAACATACCGATGTTGTTTTCACTGAGCAGCACACGCTTTCTCTACCATATCACATTCGATTATTGGCACGACAGGCTTGTCAGAGACTCATTCATTGCATCAAAGCACAGACAATGATAAGGTAAACGTTTAACTGCCAAAAATTACCCAATAACATAACTTCATCCTGAGCCATCAATATGAATTGCTCCTATTGGACTATGACGGCTATCTGCGTGCTAAGTTGAGATTGCCGGATGATAACAAACTTTGTTGCACGTCAGTATTTCCCTGTTAGGCCTATTATTTACACCTTAACGAACAATTAGAAGGCGGGTCGATCATCTGTTTGCGGGTCTATGATGCACACAAATCTTATTTATAAATATTTATCATGCAATAAGCTGATGAGGGCCAAACCGCAAACGTAGTTCAATCACCACTGCGTTATTAACCATTAATTAGAGTTTGCAATATAAATGCAGATTTTGAGATCCCGTGTAGTGGCCGCTAGTTATACTGTTATTATACAATAAGCAATCTGGTAGAAAAAATACAAAGAGGCGTTCTCTACAGGTTATTTTTAAACAATAAATCACACATCGGTATCCTTTTCATGAATATATAGAACACTTTTGTTATAGGCGGTTGCAAGGAATATGGTTCAAGATGCCGATACCTTCATTTGGTCTCTGTTTGTACAACACTAACCCGCTTAGATGATGCTATTATGTTACGGATATGGTATTTTGGCGTTTCACATCATAGTAACTTTGCCTAGTTTGTTTTGCTGGTTAAGCAGGATTGCTCCCGTTGGTCCTGCGTCAGCGTGGCAGCAGTGCTGTAAAATGTTACCACACCATATTACAAACAGCCATTAAAATAGCTTTTGCCGCGAATTTCCATTGCGTACTTTATATTAATTAGGAAACATTACTTGGAGATTGACAATTACAAATCAACCCACTGCATACAAAAAAACCCGTTGCATTTGCTTCCGCATAGTTGTGTATATCGAACAAGTAATGGAAGTGTATTTTCTATCTTACACGGAGTTCTAACATTACCGTTTAATAAACCATGGCCGTATGTGACGCATCTAGCGTTGTTCATCAGATTCGTATAAGATACAGTGGAATGAATCGGGCTGAGATATGAAGAATGATTAGCATGCGCTCAGATCGAAAATCATGTTTCGAATGTGGAGGCATTGAAAGTATTCTAATACAAGATTCATCAAAGTTGTTGACAGCGGTTTAAGAACCTTTAATCCCTCGAAGCTGCACTCCGTAAAAAAGCGGTATAATTGAATATTTCCCTGGCCGGCAGCGTCCCATTAATGAAATGAAGGTAAGTGGTACAATGCAAACACGATGATTGATCGATGCGTCTTTCACAACATAGACAACCTGAGCAGCCGCATTAGCATTTAAGTGACGATGCGAAGAAGACCAACGAGCGACCTGCCATTGATTAAGAACTGTACCTTGTAATCGTCAACGCTGTGGCATCAATCAATCAGCGAAACGAAGGACACCCTAAATCTTCCCTCTCCTCTATCAACCTACATCACCCCGTCAATAAAAGGACATAAAATCATACACTACGATATTTAACCCTCCATCATTGTTGCAATTAATATCCCAACCTATTTCAACTATTGAGTTATCGTGTCATGTGTGCAATAATGGTCGTTATGCACAAAATAACAAATATTTTTGCACTTTATTGTAAGGAATCGATAGATCACATATTATCAACAACATTGTACCAGTTGAACTTAGACTTTTGTTATTTTCTTATCAGTTAATTATGGCCGTTACAATTTTGTACTAATGCTGCATATTGCTAACTATAGCCTTTTTACATAGCGCCTTACGAAACTATTTTCTTATCAGAACTATTGATTTAGAGGAACATCGCTAATGCAAACCATGCCTGAAACCACCATCTTAAATTGTTAGAATATTAACATACACACAATCATCAGTTTATGTAAACTGCAATTTTGGAAAATTTAGTATTGTAGGTGATTGCCAGAATCGCTATATTTATGGTTATTTATAATCTTAAAATATTCTAATTAGTGTGAATATTTTTTCTGCGATGTGCTGAAATAATACTCGATTACCTGAGTTAACAGCTGGTTTTGTATTGTGTACAATGATATCAAATACCATAACCATCATGATTAGACGCCAACATTTCGCAGCGCCAAGCCTGTTGATACCTACATAATATCATTCCTTTGTTTTGCATCTTTTTGTAAATAGGTTAGAAATCGGTTGTCCACAAAGTCGATAAAATTTATTGCACTAATGTTGTAATTGGAAGATTATTTTTTATAGTAAAAAATGAAATAGCAATTTTCGCTGCATTTTGCTCACACAGTACCTCGCTCACTCAGATAAAAATACCAAAAACATTAACCAGTTAAATTGCTCAGCAAATAGTTCTGTATCAACATTAATGTTGAATGGCAGCACAAATTTTATGGTGCTTAGCTGTGAACAGTAAAATTGCACGATGTTCATTATCATAAATGGTGTTATTTTCAGTAAGATCATATAAGTATAGCAACCATTTCATTATCTGATTATTCATTTCTTGATGCCCCTGTCCGAATACCAGCGGTGTTCTTCAGTTCGAAACATGGGTTTAATGTCTAGGACATATACTGCATTAGCCTTCGTTTCCCGCTTAACTTCCTCAAGAAGCCACGTGTACCTTTGACATTTTACTATTCATTTATAGGATTGATCGACCCGTCCGAAACGAACAAACTGCATTCCCCTCAGCGTCAACGGTGACCTCTTGCTTAATTAATTCCAGCTAAGTTTTAATACGACAACTGGATAAAAGACTCTTAGAATTCTCAACGACACCTGAAATATACAGTTATTGGGAGTATGGTGTTAACTGAAAAGTGATATCTTGTTAGAAAACCACAATAGTATCGAGTTCCGGTGTTGTTAACTTGACCATTTTATTACAGAAATCACACCATTGCTTCACGCATCTAATAAGCGTGTCATTTAGCTACCTAAAAATATAGAAATGAAAATTTGTCGAATGAAGATTTTCGTCACGTTAGATTTGCCTGATTGGTGTGGGCTGGTTCTTGTCCCAGCGCTAATCAATGTAAACGATGTTTAATGTAAACGATGAAAACTATCAAATAATTACAACATAATGCAATGAGTTATTTGATCAGAATAGAACTAGCTACCTTCGGATGAAAATTACGATACGACCATTACGACAGAGAAACCGTGCAAAACTTTTGATTTCACTTTCGCGGTAGTTTAACTGCGCTTAAAAATGAAAATAACGCTATCAAGAACCAAGCAATCTTATAATGCGATTAACACTTTTCATGACAGTATTTGAATTAATTTGTACGATGATTAAGCAGATACTGTCGATAACGGATTCCAATTGGTTGGCAAATTGCCACAGTAAAATTATTTTTAGTCTCATCAGGCATTGAAAACGACGCATATCTTATTTCTGGAAAGTTTCATATTGGTTCAAACTACTTACAAATGGTAACTTTTATAGGAACCGACGATAATTGGCGGGAAATAACCAATGAAAATGATGTGGCTTCCATAAATTTTCGTGCTGCTTAGATTACATCAACAATGCAATATTGACAATAACATGTATTTAGAAACGGTTTCAAATGAACTAAGCAACCAGAATGTGTGAACTTTGCTGAGAGCAATAAACAAAGATATGGAGATTTAAACCTACACTTCTTTTTAAAAATTACATCACGTTCGTAACCAGAAGTGACGGGGTTAATGACAATATCTGACCAAATCTTGATAACCATCAGACGTGTATTGTCAATTTTACAAGCGATCGAAATTTTGATTAATAATGATACCAACATTGAGGCGCTGTGAAATAAAAATTGATATTTTACGATTCCATATAATGAAGACAAATGTGCAATTGAATTACATTACATAAGGATATAAATCTAATAAAGATCATGTAATTTTCTAGGCGATATTAGCGACTTAAGATTTTATCATTTTCGATGATCACGACATTCATTGTCAGACGTATGCGCCTTAATAAGGCCAACCATTCCAACGAAAGCGACAAAGGTTTGTTAATTGTTACCTGTATCGCGTGCCCCCAAATAGTTTGTTATCTAACAAACATACATACCAGCAAACTACACAATGACGCCGCAATATATATCCGGATGCGCGTGTCTGCGCTGAACAACGCCCTATGCTGCTGCTCTGTGCGTTTTGTATGTGTGCGCGAGGTCATTCATGTTGACATCACCTATTTCCTTCCGGTGAGATTTGCAAAAATTACGAATGCAATGGAAGGCCCATTTGTGGCGGGTCTGTCGCTGAAATGAATGATATGCATTTAACTCAGCATAATGATATTGGGAGTTGTAAATTATAAACTGGAACCGTAACAATTGCAGCTGCAACTATGCGATGACTCAATTACATCAACATCCGATGGTGATGTTTTTGGCCATTAACATTCTCTACGGGGTAACTTTATATGATTGGACATCCGGAACTCTATATTAGAGAGGCACATATCGCAGATGTAACATACTTTATGTTCTTTTAAATTAAGCAGGGAGAAGCGGATATCACAATGCTCGTGGACATCTTCACATCAGCCATGATACGTGGCCGCTATTGGGCTGTGATATGACGCGTCCTTCACTGATAGCTTAATGAGCACATCACGTCGGTTTTTATATAGCTTTTGCTATACCACGACAGGTATCCTTCCTATCTAATTTCATGATAATTAAAATCATCAATGGACGTTACAGAGTAGTCTAAAAAATACATTATACGTGAGCGGCCAGATAGATGGCCACCATATATGCCATTAAATGGCACTTACTCCAACTAGTGTATCAATACTGTCTTGGGGGCGATGCACTCAGCAATCCACCGAAGTTCTCTTGAACAAAATTATTGAACTATGTTGGCGTCATGGGTCGAGTGTTCAATGATTTCCTCTTCCTTTGGCATAGGCTTAAATCACTGCGTCTGTGTTGACACATGTCGTCCGTGGTGTTGACATCCAAAAAAATTGCATATCTGAAATGCGAGAGAAAATCAAAACAGGACTGAAGTTGGCTATACAGTAAAATGTATGGATTATCTTGTTTTCATATGAGAGAGCAATGTATTCGAGTGCTGGCGACCGCGCCATCTTCCCAGCACAGCCCTATGTATGCCGTGATTGGTAAGCTAGTTACGCTCTTCGTTAATGAGCGCCGGTCAGTGGTCTACTGAAACCAGCAGACGTCCGCCACCTCGCACGAGCTCTATGCATTATGCTGAATTAGCATCATATTCCCTTTTAGTAATCATCACGTTAACGCTCAATAAATTAATATTTTATTGAATTAAACAGGTGCATTCATCCTCAAGATAAAAGTCAGAATTGCAATATAAATGTAGATTTTGAGATCCCGTGTAGTAGCCGCTAGTTATACTGTTATTACACAATAAGCGATCTGGTAGAAAATAAACAAAGAGGCGTTCTCTACAGGTTATTTTTAAACAATAAACCACACAGATAAAATCTTCAACTAGAGGGGCTTCACATTTTGGAATGCTGTAACGCTTTGGAATGTTCGCTGGCTAGCCTTGCCTATGCGCCCGAGTACTAAAGACATCGCGGTTATTTTCATCGATTGAAACAGTCTGGTATGCTTTAACAGATCTAGCCTTTATTTCCCACTTCACTTGGGTATATTTTGTGACCTCAGCCAAGACGAATTAAAACTCACAATCCGAGATATTGCCATCTTCAAATACTGTCGATACAATGTCAGCAATGGTATTAAATTGGCTCTATGCAAGAATGCAGATCCGATCATTTTTTTTAACCTTGATTGTCAGTCGCCAAATAATGAATTTTCCAGCGAATCCATGTAACCCACAAACGGCCAAAATAACACACAACGCAGTAGCAATTGGAATGGCACCTGCTGTAGACATTGCACCTACGCCAACTGCGCAACGACAGATACAAATAGTAACTATATCAGTGTCTTCTGTATCCAGTGAGTTAACTGTACACCTATATATCTTGAACTTACACAGTATCTTTCAATCTCTTTCTCGGGGTATGCTGCTTGAGGTTGATCTCATTCACACGATAGAAATGCCGGGAATCTCATGGTTGTTGGGCATCCCTTGATAATTGGTAAATACTAGGTTCTGTTAGTGTCTTCACAACCACATCCTTAAAGTACAAGTTCCCACGTGTTCTGAAACTGATATGATCCCCTATCGACAACTCGAGAGGTGTGTCAAATATTAGGATGCAAAAAATATCGTTCCTTGGCTCGCTTACATAATGACTGCTCTTTTTGACATGACATCAATAGTTACATCTAGATGGACTGGCCATCCTCGCACACTAGTTGATAGCCCGATGCTGGCATATGTTATCCATGGTCATTACCGTTGGCACAGTCGCCACGTGACCACTCTTGCATTCCATTAAACAACGTATCTCTCTTCTGCTCGAATAGAAATGAGGGGCTTCATTGAGGCCTAGTTGTGTAGCGCATCAACATAGGCTTCTCTGCATATTCAGAGTGTTCGGGATTCGTCCTTATCTGTTGAGATCCAAAGATAGAAAAAAACAAAGATGGTTCTGTACTTCCTAACTCAGCGCAGACAGGTTTGACCTTGTACTCAAAGACCCCGTGTTACAAATACTCTAGGACCCTTGTCGCGCTTGCATCGAATATAATAAAAAAACAACCCTAATAGTGTTACCAGGTGTAGAGAAAATAAACGGCACTTTTGAAGTGGCACACCCATAGTAATATACATGTTATTTTATGAACAATAGAGAAAAGTGTGCTATCAGAAAGTGACACAGAAGGTGTCCGTCTATCCGGCAGGCAAATATAATAAAAACGAAGCCATGGCCAAAATAATTCGTACAGGTGTAAAGCTGCCATCGAGGCCAAGAAAGACTAAAAAAAACTAAAAGGAAAATAAACAGAGAAGGCAAAATAAGTATTAGCTAACAGCAATGAGCGGTGGTAAGTGATATGAATCCTTTAAGTCCACGAAATAACCTGACATGATTTGTTTATACCAGCAGTACATCTATGAGTTGGAGAATGTAAAACATACTATAGGCTGAAATAGCAAATGTTAGAAGGCGATGGATATTCATACAGGATAAATAGATCGCTAAAAATGAACGTTATCATCACTTTATTGCAGACCTTTGGCAATAAACACATGCGATGAATATAATTCCACCACACAGAGATGTAGTTCCCTTATATAATGTTGAAGTAGGGCCCGATCAATAACAAAAAATCAACCAACAATTTTGGAGCGCTAAGTTAATTTCCAGACCATTTACATCATCAAGCTAATCTATTCTATCTTACAATATAAAATGCCCTTCAATTAACAGTCTATGGCTGATTAAAATTGAGTACATAATCAATATCTTATGCGGTCATTCTAATTATTATTCCAACAAATAAAAATATATATTGAAGTAGCCCGCATTACTTAAACCTTTACAAATTAAGGCGGCTTTATATTTGTAATTGGAGTAATTCCCATCAAAGGATGGTATGAAGGCTACATACAACAACAAAGGTATGGCATATTTACAAAACCTAACAAAATCACGCAGTGTCCGACTTCTTATCCCATTTTGTCATAACCTATTGGACAATAGTAGCTACCTACGTGCTAAAAATGCAGTAAGTTGTTGGTGACATTTCTCAGTAAACAAAATGTTAATATATAAAAGGATTATTAATTGACAAGTCAATTCTATTCACATGTTCATAACGCCTCCGTTCTATTTGTAGACCTCTGGTTCAATTCGTACATGCTTAGCATTCCATTCAAAATGCCATGCTAAGCAAAAAACAACACGCGTAGCATAATCATGGAAGGTCGTTATAAACCCTGGCGCATCTCGTGCAACGACTAAAGAAAATTGGCAGCATTTTTTTACAAAAGACGCCAAACGCTGATTAAGTCGCAATGTAGGGTTTTCTTCGAGGAAGAAACCGTTCTGCAGAAATCGAATAATACTTGGTAATTACCGATGAAAGACTTCACGAAAATAAGGTGGGATCTGCGCCAGATACTTGATGAGTGCAAACTATTTGCACTGTTCTTCCTCTATAATATAGTAATAGATGTTTGTGTTTTATACCAAACGTGCGTGTCTCGTAAGTCATAATGTAACATATTTAGTATATTATTGATAGCATGTTGGATTGATTGTGTGTGTTGTATGTTGTCGCAATCAGGTTCGGGAAATGTGTACAAAAACATGACTGATGACTGTGTTCGACATGAATTATATGAGTAAGATATCGTAGTGCTATGTAGACATGTAAGCTTTTTTGATTGTGTCTTCCATTAGGGCTAAATCATTTCCTTGGCTCTTTGTGTAGGTCGGAGAGTTACTTGTGACTTTGAACTATAATTGCATCCAAACTAATTTTAGTGATGTCGTTGCACGACTTAGGTACAGTTGTTTTTGATAGTTGATCATACTGTATCAAATTAAAAATCGGCACACACATGCCGTTAGTTTAAAGAATTCAAAGAAAACGCACAAGAAGTACCCCTTTCTATACCTCATTGCTCCGAAAATAACCAAACCGATTGGCATAAATGGTAGACGAATATACTTGCAGAATCAACTAGTGACACATCTTTCCAATGATAACAGTATGTGCAGAGAGCCACACCAGTATGAACATGGTGCAGCTGTAAAACACGTTGCGGGTAACGATGTTATTGTCATGTATAGTGTTATCGTAAATCAAAACTGCCTATCTGGAACACTGCTATATAATACCTCAAATATCCATAGCCGTCTTAGAATTCTCAACATCGTGTAAGTGAGCTTTCTAGCCCTCTGAAGATGCTAAATATCAAGTATAGACGTTTCGTATCCGTCTGAGAATTCTCAACTTTCTGAATGGACGTCTTATAGTCCTCTTAAGATGAGAAAAAGTGTATATGGACATTGCTAAGCTCTCGGAGGGTGCTCAACATAGTGCACGTAAGTTCCATAATCATCTCGGATGCTCAAGATCGTGCAGGGGCATTCAGTAGCACACACACTGATGAACGTGTTGTATACACGTTACGTAGCCCTCTGAAGGTGCAAATAATCGTGTAGGATTGGTCTCTGGTACACTGACAATGCTCAACATGTTGAATGGAGCATCTATATCCCTCTGAGTGTGCTCAACATCGTGTATGGACGTTCCTTGGCCCTCGGAGGTTGCTTAAAATCGTTCTCTAGCCCTTTTAGTGCTCAACATCGTGTATGGCCTTCCGATGATGCTCCGCATCTGCATGGACGTTACATAGGAACCTGATGATGCTCAACATTGTGTACGGACGTTCCGGAACACCTCTGGATGCTCGTGTGCTTCTGAATCCAGCCCATATGATTCTCATTCTATTGTGTAGCGCATCAACATAGGCTTTGTTATATATTTAGAAATGTCAGGATTCGTTTTTATTTGTTGAGTTCCATAAATACTCACTTTTATTGACATTCAAGAACAAAGCTAACAGGAAGGTAGAGCTAGTCCAATAGCCATTCATTACTGTCCCGTAACAGAACCGGCACCTCTTCCCTTTTCCGCAGTCAATGACCGCCATGAAATGGTCGTATATGATTAAATGTTGTACCAGCCTACAGTGTGCGTGATTGACCTGAGGCCTAAGCATCGATCAACTCCACTGTTGTCATCAGCATATTGCAGGGGCACAGCCTCCCACATTGAACATTTGACAAGAGTATGAAACATATTTCTATGGATACATAAGCCTTTAGATTTAACAGGAATGGTACGTTCTAACCAGGCCTGCTGTTCTCATCCAGGTCAAAGCAGAGGAGTGTACATGGGCGTTCAATGTGGAGTTTTTCAACCCGTTTGTTCACTAAGTGGTACCAAACATTAACCACGATAAACTTACAGTTGGCTGGAGAACCAACCACATGCAGCACTGGCAGAACCAGGAAAATTTTGTTGTATGGTGCACAACCTTCGGCTATGGTGTTTTCTAGTTGGTCAACCGTAACTCTGGAGTCCCACCATTAATGGATCTTCAACAAGTTTCACGTGTACTACACCATTCGGAGACTACTGAAAAAATGAGGGTAGCACTTCCGAATGACACTTCATGATCAGCAGCTGATTATAATTTTACGTAAACTCTGCTATGAGTTTGATAAGGTTGAAATTATCGATTGTAGAATAAATGGTGGTGATCAAGGTCTTGGGCGAATTTATTTCACCAACCCTGAAACAGGTGAAACGTTACTGACGGATATTCCGAGATATGCAAAGCATGAAGTCATTTGTTTACAAAACCAACGAACAGAACGGTTTTACAGAGTGGAATGCTGATGATGTTTGCATAAAGCAAGATACGTTGGGTGTAAGTACTGCATGGAGTACTAACATAGTGTAAAACTCTGATGGTTTCAAAATTCCAGGTGTCTCATGGATGAACGACAGTATTCGAACTTATGTTTGGGCTATGCGTGGTGCTCAGGAGATGCTTTGAAGCCGATGATCCCTGGTAGGGCAGCTGCGGTCTTACCTCACTTTGTTTAGATCGGAACCCCAGAGTAGCCTGTAGCCCAGGCTAGGATACTACCTTCGCAAACCTCGTAACTAAGACATTTGTTTTCATTTGATTCCAACTGATCTTGTGTTTAATCCAACGGGCATTTTCATAATAATCCATGTTTCCCCCCTCATCTGCGACGTCATCGTCATATGTTTGGTTCTCAAAGTCCTTTTGATTGTATCAAAGATTCATTCATTGTAGTTTAACCGTCAACATGACGAGTACTTACAACAAGAGAAATCCAGCAGGATACGTAAGCCCCGCTTGGTAAAGGGCGTCTGTTGTTATTACTGACAACCAAAGCACTATTGACCAGCCCCATCAACTGCTTGTCCGCTTCCCCGAACTGACTGTTGAAGAGGTAGTTGTCCCAGGGACAGCCTGACTGGCCATTACAATCGCATTTACCTCGACCGACATCAACCGCAGCGTTGTATAAAACTTGGGGCATGCCGTGGTTAAGAAAACGACAATCAAGATGTCTGGCAACAAGTCATGTCCATTAATGACCGTGATGTGTACAACTGCTACGACGATCTATGGAAAATTACACAGGAGAGAGCTAACGCCCAGTACCTTAGCATCGACACATCAGATGAGAGAAATGTGACCAAATACAGGTTATCTGGGTAGTAGTATTCATGCAGAAACAATATATTAGAATTAAGCAGTTTATATTAGAAACAGTATGCACTGTGGGTCCCGAGAGCATTATTGATCAACTTCTAGGCTAATTACAGACCTCAAGTCCGACCTGTTTATTGGGCAAGTGCAAATCACTGCTACTTGCAAGCTGTATCACCGCTATGGCATGTTCTCACCTCTGCTAACCGTGGCCTTGATAGCAGCCAGGCAATGTCAATTTGGACAAACAAGTTGAGCAAGCAAAGATGTCATAGGATACAACAAACATCCCTCTGTCAGCAAAGACAACGAATCGACAGATGTTGGCAGAGGCAACGTCAATGAAGAAGGTGATAGCGATCCCACAACAAAAGATAAAGGGTTAATGCAGTGCCAAAGGGCGCCGCAGCTAAAAACGCCAATCCGAATAATCAATTGAGAGAGTTCCATATGGCCATGGCCACCCAAACATCAGCTAGAGACGGGAAAGTTGCTGTGGCAGAAAAGCCACATCCCGCGGTCATGGAAAGGCAACATTTCTGACCGGCAGCTACATGGGTGCATTGGGTTGCCGGTGGTGTCGGATTGTTTGAACTAGCATGGTAGTACAGATTTTTTTCTAAACCACACAGCACCTTTAGCTTGCCCCCTACCGCTGTTGTTCACAAAAGTCAACCAAGCCAGGTCGTACAAAGAAATGATCCCCTTCCTTACTAATGGAAAAGTGCTCGTCAACACGCTGTCTCTAAGTACACCAGTTTCCAGCATATCTATGGTTGTTGGTTACTTTAAGCTCGTTAAGATGGCTCTGGGTGGGGCAATCTCGAAACTTGACCTGCGTATGGCTGTTAACGACGTTGCCTTGGCCATGGTCACCAAAAACATGCTAAATAAACATGGGATTATACCAGGTGATATACTGTAAGTTTGTCAAACAAATATGGCCTCGATTGCACTGCTTGTGCCCTTGTCAACGCCCTAGCTTTCTCTGGGAACAACTTCTTATTTTCCAAGTTACAACGCTGCCAAGTGGACGTGAAGCGTAGATAACCGAGCAGCTTAAGTCTGCGCAGGCAACATGGGCTGAGAAGCAAACTGTTTGGTTAGACATCATCAGCTCCTCCAGGTACATGCCAAGCGCACTTTCCAGGATGTACTTGCGCAGTGCTTCCTTTTCGCGTTTCTTAGTTGCAGTATATAGTCGACCTTCAGCCTTTGGTCTAGTACTTGCGCTTTTGGGCGACAAGCTCCTGCTGAATTGCCTTGGGGAGCTGCTGGCTGGATAGCTGGCTGACAACCTTGGATTCTACTCCGGGGGGCACGGTTACATGCTCGAGCTGGTGCAATACCCTGTCACGTACCGTCTGGCGGCTTGTGGGTATGGGATCTTTTGAGGTCTACCAGTCCACAAACTGATCGCAATTCAGGCAGTGGGATGGAGTATTTCGCATCGCCTTACACTGGAACATTTGTTGCCTGTTCTTTGCTCTAAACTGGTGCCTATTCAATGGATCACTGTAGAGTGGCGCGTTGCTGGATGGAAGCACGTGCGTGCCTGGTCTTTGCGCGGGCAAATAGCAGCTTAATTTTCTGGAGAGTAAAGCGGCTCACCCACCCAGCAGGCTGGGGGACCCGGTGGGAGGTACAATGTGCCCAGTATACAGTTTGTCCAGCGCACATAGATGCTGTAAGTGGCAACGCGCACAGACCCATCAGCCCTGAAGCGCTGAAGCATGGTAACCAGGTTAATTTGGGCATAAGTTAGCATACTTTCGTACATGTGCGTGTATTTTGCCAGCGCTCCATCGCAGTAGGTGAGGATGCCGCACAACCATGGTGCCACTCTGGAGGGTATCTCTGACAAAGGTAATCGAGCTTACTGTTGTCGGTCGCAAGTCTACGCATGAGACTTATACAGTCAGCCTTGCTACCTGGCGTGAACTTGCCGAGGATGTTCAAGCTCTGTTCGTAGTCTGGTGGAAGCCACACCTCCTGTTGTTTGCCGAAAGAGATAATTGCTTCTGGCACCAGCAGGTAGACAGGGAGGCCAGTAGCTCGGTTAAGTGCATGCCAAACCAAGCTGGGATTACCGGGTGTATTGAAGCCTGAACACTCATACTCCTTGACTTCGGCTATATCAGGACCGATGTCATGTGACAGCGAGCCATTGATGGCTACGCGCGTCATGCGGTGGGTGGGATAACCAAACCGTGCAAAGTAAGGTCCTGTCTCGTCGTGGCATTGTATACTGGCTGGGAAGCAGCGCTTCAAGTGGCGCCAGGCCCATGAACCTGTATTTTTTCGCCTCATCTCAGTAAGCTCCGTGGCCCCTGAGAGTGCCATCAAAGTAGCCTACAAACTTCTTGGCGACGCAGTTAAACTCGCCGTTGCGAAGCGGGTTTAGATTTGTAAGGTTTGGCTCACGAATGGGATACAAGCTATACACCCCTGCGGTGACTGGGTAGGTGTTCTGGTACAAATAGCTAATCGATACTTACCCGGAACTCCGGCATGGTGGTGTGGGAAAACACAAGGACGCGACTGTCCTTCTTTACCTCGGCACAGACAGGGTCTACCTCGTCATCATAGACCCAGTTTCCCTCAGCTCACTTACGCGTAAACTTGATCACTAAGAGGTAATCCCCGTGTTGCAAATAGAGTAGGACCCTTGTTGCGCTCGCACCAATTATGATAATATAATCCTCTCACAGTGTTACCAGGTGTAGAGAAAATGAAAGGCACTGTTATGTGGCGAACCCATATTAATATACATACTATTATATAAACCATAAGAGAAAAAGTGTGCTATCAGAAAGTGACATAGTAGGTGTGCGAAAACATCTGTATATCCTGCTAACGCCGGGATATGTGAAAGGCATAACAATATAGGTGCTTTCTTACGGAAACACGCAAGCCTAACCGGCTATACTGCATTGAATTACTTTCAAGACCTTGTCGCCAATGCAATACACAAGGGTAATAGAAAAGGAGAGATAGAAAGAGACTGAGAGAGAGAAAAATAGTGAGACAAA